>CM062817.1:331979123-332697094 GCA_031772625.1 Pinus tabuliformis
TTAGTACCTATGGAACGAACCACAAAATTTTGGGTGGATGACAACGGAGGTGGAGTTGTAAACGTTGGCCAGGAGGGGGTGACATCTGGGAGGGTAACGACTGAGCGCGAGGGTCTTGAGTTCGAGGGAAATTTCGCTATGGTGTCAGTCAGTTCGCAACTGTAAGGGAACAAGCCTACCGAGTTTGCATGGGGCGATGTACAGATGGGGGTGCCCTCTAATGGGTCTTCCGTATAGTTCCACAAGGTCCTCCATAACCACCCCGAAAGTACCGCGCCAGCTGCCCTTGTAAAAAATATGAGCCCGTCACTATTGAAACCAAAAGCAGGTAGAGTAGTTTGAGGTAAGGGCGGTGAAAGAAACAGATAGGTAAAAAACCAAACCCGCCAAAAAGAGGACGGCTGAATGTGAACACATCGTCAGGCAGGTACGGTTCAGTGTGACCAGAACGGAATATTCACAGGCACAAGAGGGAACCGCTTTAGGCTTCAGTGTTCCAACCCAAACCCTAACCCTTGTTGGGCCTCCACTTCCGTCTCCTCAACCTTCATTCATCTCTCCTAAACTACTAAACATTATAGAAAATCTTATTATCAAACTATCAGACGATATAATGGCAAACAAGTTACTCATATATATATATATATATATATATATATATATAGATATAGATATATAATTAATCATTCAATTTAATTTAATTTTATTTTAGGATTAATATCATAAATATATAATTAAGCTCTTATTATCTTAAATTTTTATATTAATTATTATTTTTTTGCATAAGAGATAGTACTAAACAAAAACACTAAATATTACATTTTTTTTCTTTTATTGTTGCTTTTCTTTTTTTTTACGTATCCTAGATGAACTCAGTAGCCCTCCTGACTCGTAACTACTAGTAAAGCTCTAGGCACCTACTACCTATCCTCACCTCCATAAATCGGGTCACAATCAGGGGGAATTTGAACTTTGGATCTCTTAGTTTTCACATATTTAACATTACTTCGATCACGAATTGATCTTCCCCGTATAGACTGCATATTACACTTGTTATTATGTTAATTTAAAATAAGTAATTTAAATTATAATAATTAATTATTATATAATATAATTAAAAATATGAATAAAAATAACATATTTAAAAACCAAAATGTAAAACACTAGAAGATGTAGAGGAAAATTGAAAGCTCAAAGAGATACTAGCCCACACCAACAAAATCCTTGAGTTGAGGAGAAAGAAAATAAATTGAGCATCGATGGGAAAACCATGTCAGAATTCTTCCGAGTTTGGGTCAAGGTCGATGTTAAAGACATACCTTCGAATCAACTAGTGCACTTTGGAAATTTTTTTTCCCAATGGTGCACCAAGTTGGCCAAGCTAGAAGGAGAATGAAAGAGTGTATACCAAAGCAAGGAAGGGGTTCATCTCAACCTCCCTTAAGTTGATCCGTCAATGGTAGAAAAAGGTAAGAATAGTTGCAAATCATCAAGAGAAATGTTGAAGGAAGCAGGGGATTTTTTTCTAAACTCTGGTTAAATGAGTCAACTCACAGAGTATTAGCCCCAAACCATACACCTTACTCAATGAAGATCATATAATGGAACATACAGGGCATTAATAGTCAAGGTTGTTGTTGGGAAAAGTATCCAATTCGGAATGCCCCTATCCCACTCTAAGGTGTGATAGTGCCTTAGCAACAAACGAGGTAAACTAATTGAGTATTCTTCTTTATGAAATGTAAATGAGGAAGAAGGATCTAACTAACCTGTGTCTTCCGCTAGTTTGTCGATCCAAATCACCCCTCTCTTCCGTAGCTCTCAGCTTCCTGCTCCTTCACAGGCCCAGCTTCACCGAATTCCTGCAAGATCACAAGAGAGAGAAACTACACGAAGATACAGATATACATTCATAAAAAGCTCAAGATCAGATTAAGCTAAACATGTAAGCATAACAAAACATCATTGGTACACAGCATGTAGGAGAAACTCAAATAGTTTATTGATATGATAATAAAGTCCAAGAGGAGATACAACCAAGTGAGTTCCGATCTAGCATCTACCTCCCAACAAAGGAATCCCTTCCTCTCCTCCAACAAAGCATAAATCACCCAATGTACTAATCTCAATCTCAAACCAACAGCAATTCTCTGCAAAGTACAAAATTCCAGCCCCCTGAACCTCTGGGTGAGAGATCCATATATAGATGTAAGCAGAGAGGATGAGTCAACTTATGTTTTGACTTGTGGCTTCTCTCTGTCAGTTCTTTCTTCCACTTGGAGGTTGAGAACCTCTTACTCATCACTAGTCGAATTCATTGAGGCAAGTGTCATTGGAGAAGATTCTGGAAGCTTCCAGGGTCTTTCCACCTCGTTGAATGAGCTTGCCATTTGTCATTTCCCGCTCAGCGCACCCTGGTAGTGCTTCTACCTGCATTGCAGTGCACCTAGCTAGTGTAATCTCTGCATTTCAACGCAGGCAGCTAGTGGAGCCTCTGAATTGATCCTGAATTGACTATTTCTGAGTGGTTTTTGGTGGAGAACTTCTGGGAGAAGCTGTCATTGGTTGACCTTGTTCCTTTAGGAGCTGTAACAACATCTTTAGGGACTTTGGATCCCTTGAATTATGGACATTTCATGATTATAGTTGTAAGGCACAAAAATGTCTATAACAGTTGCCCCCTAAAGTATGAGGCCGTTTATTGGGTGAAATGCTTTATTAGGAGGATCCGAAGTTCATTCAATGCTGGGAGGAGACCTGTAATAAGATACAATACAATACATTATTTTTCATACTGTTTTCATGATCTAGCTGAGGCGGGCATTCCCATGCTCAGCTTTATAAATTCATTTTTGTGTACATAGGACAGACAATTGTCTGATGATAGACTGATGATCCTGCTGAAATCATCATCCTTTGGTAGGATGATTGTCTGTGCTGTAATGTTGTACATGCCAATGTCTTTATTTTTCCTGAATATATATCGCAGCCCGGATGGATGAAACTAGATCCGGGGTCTTCAAACTCGTTCGATCTTCACTCTAAGTACAAGTCGATCCATGTGAGAAATGTTCTGAAGTCGAACATGGAAAGACATCGCTTGATTATCAGTCAATGAGGTAAACCGTTAACAAGCGCGAGAGGAATCACCGATAATGATAATGACCCTCAAGGTACTGCAGTACAATTCACGTGGTGTGAATAAAGGACTTGGCATCGAACACCACGCAAAATCTTTCGGTCGAAGGTCATTAATGTATACCTATCGCCGGAAGTGAGAAACTTGCCATTGAGGCATGCAAGCTTCAAAGTACTAAAGGGGTTGTTCCTAGATCAACTTCTTGGATAATGAGCTGATGCCGACAAGAAGCGATCCGTCAAAGGAGGGCCTTAATGTATCCCACATCAGTGACACGGAACGGAGCAAATGATTTTGATGGAGGTGAAAACAATCTGATGATATATGGTTCAGGGTGGCGGTCATGAAAGAATGAAGGATAATGTATGGTAGTGGATGGGACACGGTTGACTTCTCTGGATGACTTCTCTTGAACATATCGGTGACACTTATGTGATGGATTGGTAGCATTTACCCAAAGGTGGATGGTATGGCGAGACCATGGTGATGTGACCGGTGAATGAAACAACGCAACCCGACTCAGGCACGGAGTGGAAGTCTCATGTTCAAGAGCGACTTGCTACCAATAAAGTTCTTTGAGTTTCTTCCCAATTTCTCCCCAGTCATTGCTGACCAGTACCTCTTTATTTTTGTCAAGCTTGAGGAGGATAACATATGCTTGTTCTATAATTTTCCCTTCGGGCAAACCCATCGCTATGTTTTAACGAGCCTAGCGATAGTGAAACTCGTTCTCGTCTAAAGACAAGTTTGTCGCTATTTATGTTTTTTAACGAGTTTAACGACAAAGATAACTCGGTCCCTTTTCATTTTTAGAGAGTCTAAAAAGGTACGTAAAGATAACTCCAAAGTTCCTTTTTCGTCATCTAATCCCTTAAGTCCGAAAAAAGTATAAAACAATACAGAAGGGATGAATTTTTGATAGTTTTTACGAGCCGAACAAAACAAGCGCTCGATCTTTTTGTGCAATAATCCCTCAGGTCCAAAAAGATTAAAATCTAGAGGAGGCATAGCACTTCCGGTCGCTTTAACGAGCTGGAAGGCCAAAACTCGGCAATCTTTTCATATTTTACGAGTCAGATGAAAAGAGCTTAAAGAAGACTCGTCTTTTGAGGAACGAGTGATAAAACGGGTTAGCAGATGATTCCAGGTAAGGGTTTGGAATTTTCCAATCACGGCAGTGTCACAAGGATGGCTAGTGAAATCACTCTTCGCAGTTGTTCCTCAAAATGGGTAAACAATCATATGGAGGTGATCAATTGGCCAAATGAAAAGTGGAGGTGACGGTGCAAACACGACCAAGGCTTTAATGGCTAATAATGTTACATTCACGGTGGTTATTTATCGGAGGGTAGTTCATTTTTAACGAGCTTAAATGCGGAAAAACACTACTCAGTCTTATGTTTATTTTTAACGAGCATGAACTATGTGCTAAAACTGCTCGATCTTATGTTTATTTTTTAACGAGCATGAACTATGTGCTAAAACTGCTCGATAATCCAGTTATATGATAAGAATGTCTCATGTAAGATGCCATTTTTTATGGAGCTTGCGCCTTACCAAAGCTATGCCCTGCATCCTTTCGTTGTGCAAGTTCGGAAACGACTAATCCTACGAGTTTAAAGGGTTAGACCTACAGGTTTAAAGGGAGGACCTAAAAATTTAAAAAATAAATAGCCGCCCCTTGCTTGCACTCCAAAAGGTTTGCATGCCCCCAGGCATAAAATATGGTTTCAAGGTTACCCCTTCTTAGTCCAATAAAACATTTGTTTTACCAGGAGAGGCCTACCTCTTTCAGGTTACCGAAGATTGTCTCACTTGCGCAGCAAACAAAACATTTCCTCGGCGATGTCTATCGTGATAGACAAAGGTGAGTGACAACGAGCGCCAAACACATAACTTTGAAAAAAGAATCTTATTCTAGAAAAACCCCTCTTCCAAGACGGACGGGGTACAGACTAGTCATATTCTCCCGCGGAAACCTACCCTATACCCAAAGTTTTCCTGCCGAAGTAGACCAGGACGCATGCCCCCTGGGTTCCAGTCATATCCTTCCGAATTACTCGCGCTCATCGGGAGGACGGACCGTGGGTTGAGACATTTCTTGCGTGAAGAGACCATTTAGGGAGGTATATGACTATTTGCGATGCGTGATCCAGGAAATGAAAGCTGGTCCACGAGCTTGACCAATCTTCCTTCGTGCGGAAAACACATTACTCTAAAGAGTGAGGAGACGATGGCTCCCATGCAATATATATAGTCTTGTCCAAGGAGTAGGTTATAATCCAAGGGTCCTTGAACGACCATCACGTTCATTTGAACGGTCTTCCCTTTCAATGTGATAGGCACATTGGGGAGGATCCCTAAAGGTCGACTGGTTCCTTTATCAAAGCCTGTCAGATTTCTCATTTCAGGCAAAAGCGCTGGCGAACCAGACGCTTTCCAAGCAGTGGAGGAAAGGATACTCACAGATGCCCCCTCATCAATGATGGTGCCAGCCATGACCATTCTGTATATTTGGACGATAATTATGAACGGTATGCTTGCTGGCAAACGGGGTCTGCCTAGTTGGTTCTAGTCGAAGGAGACAACTAGGTTTCTTGGTGGTGGGACCGAGTAAACGGCCGGGTATCGCTCTGACGAATTTCCTTCCTGCGATAAAGGAATGAGGGGAGTGCCCCCGTGCTCGTCGGAGTCTGTGTTGATGAAGAGAATTTGGATGGTGTCATCTTTATCCTCTTCAGTGACTGTATCATTTGAAGATAAATCCTCTGAAGGCAAGACCGGGTCAACTGCCGCCTCGACCTTTTGACTTTCGTCGGGTATGGATTCAGCTGGTTCATCTTCAATGACCGGCGCTTCAACTGACCACTTGAGCGGGCCAACTGGATTTTCAACTAACGAACGACTCGGCAAGAGTTTTTTATATCCAGGAGGAAGTCGTAACGGTGAAACCGGACGATCATCCAAAACTCTTTTCACTTCGTCTAAGAAGGGACAATGGTGGATGGCGTGATCGCCTTCGCACAGTCTACAGGGAGATCTAGCTCTCCCTTTTTGTCCAAGGACTTTACTTTCGCTAGTTGACGGTATGCATTCAACATGGCTATCAGAGGTTGATGCCACCGGATTGTGCAAACGGGGAGACCAGTCCCTTAGTATCCGAGGGATACAGGGACAATCTCTGTGGAAGTGGTCTCCCTTGCATATGACACATCGCGATTTAGGCCTAGTCAGTGCTGTGTGTGGATTTTTGTCAGACGACACTTGTTTGCCCCCAGTCACTTTTGGCTCCTTCTTCTTCTTCTCTTTCTTCTTCTTTTCCTTCTTCTTCTTAGGAACTTGGTTTTTTGTTTTACCAGTTCCGTCAAGCGAAGAGGAAGGAGGAGAGGAAGAATTAGAGGAAGTAGAAGGCTGGTGGGCAACTCTAGACTGGTCTAACTGTTGATTCGACTTTTCAGGAATAGTGGTGTTCTGAACGACATTGGTTGAGAAGAGCCAGACCGGCAAGCCAATTGTCAGTCCTGGAAGCAACAATGTGGCCATATGGGGCGCACCAACATCTCCCCAAGAGGAGAAGGGACTAGGATTTCCACCAAGGGGAACTCCTTGGTTAGTGGGTTCCATTTTCTCAACCTAAAGATCAACGCAGGAAAAAAGGGGTGATTGTTCCGTTTAAAATAAATTTTAACGACGCTTTAGACACAACTTGCTTTTTCAGTTTTAAAGAGTCGAGAAAAAGCTAAAGATGACTCTAGTCTCCTTCGATGTTTTAACGAGCCCGAAGTGACAAATGCTCAGATGGACTTTTTCCGTTATAGAGTCTGAAAAAGGCCAAAAGGAACTGCTCTAGAGTTCTAGGTAGAGGGTGTGCCAAACTTTTCGCAAAACCGCAAAATACTTTTTGAGGTACGGGCGGTCAATCTTCCCGAATGCTGTGTTCAGTGCATTGTGATCAGTAGGGCGGCCGACACGGCTTCCTAAGGATAAAGGCTTTATTCCTATAGGGGTCTCCCAATATATACTCGACGGTACGTGGGAGCACAATCCGTACTGGCGCTATCGTCTCTCAGGAGGAATCACCCAACCATCAGCGAGATCGACAGTCACCAGGTTTTATGACGCCGGAACACGTCTCTAGCCTAGACCTCTATGTTGTGCGTTAAGTTACAAAGCGTTGTTAAGTTCATTCAATTTATTTTAGGTTTATATTTCTTAGAAGTTTGCCTTTTTGGATCACCACGAGATGTATGATACAATTCCTAAATGCAGTCTAAAGATGATAAGCAAGCTTTTATATCTTTTCAACAATGAAAATCCTAGCTACAAGGGGAAAAGGAAGACACAAACTTTTCTCAAAGAGCATAGAGCACACTGTAAATGCACTTTTCCTAAATCAAAGCATGCAAACTATCAAAATGCAAATGCACATATGCATGTATTTGTTTTCGCTTTCTTAATATTGATGCCTAAAAAGAAAGCTGTTGTACAAATTTGAATTCGATTTCAAGTGAAAACATAAACAAGTTCCTTTTCAAAATCAAAAAGACGATTACGACACTTTATGATTTACTTGTTTCGACACTAGAAATGTATAAATTCAAAACAAACGACAAAAGTAAAAGCTCAATCAACTGTGAACAACAAACAAACTCACTCCTAAGATCAAAACGACACTTACGACAGGTCTAGATCTAAGGGCGACAGTATGACTAGTTTACTTTTGTAATGGGAAACTGCAAATGATGTAACAAATACACAAAGAACAAATACAGTTTCTTTATACAACTGAGGCGGAATTGAGGCAAAGAAAAGGGGTTTCAGATAGGTACACTGACTGATAACAGGTTGCAAAAACAGAGATAAAACTGAGCAAAAAGAAGTAGGGAACCACAGCTGCACAAGGCAAAGGCTGATCAGCGCACCCTCAGCACAGAGAAATTGAACTTCAGCACAGGTATCCTTCACGGGACCTGCGTTGAAATGCAGAACCTCTTCACAGAGTCTGCGCTGAAGCAGAAACGAGAGTTGTTTCTGGGTTCTGGGTCACGGTTTGCAGCTAAATCTACAGTTTTTGGCCGAATAAAAGCTATCAATTAGGTACAATTAGGAGGATGATTTAAAGGAGGACTAAGATCTATCACAAAGGGCTGTTAGAGCACTTGTGGATCAGTTTGTTCAGATCATAAAAATAGGCCCAGTGAGTGGACTAGAGTGTCAGATCTCTACTTTGCATTTGAAAATGGCAAATGCATTTCGATTCGGCACTCCTGAGTTTATGAGAAGAACAACAATAGAAACACAAATAAACTAACAAGATACGATCCCCAGTGGAGTCGCCAATTTGTTGTTGGGAAAAGTATCCAATTCGGAATGCCCCTAGCCCACTCTAAGGTGTGATAGTGCCTTAGCAACAAACGAGGTAAACTAATTGAGTATTCTTCTTTATGAAATGTAAATGAGGAAGAAGGATCTAACTAACCTGTGTCTTCCGCAAGTTTGTCAATCCAAATCACCCCTCTCTTCCATAGCTCTCAGCTTCCTGCTCCTTCACCGGCCCAGCTTCACCGAATTCCTGCAAGATCACAAGAGAGAGAAACTACACGAAGATACAGATATACATTCATAAAAAGCTCAAGATCAGATTAAGCTAAACATGTAAGCATAACAAAACATCATTGGTACACAGCATGTAGGAGAAACTCAAATAGTTTATTGATATGATAATAAAGTCCAAGAGGAGATACAACCAAGCGAGTTCCGATCCAGCATCTACCTCCTAGCAAAGGAATCCCTTCCTCTCCTCCAACAAAGCATAAATCACCCAATGTACTAATCTCAATCTCAAACCAACAGTAATTCTCTGCAAAGTACAAAATTCCAGCCCCCTGAACCTCTGGGTGAGAGATCCATATATAGATGTAAGCAGAGAGGATGAGTCAGCTTATGTTTTGACTTGTGGCTTCTCTGTGTCAGTTCTTGCTTCCACTTGGAGGTTGAGAACCTCTTACTCATCACTAGTCGAATTCATTGAGGCAAGTGTCATTGGAGAAGATTTTGGAAGCTTCCAGGGTCTTTCCACCTCGTTGAATGAGCTTGCCATTTGTCATTTCCCGCTCAGCGCACCCTGGTAGTGGTTCTACCTGCGTTGCAGTGCACCTAGCCAGTGTAGTCTCTGCATTTCAACGCAGGCAGCTAGTGGAGCCTCTGAATTGATTCTGAATTGACTATTTATGAGTGGTTTTTGGTGGAGAACTTCTGGGAGAAGCTGTCATTGGTTGACCTTGTTCCTTTAGGAGCTGTAACAACATATTTAGGGACTTTGGATCCCTTGAATTATGGACATTTCATGCTTATAGCTGTAAGGCACAAAAATGTCTATAACAAAGGTAGGCTCTGTTATCTCAAATAAAAAATCAATGAGGAGAAACCAGAGATTATCTTGTTACAAGAAACTAAAATGTCTTGTGATAGGTTAGGAGGAATAATTATTAAAATTATGTTGGAGGGGTGGTAAGGTCATGGCAATTGATGACTACGAAATGCCGGGGGGACTAACAGTACTGTGGGACAAACATTGGGTGTTATTCCAAGATTGGATTGCTTCAGGGCATAGTTTGATGGGTAGATTTTGTTGCCTAGGGTCTAAGGAGTGGTCCAGTTTGACTGTGGTCTATGGACCTCCCATACCCACACAAAAATAAAATTTCTTGGAGGACCTAAGAAAGAGGAATACCTCCCTACAACTTGCTTGTTCGATAGTAGGGGAGTATTTCAATCTGATCCAAAATTTGTAGGAAAAGCGAGGAGAGGGGCGTGAGACGTCTGGATTCATCTTCAACCTTATTCAATAACACTTTCCATGACTTGTGCTTGACTGAAGTAGAGACTAGGAATGGTGTCCATAGATAGAAATATAGGAGGGGAGGTCAACAACAAATTGCTAGCAGGTTGCACAGATTTCTCACCTTAGAGGAGGTTTTGGTAAGGGATGTCTATATTGAGGCTAGGATTCTTTCAAGTATAGGGTCAAACCACTGGCCCATCCAGTTGGAGATTGACTTGAAATTTTACCTCGCCAACATACCTTTCTGCTTTGAAATCTTTCGACTTCAGCACCCAAATTTTATAAATAAACTAGAATAGTGGTGGAAAGGAACTACACTATAGGTATATAGCAATATGAAAACCTTCCAAAGGAAACTTAAGGAGTTGAAGCTTAACATCAAAGCCTAGAATCAACAAGAATTCAATGACATACACAAGGAAAATAAGTGATTGGAGGACAAGATGAAAGCTATCCAAGAACAAATCATTCTCGAAGGACGATTAGAGGCCCTCACAAAAGAGGAAGGGAATCTCATGTAGGAGATAGAGGAATGACAAAAACAACAATAAATAATATGGAGACAGAAATCCTGCATCCAATGGCTTTGAGAAGGGGAAAGTAAAACCCACTTCTTCCACCACTCAATGATCACCCATCGCCAGCATAATATAATCTTCTCTCCAACCTCTTGGAATGGTGATTGGGTAGTAAGTCATAAGGATATGGCGAATAAGTTTCTCTCCTTCTTCTCAAGCTTTATTTCATAAGGGGATTGAGATAGAACTAAGGCCATTCACTAGGTTACAGAGAATAATCTAAGATTGATAACGGACAAACAAAACAAAGCCTTGTTAAGAGACATATCATATGAGGAGGTTTAGATCATGGTGAAATAACTACAAAACAATAAATATCCCAACATGGATGGATATAGTTTAGGATTCTATAAGGCCTATTGGCACTAAGCTATAGATCTAGTCCATAATGAATGCTATCTTTATCACTCTGATTCTGAAGTTGAATGTGGCAGATGACCTTGGCAGATTCAAGCCCATTGTGAGGTAAAATGTGATCTACAATATCATTTCCTTTGTCATAGTTTAAAGGCTTAAGCCCCTGCTTCAACAAATCATCATCCCAAAATGTTATCACCAAAAAATGATCTCCTAGACATTTCTAACTAGGTGGATTGAAATACACCATGTAAGATTAATTTTACCATATTTAAATCACTTTCACCATGGGAAATAATTTAGTAAACCATTTTTATTAAATTATTTTCTGATTAAAATACAAAAAACCCCATAAGAATAATTGAATAAATATTATTTATTTAATTTTCTCTAAGAATAATTATTAAATCATTGTTTGATAATTATTCCTTGTCACATTTGACTAAATCTCCTAGGAATAAGTAAATAAATTATTATTTATTTATTATTCCTTATTTCCATTATTAGAATAATTGTTAAATCACTATTTAATAATTATTTCAATGTCACACTATTCTTAATCCTCGCGAAATAGTTAATAAATCATTTTATTTGTTAACTATTTCTAAATAAAGATATTTGACCATTTTAAATATCTTTTTTCTCTCCAAAAAATATAATAAAGTATTCCTAGCGGTTAGATTTTGATTTGGTCAATATGATTTTATTATTCTATATTTTCGAGATTAACTTAATAATTTTTTATACATACGATTGGCTTCCATTCATTCTTCACCGTGATCATTATCATCATCGCCATTGTAGTCTCTTTTCTTTTGAACTCCCATTTGAGTTCTCCAATTGTTCTTGGTTTTTCACATATTGAGAGAGAAGATCGATTACTCAAGTATCAACGACATCAAAGGACCCATCCCATGGAGGGGGATTTGCAAACCCTTTTTGTAGATCTCCTTCACCAAGTGTCATCAATAAAAGAATTTATTCATCTTAAAGTCTTTTGATTTGGTTATGGCATTGGATATCTAAATTGTTGTTTGTTGTTTTGGATCGTATATGTTATTTCTGTTGTAGGTTTTTCCACTTTTTCTTGCATATCTAAAGGGTAAGTAGCCACAAATTGTTGTTAGGGTCATGTTGTAGCGGCTACAACCACCCTCCGAAATTTTTCCTTAGCTTCATTTTATAGGCTCCCTACCAACCATCCTTAGCAACATGCCTTGCACTATCAAGTACATGAGTTTCATTGGTTTTTCAGCTGCTTTCCAACCTATGCATGATTTTTTTCTTCACTCCCCTCATATGTTGCCACTCCGAACTTGGGCCAGCTGCTAGCTAAGCAACTCCCCCAAAAAATTATGCAATTATGGAGGGGAACTAGCCTTCCCTCCAGAAACTACGGAAATCTGACTGGCATCCTACTGGGCCCAAAAACTATGCAATCCTATCAAACAACCTTCCAAGTTAAAATTACGTAATATGGCCCAACATACCATCTTAGCTCAAAAATTGCACAATTGTGGGCAGCAATCAGTTTCTCCTCCCAAAAATTGTGCAATCCCTCTCGACAGCTAGCCTAGCTTTGTCCCAGAAATTTCACAAAAATCTCTCTCAGACAAGTAGGTTGTTGCTTGTGCCTTCAGGTTGAACGGTTCCACATGAGACCGAGAAAACTTGACTTGCATGCATGGGCTGATTTTTCCCTAAATAAAAGAAAAAATAACATGCAAAAAGCATCCCTAAATTTTAGGGATCTATTTTTAGCAGTTGGAGGTTACATGCAAAGATCGTTTTAAAAACTTTCCTCCAAGTGTCGCTTTTTCCTAGATTTGTGGCATGCACGTCATGAGCCTCAAACTTATTTATTCTACACTTCAGAGCTCATTCTTCACATTAATCTTGGAGATCTAACATCCCATAGTACATCCAGGAGTCTTCGGCACATCCAGCTCAGCTATTTCCTGGTAAGTCCACTTTACTTGTCTTTTGCAGCATTTCTGTCAATTTTTCTGTTTTGGCTTGTGTGAGTGTCGCCTTCTTAATTTTTATGAATGCTTGCTATAGTTTGAATGCATGTTAGCCTGTATAATCACCGTTTCACTTTTCGTTTGCATCTCACTGTTGTCACACGCATGACACTGTTTTGCATGAATGGTCGCCGATTCGGCGACTCGTTTCACACACATGAATGTTGTTTCATTTTCTGAATCTTTCTTTCGTTGTTTGCATGCATGATCATTCACTCTTGCTTATAGTCAGTATCACCATCCGTTCAGATCTTCACATGATTTCATTTGTCAGTCGATGGATCTATGAAACTTTAGCGCGGACTCTGCTTGACCTGGACAACATTGCGCAATTCTGAGAGTGAAGGCTCTGCCTTCCTCCCAGAAAATGTGAAAATTTGGCCTTTCAGTACCCTCTAGTCTTGCTTTGTGTAATTCTGAGAGGCAGTGACAGTTGGCCTAGAAAATTGTGCAATGCAATCCCTGAGCCTGCATCACTTGCCAGTTGAAATTGTGCATTGTGAAATCTCAGCACCCAACAGGCTAGTCTGGATTGCACATTGCGCAATTCCAATAGTCAACCAACCTCCCAACAGTCTGAATTTCCATTTGCATAGTTATGGCAGTCAGTCTCCTAGACTCCTAGTGAAAATTGCACAATCCTTGCCAGCAGTTCCCCGGGTATGTTGCATGTCAGCCCTCAAGTTTTCTTTGGTTTTAACTACAAATTTATTTCCATGCATGTCACCATGTGTCTAGATATAGCAGGTGTTCATCTATCTCTTAGTAGTTTAGGATCGATGGCCTCCAAGAGAGCAGGGTCCAGGGAAACCGACGGAAGAGAAACTGGAGCAACAATTGAGCGAGTGTTTATGAGTTTGCCGATATATGAAGACACCAAGTTGATCCTAGAAAAAGACGTCAAGCTAAAATGGAAAGAGGTCAATGATGGATTCTTAGGCACATTTGGGGAAGATCTTGAAGATCGCCAAGTCTACGTGAACATTCAAGAGTCTGGCTTGTACCGGATTGCATGCAGATACCCCGCGTTCCCATACGCGGACATGATACATTGGATCCTCTCACACACTGATCCTGAGATGATGAAATTGACAAATGTCAGCGAGACAAAGATTGCTAACTTTAGGGCATAGGATTATCAGCAGATGTACCACTTGCCAAAGCCAGTGATCACCATGAAGACACCCTTCAACATACCCAGTAGAGAAAGACATCGAGCTAAAATGGAAAGAGGTCAATGAAGGATTCTCAGGCACATTTGGGGAAGATCTTGAAGACCACCAAGTCTATGTGAACATTCAAGATTCTGGCTTGTACCGGGTTGCATGTAGATACCCCGCGTTCCCATACACAGACATGATATATTGGATCATCACGCACGTTGATCCTGAGACGATGACATTGAGAAGTGTCAGCAAGACAAATATTGCTACCTTCAAGGAATAGTATTATCAGCAGATGTACCACTTTCCGAAGCCATTGATCACCATGGAGACACCCTTTAGCATACCGAGCAACAATACCAACTCCAGGGATATCTTGAAGAACTGGGTGAAGGAGCTAACCAAATTCAGGATGACACCCAACCATATTTACAAGACGAAGATATTGCGGAAGGCATATCGGTACTAGGTCATATTTTCATGTCGCTTGTATGGCCAAGAGAGCATGGAGACCTTCCCATAGAGTTGGGTGATTGCGTTGGACCAACTAGCCAGTGAAGGCAAAGCATGCAACTGGTATGACATGTTGGCTCACAGGCTGAAGGAACAGGTAACAGGAGCTCGGGAGCTACCCAAAGGTCAACAAGTAGCAATCTATATGTCCACTTACATCTTGGATGCAATCTATGCCTGTCAGAAGTTCCTAGGCTTGAAGTGGGCATGGACACCAGCGAAAACCTCTATCAATACTTATTGTAAAATGATTTCAAAATGCAGCTTTTGCAGAGTCATCACACAATTGTCAGATCATTTTTTCACCCCGGTGTACAAGATGATATTTGAGCAAGATCTGCCTTACATATCAATGGCAGTAATAAAGGCACTAATCAACATAGAAGTGGTATGCCTCACCTCTTGGCACCTTCATACGAATTTACAACACGGAGAAGCCTCCGCGTGTTTTTTTCGAAGTTTTCCATGGACAAACTTGTCATGCAAGAAGTATCATACCACATCTTAGCAGGGCTGTCAGCTAGGCTGCACCAAAAGAAGAAGGCACCTTGCCCACTCCTCTGTTGCATATCGGTGTATGAGATACAAAATCTCAAGCATGTAGATGTCGAAATAGAAGAGTTCAGGAAATATCCTTTCGGCACCAGAAGCTATAATATGTATGACTCACATTGTTTTTTTAAGGATCACTGCGTGAGAGTACAGTTTCCATGGATCCACGGGCTGTGTCAATGGGTTGAGGAAGACCCATGAAGATATTTTCATAGCTTCTCTAGGCCCAATGAACCAGTCGGCATCACTGTGGAATGGTTAGCGAATCAACATGAAGTAGCTTCGAGGAGAGCACCAGCAGCAGAGGTAAACATACCAATGCATGACAAAGGAAAGAGAAAGATTGTCGACAGTGCAGGGGCAGAGAAAAGATACAAGTTTAGAGCAGAGCCACTTGTGCAAAAATCAACTTTGGAAATAGAGGCGAAGAGGCGACAACGCGACAAGAGGACCACGCAAAGGCAGAGAGAAAAATAGAGGATGGAGGAAACAGTGAAGGAGTTGCATGACTTGAAGGACCAACTCCAGAAGGAATAGTTTCTATGAAAATAGGAGAAGGAAGCACAACAAGGACATATGAAGGAGGGGGCACAACATAACCAGATTTATGAAAATGCTCCCGTATAGGTAGTAGACTCATCCGAACATCTAGTGCAGAGTAGACAGGGTGAGAAAGCTCAAGAGAAAGACTTCACTCAAGAGATTAAACAAGTACTTGAGCAGATGGATATGGAGATGGAGAAACCAGAGTTAGAGAAAGACATTGACCTCATGCCTTACGATGAAGAGGCCAACCCACCAGCTTCACCAGATCTGGAAGCAGAGCAAGTCCCGAGCGACCAAGGAGATACTGAGATCCTTGGAGACAATCCAAAAGAAGAGATGCACAACATATCATTAAATGAGTTGCAACATAGAGTTGTGTAATCACATAGAGTGTATACTTCGGATGACCACACATCTCCTCCGTAGTTTTAGGAACGAGTGATTGTATCTGACATGTGCAAGCATCGAGCAGCATTGGCCGATGCTACCAGAGCATGTGCCGAAGCCACTAGCTTGAGTGTTCGCTTCTTGATAGCGGAAAATGAGCAAATGGCTAAGGAGTTACAGATGACCAAGCAAGGAGGATAATTGTTTACAACATCCACCCAAGCAGAGTTGAAGAAGCCGATACTGGACGAAGTACCATCCCTTGAGATAGTCATGCGGGCGTTGTATTCCAGATTTGGTACCTTGCATAAGGAAGTTGTCCATCTCAATGGTTGGCAGCAGCAATACGCTAGGAGAGAACATATCTTGTCATATGTGCATAATGTTGTTGGCCACATGCAAACATGGAAAATGAGATACAAGGGAGCCCCATTACACTTGACCAAGATGATGAAGCCCAAAGTGGTCAAGCTAAAGGAACCTATCTGGAGTCAAATCTGGAACTATGAAGAACTCTTGCAGCTCAGCATTAGTTTGCAAGCTTCCCATGCATGGGTATTTAGAAGCATGGATGTTGTTGTGCACGCACATGCGATCCCATCTATTGGGACACTCATCGAGGCAAAGACAAAGGCACAAGTTTGACTGGAGCTTGACTCGTACTTTGATGATTTGATGCACATACCAGCGCAAACTTGGTGATCATTGTAGATACCATGCATCAGTATGTCGATGGGCTGACCGCACTCAATACAATGATGCGCATGTTATTAGACGAGTTGGACAGAGGAGCCAGAGAAGTGTACTTGGATGCAACAGAGGCAAGAGTTTGTTTCCAAAAAGATGTCACCATAGAATACACGGACACCATCGTGGACTACCGAGCTTGGCATTAGTTCGCTACCATCGACCATCATGAGGATGTTGAAGACTTGGTGTCCCCACAATTGTTCGAGTCATAGTGATGTCTTGCATGGCTTGCTCAAGACTATTTTGTCTCACATGGGTACATGTGTAGATTGTATGTAACATATTGTCAAGTGGAAGTTCAAGTGTCAATAGCCGAATGTAATAGTCATAGAGTAGTTCAAGAGTCATGAGGGTAGATGAACAGTCACAAAGGGGAATGTCAAGGGTCACCCCACCCTTTGCTATATATAGGCCCTCATAACTCATTGTATAGGCTTTTGGTCAGCCAAGCTTTTGATAGGAGTATCTTAGAGAAATATTTGAGAGCATTGTAACGAGCCTTGGCTTCTCCATAGTGAAGAGATAGTACATCTCTTTGGAGGATCAGGTGGCAGTGACTGTAACGTTCCACTATTGGGACTAGTGGTCCGTCATGGTTGTACTATATGATTGGAAATTTCACTTCTTAATATAATAGAGCCAACACGTTTCATGCATCTTTTGTTATTGTATTTCAACTATATTCTTTACTCTAATGATATATGTAAATGTTTTCTTGTGCATGTGTGTATAGAATCTTTCTGCATATGTATGCATGGATCTTACTGAAATGTGTTGTTAGTTTAACCATCACTTTGGATTGTTAGCTTACTTGCTTTCCAGTTTGTGATGCATCTTCGCTCGTGTGTTCCCTTCTTAGCCACATGCTTTCACAGGTTTCCAAGGGGTGCACTCACCTCACTTTCTGCATGTTAGAGCCATTCACACACCTTCCTTGGCTTGTTGCGCATGTCACACCCTTGCTACCAACAGGAACATCTTACTTGCCTATGCACACAACTGTGGTCAAGGCGATATCGTACAACCCACTGCTGGGACTCCTACACCAAACATCTGAGGTCTAGTTGGGACTTCTTACTGGGGAGATCCCCTCACATGTTGGTGGGCCCAACACCGTCAACATGTCACTTGTCACCTAGTGACTTAAGTGAATTGTCTTTGGTACATCTTCCAATAAATTTCACACTAACAAATGGAGACTCCACTGTTTAATAACAATGTTCTTGGGTGACTGAAGTTTTAATAACTTTCAAGGTTTTCTATAACTATTTTTAGCCTCTCAATTTCTATTTATAGTAGTATTTCTTTTCTCATTAAATTTTCAAATTTTGTCGGCTTTTTTGTTCTTTCCAAAGATCACAGGTATTGGCCTAGTAGAAGACAACAAAATCTATGCGAGATTTTCCGACCAAGAGGCCTAGGAGAAAAATATTCTTTTTAACCCCAGATTGGCATTCCAAAACACAAGTTTTCGTCGAAAAACTGTGTTTTCCACTATTTTAGATCAGTACCTGTGTTTTATTATTTTTCTAGAATTCTTTTAGATTTTTTTTTTTCCAGATTTGTCGAGGGTGTTATGTGTAGACTGAGAAGGGTACTTCACCTCTGTGTTCAGTCTCCCCTCGGCCTATATTCTCTTAGTTGTTCTCTTTTAGGAAGGAAAAATCCCCCCTAGGGTTTAGAGTACACCTCCACATTGTTAGGAAGATATTGGCTAAGTGAGGAGTCTAGGGTTTCAATATTTTTAGCCACTAATTTTTAGAGTCTAATCCATTACTTTTCAACACTTTTGGATAGGCTTATTTTATCTTTTCTCCCTTTAGAGTTTTGATTTTTCCTTTTGCCCCTGAGGATCCCCTTGAGTATCCTAGGTTTTGGAGCTTCATACCTATCCTTTGCATCATTTTTCACCTCTAATTTTTGTTGTTTGACTTACCATTTACAATATATCAATGCCTCTATATCTCAGTACCTTTGAAATTAGGTCTTTTAGGCATTTCATGTGTCTTTGAGTAGCTTGTTTTCCCTCTCTTTCTTAGCTACTTGATAACCTTTTTGGGTGGGGTTTTGTGTGCTGGATTAGTTGTTTATTTTCTGTAATTTTCAGCATTATTTATAGTATTTCAACATTTTATTTTCAGCAAAACATGGCATCATCACACATGCTCAATTAATTCATCCACTTAACACATTATTTTCACACACTCACACGCTAAGCGAACATGATCTTGGTTAACACTTCCAAGCCAAGAATTGAAACACTACACCTTAATAATTCAATCTACATATATTAAGCCCACTTGGGCACTAGGGCCAAACAATATTTGTAGTTTAGGTGTAGGATCGGTGGGATAGGCTTCTAATAACACCCATCGATCGCTTTCATTGAGACATAGAAGTTGACATATTAGCTAGCTTAAAATCCTTCAGCATCCCACAGTCTAAAGTTTGGATGCATCAAATACCTGTTTTAAAGGGGGTTAGGCTAGGTCATCATGTGAGTGGTTCTCCTCGGGGCTACCCAACATGTGGTAGGGAATCCTGTGTGTTGGCTGGCTTCCAAGAACCTCAAGACTCGACCAGCCCTGTGGGATGAAGGTGATCATAGTGACCAATATTAGGAAAACACACTATAGGACTAGCTATGGGAAGAAGTTGGTTCTATACCTTTCTTTATTTGGACAACTTTGCTTATGTGGATAAGAGTTTTTCAAGTAAGAATTTCTTTGGAAGGTCATCTGAAAGAGTATATTTAGGATCTTTTTGGGATTTAGATCACTTATAGGCTAGAGGTATTTTTCTTTGATAAGATGTGTTTGCTTGTATTAGAGTAACATCATTAATATAGTTAGTTTACACTTTGCACCATTGCACTAGGTGTTTTCTTGTTGTTTGTTACTCTTTTATTCCTATAATCACCCTTTAGTCCTTAGAGTACATCATCCCAGTCATCCATCGAGTTATCATTCTGATTCCAATTCAACTAATTCTTCCATTTCTTCCTTTGATTCTTCATATTCTCAACCCCATACCGCCACCATGTTAGGCACCAAAGTGGGTGTAGGAAACCAAGGTGGTAACCTAGGTACCAACCAAGGTACCCCAACCAGCAGAACCCCCACTGGCACGGTCATTCCTCCTCCATTGCTTCCTTTTACGGTTGGTTTGAGTCTCCCCAATTTCAACCAACTCATCGACAATCCTCTTCTCCATGATCCCAGTTGGCCATCTATGCCTACTAAACTCCCTTCAGACATCCCAAAGTTTGAAAGTAATCCTAGAGAATATCCCACTAATAATGTTCACTCATTCCACATATGGTATTCATCCAATTTTATAACTAAAGACTCCATCAATCTTCGTCTATTCCAACATACTCTTACTAGAGCTGTCGCTAAGTGGTATGTCAATCAACCCAGAGCCATTCATTCCAATTTTGCGACTATTTCCAAAGCTTTTCTTTCCTATTTCTAGTTACCTCTCCGTTATGATATTGGTACTGAACTATTGATTTCTTTCCATCAAACTTCTTTCACTCACCTATCCGACCATGTTTAGGAATGGCATAGAAGGAGGAGCATTTGTAGAGCTCCTGAATTCGAAGACCGCATATATATATATATATATATATATATATATATATATATATATATATATATATATATATATATATATATATATATATATATATATATATATATATAGAGAGAGATATATATATAGATATATATTGGTTCCTTAGATTTATTTTGGCCTCCATTGCTAAATATGATCCGAATGTGGAATATTAGTTTTCTATGCTATTATCCTCATCAAAATACAAAAATGTGCTTGAGGTTTGTACTCCAAAATAGCAAGTAAAAACATGAGTCTTTATGTTTGTTTTCTTATGTTAATTCCATGAAAAAATTTAAACATGAAATCAAAACACTGAATGGAAGCATGAATCAATCAATAATACACCAACCATTGTTAAAGGAGTTCACCCCTCTTGGGCTACATCTCCTTGGATCAACTCTAATGGCATGACCCCTTCTCATTATGCTCAATGTTTAGAAAAGGAAGAGTACATAAAGTGCTGAGAAATGGAATGGTTAGTTTCTCCTTCAAAGAAACAACTTCTACAAGAGTTATCACTCCATATACATGTAAACCTACAGTCAAACATGTAAACTTTCAACAAACAAATGCATCTTACATGAAGACCCCATACTCCAACTTCATAGAGCATCAACATTACCACAATCCACTTGAAGTGCATAAACAAGTCTCTTCTCCAAAACACAGAGAGAAAAGAGGAACAAAAGATATATCATTGATGTAATAACTATTGTAGAAAGCACATGGAGGCTAGAAAACCCTTGCAAAGTCATCTCCGTCTTCAAAATCCTCCATAAACTGATTCAACACTTTGGTCGACCATGGCACCCATAGAGTTCAATATGAAAAAATCCTATCTAGAAGTGCTTGTTTGATTCTGAAACCTGCTCCAATGAGTCCATAATGTATAAAAATGGCTATCTAGCCTCTTTTTGCATACAATTTGGTCGAAAACTGGAGAAGTTATGACCTCTCCTAGTTTTCCCACTATTCGCTCTACATTTTCCCCAAAATCTGACATCATTCTACAATTTTTCTCACCAAGCACTCTAACTGAGCAACATTTTCACCGAAAATCAGGTGAAATTATCAAAACTTTAAAATTTCCTATAACGCTTAAGTTATGAAATCTCTAGCCACGTGGGGGGACCATGTGCCCAAGGGCTAAGGCCAATGTCCCGCCCCCGCCAGTCGAGCCCCCCACTCCACCACCCACATTTTGTTCACACTGTCGGCTTTTTGGTTATGGTTATTGGCACAGTTATGGTTTTGGGGTCATGGTTAGCCCCTAACCATGGTCTGTGGACCAGGGTCAAGGGTTAACCATGGTCCCATCCCCCAAACTCGCAAACCATATCACTTTAAATTAAACTACCTTCCCCATATAGTTAATAAACACCATGCGGGCTCGATGGTTAGTGCTTGGTCTATGCTATGGGAGGTCGCAGGGTCGAGCCTGTCCTCTGCCCTGTCTGCCATAACAAATTTTAATATGTCATTAGGATGACACGTGGCATCCTGAGGCTTAGCCACGTATCACCTCGTCATAAGCTAGAAACAAAAACTCGTGACCAATAGAATGATGCCACCAAGCCTGCAAATATTCCAAGAATATGCTAAAGTAATATACCAAGAATATTCCTTTTGTGGACTGGGATGTACAGATGCCCAGTCAGCATCCCTATCAGCACCTACAAAATAATTGCATATTTGAGTAAATAATCAACTAGAGATATCTTAAGCATATGATATCGGTTTTCCACGAAAAGAGTTACGCAGGAATCAGGATGACGAGATCTAAGCGATCGTTCAGGTTACAAACCATTCTGAAAACTTTGAATATTTGTCAAATTTTGAGCTCGTGATCAAAATATGTCGCATCACACTTCCCCCAATCTAAGGAAGATGCGCTCCAAGCACCCTTGAAATTTGATATGATCTATGCCCAGTCAGGTTATGTTCATACTGCAAATAGTATCGTAGGAACCATTTCATACCCTCAACCATATGCTCCACCTCCGATGAGTTATGATCAACATTAGGGAGGGATAAGACTGGTTCCTCTTACATTTATCCCTCCCAACAATGTAAACTTTGAAACAGGAACTCTAGCCAAAAAACCCCAAAAAAACATGAAAAACAGTGCTAAAAATGAAAAGTGTGTATACTGGAATGATGTTTTTATAGGGTCAATTTTAAACAATTTTAAAGAATGGCATTAAAACTGTTTTTTTTTTAGCAAAAAAGACTTGTTTTTAAGAAAAAAACACACTAATGTTTGTGGTCGAATAAAACTTTTGTTTCCCAGGTATAATTTCAACATTTTTTAGTAATGACGATAAAGATAAAATAATGGGATTTGAAACACATTAAAATTCTATCAGTTTTCATCCATGTTGTTAAACATATAATGACATGACACTAAAAATCGCTAAAATTCTAATTGTTTTCAACCATAGCATTAAAGATACAAAAAAAGGGGAAATTTTTCAACCATAAAATTAAAAAACCATGACATTATGCACAAATTACATGACTAAATTAATAAAAATGTCATTACTTGTAGATTGAATGAAACATAAATTATATTTCTAAGTTATGGTTGCATTGTAGATATTCTAAACAATAAAAATCATCATAATTAAAACATATATTCCAACAAACATAAAAATGACTCATAACTTCATTTAACACCATATGGAAATCAAAATTTTTATTTCAAAATACGATGCAAACATTAGTTATATAAACTGTCTTAAACAATTATTCAAAATCACTCATATTTTCTTGCACACCATCAGAATTCATATCTTGAGATGAATGATTGGATGCATATGAAGATGTTCCATATTCTTCTCTTTCATCAGCTAGTGCCCCATCTGAGTCCACATGTATGCCCACCATTTCAAGTTTCAAAATTCTTCTCGATCTATGACTGGTTTCAGTAGAGTCCCATCTCAGCATTGTTCCTTCTGGTAACAACCTCTTCAGAATCTCTATCATCTTGAAGTGAAGAGTTCCTCTCTTTGTTAAATTGAAGTCATAAACAAGTATGTCAACATCCTCCAATTTTAAGAGGTCTGTGTAGTGATGATTTATATTTGTACCCTTTCTTTTTCTCTTTCCACCAATTTTTTTATCTACTACCATCTCTATCTTATACACACCATTGAATGGGTGTGTATTTGTGGCATACCAATGTACTTGAACACCTGCAACGTCTTCATTTTCTGTAACGATGTTTATTACCTTAGCAACCCAGAATGGATAGCCATTGGGATCTCCATCTGCGAACATTGCGATCATACAACCCTCCTTAATATCCTGTATTGAATCCCTGTAAAGGTCTTCCATGTCTTCACATTGTGCATGAGATGTTTTGGAACCAATATACAACTCTCTTTCCTCTGCTTGTGAGGAATTAATAATACCTATAGATTGTTGTTGTTCAACAACGATTCTTTCCTCATGTAGATTTGACACATTTTCTTTCCAAATAAATGGATTTTTCAAAGGTATATCTTCATTTGTTGTTCTTGAAATTATATCACTTTAATTATTGAAAAAATACTCCCACCAAACTGAATCAGCAATATCAAAGTACTCATATGTACATCTAATACATTTTTTAATTTCTTCTATGCAATCAGAATAATTTATATCTCTATTATGCCTGTGTGCATTATGAACTTCAGCAACTGATTGTAATAACAATATATTTGACCCAAATATTCGATGATTTGGAATGAACTTCAAAAATGTCAAACCTAATGACGACAGCCATTCTGCAATAGTTGAATACTTCTTGCCCCATATTAGTGTTTTCCCATTAATTTTTTTGATACAAAATTGATGTTGGAAGCTAATGTCATTAAGTTGTTCAATGCATTTCTCGTCACCATGTGATCCCAGAATAAACCTTCGCATGTCAACAATTTCTTCCAACACATCAAAAGTAGGCTTTGGCATGTATGATTTCTTAATACATTCAATTAATGATGGAAAGCTCCCAACTTCCTTCGTCCTCAATGTGACTAAAAATCAACTAAACATCTGATCAATATGGTCATGAGTGAGCCCAACAAGAAGGAAACCAACCTTTACCTTCTCAAAATTTCTCAATTCAACAGGCATGTTTAGATATCCAAAAACAATATGATTTTTCTTTTGACGACAAGTGTTGTCCAATTGTATATACAAAAATTCAGGAAGATTACCAGACCAATGAGAAAGCACATCATGAATTATGGTTATTGTCATATTTGCCTCATTATGAATATTTGGAGCTGTGAAGTATATACCCTTGGCAACATTTTCCCATTGAAGACCATACAACCGACCAAGTGATACTGAATAAAAATTTCTTCATAAGGGCTTACCTGCGCTGGTCCCTCTAGAGGCAATTTCTTGATGTCTTCAAGTCGTGAAACTATCTCGGAAGGAGAGATGAAATTTTATTATGGTCTTATGTTGCAACAAATTGATAATGAAAAGAGGACTACAAAAGATAACATGTGGTAGCATCCAACATACAAGTCATTTTTTGAAGAAGTCTAGGATATGCTTAAACAACCTAGAAGAATGGAAGACCTGCACCAGCAAATGAAGAAACTGAGGTTTGAAGGACACAACAAAGAGAAAACGCTGAATAATTTAGAGGCTATAGGATCAAGAAGAAGACAATAAGAAAAGTAAATGTAGTTGAAGTCAATTTTTTAAATTGTAAGCCTAACTTAGACATAGACCAACAAGTATCTTAATTGAATTTGCATGTGGTTGTAATTAAGGGGGAATGTTGGAAAATCTAATTCCAACTACCTGTTAGGTGTCAAAACCATCCCTCCAAGTGTCCTAGCTCAGTTTTACTTAGTCTGGTTTAGTCAAGTTACACTCTTGTCATTTACCACTGATGTTTCCAATGTAATCTTATTTAATTGATTCGTAATACTAAGAAGAGCAATCCGCTGCTCTATCGTTTTCTTCTATTCAGTTTTTGTCAAAACCAACAATATTGCATAGTGTACGATTGCCTTGGAAATTAGATTGTCCTTAAAATGACTCTTTAACGACCGTTTTATTACATGACTATTAGCTCTTCATTTTTTGTCAAAACCAACCATATTACCCAGTGTACCATTGCCTTGGAAATTGAATTGTCCTTCAAATGACTCTTTGACCATTTTATTACATCACTATTAACTCTACCAATTACATGGCTATTAACTCTACAAATTTCCACATCCTCTATCGTTAGTATTGGTAATATTGTTATTGAAATTATAACTTTAACGTGTTAGTATTGGTAATATTGTTATTGAAATTATAATTTTAACGTGTTATTAATTTCGAGAAACTAATCGTAAAAACTTTGCGTGTTATGAATAGGCAGGTAATACAAAGTAAAAAGCCCCTAACTAAAACATTTAAAACTCATTGCACAAACTACCACACAACAAGTTGTTCACATTTGAGGGCATATCAACACATTACGAAGCAGATTGAATCACATTGGTCAACTATTTAGCTTTTTCGTTATATTTGCAGATGTTAGTTAATGTTATTGGAAATGTTAAATAAAGTACCATGAAAAGTATACACGATTTCCATCGCTAAATTTTCAAAAAATCCCGACCTTAAAGTTGGATTTTGGGACTCTCATAGATCTGCCGAAGTGTCTTACCACCTAGAAAGGGTTACCGGGACTCGCATATATCTGCCAAAATGTCTTCTAGCTTAGAAATACTAAAAGTTTAATGGTTACAAGTCTATGAGGTATCATTTGAATATTAATAAAATCAATGGACTCTCCCATGAGTTATCATTGGATGATAACAACACGATAGCCAGCTGACGTATGATGTCACTATTATATTATTATCTCGTTAATGATTTTGCCAACCTCGAAAAGGTTCGGAGATCGATTGGTTTCGACTTCCGAGTTTGATTTATGCATCATATATATAGAGGGCAGGGAATTCGCTCTTGTCAGAGCTTGTGGTCGGATCTTCAGTACCCTGCCGCGAAAAAGGAAGCACTTTTAACAATCCAGCATTTTAATAGCACCGTAGCAATGAAGAGCTCTGCAAGGCATTTCGGATACATATGTTCAGTCCTGATTCTGATTCTATCTTCTGTAGAATCCTCCAGTTTCAATGACAATTTCGAAATCTTATGGGGAACCGTTAGATTGTTGAATAATAGCCAAACGGCTCAGCTTACTATGGATCGGTCTTCAGGTACAATATTTGAATATTTCTTTTTTACCGACATCCAAAATTCCTTATGTGTTGAATGACAGGAATAGTAATACTAATTCTACCTGCTTTACCAGGATCTGGTTTTCGGTCTAAAAATGAATACCTCTTCGGCAGCATGAGCATGAGAATTAAGCTGATCCCGGGGAATTCGGCTGGAACAGTCACTACCTTTTATGTAAGGAGCTATTTTCATGCAAGAACGAACCATCGTAGGAAGATTTTTTATTAGTTGGCAGTATTCGCACCCAATTTCTGATAGACATGATTAAATTTCAATATCACCCCACAGTTTCATACACAATATATTAACGTTGGTATATTTTGATCCAGATGTCATCGGACGAGGCTTCTCACGATGAACTTGACTACGAATTTCTGGGAAATCTGCCAGGACAGCCTTACACTCTACAAACCAACGTCTTTGCAAATGGAATCGGGAACAGAGAGCAAAGAATTCGTCTCTGGTTTGATCCCACGGTCGGTTTCCATAACTATTCAATTCTCTGGAACGAGAAACAAATTGTGTATGTGCTTCTTCCCCATAACTGAAATAGAAACGACAGAAGTCGTGGATATATTGTGAATTATGTTTAGAGTTTTTACTTGTATGTTTATGATATATTTTGCATTTTGTAAGCAGGTTTTCGGTTGATTCTATCCCCATCCGAGTTCACAAGAACATTGACGCATCTGCGGGTGTCCCATATCCAAGTACTCAACCCATGAGGATCCTTTCCACCCTTTGGAACGGGGAGAATTGGGCCACCGACGGAGGAAGGGCTAAAATAGATTGGAGTAAAGCTCCGTTTGTCGCCTCCTATCAATCCTTTGAGGTGAATGCATGCAGCGGGCCATCTGCTTCATCTCCTCCCTGTGCCAACAAATGGTGGGAACAACCGGAATTTCAAAGCTTAAATCAATACCAACTGGACAGAATTAAATGGGTTCGTAAAAACTACATGACTTACGATTACTGTCAGGATAGGTTGGGGAGGTTTTCTTCAACTCCGACTGAATGTGCATTTAATCCTTAATCAATCACGATGATTGATAACAATATTGATTACAATATTGCAGTTGTAGAGATTCATTTTATTGATTAAGGAGCTGTTTTAGTGTTTTTTTGGATTTTCAGGTGCTGGTTTGTTGAAAAATTAGAGATTATTTCATTGATTAAAGAGTTGTTTTTAGTTTAATTTTTTGGATTTTCAGGTGTTAGATGTTAGTTAGTTGAGGTGAAATTTTGATTTGTGTTATTTAAATTGGTTTTTAACTACATATGGATTCAGCACCCTAGAAAGCTCTATAGATTTGGCACTCTGGAAAACACCAAGTTCAATTGTAAGAGTTTATAATCAAACTTGTGATTTCAATAAATTCCCATCAAATTCTAGAAAAATTAAACTAAAAAAACTTAAAATATAATACTTATTTAAAAATAATTAAAATATAAAAATATTTCGAAGGTAAACAAAAGCTAGTTAACTTTGCACCATGTTTGACTATATTCCACCCCAATGGATATAAGAAGCCCAGAAAACACAAATTTTTTATTTTTTTTTAACTCTCTTTTTCTTTTTTAATATAAAACGCTCTGCCATGTGAAAACAAGTACCGGATCTTATACCGAAATGCGTTGGTCTGTTTTTCCCTTTCATTCTACTATCTCACATCATAGAACCTCCTGCACTCCTTTCCTATTGCTATTTCCTTTTTTATTCTACTATCTCAGATCATAGAACTTTCTGCACTCTTTTTGTATTGTTAAATGCAATAAAACATTTGTATTGTTAAACACAATAAAGTAAATTTTGAATGAGTAAAATTTTATGATAAATCACTCGTTGGTTTGGTTCGAACTGTGCACAAACGAATCCGAATGTCTTCTCAAAAAATAAAATCTTATTATTTGATTTACAGATTTTAAGAAAAATATTATTAAAGCATACATTTGAATAGTGTAAAGGTCAGGAAAATCTACATTATAACAAATATTTCCAAGTAATACTTTTCTTAGCATTAATTTATGAACATATATAATTACATAATTAACATATTTTTGAACGTATGTTTATATTTCAATTTTGAGATTCCACATCATAAATCATATAGTTAAAAATAATGGAGAAATGGTTATATGGTTGTAACGTATCTCCTTAATTTAAGATTAGTTCCTAGAGTTTAGGAGGTTGTTCACAACTACTTAATTTTCAGTGATGTATTTAATATTGTAATATTCATTTGATGTAATGTAGAGTGAACGAGAAATAGAGTCTCCTCTTTGTTTGTGTGCAGTCTCCCAGGTGCTATACACGCTTGTGAGCTGCAACTCCTTCATTTAATTCAAAGTTTGATTTTTATCATGGTATCAGAGCTTACGGTAGAGATAGCCTCAAATTTTTTTCTTTAGGGATGTATCATTAGTTACATATCTGTAGTGGTAGGAGAGTATGTAAATGTGTCTGTGTGATCAGGTGGAACTGCAGTAACACCTGGAGCGAAGGGTCTCAGATGACTGATCATCTCTGAGCCGAAGAAAGGGTTGGAGTAGTTGGCGTGGATTTTTTGCAGACAGTCACGCCAATACAGAACAGAATAGACGAGCGCGATTTTTTAGTGAACAGACGCGCCCATTGGCGTGGGTTTGAGGCTGATAAGCGCACCATTGAAATTGTGACTGAATTGGCGTGGATCCGTGGCTGTTAATTGCGCCAATTTCCGTGCACATCGTGAATTTTTCTTTTCCGCAATTGGCGCGGATTCGTAGCTGTTCAGAGCGCCACAAAGCCAACCTCTTTCTCTCTGGAAATCTGCAATTTTTCGTTGCAGATCGGAGTTGCCCAGTGGTGGCACGTGGAGATTTCTGCTCGGTGGCAGCAGATTTGATTTGCCCGGTGGTGGCGAATTGGGGTTTCGTGATCCGCTCGGTGGTAGCAGATCGGACCTGCCTGGTGGTGGCGAATTAGAGCTCTGTGATCTGCTCGGTGGAAGCAGATCGGTTTTTTGCCCGGTGGTGGCGCAGTGCAGCTCCTCGATCTATTCGGTGGTAGCAGATCGGATTTGCCCGGTGGTGGCGTTTTGGAGCTTGTTTGTTGATCTGTTCGGTGGTAGCAGATCGGTTTTACCCGGTGGTGGCACAGTGAAGTCCCTGATCTGTTCAGTGGCAGCAGATTGGACTTGCCCGGTGGTGGCATAGTGAAGTTCCTGATCTGTTCCGTGGTAGCAGATTGGACTTGCCCGGTGGTGGCCGATTGGAGTGTTCAGTTGGGCGAAAATGAACAACAATGTAGAATCATACCTCCATGAGTCTGGCAAACTCGATGGAACGAATTTCTCCAATTAGAAATTCAAAATGCAAACTTTGCGGGAGAGCGTAAATGCATGGTCGATCGTTGAGGGAAATGAGCAGAGATCTGAAACAGCGACCCAAAAACAAGATTGGGATAAAAGAGAAACGAAAACAAAAGTTATACTGAAGATGTCCGTTAAGGACAATATTATCCCACATATCAGAGATTCCAAGTCGGCCGCTGATATATGGACAATGATCAAGAACCTATACGAGACTCAGAATACAAATCGTGTTCTGGCACTCAAGGGAAAGCTGTTTGCATTGAAGATGGATGGGAATGAGTCTGTTGTTGGATTCTTGGCCAGAGTCAAGGATCTGAGTGACAAACTAGGAGCTATTGGAGAAAAGGTGTCCAACTCAGATCTAGTCACACTCACATTGAACAGAATGACTAATGAATATCAGACGTTTATCTCAGGGCTGTCAATGAGGGAGAAAGCCCCTTCATTTAATGAGTTGACAGCGATTCTGCTCCAAGAGGAGGAGCGACGACAGAATCTGAAAACTCAAAGCAATGACCTAGCTCTGATGGTAAAGAAGCGACAGTACAGAGGAAAGCAGCACCAGCACCAACATCAGCACCAGCAACCGCAGCAGCAGCAGCAGAAGGGAGCCAACACTTTTCAAAAGAGATCATTCAGAGGTATGACTGATAATTATGTTAAGAGATATTTTTATTGTGGGAAACCTGGTCATCAGATTAAAGAATGCTATAAGAGGCAAGCCGATGAAAGAAGAGGCAAAGAGAGGAAACATCAGGGCTATTTTGCTGGAGAAGAGGAGGACCACAGCCATGATCTCTGACTATTCACAGTCGATTGTGCTCTTTCAGCATCAAAGGGAGATGAGGATGACATATGGTATGTTGACTCTGGCGCATCCTCACATATGACCGGTAAGAAGGACTGTTTTGAATTTCTTGAAGAATCTGCATGTGGATCAAAAATTTATCTAGGAGACGACAGTGGGTATGAGATCAAAGGATATGGAGATATTCCTATGAAGCTACCTAGTGGCGACATTAAACATCTTAAAAATGTATTATATGTTCCAGGAATTAAGAAAAACTTGATCTCTGTCTTAATGATTACAGACCAGGACATGCAGGTGCAATTCTTTAAGAATGGTTGTGTCATTAAGGATAGCCAGATGGAAACAGTTGCAACAGGAGTGTGCGTGGGGAATTTGTATAGATTGGATGCAAAGAGTATGCCACGACAAGCAATGGTTGCACTTGGATCAACAATTGAAAATCTTTGGCATCAGAGATTTGGACATCTCAATTTTCAAGACCTCATCTTACTTCAGAAGAAAGGTATGGTTGATGGACTCCCTGTTTTTTATAATGTCAAGCTGGAATGTGATGGATGTGCATTAGGGAAAATGCATAGAGAAGAGTTCCCTTTGCATGTCAACAGAAAGGAAAGAGACATCCTAGAACTAATGCATACAGATATTTGTGGACCTATGCAAACTAGGTCCCTAGGAGGTGCATATTATTTTCTGTTGTTTACAGATGACTGCACTAGGTTTTCATGGGTTTATTTTAAGTAAAAAGAATCAAGTCTTTCGGTACTTTAAAGAGTTCAAATCTATGATAGAGAACCAAACAGGAAAAAGGATAAAGATTCTCCGCTCGGACAAAGGGGGAGAATACAGGTTAGGAGAGTTCATGAACTTCTCCAAGCAGCATGGGATTATGCAGCAATTCACAGTGCCACACGCTCCACAGCAGAATGGAGTAGCAGAACGCAAGAACATAACTCTTGTGGAGTGCGCGAGAAGTATGCTTCAAGGTAAAGGTCTATCGAATGGTCTTTGGGCAAAAGCCATTAATACTGTTGTTTATTTAAAGAATAGGAGTCCTACTAAATGTCTAGGCTTCAAAATCCCCTTTGAAGCACTGTTTGGACTCAAACCAGCAGTTAGTCATCTAAGAATATTTGGATCTAAAGCTTATGCTCATATACCAAAAGCATATAGAAAGAAGTTAGACCCCAAAGCCTTGAAATGTATATTTGTAGGATATGGCACAGAGTATAAGGCATACAAGTTATATAATCCTATGACTCATAAAGTTTTTGCAAGCAGAGATGTTATTTTTCATGAACAGACTGAAGATGGAAAGGAAGACTCTAACAGTGACAGCCACATTCCATTGTTGATAGAGATGAATAGTGACGAAGATGAAGAGCAGGAGCAGAAGCAGAAACAGGAAGAAGTAGCAGCAGATAGTGTAATAAGTGATGATATAGGCCCGGAAAGTGCTGAAACAGATAGAGTTGAGGTAAGTCCTCTACCGTGAAGATCAAGTAGGAAGACTAGACTACCTGAAAGATTGAAAGGCTATGCTTTAATGTCCAAAATTTTAAACATTGTAGAACCTTCAAACTATGAAGAAGCAAGTAAATCAGATGAATGGAGGGCTGCAATGCATGAGGAAACTGAATCAATATATAGAAATCACACCTGGGATTTAGTTGAGTTGCCTGAAGGAAAAACCCCTATAGGATGCAAGTGGTTGTATAAACCTAAGATAAACGCAGATGGGAGTGTAGAAAAATTCAAAGCTAGACTGGTAGCAAAGGGTTATTTACAGCAAGAAGGAATAGATTTCGATGACACCTTTGCCCCTGTAGCTAAATTAAATACAATTAGAATGCTAATTTATTTAGCAACAAAACATAAATGGAAGCTACACCAGCTAGATGTTAAGTCTACATTTCTGAATGGAGAATTAAAGGAAGAAATTTATTTAGTACAGCCTCCTGTTTTTGTGAAAAAGGGGCAGGAGCATTTAGTGTGTAAATTGCATAAGGCACTTTATGGTCTGAAACAAGCACCCAGGTCATGGTATGAGAAAATTGATTCATTTTTTATACATCATGGTTTTCATAGGAGCCTCAACGACCCAAACCTGTATACCAAGATAAATAAACAGAGGCAAATAATTTTGATTTCTTTGTATGTGGATGACATGATCATAACAGGAAATGCAAATAATTTGATCAAATAAATCAAGCAGCAAATGTCACAGGTATTTGAAATGAAAGACCTTGGAGATCTTCATTATTGCCTAGGTTTGGAGGTATGGAAAGATTCTGGTCAAACTTTTCTAACTCAAGGAAAGTATGCCAGAACCATGTTGGAAAGATTCAGAATGGAACAATGCAAAACAACAGCAACACCATTGCAGCAGAATCTCAAGTTAAGCAGTGATGATGGCACAAAATAGGTGGGTGCCACTTTGTATCGACAGCTAGTGGGAAGTTTGATATATCTCACGACAACTAGACCTGATCTGGCATATTCTATTAGTGTGTTGAGCCAGTTTATGTCCAAACCACTTGAAAGTCACTAGATTGCAACAAAATGTGCATTGAGGTACCTTAGTGGTACTTGTAATAATGGTATTTTATACACTAACATTTATGATGTTACTTTAGCAGGTTATTCAGATTCTGATTGGGCAGGTGACCTGGATGATCGTAGATCCATCACAGGTTACGCATTTAGTATTGGATCCGGGGTTATTTCGTGGAGTAGCAAAAAGAAAAGTATTGTAGCATTATCATCATGTGAAGCTGAGTACCAGGCATTGTGTGCAGCCACATGCGAAGCCATCTGGTTGAGGAGATTGCTTAGCGATGCAGGCGAAGGACAGAAAGAAGCAACCAGCATCAAAACTGACAACCAGAGCACAATAAAGCTTGCATACAATCCAGTTTTCCATAAAAATACTAAACATATTGACACTCAGTTTCATTTTGTTCGAGAAAAGATACAGTCAAAAGAAATATGTGTGGAGTATTGTAACACTTGTGATAATTTAGCTGATATTTTTACTAAGCCTCTAGGGCAAGTAAAGTTTGAATTATTTAGAGGGATGTTAGGAGTGCAGAATAACCCTTTCTCCATTAAGGGGGGGAGTTAAAAATAATGGAGAAATGGTTATATGGTTGTAACGCATCTCCTTAGTTTAGGATTAGTTCCTAGAGTTTAGGAGGTTGTTCACAACTACCTAATTTTCAGTGATGTATTTAATATTGTAATATTCATTTGATGTAATGTAGAGTGAACGAGAGAGAGAGTCTCCTCTTTGTTTGAGTGTAGTCTCCCAGGTGCTGTACACACCTGTGAGCTGCAACTCCTTCATTTAATTCAAAGTTTGATTTTTATCTCATATTTCCAAGTCACACCCTTCTTAACACTAAACTATGAAGGTATGTAGTTGCATAATTAACATGTTTTTAAACTTTATTTTTATAATTATTTTAATTACTTTCTACTGTACATGATTAATTTATATTTTATTATAAGATATAATAATTTTTAATTATTATATATTTATTAAATGAATTATTTAATTTATATAGTGAAAAGTGATAATATTTAATTAAAACTTTACAAAATACAATTATTTATAATATTATTGGATTTCAATAATTTTATTTTTATGTTTTATATATATATATATATATATATATATATATATATATTCAAAGGTCTCGAGGAGTATTATTTATCCTGCTCTTTTTTTATATATAAATATTCAAATTGAAAAATCATGATGGATCATAATGGAAATTTGATGGTAGAAATGCAATTATTTGATTGGGATAATTTGATTACAAAGAATAAATGATGGTTGTAGGAATTTAAATTCAGTTTTTATATATATAACAAAGCAAAGAAAGTGTGTATATATATATATATATATATATATATATATATATATATATATATATATATATATATGATGGTGGTGGTGGTGGTTAACGTCGATTGAAACCAAACTTTGGTCTATCGGACCTAAGAAACCAATTATTTAGTTTGATTTAAAATTTTATTCTTATACTCAAAAAGCTTGGAGAGAAGCCTCCCGAATCCACTATAATTTTGACATGGTAAAATGCTAGGAAGGTCAGTATTGCAACAAAGATTATGAAACTTGGATCTAAGAGGAAGTGATTTTCATCCTCGATGTTCATATTCTCACATAGACAGCGGATCCTTTCTATCCACCATGTTTTAGGAACTCCCCAACTACCCGTTTCACTATAGAGCTCATGAGAGTTGTTCTAATCATAAATATTAATTAAAAATTTAGTTAAATAATACTTTTGATAATATTGTATAAAATATTTATGCATAATATATAAAAATTAATTAAAAGATAATTTGATTAAATAAATTAGTTATTATTATGTAATATAAGTAGTATATATGGAATAATTACTATGTTAAATCGATAATATTATCTACAATACTATATAATTATATAGATACATGTGTTTATTTTGAAATAATATTTTTAGATTTTAATTTAATTATTAATAATTATTAAATAAATAATAACCATCTAACTTTTCTAAATCATATATATATATATAGATTTTTTTTTCTTAATTTTCAAAATTAAAAAATATATGATGAAATAAATATTTTTGATTTATTATAAATTAATATTTATTCACATATATTAATCATACCATTTATATAACCATACTAATAATTAATTATATCAAATAGATATTATTATATACCATTATATATAATAAATTTATTAAAAAATAGCTTGCATTATAAACCATATTTCATATCATTAATAATTTCATCTTGTAACTATGAAATCATTATACTCTCACTACATTCCTATATAAAATTATTACAATAGCTCATGCTTTCACAGATGGCATATAGTTATGCATTTAAAAGATTATATGATGGTTAGTATAAATAAATATCTCAAAGTATATAATAAGTTGTTAATTCAAATTACATTACATAGTATTTAAATCTATACTTTATTAATTATGGATTCTAAAGTCATATATTAGAAAATATCTACTCTATTTTCATTTCATTGAAGTTCAGGTTTCCTTATAGATTTTCCACTATGAATTTAACATGGTCACATTACATAAGTATAGATTGTATATACTATAGTTATAGTACAATATATTTAAACTCAATATTGATTTTAAAACCACAAGTGAGTGTAAAATAATTAAATATAAAGTTATGATGCATAGTATAATTATATGTCCATTTAAAAGAGATGCTAAAATAATTAAATATAAAGTTATGATGCATAGTATAATTATATGTCCATTTAAAAGAGATGCTATCAATATAACTATTAATGGTGTGTATATATCTTACTATATTAGTTATTCTAATGAAATGTATTCAATCATAAAGTATTGTTTATTTATAATGCAACAAAATTTAATATTTTTTATACACATAATATAATTAAATTAAGATTTAATTTACATATAACATGTCAATCAAACTTTAAATTTGAATATTTTTCTTTTTCTAGAAGAAAAATCAATATAGATTATACAATTGAAAACATATGAGAGGGACTTGAGTGGATATCAAGTCAGATAGAGCTGGATCATGATGATAGGATGACATATAGCAAAACTCAGAGTATGATGGATACAAATAATGGTTGCATATGATGCTAGATGGCTGGAGATGAACATACTTTGGCAGTAAGTCAAAAAGAGGGAGCAAAAAACTTTAAATTTGAATATTTATTTACTAATGACTAAAATCCAAGGAATTTAGTTTAAAATTTGCAACTTGAACTTAAAAAATGATTGATCGTTTTTTAAATTCATAACCATTAGATGTAAACATTCAAGAACATGATTGATGTCTTTCAATTAATTTTTTAACTTCATAGAAGTGGAAATCATGCACTACTAATTAATAAAATTTATAAACACTTAAATATAAAAACTAATGTGTCCATCCACATATTTAGACAAATACTCAATATGGTAAATTTTGTTGATTTATATCCCAACACAAATTATAGTGATTGCATACAAGAGTCCACATGCACACAAAATTCAAGATATTTAACTTAGATAATTTCACCAATTTATATACAATCAAATGTAAAAGCTCCATTGGAATCTAAGGTATTTGTTTGGTGTTATACTCTATAGATTTGAAATTTTAATTCTTTTTCATAAAATTTATAATCCAATAAAATGAAGAAATAATTACTTAGAGATAATGCTTACATGCTAGGTTTAGAATTAGTTTGATATCTTTAGGAGGTAGTTGAGAGATTTTCCTAACTCCTAGCTCTAAGGTTAGAAGTAGGTTTTGTAGTTGAATGCAAGAGAGTAATAGAGAATATTTTTATGTATAATATTTTTGCAATGCCTACTCCTCAAATTTCTTTGTTGGTACCAAGTGTAACAAGCAACCTCCCACATTTACCCGCTTTTACAAGCCCTCCATGTATATGTGAAGCAGCGTGCTATTATAACATGATCCGACCTCCAAGTTGTAGTTATAGAAGTGGGGCCGACAAACCGATAATTTTACTAACACCCCTTAGAGATCCTAGACCACTCAAAAGGCTGCAAACCAACCTAGATAGTCAATCCCTAAGCTGGACCCCTTTTTCACTAACTTAACACCCCAACTACATGCACAACAAGGCAAGGGTGCATTTGTAGGCCTCCAACCACACACATAGGCTTTCCTCCACACAGTTATGACTTAAATTTCCAATACCTTCGGTCCGAAGTTCTGAGCCACTTCTGTAGGATAGCCTCTAGACCACTGCTGGGAACTTCCTATAACTTTCTACAATCACATTTCACATAGTAGCAATGTTAAACCTTCAAACATGAATCAGTAACTTGACCTAGACTTCCGAGGACACACTAGAGATTTCATCAAACATATGGTAAACATTTAAGTTATAGGTCATGGATGTATATCTAAGTGTAAATCTCTGCACTTTAGCTAAAAATCATGGAGAAGTTATAATGTCATCTCAAATAGCTACAACAAAACTAGTTAGTCCATGCATTCATCAACCATTCGATACCTTATCAAAGCATAATAAGGGACATAGATAGAGCACATCATAAATCATGCTTATAACTAACATATAACTAGATTATTAACCATGAGATAACAACCATAAAATAAACATAATAACAAGTACAAGTACTCATGAATCATAATAGAAAAATAACTCTTATTAAATCATGCAATAGTCAGGGACTTTCATGTACCACCTTAGCATAGATTGGGCTGAACCAAATATTTCATTTTGTCAATCACCCATATGCCATATTCCAAGCATGATTGTGGGATCTCATGGGATAAACCAAGACATAAACAACCAATGGATTCCATAGGTTAAACCACCTCTGCCCTCAAACTATTGTGATCTCATCTAAATCTATTTCGAGATCACAAAACCAAACCAAGCTTGGATGCCTTAGAATTTCTTCACAATAACTTGAGGAAATTGTCTATTTCCACCCGCTATTGAGGGCTTCCTAGAGAAAATTATCTCCACCCCCAACCATTGGGAATTTTCTTGAGACCACCTCACCCGATTCCAAAACCTTCCAACAATCCAAAGCTTAACCAAGAAACAAATCTTGTCACACCATGGTTATCAAGGAAATGGCAAGGAAAGGCTAAAACTACTTTCAAACCCAGAAAAACCCATGCCAGTGACATCAAATGAACCAAATAAAAAAATGTATGTACCATTCATTCACACCTCATCTAGGAAATCACACATGCAACTTGTTACCCGCAAAATCTTCTTGTTGAAGCTGATGATCCAACCTTCTCCTTTTTTTCTTTTCTTTTCTTCACTTGTCTTTTCTTTATTGCTTTCTTTTTCTGCTTGGAGCTCTCTCTCTCTCTCTCTCGCTCAAAACTGATCCAAGCCACAACTAACAAAAAATTAAACCAACAAAAGTTGTGAACTGATTCTCTGATGCCTTTCTTATTATTGATGTCTCTATTTTCTTTATTTTCCCTCATTTTCCTTCTAATTTCCTTAGCATGAAATGTTTTGTCTGTTCACCTCCCTTTTCTCCTATTTTCCTTTATTTCTCATAATTAAATGCCAATTGTTTCCTCTTTCCTTTGTCAATTTCCATAGCCACAAATAAACTAAAAGTGAGTCCACTATAGTGTTTTCCCAACATTCAGCGTGGAATATGTGTCCCGTGACCTTGGTATTATTTTCCTTTTATTAATCTGTACTACATGAACATTAACCCGGGGCTACTACAGAGCCCTCCCTAAGGGGGGAACATCGTCCTTAGTATTTTATGACACCTATGACCAGCAAACCACTGAAAAGAAAACATATTGCCTATGAAGCTTTATAACATAGATGGATAAAATATTTAAAATGGCATCCTACTACAAATAAGACAAAAATATTTCTTATTGGAGCTTTATAGCCCAACTCGTTGTGGTATTTACAACCATACATATATATGCATATACCAAAAAATCATTTGCTTGAACCAGAAAATAATGAAGGATACAAAGCTCGCATATGATCAACCATCTCCCATGTAGCTTCATCAGGCCCAAAGTGCTTCCATTGCACTATAACTCGCTCTATTGCTCGGTATCGAAGAATGAGTTGTTTTTGTTGCAATATGTATTATGGTTATGGATGGAATTATCCATCTAGTTCCACCTGCAATACAGACCGGTCAATCACATGATCAACATCGTGCACATATCTTTTAAACAATTAAACATGGAAAACATCATGGAATTTCATTGTTGAATGTAGTGCAAGCTTGTAGGTCACTGGTCTCACAATACTAAGGTTCCAACTTGACACATGATCCAATCCTCAAAGATCTCCTCTTGGGTTTGATGTGCAAGTACACATGCTCCCCAACCTGAAAATACTTGAATACTTTGTGCTTATCTTCCTAACTCTTATGCATGTACTGTGTTTCCTTCAAATTCCTCTTAATAACCTCCATTTCTTGTTCCATCTCCGGCCAACATATCCAGTCCAATCCACACCCTTTTCTCTGGATCAATTCAGTTGATAAGAGTATTACAACTCTGCCCATAAAGAACCTCAAATGGACTCATCTTTAAGGACTCTGCATACCAATTATTATATGGAAACTCTACCAGTGGAAGATACTCCTCCACTTCCCCTGTTGATGCATGACATACATCCTCAACATATACTCAAGAATGGTGTTAACCCTCCTTGTCTCTCCATCTTTCTGCATATGATAAATTGTACTGAAATCCAACTCTGACCCAAAAGCTGCAAAGAACTCCTTCCAAAATCTGGAAGTGAACTTGGCATCTATGTCTGATATGATCTTCTTGGGAACACCATGCAATCTTACTATCTCTCTTATGAAAATTTGAGGTACCTCCGTAGTTGAATTCATAGATTTAACTATAATGAAGTGAGTGACCTTACTTAACTTGTCAACCACAACCATGATGGAATCATGTTGTTTTGATGTCCTTGACAAACCTATGATGAATCCCATGGAAATGACCTCCCATTTCCAATATACAATCAGAACAGGTTGTAATAAACTACATGAATGCTTACACTCTACGTTTACTTGATAACATTCCAATCATCTAGCAACAAATTGAGCCACCTCTTTCCTCAAATTCAGTTAATGATAGAATTTCTTAGTTGCGGTCAATGTATTTTGATATCCCGGGTGACCTGAATATGGCTTGATATGAACAATATATTTAAACTCTATATTGCTTATGATATAGTATAGTTCTATATCTATTCAAATTAGATGTTATCAATATAAATACTAATAGTGAGTTACAATTTCAATTTCAATTTCATTTTTTTTAATTATTATTATTATAAAAAAAACATTATTATTATTATTAGAAGTTACTCTAAATCTTGAAGTCTATTTATTTATAATGGAATGAAACTCAATATTTTCTCTACACACAATTAAACTAGATTCAATCTACATTTTGTTAGGGTCGGTATTTTTACATTTGTCAAATGTCTTCGAATTATTTAATTTTCAGTTTGAATAAATCAAACTTATAGTCACTATCATTAACATAAGTTCAAATGTCACTATTCAAAACATCACCATGAGTTTAGTCATCAAGAGGTTCAGTCAAAAGCATGAAGTGGTCTTGAGTTATTGGGAAAGATTGTCAAAAATATTGAGTAATTGAGTCATGGGGTATGTGTCAATAATGGGTTCGTGAGGAGGTTTACTTGAGTCAGTGATAATTGAAAATCCTATTGCTCAAAGCAAGATGGCCATTAAGAGCAGCACCTTGCTTTCCCCTCATAGCCTATTCATTTTTTCCCTAAGATTATAACCCACATCCTACATTTTCCCATCTCCCATTATTCATTTATTAAATCACATACCATATCCCCTTATTCATTTAATGATTCCCTATTCATAAACATATAACTTTCATAAATCCCATTCCATCCTAAATCTTTCCTCCTAAAGGCTATGATTTCATATCATATATGACACTATCATTATAATCTCTTCCAATACTCAAAGTCCTATATCTAATCAATATTTCTAATGATTACCATACATAAACCATCATACTTTTCAAATAGGCGCCTTGTGACATCACACTAAAGGACAAATTAATAGAAAATTCAAATGGAATGAACAGACCACCATATTCTTCACATAGTTGCCTACATTTTTTATTTCCAATGTAGTTTGATTGGATGAAATTTGATTTGCAGCCAAGCCAAGCCAAGTCAGGGATCGAAAGATGTAGGTACATTGACTACAGAAGTTGATTACTCTGTTGAAAATGGCAACAAGAAATGCTAAAAATAGCATTGCTATAAATAGTAGTTTGGGTACCAATGTTTAACATAGCAACAAGGAATGAAAAATGGAAGTGCTAAAAATAGCATTACTATAAATAGAATTTCGTGATGGATTCCAATTTTAGTTAGTCCCTGAACTAAAATTGAGAAGTAAAATTGGAATTTGGTCTCAACAGTTGTTTGAAAAATAATTAATTAATTCATCTTGAGTTAATTAGTTGTAGAAAATGAAACATGAAGTCTATGTGGGGACATGCAACAGTTTCTCCATTGATTGAGGAATTTATCCATCAGTTAAAGAGATAAGGATGAGTTGTAATTAGTTGGCTCAGTTAACTGAGTCAAGTCCAGTTAGATTAGTTCAAATAGTTTGTTGAACTAATTGTGAGCTCAGTTAGTTAATGCTTGCATGCATGTAACTGTTGCACTTCAGATAATTGAATATTCTCTCATAAATAACTCATGCATGTCAGTTCAGTTAGAGACCCAGTTGAGATCAGAGGAAGGGACAGTGTACTATCAGTTGGAGGAATTTTCCTATATATGAAACTCATCCATACAGAAGGAATTATCTCCTTCAGGATTGCGCAGTAACTACTGAGCCAAGTGAGCAGTGTGAGGTGGGAATTCACACAAGTGGAAGCATTGGACCCCAGGAAAAAATGCATAAGGAAATAGGAGGCTTGGAGGGCAGTGGAGAAGGTTTATGAGAAACCTTTATCTGTCTATGAGTAGCATAGGGATTGGAGAGAGAGCAGGATAGCTTGTGAGCTAATTCTTTGTGTAATCCAGACATATTTCCACATGTATGATAATACAGAGATCGGGGTTCTCAGGCTGAGGCTTTCCCCGGGTTATTCTTCTATGTTCATGTGTGATTGATTTCCCATTCTTAGTTATATGTGTTCTATTTGATCTTGCTCATATTTAATTAAGCTTCCGCAAGTTTGTTGTAGAAGTAGATCTTGTATTTTTCTTTAGTATATTGCATAATCCGTTGATCTACAGTGGTAATTTCTACATACTGTGCAGAGGTGTTATGCAATCATCACTACACAATTGTTGCGCAAATTTTTCCCAAAATCATACAACATTGACACGACTTGATTTTGGATTTTCAAAGGTAGGATCGTACCACTCAGATCTTAAAACATTTACTGCCTAATGAAAAATTTGATAAGTTGTGATTAGCCTTCGGTGTAAACTCGTTGCACATACTTTGTTGCCACGCAGACTATTTCCTTTAAAAATATGAGTCAGGGGTTCATAGATGAATTTTAACTAATGTTGAGCGTTGAGTTGGTCGAGGGTTAAAGTCTATAGAGTCGTGAAACTAGTCTGTCACCTTTGAAGTTGTCAATACACCCTCTCATTATTGTACAACGTGTCTGTCATATATACTTTTGGTTGTTGTTTTCCAAAGGAAGGGTTCTCTATCACTGTTATTGCCAATGCAGTCTCCCACAAGGTTTAAATATCATGCCCTATGTACATAAGTCAATGGATCCTACTGTAAACAAAAAAGGGGGGGAAATTGTGTGTATAGAAACTAAAATTTAGCCCTCGTAAACTCTAATCCAATGATTAGGGATGATTTTGAGAATACTAGGCACATTCATTTCTGTGAGAATATTCAAACATTCGGTCATCATGTACAGTTGGTCAATCTATTTGCTTTAAGTTTCAAGGATGGAAAGGTCAAGTTAGGAGACTTGGAGATGGTAATTACAGAGAAACTCATTGTTGATGCTATAGGCATTCCTTCAGATGGAAAAGTGGTTTAAGTGGAATGATCTTAATGCGTCATTCTTCAAAAAAATTGTCAAGCCACCTTTTATAAAAATTTTAATAAAGCCTTCCCTAGCACATACCTTCAAAATCATCACAGTCAGTTGCTTAAAGTCATACAAAGTTATTTCACCTGAGAAGGTAGGTTCAGTAGAGTCACCTCAAACTCCTGGTGCACTTTACAGCTAGAAGACCATGAACTTACCTTATTATTTTCTTAAGACTTTGGGAAGGATGGAAAAGAAAGTACAGCTTATGAAAGATAATAATATTTCAAGCTTATTCCATTTCCCTTGATAAAAATCCTGGTCATGTTTGAACTTGAGAAATGGAAGGTTTCTTGGTTTAGGTTTTTGCCAAGTCTTTGTTTATTGCCTCAAACAGATTCTTCACCAATGGAGGTTTGTGAAGAAAAATAATAACCACATGATGAACCAATGATCGAGACAGTGGAAAATCAAGTGAAGATGAGCATCCAAGTGAGAAACCAAAAGCGAACCCCAACAAAAATTTAAGCAAGAGGAAAAGTACAAAAGGAAAGAAGAAGGACTAGGTGACATAGGTTCATGTAGTAGAGTTCCGAAAAACAAAGGTTCAGTTGATAGTAGAGGAGACAGCGAAGGATGAACAATTCTTGCTGAGACCTAGAACTAGGTCAAAGGTAAAGAAGGATGTTGAGGAGCCAACTCCTCATACAATTGATGTTATCCCAGAGGACAAGCAACAAGAGAATATGAAAGGGATTGAAACAGACTAGGTAGAGGAAAGGGATCCAAATATAACTAGGATGAAAGATGTGCTTGCTAAGTCACAACAAAAAATAGTATTCTCGAAAAGACAAAACTGAGAGCTCAAAGAGGCAACCATACAAGCAGCTCAGCAAAAGGTAAATACAAAGGAACCCTAAAAACCTACTACATAGGATAAGGGTAAGCAAGTGATTGAGGAGCCAACTCCTCAACCAAGTGATGTTTCTCCAGAAGATAAAAAAGAAAAGGAAGATGCTCAGTTTGTGTTGAGACCTAGAACTAGGTCAAAAACCAAATGAGGTATTGAGAAATCAGGTGAAGATATAATTGAAATAGATGACATCTCAGGAGACAAACAAGAGAAAGATGTTGAGAAATAAATAGATGTCCAGATGAAAGAGGTGGATGATGAAGTTGTCAAGCTGAAGGATGCTCTTGCAAAGGTACAACTGAAAATGGCCTTTTTAATGAGGCAAGATAAAGAGTTTCAACATACTGCTTCACAAGTAGCTTAGGTAAAAGAAGAGCCAAAGACACCCCTCAAGCCTATTGCACTGGATAAAGGTAAACAAGTTATAGATGTAGAGCTGGAATAAGAGCCCAAAGTAAATTCTAGAAGACATATCACCAGAACATCAAAATTGAAGAAAGGGTGGGTGCAACGAATGAAACAAATATTCCAATCTCCAAATAAACCAGATTTTGATCAATGGAGGGAATATCACAGGTATTTAGAGGAGCTTGAGGAATTCCAAATTCAGGTGATGAAAATATCACAAGACAATCACAAATTCAAGGAATTTGTTGGTCAATTGATTCTAGACACTGATAGGGAAGTGTTACAAGCTAGTAAATCAATTGACAAAGAAAAACATTTCCTTAAGTGGACTATCCCTGTGAGGAAGAAAGTTAAACAATACTACATAAAGAACCTAGCTATGAAGAGGAGGGTGAGAATCATGAAACAATAATTATCAAAGGCTTGGAATCTAGTGAGGAAGTATAGAGTAGCAACGGGGTTGCCTGCACCTGGAAACACACCTAAACTAAAGATCAAGCCACAAGCAGAAACAGGAAAATGACTTCAACCATCAGTGATCAAAGAAGAGAACTACATCCAAAGGCACTGAAGTCAAGCCATCTTCAAATGAACCAAAATTTTGATGATTGATGGAGATTTCGAGTGTTGCACAATAGTTTTCTTTTAATTTTTGCAAAAGTTTTCGGTATCATTTTGTATCTTCCTAAAGATTGTCATGGGTAGTTGGAAATCATTGATTATGTAGCTGGGTTGTGTTTTGAAATTTTGAGGCAGGAAAAGGAAACATAAGTACAAATTTGAAGTCATGCTATGCAGTGCTACGCAACTATTGTGTACATGCTACGCACAGTTTTGTGTAGATTACTAAGGCTATCATTTGTGAAAAGGTGGGTGGATGACTACGTTGTTCAATCAGAAGTTGGGTCATCACTGACTAATCAGTTTTTGCTCACAGATTTGGAAAATCAACATTGTTTCTCATTTTTTGTGTCAAAAAAACATGGTTCGATGATCAAGATGTTTTTATGGACTTGGATAGTTTTTTAGATAGGATAGTTTGGTAAGGTTTAGTATGTTTTTTGCTTTTCACATTATAAGAAAAAGGTTTTCCATATGTTAATATTACTACTTTTGTGATCAATTCGATCCACTTCATGGACCAAATATGCGTTGTATCTACACAATGATATTTTTGAAGATAATGCTGAATGATACAAGTTAGAAAGGGTTGGATATTATTGCGAACAATTTTAGACATATTTATGCTTTGATATTTTATTAATTATAATGCTTAATGCTGAAGTTATTCTAGTTATCATTGTAGAGATACTTGTGGTATGATGCTTCAAAATGGTTCTTCTCTTGTGTATCTATGATCTTATTTATTTTCCTCCTATGTCTTCTTTAAGGGTATAATGGAGAAACTAAATTAGAATTCATATTGTATGCTCTTGTTTAGTTGTGTCGAATGTTTTAGTTGTAAATGGAATGTATTATGCCTTTAAATGTTTTTGTTTTCCCTCTGACTATTCACTCATTGAAAATGCAGTAACAAAAGTCTCATTTGTTCTATTATTGTGGATGAGTGCTTTTATGTCCATGTTCCACTATACTACAAATTGTCTTTCCTATTCGAAGTATGTGCTAGATGAGCCTTTGTGCATGTAATTGGTTGGTAAATTCATAGGTATTAAGAGCCAGTAATGTAATGATCACATGCATCAATTGTTCCAGAACCCTTCACCAATTTCTAATTTAATTTTAGAAACACTCTTCAGATCTAGTCTATGTCTTATATGTGCTTTCAAAGTCTCCATTTCTAGGTTTTTCTAAGTGAGGGAGCCCCCTCTGGCTAGAAAATACCAATTTCTAGCAAAAAGTGATATGTGGTTACCTCTATGGCCCTTTTCCGTCAGCCTAAAAGGATTCATAGAGTGCTAACATAGTGGTGTTGTTGTCAGGGAATGTGAGATTCTAATTTTTCCTGAGAAGATGCTTCATTTTGAGAGTTACGTCATAGGCTTAAACTCATAAAGTCACCTTGACTGGTAGTGGAACCAGCTGCATGAAAACTTGTGTGAGGAAATATGGCTTCTAAGAGGCATACAAAACAAAATCCAGACCCTAATCCTCCAAAGGTTGTCAAAAATCCTAAAAGTCTCCTTAGAAAGAAGAAGATCACTGAAGAAACTCAATCCATTAGCATCCCTCTTGGTATATCTTGTTCTTTTCCTAAGGGTTTATTCTCTTTAGAATATATTGAGTTCGATTTGATTTTCGAAATTTCTTTGTTTAGGACCAAATCTGAAACCTCTGTTTCTGATATTGTGATAGATGAATCTATGTAAAAAAATTTTATTATTCCTGTAAAATATGATCTTGGTGAGCTTGATAAAAGTGCATTAGTTGAGTCTCAGAAGTTTCAAAGTCTGGTAGATTTATTGCAACCTACTATTGAAAAATCGTAGAATTCTCAGCCTACTAGTCCTATTTCAATTGATGATAATTTCTCCCTTGCTTTCCTAGCATATGTTGATTCATTTTTCACACTACCTATAATTTCATTTGTTAATACAACTTATTCTTTGTTTTTTTTCCATAAATCTCCTATTACAACAGCTTCCCAGACCATTTTTTTACCTTCTTTTGTTTCTAGTACGGCAACTAGTTTAATCTTTTCTCAAACAGTACCAATGGTAGCTAGGTATGCTCCTTTGGTGCTTCCAGCCTAGTTTCATGATCTACCTAAAAAATATGGCCAACAACTTTCTCAATATGATGGTACAAGAGAGGTTATAGCTAAGAAACATGTGGATAAGGTCAGTTATTTTGTAGATTTAGAGGAATCATACCATGAGGATGTTAACATTATACTATTTTTTTCGGTGATGTTAAGAAGTGGTTTAGCAGTGTTAGTCTCAAAGATTTTTCTAAATATCAAGAATTGGAGGATGCTTTTCTTGCAAGATGGGGTGAGAAGAAGAATCCCTTACAAATCCTTGCTGAGTATGACAACCTGAAAAGGCAACGTGGTGAAAGTGTCTAAGATTTTTCTATAAGATTCAATAAATTGTATAATTTCATTCCTCTAGAAATAAAACCTCCTCTTGGACTTTCTTTACTTCATTATCCTGATGGTTTTGACCTTGAGATGGCCTATCATCTTAGGGAAAGAAATCCAACAATGCTTGAAGACATGCAAAACAATGCAGTCTATGTGGAGGCCAATTTGTTGGTAAAGAAATCCAAGATGAAGACAAAGAGAAGAGTCACTATTAAAGAGGAGCTTACCACTTCCTCTGATGTGAAGTTGGACACTATGGTCAAGACAATGGAAAAGATGGTGTTGATTGATCGAGCTGGTGTTAGAGAACCTCAGGTGGGTCCACAAATTTGAAATCCAAATTTTCGAAGGTAGCCACAAGTGCCAAACAAGCCAAGAGAGCAGAAGGGTCCAGAGCAGTCACAGCAGCAAGTAAGACCACCTTTTCAACAAAATTATGCCCAAGAACAAGATGAGGAGGACGAGCAATTACTAGAGGATCAAATTCTTTTCTTTCATGATGGGCAACAATTTGTGTATTTGACCAGAGAAGATCAGAACAATAACAGTTCGAGAATTTTGTATCAGAAGAGGAAGAATTATTGCTTGCTCAATCCCAAAATGACATGTTGATGACTGAATATGAAGAGTACAAGAAAGGGTACCAAAATTCTATCATGCAAGTTCAAAGACAATATAATCTAAGGAACATAAATGTGGGCAACAATGCAACAAAGAAGGAAGTAGTGAACAGCAATGCAACAAAGAAGGAAGTAGTGAGCAACAATGTAGAAAAGAAAGATGTGGTAGCAAAGAAATATATGGCAGTTAGTAATGTTAAGAAAGATCCCAAGCACTAGTGGCCAAAAGAAAGAGCCTCCTGCCACTATTCGGCAAAGTAGAGAGATTCCTTCTAAGGAAACGATAGAAAAGAAAGATGTTGTTCATAAGGAAATATAAAAAACACCAAGTCCCTTTAATCTTGAGGCTGAAGTTTCCAAGTTCAAAATTTCCATTCCCCTTGGTGAATTGCTCAAGAATGATCAATATAGAACTAAAATTTTAAAGGCATTGAGAGTGGACAAAACTTCTGATACTATTAATATAGTTGATGATCATCCAACTATTAATTCTGGGCCAAAAATCAATGATAAAGGGCAGGATGGGGATGTCCCTGTTTTTTATGTTAGTTTGAATGTGCATGATCAAATATTACACAATGATATGTTGGATTTAGGGGAATCACATAATTTGATGTTGAAAGTGATTATGGAGACAATGGGACTTGACATAACCAGACCATACAAAGAATTGTACTCATTTGATTCTAACAAAGTGAAGTGCTTGGGATTAATCAAGTATTTAGTAGTGTCATTGACTCAAATTCCTTCCAAATGTATGCTAATGGACATCGTTGTAGTAGACATACCTCCCAAATTTGGTATGCTTCTTTCTAGATCATGGATGGCAAAGCTACATGGTGCGATGCAGATCGATATGTCTTACATCATTATCATAGTTTTTGGTGGTCAAGCATGGAGACTGTACAGAGAACCACTCATGCAATACATGATCAACAACAAAGAGCAGTGTGCAAATCATCTGGTATATGTTGTTCATTCTGATTTAGATTCTTTTGTTTTATTTAATTCTAATTGTCATGATGAAGAGGAGACTAATTTAGGAATAAAAGAGGAGGAAAATGTGAAACAAATCTATGAACAAATTAAAGAAGAGGACAGAAAAACAGTGCATGAAAAATCTAAAAGTTTGAAGGTTGAATTAAGTGAAGAAAATGAGAATAAGTAGCACATTTGGACCATGCATTTTGATGAGGCAGCAAGCAGAGATTGTGTTGGATCAGGTGTATGGATAATCAACCCGGAAGTTAGAAAGACCAAGCTCTGTTCATACAAATTAGTTTTTTATTGTACCAACAATGTGGCAGAGTATGAAGCGCTCCTTTTGGGTCTGCGAGTTTTGAAGAAATCAGGAGCCATAAGGATAGATGTCTATGGGATTCAGAGTTAGTCATTAAGAAAGTTAAAGGTGAGTATTAGACGAAACATCCTCGTATGTGAGCTTATCAAAATTTTGTCCTAGATTACTTGCAGATTTTTTCTAAATATGTTTTTTTAGTTGTTACTAGAAGAGAGAATTCAGTTGCAGATGTATTGGCTACATTGACCTCAAATTTTGATATTTCTAACAGTATGAGAGGCAAGTAAAAAGTGGAGGTAAAATATAGACCCACTGTCCCGGATAACATGAATTATTGTCAAGTTTTTGAAAATGACAAGCAAAAGGAAAATTTCTTGTTAATGAAGGAGGAATTTTCTAAAATAAGGTTGGAAAAGGATTGCGAATGGGAAGATGTTGATAAGGAGAACTTTATAAATCAAGTAAAAGAAGAATTGGACAAGTAAGGGTTTGAATTGAAAGTGTTTTAGCTTAAAGATAATATCATTCCAAGAGGGCTAGTAACTTTGGAAGAGATGTTTGATCGGAACGATGTGGCCAAGAGGCCAAAGTTGGTGCCTACTTGGGATGGAGTTGAAAAATGCAACATAGGCACAACAACTAACCGAAAGATGACTAAGTTGTCCAAGACATTGAGTCTAGAGATGAAGTAGAAATATTTGGACTTGTTGAGTGAATTTTCTGATGTATTTTTGTGGGGATATGAGGACCTGAAAGTGTATGAGAAAGACATCATCGAGCACACAATACCAATAAAAGATAATAAAAGCCCTTCCAAATGTAAGATGCGGAAAAAAAAAAAAAAACCATTTTCTTGCTTTTCGTCAAGAAGGAGGTAAGAAAATTATTTGATGTTGGCATTATAGTAACTCTCAGATTTTCTAATTGGTTATCTAACTTGGTACCAATCAGAAAAAAGACAGGAGAAATCATATTATGTGTGGATTTTAGAAACTTGAACAGGGTATCACTCAAGGACAACTATCCACTACCAAAAATGGATCACATCCTTCACAAAGTGGTGGGTGCAAGGAGAATGTCATTGTTGGATGGTTTTTTAGGGTATAACTAGATTTTGGTTCACTAAGAAGATGAAGATAAGGCTACATTTACTACACCATGGGGGACATTCAAATATGCCAAGATGTCATTTGGTTTGATGAATGCGGGAGCGACATTTCAGCGAGCTATGGAAATAGATTTCGCGGAGGAGAAGGACAAATTTTTAGTAATATATCTTGATGATATTACTATCTATTCGTAGTAATATGAGGATCGTTTGAAGCACTTGAGTGCAGTTCTCAAAAAGTGTAGAAAATATGGCATTTCATTAAATCCCAAAAAATCTTATGTTGGAGGAAGGTAATATGTTAGGCCATATAATTTCGAGAGACGACATAAAGATTGATCCAAGAAAAATTTAAACCATTCAGAAAATGGATATTCCCAGAAGTAAGAAGGAGATTTAGTCTTTTATTGGTAGGATAAATTTTTAAGGAGTTTTATTTCCAATCTGGCAGAAATTTTAAGCAAAATTACAGACATGTTAAAGAAGGAGGGCGAAGTGAAATGGAACGAAGAAAGCAAAAAATATTTTGATGAAATTAAATCTGAATTGTCCCATGCTCCTACACTAGTTAGTCTGGATTACACACGAGTTTATCATCTTTTCTTTTGCTTCAGAGAATAATGTTGTTGTTGTTTTAATTCAGAAAAATAAGCAAGGAGTGGAACAACATATTTCATTTTTTAGCATAACCCTTATAGATTTTTGTCTTAAATATGATATTATGTAAAAATAGGCCTTCGCTCTCGTGAAAGCTCTGAAATATTTTCAAAATTATGTTCTACATTCACATATTATTGCTTATGTACCAAGTGCAATAGTCAAATATATTTTGACTCAGAATGATCTATATGGGAGGAGGGGTAAGTGGATTGCATCCATACTCGAATATGATGTCGAAATAAAACCCGCAAGGCTGATTAAAGGACAAGGATTGGCTATAATGACGGATGAATCAAATCTGCGGTCACTTCAAATTAATTTCTTATTTTTCGTGGTGGAAGAAGATGACTCAAATTCAACTCAACAGGTTCCGGAAAAATTTGATGCCTCCAAGTGGTATGATGATATTATGTATGTATTGCAATATTTACAAGCACCTCCAGAGTTTCCTGTTAGAAAATTATATATTACAGAGCAATGGAACACATAAAATATTGTGTAAATATAAACATAGAAAATGCATAAAACAAGAGAGACACAGATATATGTGGTTCATCCAGTTTGGGCTACATCCCCAGAGAAAGAGCCAGTCCTTCTTTTATTATATTATCCAACAAATTGAAGAGATACAACCTACAGTAGATATGCTCTAACTCCCTCTTTGCTCTCAATCTCCTCTCTCTTCCTCACTCAGAATATAGATATACATAGACGCAATACAATTCCCTCATATATAGTGAGGGGTTGCCTTATAGGTCAAAAAACCCTAAATTAAACATAACATCTACCGTCAAATCTCTACCTAATGAATGGCCTAGATTGACCAGAAATTACAATACTTTTAAAAGGCAATTTTACATCTATTATTAGCTTCAGGGGCACTACCCCCGATCCCCCCGCCAAGGGGGGGGCTCCCAAAATGTTGCAGCCACCCTCCCTCGAACCCCCCCTGCAGCAAATATTTTACGCGTTTCGAACTGGGGTCCAATGCAACGATACCTTTGAATAGAGAAGATAATCAAGCTCCACACCCAACAATCTCCCACTTGGAGACTGATTATAGCAACTCCACCACTGCTTCATTTGCTGGACAATAACTCCACTTTGGACCTGGTTGTTTCTCATATTCTTCATCATACTTGAAGACCAATTGAAATTGAGCAGATTCTCAGTTTCTCCCTGGTTACAACTTTTGTTAACATATCTGCAGGATTCTGGCTAGTGTGTATCTTTTCCAGCTTCAACTGTCCATCTTCCAACATTGACCGTATGAAATGGTACTTGAGTTGTATATGCTTAGTCTTGGAATGAAATGTAGATTTCTTTGCAAGATGCATGGCACTCTGGATGTCACTATATAACCTGCCCAACTCCTGCTTGTTACCTTATTCATCCATAAACCTTTGTAACCAAATCATTTCTTTACTAGCCTTTGTCGCAGCAACATACTCTGCTTTTGTTGTTGAGAGTGCAACAACACTTTGCAGTTTTGAGACCCAACTGAAAATTGTTCCACCTACAGTAAACACATACCTTGTTGTGCTCCTCCTATTATCTCTATCACCCACCATATCTGCATCAACATATCCCTATAGAGAAATGTTTGAACCACCAAAGCATAATGCTTGATTTTTGGTACCTCTCAAATACCTAAGAATCTACTTCACCACCATCCAATTCTCTTTCCCTGGATTTTTCATGTACTTTCTTACAACTCCCACTACATGTGCAATATCAGGCCTTGTGCAGACCATTGCATACATTAAGCTTCCAACTGTTGATGCATATGGAACTTTAGACATATGAGTCATTTCTTCTTGAGTCTTGGGACACGCCTCCTTACTTAATTTGAAATGGCTAGCCAAAGGTATACCAACTAGTTTTGCATTCTGCATATTAAACCTTTTCAACACCTTTTCTATGTACTCACTTTGAGACAATGTTAATTTGTGATTCCTCCTGTCTCTAGTTATTCTCATACCAAGGATTTGCTTTGCATCACCCAAATCCTTCATTGCAAACGAGTTTGCCAATTTTCTTTTGAGCACATTTATCTCCTGCATGTTAGAACCTGCAATAAGCATGTCATCTACATACAATAACAATATAATATAGTTTCCATCATTTTTCCTTTTGAGATAAAGACAATGATCGGAGTGACATCTAGTATAACCTTGTTCAGACATAAACCTGTCAAATTTTAGATACCACTGCCTTGGAGCCTGTTTTAATCCATACAAGCTCTTCTTCAACCTGCACACTAGCTTCTCCTTCCCTTTTGCCTCATATCCTTGTGGATGTTGCATATATATCTCTTCCTCCAAATCCCCATGGAGAAAGGTTGTCTTTACATCTAACTGCTCAAGATGAAAATCTTCAACTACTACAAGACTTAAAATAGTTCTGATTGAAGTCATTTTAACAACAGGAGAAAATATTTCATCAAAGTCTATACCCTTTTTTTGTGCAAACCCTTTCACCAAAAGTCTAGCTTTATACCTTTTCCTACCTCCATCTTCTTCCTTCAACTAGTAAACCCATTTATTCTGCAACGTTGTTTTACCTGCATGCAACCTAACTAAGTCCCAATTCTGGTTATGCGCTAAGGAGTCCATCTCTTCTTTCATGGCTTGCTCCCACTTCTTCTTGGTTGTACCTACACTGCTTCTTCATAACATTCTGGTTCAACAGAATTAGTCAACAATATATAATATAATGAAGGAGAGTATCGTTCAGGGGGTCTACTCATCCTGGTAGATCTTCTAACGCCACTTTCAAGTGTTTGAAGTGCTTGTTGCTATTGTGATTTTTGTTCTGGCTATTGATCATTATGATTTTTAGGCACAATCACTTTTTCTGTGATCTCGTCAAGCACTGTGTATTCTCTGTTTTCTTTTTCCTATTTCTTTTCCTGCAGTTGATCCTTATACAAAACCTTTTCATTGAATATGACATCTCTGCTCCTAATGATTTTATGTTTTTCATAATCGTAAAAGTGATAACCAAAATCATTAACACCATATCCAATAAAGGTACATTTCTTTGATTTTGCCTCAAGCTTTTTTTTATTTTCTTTGTTAATGTGGACAACGGCTTCACAACCAAAAGTATTTAAAAAGGAGTAGTTTACCTTTTTACCTATCCATGCCTCCTCTGGAATACCACCATCCAAGGAACTTGAAGGCCCTCTGTTTATTAGATAAACAACAGTATCTACAGCATCTGCCCAAAATTGTAAAGGCAATCCTGCATGCAATCTCGTGCACCTTGCACGCTCCATGATTGTCTTGTTCATCCTTTCTTACACACCATTTTCTTGTGGTGTTCCTGGAATTGTCTTCTCTCTACAAATTCCATTCTCTAAACAGTACCTATCAAACTCTTTGCTGCAATATTCACCTCCATTATCTGATCTAAGACACTTCAACCTTTTTCCTGTCTCATTTTCAACCAAAGCTTTCAATTTCTTGAAAGTATCAAATACATCAAATTTATTTCGAATACAATAAATCCATGTTTTTCTGGTTGCATCATCAATAAAAGTAACATAATAATGAGAGCCACAAAGAGATGACACCAGAGCAGGTCCCCATACATCTGTATCCACAAGCTCTAATTTTTCGCTCTTCTTTTCTTTCCCAACTCTAAGGAATCTGACTCTCTTCTGTTTTCGATAAACACAATTCTCACAGAATTTTAAATCAACATGCTTCAAACCTGGCAACAAATTTCTTGAGTGAAGAATCTGCATCCCCTTCTCACTCATGTGCCTGAGCCTATGATCCCACAATGCCATATCTTCTCCTGTAGAGGTTAAAGCATTCACAGAATTAGAAATACCATTGCATAAATACAATGTACTAACCTTTCCTCCTTTTGCTATTACCAGGGATCCTTTAGTGACCTTACAGGTTTTATCTCTGAAAGTAGTTACGTAACCTTCACCTCCCAACTGCCTTGTTGAAATCATATATTTTTTTCAGATCTGGAAAATGCCTTACCTCCTTCATTAGCCACTGATTTCCATTTGCTATTTTAGGAAAACTATACCTATTCCAATGATTTTACAGGGTTTATCATCACCCAATCGAACCTGTCCAAAATCTCCTTGAACATAATAAGATATAATAATTTTTAATTATTATATATTTATTAAATGAATTATTTAATTTATATAGTTAAAAGTGATAATATTTAATTAAAACTTTATAGAATAACAATTATTTATAATATAATTGGATTTCAATAATTTTATTTTTATGTTTTTCATATATATATATATATATATATATATATTCAAAGGTCTCAAGGAGTATTATTTATCATGCTCTTTTTATATATAAATATTCAAATTGAAAAATCACTTGACTGATTATAATGGAAATTTGATTGTAGAAATGCAATTATTTGATTGGGATAATTTGATTATAAAGAATAAATGACAGTTGTAGGAATTTAAATTCAGTTTTTATATATATAGCAAAGCAAAGAAAGTATATATATATATATATATATATATATATATATATATATCTATATATATATGATGATGGTGGTGGTTAACATCCATTGAAACCAAACTTTGGTCTACCGGACCTAAGAAACAAATTATTTAGTTTGATTTAAGATTTTATTCCTATACTCAAAAAGCTTCGAGAGAAGTGTCCCGAGCCCACTATAATTTTGACATGGTAAAAGGCTAGGAAGGTCAGTATTGAACCAATGATTATGAAACTGAGATCTAAGAGGAAGTGATTTTCATCCTCGATGTTCATATTCTCACATAGATGGCAGATCTTTTCCATCCACGGTGTTTTAGGAACTGCCCAACTACCCATTTCACTATAGAGCTCATGAGAGTTGTTCTAATCATAAATATTAATTAAAAATTTAGTTAAATAATACTTTTAATAATATTCTATAAAACATTTATGTATAATATAGAAAAATTAATTAAGAGATAATTCGATTAAACAAATTAGTTGTTATTATGTAATATAAGTAGTATATATGGAATAATTACTATGTTAAATGGATAATATTATCTACAATACTATATAATTATATAGATACATGTGTTTATTTTGAAATAAGATTTTTAGATTTTAATTTAACTATTAATAATTATTAAATAGATAATAAGCATCTAACTTTTTCTAAATCATATATATATATATATATATATTTAATTTAATTTAATTTTTTTCTTAATTTTCAAAATTATATATAATAAATATTTTTTTATTTATTATAAATTAATATTTATTCACATTTATTAATCATACCATTTATATAACCATACTAATAATTAATTATATCAAATAAATATTATTATATATCATTATATATAATATATATAATAAATTTATTAAAAAATAGCTTACATTATAAACCATATTTCATATCATTAATAATTTCATCTTGTAACTATGAAATCATTATACTCTCACTACATTTCTATATAAAATTATTACAATACCTCATGCTTTCACATATGGCATATAGTTATGCATTTAAAAGATTATATGATGGTAAGTATAAATAAATATCTCAAAGTATATAATAAGTTCTCCATTCAAATTACATTACATAGTATTTAAATCTATACTTTATTAATTATGGATTCTAAAGTCATCTATTAGAAAGTATCTGCTCCATTTTCATTTCATTGAAGTTCAGGTTTCCTTATAGATTTTCCACTATGAATTTAACATGGCCACATTACATAAGTATGGAGTGTATATACTATAGTCACAATACAATATATTTAAACTCAATATTGATTTGAAAACCATAAGTGAGTGTAAAATAATTAAATATAAAATTATGATACATAGTATAATTGTATATCCATTTAAAAGAGATGTTATCAATATAACTATTAATGGTGTGTATATATCTTACTATATTAGTTATTCTAATGAAATGTATTCAATCATAAAGTATTGTTTATTTATAATGCAACAAAATTCAATATTTTTCATACACATAATATAATTAATTTAAGATTTAATCTACATATAACATGTCAATGAAACTTTAAATTTGAATATTTATTTACTAATGACTAAAATCCAAGGAATTTAGTTTAAAATTTGGAACTTGAACTTAATAAATGATTGATCGTTTTTTAAATTCATAACTATTAGATGTAAACATTCAAGAACATGATTGATGTCTTTCAATCAAATTTTTAGCTTCATAGAAGTGGAAATCATATACTACTAATTAATAAAATTCATAAACACTTATATGTACGAACTAATGTGTCCATCCACATATTTAGACAAATACTCAATATGGTAAATTTTGTTGATTTATAACCCAACACAGATTATAGTGATTGCATACAAGAGTCCACATGCACACAACATTCAAGATATTTAACTTAGATAATTTCACCAATTTATATACAATCAAATGTAAAAGCTCCATTGGAATCTAAGGTATTTGTTTGGTGTTATATTCTATAGATTTTAAATTTTAATGTTTTTTCATAAAATTTATAATCCAATAAAATCATGAAATAATTACTTAGAGATAATGCTTACATGCTAGGTTTAGAACTAGTTTGATATCTCTAGGAGGTAGTTGAGATATTTTCCTAACTCCTAGCTCTAAGGTTAGAAGTAGTTGGATCTGAGTTCAACTATATAATGGTTTTGTAGTTGAATGCAAGAGAGTAATAGAGAATAGTTTTTATGTATAATCTTTTTGCAATGCCTACTCCTCAAATTTCTTTGTTGGTACCAAATGTCACAAGAAATCTCCCACATTTACCGCTTTTACAAGCCCTCCATGTATATGTGAAGCAGAGTGCTATTATAACATGATCCGACCTCCAAGTTGCAGTTATAGAAGTGGGGCCGACAAACCGATAATTTTACTAACACCCCTCAGAGATCCTAGACCACTCAAAATGCTGCAAACCAACCTACATGGTCAATCCCTAAGCTGGACCCCATTTTCCATAACTTAACACCCCAACTACGTGCAAAACAAGGCAAGGGTGCATTTGTAGGCCTCCAACCACACACATAGGCTTTCCTCCACACAGTTATGACATAAATTGCCAGTACCTTCGGTCCGGGGATCTGAGCCACTTCTGTAGGATAGCCTCTAGACCATTGTTGAGAAATTCCTGTAACTTCCTAGAATCACATTTCACATAGTAGCAATGTTAAACCTTCAAACTTGAATTAGAAACTTGACCTAGACTTCCGAGGACACTCTAGAGATTTCGTCAAACATATGGTAAACACTTAAGTTATAGGTCATGGATGTATATCTAAGTGTAAATCTCTGCACTTTAGCTAAAAATCACGGAGAATTTATAATGTCCTCTCAAATAGCTACAACAACACTAGTTAGTCCATGCATTCATCAACCATTCGATACCTTATCAAAGCATAATAAGGGACATAGGTAGAGCACATCATAAATCATGCTCATAACTAACATATAACTAGAATATTAACCATGAGATAAAAACCATAAAATAAAAATAATAACAAGTACAAGTACTCATGAATCATAATAGGAAAATAACTCTTATTAAATCATGCAATAGTCAGGGACTTTCATGTACCACCTTAGCATAGATTGGGCTGAACCAAATATTTCATTCTGTCAATCACCCATGTGCCATATTCCAAGCATGATTGTGGGATCTCATGGGATAAACCAAGACATAAACAACCAATGGAGTCCATAGGTTAAACCGCCTCTACCCTCAAACTTTTGTGATCTCACCTAAATCGATTTAGAGATCACAAAACCAAACCAAGCTTGGATGCCTCGGAATTTCTTCACCATAACTTGAGGAAATTGTCTATTTCCTCCCCCTATTGAGGGATTCCTAGAAAAAATTATCTCCACCTCCAACCCTTGGGAATTTTCTTGAGACCACCTCACCTGATTCAAAATTCTTCCGACAATCCAAAGCTTAACCAAGAAATAAATCCTATCACACCATGGTTATCAAGGAAATAGCAAGGAAAGGCTAAAACTACTTTAAAACCCAGAAAAACCCATGTCAATGACATCAAATGAACCAAATAAAAAAATGCATGTACCATTCATTCACACCTCAGCTAGGAAATCACACATGCAACTTGTTGCCTGCAAAATCTTCTTGTTGAAGCTGATGATCCAACCTTCTCCCTTTTTTTCTTTGTTTTTCCTTTGCTTTCCTTCACTTGTCTTTTCTTTATTGCTTTCTTTTTCCTCTTGGAGTTGTCTCTCTCTCTCTCTCTCAAAACTGATCCAAGCCAAAACTGGAAAAAAATTAAACATACAAAGGTTGTGAACTGATTCTCTAATGCCTTTTTTATTATTGACGTCTCTATTTTCTTTATTTTCCCTCATTTTCCTTCTAATTTCCTTAGCATGAAAATTTGAGTCTCTTCACCTCCCTTTTCTCCTATTTTCCTTTATTTCTCACAATTAAATTCCAATTATTGCCTCTTTGCCTTTGTCAAATTCCATAGACACAAATAAACTAAAAGTGATGTTCACTACAGTGTTTTCCCGACATTCAGCTTCGAATATGTGTCCCATGACCTTGGTATTACTTTCCCTTTATTAACCTTTATTACATGATCATTAACCTGGGGCTATTACAAACCCCTTCCCCATAAGGGAAAATCATCCTCAGTGTTTTATGACACCTATGACCAGCAAACCACTTAAAAGAAAACATATTTCTTATGAAGCTTTACAAAATAGATGGATAAAATATTTAAAATGACATCCTGCTACAAACAAGGCAAAAAGATTGTTTATTGGAGCTTTATAACCCAACTCATTGTGGTATTTACAACCTTACATATATATGCATATACCAAAAAATAATTTTCTTGAACCAGAAAGTAATGAAGGATAGAAAGCCCATATGTGATCAACAATCTCCCATGTAGCTTCATCAGGCCCAAAGCGCTTCCATTGCACTATAACTTTCTCTATTGCTCGGTTTCGAAGAATGAGTTGTTTCCACTGCAATATGAATTATGGTTCTGGCTAGAATTATCCATTTGGTTCCACCTACAATACAGAGCAGACAATCACATGATCAACATCCTGCACATATCTTTTAAACAATTAAACATGGAAAACATCATGGACTTTCATTGTTAAATGTAGTGCAATCTTGTAGGCCACTAGTCTCGCAATACTGAGGTGCCAACTTGACACATGATCCAATCCTCAAAGGTCTCCTCTTGGGTTTGATGTGCAAGTACACATGCTCCCCGACATGAAAATCCTTGAATACTTTGTGCTTATCTTCCTAACTCTTATGCATGTACTTTGTTTCCTTCAAATTCCTCTTAATAACCTCCATTTCTTGTTCCATCTCCTGCCAACATATCCAGTCCAATCAACATCCTATTCTCTGGATCACTCCAATTGATATGAGTGTTACAACTCTGCCCATAAAGAACCTCAAATGGACTCATGTTCAAGGACTCTGCATACCAATTATTATATGCAAACTCTACCAATGGAAGATACTCCTCCACTTCCCCTGTTGATGCATGACATATATCCTCAACATATACTCAAGAATGGTGTTAACCCTCTTTGTCTCTCCATCTTTCTGTAGATGATAAGTTGTACTGAAATCCAACACTGACCCAAAAGTTGCAAACAACTCCTTCCAAAACCTGGAAATGAACTTGGCATCTTTGTCTGATATGATCTTCTTAGGAACACCATGCAAACTTACTATCTCCATTATGAAAATTTGAGGTACCTCTCGAGTTGAATTCATAGATTTAACTGTAATGAAGTGAGTGACCTTACTTAACATGTCAACCAAAACCATGGTGGCATCATGTTGTTTCAATGTCCTCGACAAACCTACGATGAAGTCCATGGAAATGACCTCCCATTTCCAATATAGAATCAAAATAGGCTATGATAAACTACATGAATGTTTACACTCTACTTTTACCTGCTAACATTCCAATCATCTAGCAACAAATTGAGCCACCGCTTTCTTCAAATTCAGTTAATGATAGAATTTCTTAACTGCGGTCAATGTATTTTGATATCCCGAGTGACCTGAATATGGCTTGATATGAACAATATATTTAAACTCTATATTGGTTATGATATAGTATAGTTCTACATCTATTCAAATTAGATGCTATCAATATAAATACTAATAGTGAGTTACAATTTCAATTTCAATTTCAATTTTTTTTAATTATTATTATTATAAAAAAAAAAAAAAAAAAAAAACAAACAAACATTATTATTATTAGAAGTTACACTAAATCTTAAATTCTATTTATTTATAATGCAACAAAACTCAATATTTTGTCTACACATAATTAAACTAGATTAAATCTACATTTTGTTAGGGTTAGTATTTTTACATTTCTCGAATGTCTTCGAATTACTTAATTTTTAGTTTGAATAAATCAAACTTATAGTCATTGTTGTTGTCATAAGTTCAAATATCACCGTCCAAAACATCATCATGAGTTTACTCATCAAGAGGTTCAGTCGAAAGCATGAAGTGGTCTTGAGTTATTGGGAAATATTGTAAAAAATATTGAGTAATTGAGTCATGGGGTATGTGACAATAATGGGTTTGTGAGGAGGTTTACTTGAATCAGTGATAATTGAAAATCCTACTACTCAAAGCAAGGTGGCCATTAAGAGCAACACCTTTCTTTTCCCCTTCTAGTCTATTCATTTTTTCCCTAATATTATAACCCACATCCTACAATTTCCCATCTCCCATTATTCATTTAGTAAATCACATACTCTATCCCCCTATTCATTTAATGATTCCCTATTCATAAACATATAACTTTCATAATTCCCATTCCATCCTAGATATTTCCTCCTAAAGGCTATGATATCATATCATATATGACACTACCGTTATAATCTCTTCCACTACTCAAAGTCCTATATCCAATCAATCTTTCTAATGATTACCATACATAAACCATCATACTTTTCAAAGAGGTGCCTTGCGACATCACACTACAGGACAAATTAATAGAAAATTCAAATGGAATGAACAAACCATCATATTCTTCACACAGTTGCCTACATTTTTTATTTCCAATGTAATTTGATTGGATGAAATTTGATTTGTAGCCAAGCCAAGCCAAGTCAGGGATCGAAAGACACAGCTACAGTGACTGCAAAAGTTGATTACTGTGCAGAGGTGTTATTCAGTTGTTACTACACATAGAGCACTATGGAAATTGCTGTGCAAAATTTTCCCAAAGTCATACAACATCGACACGACTTGATTTCAGATTTTCAAAGGTAGGATCGTACCACTCAGATCTTAAAACATTTACTGCCTAATGAAAATTTTGATAAGTTGTGATTAGCCTCCAATGTAAAATCGTTGCACATACTTTGTTTCTAAGCTGGCTGTTGCTTTTTAAAAATCAGAGTTGCGTTGAGTTAGTCTAGGGCTAAAGTCTATAGAGTTGTGAAACTAGTTTGTCACCTTTGAAGTTGTCAATACACCCTCTCATCATTGTGCAACGTGCCTGTTATATATACTTTTGGTTGTTGTTTTCCAAAGGCAGGGTTCTGTATCACTGTTATTTCCCACGTAGTCTCCCACAAGGTTCAAATAGCATGCCCTATGTACATAAGTCAATGGCTCCTACTGAAAACAAAAAAGGGAGGGAAATTGTGCGTGTAGAACCTAAAAATTTAGCCCTCGTAAACTCTAATCCAATGATTAGGGATGATTTTGAGAATACTAGGTGCATTCATTTCTGTGAGAAGATTCAAACAGTGGGTCATCATGTACAGTTCATCAGTGTATTTTCTTTAAGTTTCAAGGATGGAAAGGTCAAGTTAGGAGACTTAGAGATGGTAATTACAGAGAAACTCATTGTTGATGCTATAGGCATTCCTTCATATGGAGAAAAGTGGTTTAAATGGAGTGATCTTAATGCGTCATTCTTCAAAGAATTTGTCAAACCACTTTTTATAAATAATTTTGATACAACCTTCCCTAGCACATACCTTCAAAATCATCACAGCCAATTGCTTAAAGTCATACAAAGGTATTTCACTTGGGAAGGTAGGTTCAATAGAGTCACCTCGAACTCCTGGTGCACTTTACAGCTAAGAAGACCATGAACTTACCTTATTATTTTCTTAAGATTTTGGGAAGGATGGAAAAGAAAGTACAACTTAAGAAAGATAATAATATTTCAAGCTTATTCCATTTTTCCTTGATAAAAATCCTGGTCATGTTTGAACTTGAGAAAAGGAAGGTTTCTTGGTCTAGGTTTTTGTCAAGTCTTGGTTTATTGCCTCAAATAGATTCTTCACCAATGGAAGTTTGTGAAGAAAAATAATAACCACATGATGAACCAATGACCAAGACAGTGGAAAATCAAGTGAAGATGAGCATCCAAGTGAGAAACCAAAAGGGAACCCCAACAAAAATTTAAGCAAGAGGAAAAGTACAAAAGGAAAGAAGAAGGACTAGGTGACATAGGTTCATGTAGCAGAGTTCCAAAAAACAAAGGATTAGTTGACAACAGAGGATATAGTGAAGGATGAACAATTCTTGTTAAGACCTAGAACTAGGTCAAAGGTCAAGAAGGATGTTGAGGAGCCAACTCCTCAGACAATTGATGTTATCCCAGAGGACAAGCAAGAAGAGAATGTGAAAGGGATTGAAACAGACCAGGTAGAGGAAAAGGATCCAAAGATAACTAGGATGAAAGATGTTCTTGCTAAGTCACAACAAAAAATAGTATTCTCGAAAAGACAAAACTGAGAGCTCAAAGAGGTAGCCATACAAGCATCTCAACAAAAGGTAAATACAAAGGAACCCTAAAAACCTACTACACAAGATAAGGGTAATAAGGTATGATGCTTCAAAATGGTGTAGAAATTTCTACTGTAGATCAACAGATTATGCAATATACTAAAGCAAAATACAAGATCTACTTCTACAACAAACTTTGTGGATCGAATTGAGCAAGATCAATGAGAACACTTAAAACTGAGAATGAGAAATCAATCACACATAACACAGAAGAAATAACCCGGGGAAAGCCTCAGCCTAAAACCCCAATCTATGTATTATCATACAAGTGGAAATATGTTCAAGTTACAAAAAGAATCAGCTCACAAGCTATCCTGCTCCCTCTGCAATCCAGTTGCTACTCATAGACAGTCAAAGGCTTCTCACAAACCTTCTCCTCTGCCCTCCAAGCCTCGTATTTCCTTGCGTAGTTTTTCCTGGGGTCTAGTGCTTCCACTTGTGTGAATTCCCACCTCACATTGCTTACTTGGCTCAGAAATAACTGCACAAACCTGAAGGAGATAATTCCTTCTGCATGGATGAGTTTCCTATATAGGAAAAATCCTCCAACTGATAGTACATTGTCCCTTCCTCTGATCTCAACTGGGTCTCTATCTGAACTGACATGCATGAGATATTTATGAGAGAATATTCAGTTATCTGAAGTGCAACAGTTACATGCATGCATGCATTAACTAACTAAACTCACAATTAATTCAACAAACTATTTGAACTAATCTAACTGGACTTCACTCAGTTAACTGAGCCAACTAATTACAACTCATCCTTACCTCTTTAACTGATGGATAAATTCCTCAATTAATGGAGAAATTGTTGCATGTCCCCACATAGACTTCATGTTTGATTTTCTACAACTAATTAACTCAAGATGAATTAATTAATTATTTTACAAACAACTGCTAAGATAAAATTCGAATCTTACTTCTCTATTTTAGTTCAGGGACTAACTAAAATAGGAATCCATCCCGAAATGTTATATATAGCAATTCTATTTTTAGCACTTCCATTTTTCATTCCTTGTTTCTATGTCCAGCACTGGTACCCGAACTGCTATTTAAAGCAATGTTATTTTTAGCATTTCTTGTTGCCATTTTCAACAAATGGTTCTTCTCTCATGTATCTATGATCATATTTATTTTCCTCCTATGTCTTCTTTAAGGGTTTAATGGAGCAACTAAATTAGAATTCATCCTGTATGCTCTTGTTTAGTTGTGTCAAATGTTTTAGTTGCAAATGGAATGTATTATGCCTTTAAATGTTTTTGTTTTCCCTCTGACTATTCACTCATTGAAAATGCAGTAACAAAAGTCTCATTTGTTCTATTATTGTGGATGAGTGTTTTTATGTCCATGTTCCACTATACTACAAATTGTATTTCCTATTCAAAGTATGTGTTATACGAGCCTTTGTGCATGTAATTGGTTGGTAAATTCATAGGTATGAAGAGCTAGTAATGTTATGATCACATGCATCAATTATTCCAGAACCCTTCACCAATTTCCAATTAAAATTTAAAAACACTCTTCAGATCTAGTCTATGTCTTATATGTTCTTTCAAAGTCTCCATTTTTAGGTTTTTCTGAGTGAGGGAGCCCCCTCTGGCTAGAAAATACTAGTTTCTAGCCAAAAGTGATATGTGGTTACCTCTGTGGCCCTTTTCCTTCAGCCTAAAATGATTCATAGAGCTCTAACATAGTGGCGTTGTTGCCGGGGAATGTGAGATTCTAATTTTTCCTGATAAGATGCTTAATTTTGAGAGGTACATCATAGGCTTAAACTCGTAAAGCTAGCTTGACTGGTAGTGGAACCAACTGCATGAAAACTCGTGCGAGGAAATATGGCTTCTAAGAGGCATACCAAACAAAATCTAGACCCTAATCCTCCAAAGGTTGTCAAAAATCCTAAAAGTCTACTTAGAAAGAAGAAGATCACTGAAGAAAACCAAACCATTAGCATCCCTCTTGGCCGATCTTGTTCTTTGCCTAAGGTTTTATTCTCTTTAGAAGATATTGAGTTTGATTTGATTTTATAAATTTCTTTGTTCAGGACAAAATATGAAAACACTGTTTCTGATATTGTGATAGATGAATCTGTCTAAAAAAACATTATTATTCCTCTAAAATATGATCTCGGTGAGCTTGATAAAAGTGCATTAGTTGAGTCTTAGAAGTTTCAAAATCTGGTATATTTATTGCAGCCTACTGTTGAAAAATCAGAGAATTCTCAGCCTACTAGTCTTATTTCAATTGATGGTCTTTTCTCCCTTGCTTTCCTAGCATATGTTTATTCATTTTTCACACCACTTATAAGTTCATTTGTTAATACAAATTCTTCTTTGTTTGTTTTCCATAAATCTCCTATGACAACAAATTCCCAGGCCATTCTTTTACCTTCTTCTATTCCCAGTACCACAATTATTTCAATCTTTTCTCAAACAGTACCAATGGCAGCTAGGTATGCTCCTTTGGTTCTTCCAGATTAGTTGCATGATTTGCCTAAAAAATATGGTCAACAACTTTCTCAATATGATGGTACAGGGGAGGTTATAGCTAAGAAACATGTAGATAAGGTCAATTATTTTGTAGATTTAGAGGAAGCAGACCATGAGGATGTTAACGTTAGACTGTTTTCTTAGAGTTTTTCCAAAGACGTTAAGAATTGGTTTAGGATTGCTCGTCCCGGAGCTTTTGCCAACTATCAAGAATTGGAGGATGCTTTTCTTGAAATATGGGGCGAGAAGAAGAATCCCTTACAAATCCTTGTTGAGTATGACAACCTGAAAATGTAGCCTGGTGAAAGTGTCTAAGATTTTTCTGTAAGATGCAATAAAGTGTATAATTCCATTCCTATCGAAATAAAGCCTCCTCTTGGACTTTCTTTACTTCTTTATTGCGATGGTTTTGACCCTGAGATGGCCTATGATCTTAGGGAAACAAATCCACCAACGCTTGAAGACATGCAAAACAATGCAGTCTGTGTGCAGGCCAATTTGTTGGAAAAGAAATCCAAGATGAAGAGAAAGAGAAGAGTCACCAATAAAGAGGAGCTTACCACTTCCTCTAATGCGAAGTTGGACACTTTGGTCAAGACAATGGAAAAGGGGGTGTTGATTGAGCGAGCTAGTGTTAGAGAACCTCCAATGGGCCCACAAATTTGAAATCCAAATTTTTGAAGGTAGACACAAGTGCTAAACAATCCAAGAGAGCAGAAGGGTCTAGAGCAGTCACAACAGCAAGTAAGACCACCTTCTCAGCAAAATTATGTCCAAGAACAAGATGAGGAGGATGAGCAATTACCAGAGGATCAAATTCTTTTCTTTGGTGATGAGCAAGAATCTGTGTATTTGACCAAAGAAGATAAAGAACAATAGCAGTTCGAGAATTTTGTATCAAAAGAGGAAGAATTGTTGCTTGCTCAATCCCAAAATGACATGTGTATGATTGAATATGAAGAGTACAAGAAAGGGTACCAAAATTCTATCATGCAAATTCAAAGACACTATAATCTAAGGAAAATAAATGTTGGAAGCAATGCAACAAAAAAGGAAGTAGTGAACAACAATGCAACAATGAAGGAAGTAGTGAACAACAATGTAGAAAAGAAAGATGTGGTAGCAAAGAAATATATGGAAGCTAATAATGTTAAGAAAGATCCCAGGCACTAGTGGCCAAAATAAAGAGCCTCCCATCACTATTCTACAAAGGAGAGAGGATCCTTCTAAGGAAACGGTAGAAAAGAAAGATGTTGTTCATAAGGAAATGAAAAAACACCAAGTCCCTTTAATCTTGAGGCTGAAGTTGTCAAGTTCAAAATTTCCATTCCCCTTGGTGAATTGCTCAAGAATGATCAATATAGAACTAAAATTTTAAAGGCGTTGAGAGTGGACAAAACTTCTGATAATGTTAATATAGTTGATGATCATCCAACTATTAATTTTGGGCCAAAAATCGATGATAAAGGGAAAGATGGGGATGTCCCTCTTTTTTATGTTAGTTTGAATGTGCATGATCAAATATTACATAATGTTATGTTGGATTCAAGGGAATCACACAATTTTATGCTGAAAGTGATTATGGAGACAATGGGGCTTAACATAACCAGACCATACAAAGACTTGTACTCATTTGATTCTAACAAAGTGAAGTGCCTGGGATTAATCAAGTATTTACTAATGTCATTGACTCAAATTCCTTCCAAATGTATGCTAATGGACATCATTGTAGTGGACATACCTCCCAAATTTGGTATGCTTCTTTCTAGATCATGGATGGCAAAGCTACATGGTGCGATGTAGACTGATATGTCTTACATCATTGTCACAGTTTTTGGTGGTCAGACAAGGAGACTATATAGAGAACCACTCATGCAATACATGATCAACAACAAAGAGTAGTGTGCAAATCATTTGGTATATGTTGTTCATTTAGATTTAGATTCTTTTGTTTTATTTAATTCTAGTTGTCCTGATGAAGAGGAGACTGATTTAGGAATAAAAGAGGAGGAAAATGTGAAACAGATCAATGAACAAATTGAAGAACAGGACAGAAAAACAGTCCATGAAAAATATGAAAGTTTGAAGGTTGAATTAAGTGAAAAAGATGAGAATAAGCAGCGCATTTGGACCATGCATTTTGATGAGGCAGCAAGCAAAGATTTTTTTGGAGCAGGTGTACGGATAATCAGCTCAGAAGTCGGAAAGACCAAGCTTTGTTCATACAAATTAGCTTTTTATTGTACAAACAATGTGGCAGAGTATGAAGTGCTCATGTTGGGTCTGTGCATTTTGAAGAATCTAGAGCCATAAGGATAGATGTCTATGGGGTGTCAGAGTTAGTCGTTAAGAAAGTTAAAGGTGAGTATTAGATGAACCATCCTCGTATGTAAGCTTATTAGAATGTTGTCATAGATTACTTGCATATTTTTTCTTAAAATGATTTTTTAGTTGTTACTAGAAGAGAGAATGCAGTTGCAGATGCATTGGCTACTTTGACCTCAGATTTTGATATTTCTAATAGTATGAGAGGCAAGTATAAAGTGGAAGTAAAATACAGACCCATTGTCCCAGATAACATGAAGTATTGGCAAGTTTTTGAAAATGACAAGCAGATGGAAAATTTCTTGTTAATGAAGGAGGAATTTTCTAAAATGAGGTTGGAAAAGGACTACGAATGGGAAGATGTTGATAAGGAGAGATTTATAAATCAAATAAAAGAAGAATTGGACAAGTAAGGGTTTGAATTGAAAAGTGTTGTAGCTTAAAGATAATTTCATTCCAAGAGGGCTAGTAACTTTGGAAGAGATTTACCCTGATGTGGGTGTTTAATTTGATAATTAATATGATTAGATGGTCGACCGGAGGACAGGATGGCCATATGGCTTCCAGCATCGTCCCCAACACCAACCTCAGGCGAATTCATAACACCTTGCAGAGGGCATTAAATGCCTTCGAAGGCCGAGACACCTCCTCCACCCTCATAGCCATGGCCCCTGCAGAGCAATATGTAATTCCTCCCTTGCTCCATTATGTCTACCCTCCGCAGGCTGCAGAACCTTGCACCCGCACTATGACTGGTAGCCGATGTTGGTTGCTTCCTTGCCTTGATCTCGACAATGGATTTCATTTCTCTCACTCCAGCCTTTGTATCGCAGACCAGGCCCAGACCTCCCCTGCTCACTCTCCGCATCGAAGCTCATTCAATCCCTTTGCTGTCAACCTAACTCTTAATCCTGCTATGGCACGCATCAGGCATCGTATGCGCAGCAGGCGTGGCGGAACCCGCAGAGGCATCATCCGCACACTGGCTTCGACTAGCTCTGCCACCGTTTCCCCTGACTCCTCCACTGATATGCTCAATCCTCTCAGCTCTCCTTCTCGCTGCTACCCAAATACCAGAAGTGGAAGGGGTCGTGCCAGCTTCCAAGCCACTGAAGGGAGGGACGTAGTTGTTCGCTCAGCGGATTTCCCTCTTCCACCGTATCCTACTCCCCACAACACTTAGTTCTGTTTCTGCAGCACCTTAAACCGGCCTATAATCACTGCTACTGTGACAATTTCCTTCTTGGAGGAGACTAAGCCGCATGTTCCTCCATCCGAGCACAAGGGAAAGTAGAGCAGAGAAGCTTTAGGCAGTCAAGGCATTAACATTCCTAGCAATAGGCAGCATAACGAAGGTAGAGTGGCTCAGCATGGCAAGGCTATAGCTGGCGGTCCACCAGTTGAGGACGGCAAACATAGTGACACCAAGGCATCGGGAAGCAGACAAAATGACACTTCTGAAATGCAGATGGGTACAGGTGGTGCTGAGGAGGCTCCTCCAACTCAGGGTCGTGGCGTGTCTGACGCAGATGATGACTGGTACCAATTCGCGTGTCGGATCGAAGAGGAACCAACCCCAGAGAATCTATAGTCTTGACGCGTGGCAACCAGTTATTTCCTCACTTGCCAGGTGGATGTGTCTAAGTTTGAGCAGTTTTTTTTAGGTTACTGTTTTGGGTTCTAGACATGCAATATCTCTCTGTATTTTTGGAAAAACAATGCTTACCCATGTGTGGGTTCTTTCTGGTTCAGTGGACTGGTTTCCCCTATGTTGGGGCAGTCCAAAACAGACAGATTCATTTTTTGGTGATGATTGATGCTCAACAATTTTGAGGTCAAGGCTTTCTGTAACTTCTTTTTGTATCATATTAATAGAACAATATTACATAGAAAAAAAAAAACTTTGGAAGAGATGTTTGATCAAAATGATGTGGCCAAGAGGCCAAAGTTGGTGCCTACTAGGGATGGAGTGGAAAAATGCAACATAGGCACAACAACTAACTGAAAGATGATTAAGTTGTCCAATACATTGAGTCTAGAGATGAAGTAGAAATATTTGGACTTGTTGAGTGAATTTTTTGATGTATTTTTGTGGGGAAATGAGGACCTGAAAGTGTATGATAAAGAGATCATCCAGCACACAATACCAATCAAAAAGAATAAAAGGCCTTTCAAACATAAGATGTGGAAAAAAAACCTGATTTTTTTGCTTTTGATTGAGAAGAGGTAAGAAAATTATTCGATGTTCGCATTATAGTAACTCTCAGATTTTCTAACTGGTTATCAACTTGGTACCATTTAGAAAAAAGAGAGGAGAAATTAGATTATGTGTGGATTTTAGACACTTGAACAGGGTATCACTCAAGGACAACTATCCAATACCAAAAGTGGATCACATCCTTCACAAAGTGGTGGGTGCAAGGAGAATGTCATTGTTGGATGGTTTTTCAGGGTATAACTTTATTTTGGTTCACCAAGAAGACGAAGATAAGAATACATTTACTACACCATGGGGGAAATTCAAATATTCGAAGATGTCATTTGGTTTGATGAATGCAAAAGCGACATTTCAGCAAGCTATGGAAAAATGCTTTCATGGAGGAGAGGGACAAATTTTTAGTAATATATCTTGAAGATATTACTATCTATTCGTAGTCAGACAAGGACCATTTGAAGCACTTGAGGGCATTTTTTGAGCAAATTTAGTGTTTCTTCAAACGCCTAACCCTCTAGACCTAGTAACTAGTCTAGAAACAACAGACAAAGTAATTCGCTACTTTTTCTATAATTAACAGATAAGAGAAGGAAGGAAAGGAACCAACCTATAACTTTCGCTTGATCCCTCTCTCCTTTGACCAATTTCGCCACTCCTTTCTGTACTTAACTCGCTTGGAAAGTACCTACACACAAGCTGAGACAGAAACCCATCAAAGCATACAATAATGATCTGTTAACTAAACATATCATAGAATCCAGAATACGATATACATCATATAAACACATGAATGGAAAAAGCTTAGAATTCTTTATTAATAGAAGGAAAGATTACAACCCATGAAGATTCATGCTTGATTCAGTGTCATCCTTCCAGCTTCAAACCCTTCTCTCCTCATGAAGCAACATTTCGACATCATTACAATACTCTTACTAATCTCATTCAAACAACATTTCCTTAGCTAAAGAAATTCCAACCTAGACTAGCCTTTGAATGCTTGGTCAATTTATAGCTGAATGGAGGAGGTTAAGCCATTAATGGTCCTCATGAATGCTTTGCCAAAATTGGGAAGTGGTTCCATGGAGGAAGGGATAATGGATTAAGGTTCATTCATCCTCTTCCTCATCCAAAAGCGAGCTCAATCCATCTGGAAACTTCCAGAAGCATCCATTGGATGAGGAATCCAAAGGATTCATTTCAAAATTTGATGAATCTCGCTTAGAACAAGTGAAACAAAGGCCAACTGCACTGCAGTGCACCCAGACAGTGCAATTCCTACATTGCAATGTAGCCTGATAAAGGGCCACCTGTGCTGATCTCCTTAGGGGCATTTTTTGGAGGAATGGTGACATGGAAATTTTGGGAGGAAAGCATGACATAGGTTAACTTCATTAGGGAAAGAATGAAACTGAATTAGGGATTGATGGACCCTAATAATACAGATCTGGAAGCTAGGGTTGATGTGCCCAAATTGACCTGTAACAGTTTCCCCCTAAAGCATGAAGTCAAAAATAAACATGTCGAGTGAGATGATTTACCACTTAGAGAGAAGGTTTTGAAACAGAAGGAGACCTGCATTAGTTACAAGACATATATCATGATACTTTAATTTTTGCTCACAATTTAGCTGAGGAAAGGCATACCCATGCTCAGCTTTATAAACTTTCATTACAAGTACAAATATAGTCTTCTACAGATGTAGACCCATGAATGGATGACCATGAATGTAAGGCCATTATACATTTGATATAGTACTCCTAAAAAATATATCGTTGCCTGGATGGATGAAACTAGATCCGGGGTCTTCAATCTCGTTCAATCTTCACTCAATGTACAAGTCTAACCATGTGAATAGATGATCTAAGGTTGAACATGGAGAGACATCGTCTGATTACCATCCAATGATGTAAGCCATTAACAGACGTGAGAGGAATCACCGATAATGATAATGACCCTAAAGGTACTGTAGTACATTCCGCATGGTGTGAATAAATGATTTAATGTCGAACACCATATGAAGTCTTTCAGTCGAAGGCCATTGATGTATGCAAGTCTCAAGGTACTGAAGGGGTGTTTCTAAGTCAACTTCTTGGATGATGTGTTGATGTCGACGGGAAGCAAGTCGTTGCAGGAGAGCCTTGATGCATCCCACATCAATGACACGAAATGAGGTAAATGATTTTTGAGATGAAATATTGACTAACGACACAAGGTTCAGGAATGGCAGGCATGAAAATGAAGGTTTACTGTATTGTAAAGGATGAAGTTTTGAACTGAATGACTTCTCTTGAACATATCGACGGCACTTAAATGAATTGGTAGCATTGACCCAAACAAAGTGATGGATGGTATGATAGACCAACGGTATGATAACCATCAAGCTGAATGACCCAACCCACATAGTCACGGTGATGAGGTGAAAGTGTCATGTTCAAGAGTGACCTGCTACCATAAAGTTTTCTTGGCTTTTCCCCATTTTCCCCAGTCATTTTTGACCAGTACCTCTTTATTTTTTTATCAATATTGAGGAGGATAACATATGCTTGTTGTATAATTCCACCCTTCATGTGAATCCATCACTATTTGACGTTTTAACGAGTCTAGCGAAGGTAAAACTCAGTCTTGTCTAGATGGACAAGTTTGTCACTATTTAATGTTTTTAACGAGTTTAGCGACAAAGATAACTCGGTCCTTTTCAAATTTAGAGAGTCTGAAAATGGACTAAAAGAAAACTCCACAAGTTCTTTTTCATACATTTGTCTCTCAAGTCTAAAAAATCATGAAACAATACAAGAGAGAACCTATTGATAATGTTTGACCAACGAGTACCTTTTCGTAGTTAATCTATCTCAGCCCGAAGAAGGGGTAAAACTATACTGAGTAGATATCGATTCTAATCCATTAACGAGCGAGAAACGACAAGCATTCTGAAATATTCTCATGTTTAGAGAGTCTGAAAAGAGCTTAAAGAGGACTCTAGGGGGTTCCTTTTTCATTTTTAATAAAGCTCGAAAAAGCGATAAAAGTTTGCTTTGTGGTCAAAGATGTTCAATTTACATGTAAGCATGTCATAACTGCTTGCCAGTTGTTAATCCTGCTCAAGATTCCATCAAAAGATTAAACAATACATGTTCATGGATTAAATAAATGAAAACCAATGTTTACTCAATTAATGTGCAAGAAATAAACATAAAAACTGGTTATTACCATTCATTCTCACCATCTTGTTTTACCTTCTGATCTTTGGAGCAATTTCTTCCTGAAGTTCACCAGTTGATTATGGAGGATTGAGGGGATCATTCCTTGTGCTGTTTGGACCAGGTAGGAACTAATTTTGTTCTCTTTCATTTCATTCTTTTTATCTCCTGTTTTAGTCAAGAACATTTTAGGGTTTTGAGGTCCCTAGGGTTTCTTTTTCCAATTCAGGAATTGAAATGGTAATCATATGGAGAGAATGAGAGCATGAAGAACAAGATATCATAGCCTTGAGTAATCAGGGAATAGTCGAGGCCCTAAGAAATTGTGGATTACTCAAGTATTTTCAGTTATCCAACATGCGGCAGCAGATGGATCTTCTACGGTTCCTTGTTCAATCATGGGATCCGACTGATCAGTCTTTTCACATTCGGGACAAAGAGGTCCCTTTTACCATCAATGATATATACTTCCTAACTAGACTGTCAAGGCGGGGTGCCCCCATTTCACTAACAGGACTTGCCCACGGGGGTAGACCAGTGAAAGATTATGTGCGACAATTCTATAGGCAGGGTGCCCAGCCTAGCAGAGACGGAAGGATACTTATCAAGGATGTTAGTGATTTACCACTAAGGATGATCCTTTTTACCATTGCCAAATTAGTTGGTAGTTCTATTCTTCATTTGGCTAACAAATCATACATGGAGTATGCCTTAGAATGTTTAGAGCCAAAAGTGTTCAACTAGTGCAGGGTTGTCTTCTCATCTGTGAAAGAGCAACTGTCCAAGGTAAAAAGAGTAAAGATCAAGAATTTCGGCTATGGATCAATCATGATTTCTTTTGCCTTGGATATAATACCTCCCTTGCAGCCACAGCTCATTTCACTGGGTGTATCTGGACCAAGAGACCCACGGATGCAGAGGTGGACAGATCTTATGGCTAGGCATGGTGCCCATTCTTCAATTGTATTTACCCCTACATTCTTTGAATGGTTCAATCGACAGGAGATGACTTTCGCAGAATATCCATATTCAGGAATGGATTTCCATGGCGATCCAAATTTACCACTACCAGCTAGAGCTATGTGGGGTGATACTGGTAAACTACTTGACCAAGTGTTTTTTAGATTTTTAAAGTTTTTGCATTTTTGTGTTTTTGATTATTTCCAAGACTAAACAAAATCAATTTTTTTTTTCTTTTTTTCTTTTTATGCATACAGATATCGGACCTATTCAACCTATGGGAGACCCACGACATGTAGTTGGACCAGCACAGAGACCTGTAGGGAGAGAGGTTCATTGAGACTTGGATTTGGCCGAGACTCTAGCTGAATTGCATGATCACATAGAAGGATTAACTCTGGGCATTTCGGATGTCCGGATCGAGGAGTTACCTATGTGACTGTAGTGCCACACCATCGGTGTACCAGGTTGCTGGATGAGACTCTTGTGCATGATAGCACAGGCAGTGACCTGCTATTATGAGCACCACTAGTTTACTAAGATACTTTTACTGCATACATTTTAGTTTTTGGGTCAAATGACCAATTTTTGTCTTGGACACAAATTGTTTGTAAAAACTTTTTACAATTTACTTTCAGGGTTTTATTATGATTGAGTGATGCAATCCTATCCAACTGATGATGCTAATTGAAAATATTTACTTTACATATGTTGCAAATGTCTATTTAACACATAATTTGCTAGAGAGTCAGTTAATGTGTTTAGACTTTTGGAAATATGTTGATATTGAATAAACTCAAAATACCTTTCCAAAATACAAACTCTAAGGAACATACGATGAATTGCTGGGTTTCAGACAGTATAAATGCCAGTAACTTGTAGCACGATGAGCTGTGAGTCTAGCCTAATGATGATTCGGCGAATGCCAAGTGAAATGGCATCAGAGAGAAGTTCAATCAACGCACTATAATTAGCGATATTGTTTGTCAATCGACCAATACAAATCCCTCTAAAACTTATTAACTCGCCGCTCAGAGCAAAAATAGCCCATGCTACAAAAGATAGGTTCTGCATACTACGACTAGCACCGTCAGCGTAACCAACAAATGGTTCCGAAAAGTTCAACATCTACAACAAATGCAAAGTGGATTACTCAACCAAATAAAAACCCTAAAAGAAACACACTCACACATGCAATCAAAGCATATTTACATGAGTTTTACCATACTTAATTAAGCATAGTAATGTTTTAAGTACAACCCATTTATGGTCTTAGACAATGGAATTCCGTCATAATCTACTAACTCATAGGCACCTCTCGTCAAAACGTGCCTAAAAATATAAGGGCCCATCCAAAGTGGTTCAAATTTTCTTGCTCCAATTTTATCAGACTCCTGATCATAAAGCAAGACCAGGTCACCTTCTGAGAAAACTCGAGGCTTGACATTTTGATCATATTGTGCCTTTACCCATTTCTTGTGCGCTTCGTTAGCCAATGCGGCATCACAACAGGTTTCATCTAGATGGATTAATTCCAAGAAACGTGCTTCTTCCTCAGAAGTGTTTGGTAGCAGGTCGATTGCGAGTTTGAGTGACAAAATTTCGCATTGAATCGGTAAGACTGCTTCCAAACCATACACCAACTAAAAGGGTGTAAATCCGGTAGCATTTCTCACCGAGGTTCGATATGCCCACAAAGCCGAGTACAAGATTAAATGCCAATTTCTTTTGTGAAGTCCAATCATTCATTGTAACATGCGCTTAAGGACCTTGTTGATAGCCTCAACTTGTCCATTAGCTTGTGGATAATATGGAGTAGAACTATCATGTGACAATCCCAATTTGGCAGCTAACTAAACCATCATGTGATTGCGAAAATGTGATCCATGATCTGTAACTATGGCCTATGGTACACCAAACCTGGCAACCATGTGGTTGAAGAAAAATAATGCAACCGTTTCGCCGTTGTTGTTTAATGTAGGCATCACCTTGGCCCATTTGGTAAAATAGTCAAAAGCGACTATAATATAGCCATGCCCCCCATTCGAGGTGGGGTTATATGTCATGAAATCAATGCCCCATTTAGTGAATGGTCCAACAGCAACTACTGGATGCAAAGGTGCAGGTGGTAGTCTAGCTTTCCGATTGAATATTTGACATGCATGACAACTTCTAACAATAATTATGCAATCTTTGAATATTGTTTTCCAAAAGTAACCAGCACAGAGAATTCTCTATGCTGTTGCATATCCAGACAAATGTCCACCACAAGCACCTAAATGACATTCATTCAAAGCTTTCTCGGCCTCCTCATGAGTGAGGCACCTACGTAAAATCATATCAATACCATGGCAATAAAGCGTGTCACCAATGATCAGATAATTTTTGGCTTGGTATCGTATTTGTTGTTGTTGAGAGCGAGAGGTATCGAGCTAGAAAGCTTGGGTCTAGAGATAGATCAATATATCTCCATACCATGGATCACTTGACGAAATGAGAAACAGAGACTCATCCAAGATTGATGTTTCTGATGTTGAATCGTTGGAGGATGAGGGAAGATCAGAAAGTAGTTCGGCAAATACAAGAGATTTCTTTGACTTAGACTTAATGAATTCCAAATCAAATTCCTGCAATATAACTATCCACTTCGAGTACTTTCCCCCCAGAAATTGACGTGACAAAATGTATGTCATAGGGTTGCAATCGGAGATAATTGTAGTTTTACGTAGGAGAATATAGTGACGAAACCCCTGCACAGCTTGGACAGCTGTCAAAGAAAACTTTTCCACATACGAATATTTCCTTTCTATATCATTGAGATTATGGCTCAAATAATATAACGGATGTTCTATTCCATCCTCTTCTTGGACTAAAACCATTCCGATGGTTGTATCTGCAGTGGTGAGATACAGGTAATAGTCTTGTTGATAATTTGGGGCATACATTAATGATGCTCTAATCAGGGAAGGGTACCTCTTTCTTCAACAGATGAATAAAACCTTTAGACATTTCAGCATAGTTTGGAATGAACCTCCTTAGAAAGTTTACCTTCCCTTGAAATTTCTGTAACTCTAATAAATTCGAAGGTGGAGACAAGTCAATTATTGCCTAAACCTTAGTCGAAAAAAGTCAAATTCCATCTTTTGAGACCACAAATCGAAGCAATCGACCAGAGCCAACACAAAACACACACTTGTGCGGATTGAGTCTTATTTTGTAGTGTAGACACCGTAAGAATGTTGCTCTAAGATGTTGTGGGTGATCAGTCCGCTTTCGTGAATGAGCAGGAAAGTCATCAAGATATGGTTGTACAATGTCTTGATGTCATGGAAGGCATAGTTCACCCTCTAAAATGTAGCCCCTACATTCTTCAAACCAAAATGTAACTTTCTATATGCAAATGTGCCTCATGGACAAATAAATGCAGTTTTTGACTGATCTTCTGGGCGGATATTGATTTGATTGTAGCCAGAAAATCCATCCATGAATGAAAAGATTTCACATCCGACACATTCGTCAATAATCTGGTTGATGAAGGGTGTAGGATAATTGTCTTTTGGACATGCTTTATTTACATCCTGGTAATCAACACACACTCGAATTGTTCCTTATTTTTTCATTACGGGAACAATATTTGATACCCAATCGGTAAGAGGTACAGGGTAAATGAAGCCAGCACACAAAATTTTTTCAACCTCTGTCTTAATGGCAACAGCTTTCTTTGGATGTACAAGTCGAAGCCGCTATCATACTAGTTTGACATCAGGGTACATTTTGATTTGATGTTCAACAATGCTTGAATCAATGCCTGGCATCTCCTCATAAGACCATGCAAATACATCTCTAAATTCACGAAACAGAGCATGGTAAATATCAAGTTCCAAAGGAGAACAAGTTTTTCTGACATGAATGTTTTCTAAAATATTAGGCTTGGTCGAAATGTCTATAGAAATGTTTTCTTCTATGTTAGATAAATTATGCTAAAAATCTACCAAATCTATTCTAACAGAATTCAAAAAGAAATCTACATTTCAAGGGTGTACTAGCTCATCTGAATAATCTTCACTGGAATCTAGAAGATGATACTCTTCCCATGGTTCTTCTCCTATCATCATTGATTGGATGATTTCCTCATCTGTAGAATCTCTACAAGAAAAAGGATCGAAGGACGTACAATATTCTAGTGAATGATCTACCCATACAATTGGTGAATGTGGATTTGGAAATCCCGCACAAGAAAGAAAAATTGATTGCTATGCAAGTTCGATGGGACTTAGCGGCATAACCTCAGTAAAACTTTCATCTTCAAAACTATTGGTGATCCTATTTAAATCAGATGAAGTAGAGGATAACATATTACATGTCTCGAATCTCGCAACTTTCAACATTCCAGATGGTGGAGGAAGTGTGAAAGTACCCATTAGTGAGGGATCTTTGAAAAGACCTACACCAACAGATTGAAGTGAAAGCAGGGGTCCGTTAACAAATGGAATGCTTCCCATAACTTGAGAACTAGAGGCAAAAAATGAGGTTTGGTCGATAATTGTTATTCCACCTTTATGAGGAAATGAAATCGTATGAAAGTATGTGGAAACAACAACAGCCATAGTATAAACCCATGGTCATCCAAGTAAAATGTTGTAATCAAGGGGTCCATCAACCACCTCAATTTCAATAGTTACCGTTTTTCCCCCTAGTTATACTTGCAAATTATTTAAAATCCCACATGAAGTATAAGTTCTTCCATCAAAAGCCTTCAATGTGGTTGGTGATCTTGACAACGTAGGTGACCCTAGTGTTTTCCAGCAGCTCATTGACATAATACAGGTAGAAGCTCCCTCATCTATATCATCCAATGAATATTTTTGTTGAGAGCTTTAACCTGAATTAGAAAAGCTAGTTGTGCTGGTAACTGCAGTGTATATCCGGAGTGATTAAAAAACCACAAAATTAGAATCTACTAGATCTACTCCACCTATTGCCGACAGTAAAGCCTGCTTCTGTGAGGGGAAATTTTGTAATACCTCAAGCGTCGACATAGCAGAAGGAGACTTAGCAAGATCTTCTACTATGTTATAATTTTGAGCAGCTCGAGCTCGAGGGTTAAACGTTGATTTATGCACAACTCCCTTAGGTGGCTTTATTGTTAATTCTGGTGCAATTGGTAGTGGAATATTTTTCGATGCGGTCTAATTCGAAGAACTAGGTTGATCAATGACCTGATTATTTGACGACGATGGCGGATTACCATAATATTTACTACGTGTCTGAACCAAAATTTCATCTTTAGGTTTTGTGATGGATAACATTAATACCTGTGATGTGGAAGAATTTTCAGTTGTAACCATATTGGTATCTAGGTTCGGAAACGGATCTATCAACACTACAGATGCAGTAGAAGTTTTTAACAGCTTAGAAACTTCCGAGCGGTGAGGACAATCTCTTGTAAAGTGTTCGTCATTACATATTAGACATGGATAACAAGGTTTCTTTCCCGAATTAGAGGAATTAGATGATTTCTCTTGAGGAGGGTTTTGAGTTTTCTTTTTATTTTTCCCTTTCTTCTTGATTCCTGGTTTCTTTTGATTCTTATCTTTGTCAGATGACACGGCATTAATCTTGGAAGCAGGAACCTCAGATGCATTTACAGTTTGATTCGTGGCAAGTGATTGACCAGATGGTCTACTTGTCATTTGCGTGCTCAAGGAACTGATCACACCATCTCCAGCATGAGAGTCCCTATTCGATGATGGAGGTAGAATGGATTGATTTAGGTGTAGAGCATGTGGAATTCTTTCATAGAGTGTGTCGGATTGTGTGTAAATTAAATCCAAGTATTGGGCACGAGCAATCACTTGTTCTTTTGTAGCGGCTCCACCTTTAGCCACATCCTCAATGATAGATGGAAATAAGGACTTAATGAACCACTAAGCTAGAAGCTAATCAGGAACATAGGTTTTAACCATTCAACAATGACGACACCACTCATGAATATGATCTGATATGTGAGTAGAAGTCATTTGTTTAAAGTTGGTCAAAAATTTTGTTCCAGTTTCATATCTAATTGGTAACTAGAAGTGGGTCAACAAGTTAGTGGCTAAATGAGTGAAATTATTAAAAGAAGCTCTCGGCAATTCAATATACCCCTTAGTAGCTGAACCAGTGAGCGTTCTTTGGAAAAGATGGAGTCTTACCCAATCATCATTCAAGGAGTTAGAAGAACACCATAAATGATAAGTCATAACATGATTTGATGGGTCTTCTCCAGGATTCCCATTAAACTTTGGAATATCAGAAGGAAATTGATGAGGAATTACCGGCCACCACATGCATACAAAATTGGATCATTGGTAAGCCGGTTTAAATATGGTAATTCTAGAGTTTCCAAAAATGACAACTGCCGATTCAAATCAGGTTGAGCATATCCGGGATAGGATCGAATTGCCTATGCCATAGGCCTTTGCATACCCGCATAAGGTGGATATCCTTAATAGGGCAGTGGGACATATCCGGTATATGGATTAAAACGAGGTTGACCTTGCATTTGTCTGTAACCGGGTTGGGCTTGATACGCAGGACCCTGATGTGCTTGATATTGTCCTTGCCCAAGTTGAGCTTGAAAAGAAGGCCCATACTAAGGTTGGACATTCTGAAAAGGAGGTTGTGGATACTGTGGCTGCCAAGGTTGTTGGGGTATCGGTTGTGAAGTTTGATATTGCCCCCCAACACCAATTTGACCAGGCTGAGAATAAACTAAACCTGTAGCAACTTGAGTCACTCCAGATAATGGCACACTAACCTGAGGTAATTGTACCCCAGAAACAAGCGGTTGTTGCATAATAGCCTGAGAAGTTTGGGTTTGCTGACTCGAAACTTGTGGTTGTGAGGTAGCGAAACTAACTTGCACAGGTTGAGATACAATAGGTTGAGCTTGTATCTGTGGTTCCATAGTTACGACAGGTTGGGTCGATATAACCGACTCAGTTTGCATAGGTTTTGTTGGATACACAAGCCTTGGTTGTGGTGGCATAGTTGGTTGCCACTAACAGACTCTCATTTCAGGTTGACCTGAATACGGCAGAACATAACCATAGGGTTGTCCTCCTTGATAGAGAGGATGCAGTGAATAAGCATACTGTTGACCATATGGTGGCAGTCTAGTGTTAAGAGGATATACGGGTCTTTGTTCACCGAATTGCCTAGTTTGATACTGGTAAGCAGGATCAAACTATTGTCCCTGATAAGAAGAACCAGGTAAAATTCCTGATGATGACATGGGTGATCACCACGGCAAAGAAGAAACCCCTGAGTGGATTCCAGACATAGACTGGTAACCAGTTGGGACAGACCACTGTCCATATAAATGTGACTCAGGTGTGAACATCAAAGAAGTAGCAGCAAAGGATTCTGCCACAACTACATCAGGTGACAAATTATTTCACCAAGTGGATTGAGGTAGTTCCGACTAGACAAGCTACAAATACAATGATTCTTAAATTCTTGGAAGGAAATGTTTTGTCCAGATTTGGTTGTCCATAGAAAATTATTACAGATAATTTCGTTGCCTTTAAATCAAAGAAAATGATAGATTTATGTCATAAGTACAACATTATTTTAGGCCACTCCATAGCCTATTATCCTCAAGGTAATGGTTTGGCTAAATCATCCAATAAGAGTCTGGTCAACATTATTAAGAAAATGTTGCAGGAAAACAAGAGAAGTTGGCATAAGAAATTGATACATGCATTGTGGGAAAACCGGGCAAGTACTAAAAAGTCAATAGGCATGTCTCCATTTCAGTTAGTTTATGGAGCAGATGCAATTTTTCCTTCCTCGTTGGTAGTTCTAATCATGAAATTATTACAGGAAGCTGAGGTAGAGCCTAATGATATGCAGCGAAGAATTAGTCAAATGATCCAACTTCAGCAGTCAAGAGAAGAGGTGTTCAAGAATACACAGCTGATACAAGATCAAATTAAAAGAATTTATGACAGAAGGACTAAAGCAGCTGATTTTCAAATGGGAGATTTAGTATTGAAATGGGATGCCAAAAATGAAGAGAAGGGGAAGCACAGAAAGTTTAAAAATATGTGGAAAGGGCCTTTTAAGATTGCTACATTCATGGGGAAAAACACATATTTTCTTGAATATTTGCCTGATGAACCAGTTGGAGCAGGGTCTATGAATGGCAGGATGTTAAAACATTTTCTTGTTTGATGTCACATATGATTCATCATCTCATTGTTTATATCATTTTAATTTTGAATACTGCAAGTATGGGTAGTCGAGGTTGGCATTTGAAGCTAGACTTGAAGGCCATAAGGTCCCAACATTTATTCTACCATATATAAGTCAGTTAGTTGAGTAGGTTCAATCAATCAGTAGTCATTTTTCAGTCTGTTAATCATACTTTCAATTATATTTTCAGTTTATCATTTGACTCCATTGCCCAATGGACAGGCTACTAGTTTGTGTTTTGTTCTTGGCACCTCACTAGGAGGTTTCCATCCCTAATGGAGCCAATGTTAGGGTTAGTAATTTAAAATTTTGTCAAATGTCTTCAAATTACTTAATGTTTAGTTTGAATAAATCAAATTTGAATGTCATTGTCCAAAACATCGTCATGAGTTTAGTCATCAAGAGGTTAGGTTGAAAGCATGAAGTGGTCTTGAGTTATTGGGAGAGATTGTCAAAAATATTGAGTGATTGAGTCATGGGGTATGTATCATTTATGGGTCTATCAGGAGGTTTACTTGAGTCAGTGATAATTGAAAATCCTACTACTCAAAGAAAGATGGCCATTAAGAGAAACACCTTTCTTTTCCCCTCCTAGTCTATTCATTTTTTCCCTAAGATTATAACCCACATCCTACATTTTCCCATCTCCCATTATTCATTTATTAAATTCCATACCCTATCCCCCTATTCATTTAATCACTTCCTATTCATAAACATATAACTTTCATAATTCCCATTCCATCCTGAATATTCACCCTAAAGGCTATGATTGTGTATCATGTATGGCACTACCCATATAATCTCTTCCACTACTCAAATTCATATACCCAATCAAGATTTCTAATTATTACCATACATAAACCATCATACTTTTCAAAGAGGCACCTTGTGACATCACACTATAGGAAAAATTAATAGAAAATTCAAATGGAATGAATAGACCACCATATTCTTCACACAGTTTCCTACATTGTTGATTTCCAATGTAATTTGATTGGATGAAATTTTATTTGCATCCACATCAAGCCAGGATTCGTAAGACATAGCTACAGTGAATGCAAAAGTTGGTTGTTGTGCAGAGGTGCTACGCAGACATTACTGCACACAGAGTGCTACGCAATTGTTGTGCAACAATTTCCTGAAGTCATACAACATTGACATGACTTGACTTTGGATTTTCAGAGGTAGGGTCGTACCACTCAGATCTTAAAACTGTTACTGCCTAATGAAAATTTTGATAAGCCATGATTGGTCTCCAGTATGAAGTTGCTTCGCATACTTTGTTGCCACGCAAATTGTTTCTTTTAAAAATATGATTCAAGGGTTTATAGATGAATGTTAACTAATGTTGAGCATTGACCTGGTCTAGGGTTAAAGTCTGTAGAGTCATGAAACTAGCCAATCACCTTTGAAGTTGTAATACACCCTGTCATCACTGCACAACATGTTTGTCATATATACTTTTGGTAGTTGTTGTCCAAAGGCAGGGTTCTCTATCACTGTTGTTTCCCACGTAGTCTCCCACAAGGTCTAAAAATATTGCCCTATGTACATAAGTAAATGGCTCCTACTGCAAACAAAAAAGGGGGGAAATTGTGCGTGTAGGACCTACAAATTTAGCCCATGCTTTTGAGAATACTTGGTGCATTCATTTCTATGAGAAGATTCAAATAGTGGGTCATCATGTACAGTTGGCTAATCTATTTTCTTTAAGTTTCAAGGATGGAAAGGTCATGTTAGGAGACTTGGAGATGGTCATTACAGAGAAACTCATTGTTGATGCTACATTCATTCCTTCATATGGATAAAAGTTGTTTAAAGGGAATGACCTTAACGCCTCATTCTTCAAAAATTTTGGCAAACAACATTTTATAAATAAGTTTGATACAATCTTTCCTAGCACATACCTTCAAAATCATCACAGGAAAATGCTTAATGTCAAACAATGGTATTTCACTTGTGAAGGTAGGTTCAGTAGAGTCTATCAGTATCACCTCAGCCTCCTGGTGCACTTTAGAGCCAAGAAGACCATGAACTTACCTTATTATTTTCTTAAGAGTTTGGGAAGGATGGAAAAGAAAGTACAACTTAAGAAAGATAATCATATTTCAAGCTTATTCCATTTTTTCTTGATAAAAATCTTAGTCATGTTTGAACTTGAGAAAAGGAAGATTTCTTGGTCTAGTTTTTTTTCAAGTCTTGGTTTATTGCCTCAAACAAATTCTTCACCAAAGGATGTTTATGAAGAAAAATAAGAACCGCATGATGAACCAATGATAGAGAGTGGAAAATTCAAGTGAAGATGAGTAGCCAAGTGAGAAACCAAAAAGGAAATCAAACAAAAAATTAAGAAAGAGGAAAAGTGCAAAAGGAAAGAAGAAGGACTATGTGACATAAGTTCATGTAGCAGAGTTCCAAACAAAAAAGGTTCAGTTGAGATCAGAGGAGAGAGTGAAGAATGAAAAGTTCTCATTGAGACCTAGAGGTAGGTCAAAGGTCAAGAAGGATGTTGAGGAGCCAACTCCTCACACAGTTGATGTTATCCAAAGGAGAAGAAAGAAGATAATGTAAAAGATATTGAAACAACCCATCTAGAGGAAGAGGAACCAAATATAACCAAGATGAAAGATGTTCTTTCTAAGTCATAACAAAAAACAACATTCTCGGAAAGACAAAACTGAGAGCTTAGAGAGGTAGCCATACAAGTAGCTCAACAAAAGGTAAATTAAAAGGAACCCCCAAAACCTACTACATAAGATAACGGTAAGAAGGTGGTTGAGGATCCAACTCCTCAACCAAGTGATGTTGCTCCAAAATATAAACAAGAAAAGGAAGATGCTCAGATTGTGTTGAGACCTAGAACTAGGTCAAAAGCCAAACGTGGTATTGAGAAATCAGTTGAAGATATAGTTGAAATAGATGACATGTTAGGAGACAAACAAGAGAAAGATGTTGAGAAAGAAATAGATGTCTAGATGAAAGAGGTGGGTGATGAAGTTTTCAGGTTGAAGGATGTTGTTGCAAAGGTACAGCTGAAAATGGCCTTTTTGAAGAGTCAAGATAAAGAGTTTCAACATACTGCTTCACAAGTAACTTAGGTAAAAGAAGAGCCAAAGACACCCTCAAGCCTACTGTGTTAGATAAAGGTAAACAAGTTATAGATGTAGATATGGTATAAGAGACCAAAGTAAAGCCTAGAAGACCTATGACTAGAGCATTAAAACTCAAGAAAGGGTGGCTGTAGCAAATGAAACAAGTAGCCCAATCTCTAGATAAACTAGATTCTGAGCGATGGAGGGAATATCACAGGTATTTAGAGGAGCTTGAGGAATTTCAAATGTAGCTGATGAAAATATCACAATACAATGAGAATTTCAATAAATTTGTTGGTCAATTGATTCTAGATGCTAATAAGGATGTGCTACAAGCTAGTAAAGCACTTGAAAGAGAAAAACATTTCCTTAAGTGGATTATCCCTGTGAGGAATAAAGTTAAACAATACTACATAAGGAACTTGGTTCTGAAGAGGAGGGTGAGAGTCATGAAACAGAAATTATGAAAGGCTTGGAAGCTAGTGAGGAAGTATAAAGAAACAGTGGGGTTGCCTGCACCTGGAAACACACCTAAACCAAAGATCAATCCACAAGAAAAAATAACAATATAACTTCTACCTTCAGTGATCAAAGAAGAGAAAATTTTTTCCAAAGGCATTGAATTCAAGCCATCGTACTACAAACCTTCATCTAACAAGAGAAAGAAGAGGTAAGATGTTTTGTCGAATGAACCAAAATTTTGATGATTGTTGGAGATTGTCAATGTTGCACAACAAATTTCTTTTAGTTTTTGCAAAAGTTGTTGGTATCATTTTGTGTCTTCCTGAAGGTTGTCATGGGTAGTCTAAAATTATTGATTATGTATTTGGGTTGTGTTTTGAAATTTTGAGGCGGGAAAAGGAAACATAAGTACAAATTTGGATTCATTCTAAGCAGTGCTACGCAACTGTTGTGTACATGTTATGCATAATTTTGTGTATATTATTAAGGCTTCCATTTGTCAGAAGGTGGGTCATTACCAAGTAATCAACCAGGTGTCTTCCTTTGTGTGAAAAGTCATGCCAACAAGGAATACTACTCATTTTTTGCACACATATTTGGAAAATCAGCATTGGTTCTCGTTTTTGTGTCCAAAAAACATGTTTCAATGATCAAGATGTTTTTATGGATTTGGATAGTTTTTCAGATAGGATAGTGTGATAAGTTTTAGTAAGTTTTTTGTTATTTACTTTAGAAGAAAAAGACTATCCATATGTTAATATTACTGCTTTTGTGATCAATTCGATCCACTTCATGGATCAAAGATGCATTGTATCTAGACAATGATATTTTTGAAGATGTAAGGCTATATAATGTCAAGTGATACAAGTTAGAAAGGGTTGGATATTATTGTGAACGATTTCAGACATATTTGTGTTGTGATATTTTATTAATGATAATGCTTAATGTTGAAGTTATTCCAGTTATCATTGCAAAGATACTTGCGGTATGATGCTTCGAAATTGTTCTTCTCTTGTGTATTTGTGATCTTATTTATTTTCCTCATAGGTATTCTTTAAGGGTATAATGGAACAACTACATTAGAATTCATCTTGTACTCTCTTGTTTAGATGTGTCGAATGTTTAAATTTCAAATAGAAGGGATTATGCATTTGAGTGTTTTTGTTTTCCCTCTTACTATTCTCTCATTGTAAATGCAGTAACAAAAGTCTCATTTGTTCTATTATTGTGGATGGGTGTTTTTATGTTCATGTTCCATTGTACTACAAACTATCTTTCCTATTCGAAGTATGTGCTAGACATGCCTTTGTGCATGTAATTGGTTGGTAAATGCATAGGTATGAAGGGCCAGTAATGTTATGATCACATGCATCAATTATTCCATAACCCTTCACCAATTTCCAAATAAAATTTAAAAACACTCTTCAGATCTAGTCTCTGTCTTATATGTGCTTTCAAAGTCTCAATTTTTATGTTTTTCTGAGTGAGGGAGCTCCCTCTAGCTAGAAAAGACCAGTTTCTAGCCAAAAGCGACTTGTGGTTACCTCTATGGCCCTTATCCTTCAGCCTAAAAGGATTCATAGAGTGCTAACATGTATAACATATCAATCAAACCTTAAATTTGAGCATTTATTTACTAATGACTAAAATCCAAGGAATTTGGTCTAAAGGTTGCAACTTCAATTGAAAAAGTGTCAATTGTTTCTCAAATCCATAGCCGTTAGATGTAAGAATCTAAGAACACAATTGATATCTTCAATAAATAAAAATTGCGTAGAAGTGGAAATCATGCACTATTAATTAATAAAATCCATAAACACATATATGTACAAACCGATGTGACCTTCCACACATGTACACAAATATTTAATATGGTAAATTTTATTGATTTATAACTAAGCATGGATTATAGTGGTTGCATACCAAAGTCCACAACTGCATGCAACATTCAAGGTATTTAACTCAGTTAGTTTCATCCATTCATATATAATCAAATGTAAAAACTCTAGTGGAATCTAAACCATATATAATTAAACCATATATAATCAAATTTAAAATATTTAAGGAAATTTGAAGTATTTGGTTAGTGTTATACCCTATAGATTTGCAATTTTAATGATTTGATTTCATACTTATTTAAACTATTATTCATGTTAATTTAAAAATTTATAAAATGTTCAAAAACCACATATATTTATATTCCAATATTATTAAAAGAATATATTAAATTTTAAAATTATGAATGGTACAAATTGTACATATTTACATATCAAAACAATTCTGATTATAGTCTAGTATCCTCCTTGATTCAATTTGTTGTAATGTTTCTCCTTTTTGGTAATTTTTCCATTAGATATTTGTCCATTGGTTGACCTTCTTACCAATTTTGATGGGCATTTTTTCCCTAAATACTACTAAGTTGCAATGGGGTTGTATAGAAAGTACTAATCTAGTGAATAAGATAGTGAAGTCATTATTTATTAAGGTACAATTATTTTTCCTCTTAACTCATTGGATCTGAGGAATCGGCAACAAAATTAGTATCGTATTCGATTAACACGAGGTTGATTATGGTCGCTACCACTATATATCTAAGTCCTATAAATTTTTCTTTCCATAGACCAGGTCACGACCAAGGGATTAAACTTCAAATCCATTGGTTTACACAATATTGAGATGTCGCTAGAATTATTGTAACTAAAATTTGAATTATATCTTTAAACTCAATATTTTTCTAAAACAATATGAAATGTTTGTGCTTCATTAAAATTTAGTTTTATTAAAGTTTTTATTTTTTAATAATTAAGTTTATAAATTATTAGTTTATATTGTGTTTTATTTTTATTTTGGTAAAAAAGTTTTGGTTTTCGATTAGTTTTGAAATTTAAAAAAAGTCTATGAAGTTTATTGAAGTTTTGAAAAAAAAATATTAAACATTTTGAAAACTTTTTTTTTTTTTTTTTTAAATTATTTTTTCTAATTGGTTGATGATTAATTTTATGTGGTTTAGTTTTGAAAAAAAATATTAAACATTTTGAAAACTATTTTTTTTTTAAATATAAATTGTTTTTTCTAATTGGTTGATGATTAATTTTATGTGGTTTTAAATTGAATTGTGAGATCTAAAAATTATATTAAAAAAATAAAAATCTAAAAAGATATTGCCAAGTGTCATAATAATGATTGTTATTGTAGTCTTTGCGCAACATGATGCCATGTGATAGTTGTCCACCATAATTTAATTAGTTGCATAAAAAATGAATAGGAACAAAATGTAAACAAGTGTAATATGAACTTTATTAAGCTCTTATTACATTAAATTTTATATTAGTTTAAAATTATATATCTATATATATATATATATATATATATATATATATATATATATATATATATATATATATATATATATATATATATATCTCATTCAATTTAATTTGGAATTTAATTTTATGTTTAGGCTTAATATCGTAAATATATATTTAAGCTCTTATTATCTTAAATTTTTATATTAATTATTTTTTTGCATAAGAGATAGTACTAAACAACAACACTAATTATTACATTTGTTTTCTTTTATTGTTGTTTTTTTTTTTTTTTTTAGGTATCCTAGACGAACTTAGTAGCCCTCCTGACTCGTAACTACTAGTAAAGCTCTAGGCACCTACTACCTATCCTCCTCTCCATAAATCGGGGCACAATCAGGGGGATTTGAACTTTGAATCTCTCAGTATTCACATATTCCACATTACTTCAATCACGAATTGAGCTTCCCCCCTAGGACTACATATTACACTTGTTATTATGTTAATTTAAAATAAGTAATTTAAATTATAATAATTAATTATTATATAATATAATTAAAAAAAATGAATAAAAATATATATATTTAAAAAACAAAATGAAAAAAACTAGATGTAGAGGAAGACTAAAAGCTCAAAGAGATAAAACCCCACACCAGCAAAATCCTTGAGTTGAGGAGAAACAGAATGTCGGAATTCTTCCGGGTATGGGTCAAGGTCGATGTTAAAGACATACCCTTGAATGAACTAGTGCACTTTGGAAATTTGTTTGGCTAATGGTGCACCGGGATGGCCAAGCTAGAAGGAGAATGAAAGAGTGTAAGCCTAAGTAGGGAAGGGGTTCATCTCAACCTCCCTTAAGTTGATCTATCAATGGTAGACAAAGGTAAGAACAGTTGCAAATCATTAAGAGAAATGCTAAAGGAAGTAAGGAATTTTTTTCTAAACTCTGGTTAAAGTCAACTCACAGAGTATTACCCCCAAACCATACACCTTACTCAATGAAGATCATATCATGGAACATACAGGCCATTAATAGTCGAGGTAGGCTCTGTTATCTCAAATAAAAAATCAATGAGGAGAAACTAGAGATTATCTTGTTACAAGAAACTAAAGTGGCAGGTGATAGATTAGGAGGAATAATTATTAAAATTATGTTGGAGGGGTGGTAAGCTCATGGAAATTGATGCCTATGAAATGGCGGGGGTACTGACAGTACTATGGGACAAAAATTGGGTGTTATTACAGGATTGGATTGCTACAAGGCATAGTTTGACGGGTAGATTTTGTTGCCTAGGGTCTAAGGAGTGGTCCAGTTTGACTGCGGTCTATGGACCTGCCATACCCACACAAAAAGAAAATTTCTTGGATGACCTAAGAAAGAGGAATACCTCCCTACAACTTGCTTGTTGGATAGTAGGGGAGTATGTCAATATGATCCACAATTTGGAGGAAAAGCGAGGGGAGGGGCGTGAGACGTCTGGATCCATCTTCAGCCTCATTCAATAACACTTTCCATGACTTGTGCTTGACTAAAGTAGAGACTAGGAATGGTGTCCACAGATGGAATAATAGGAGGGGAGGTTAACAAAAAATTTCCAGCAAGTTGGACAGATTTCTCATCTTAGAGGAGGTTTTGATAAGGGATGTCTATATTGAGGCTAGGATTCTTCCGAGTATAGGGTCAAACCACTGGCCCATCCAGTTGGAGATGCTTGAAATTTTTCCCCACCAAAAGACCTTTCCACTTTGATATCTTTTGACTTTGGCACCCAAATTTTATAAATAAACTAGAATAGTGGTGGAAAGAAACTACAATATAGGTATATAGCAATATGCAAACCTTCCAAAGGAAACTTAAGGAGTCAAAGCTTAACATCAAAGCTTGGAATCAAGGACAAGACGAAAGCTATCCAAGAACAAATCATTCTCGAAGGATGACCAGAGGCCCTCACAGAAGAGAAAGAGAATCTCATGTAGGAGATAGAGTAATGAAAAAAACAAGAATAAATATTATGGAGACAAAAATCCTACATCCAATGGCTTCAAGAAGGGGAAAGTAAAACCCACTTCTTCCACCACTCAATGGTCAACCATCGCCAGCATAATATAATCTTCTCTCCAACCTCTTGGAATGGTGATTGGGTAGTAAGTTATAAGGATACGAAGAATGAGTTTCTTTCCTTCTTCTTGAGATTTATTTCGTAAGGGGATTGAGATAGGACTAAGGCCATTCACTAGGTTACAGAGCATATTCTGAGATTGATAGCAGCCGAACAAAACAAAGCCCTGTTAAGAGAAATATCATATGAGGAGGTTCAGATCGTGGTGAAATAACTACAAAACAATAAATCTCCCAATGCGGATGGATATGGCTTAGGATTCTACAAGGCCTATTGGCACTTCTTAGGCAAGGATTTTGTTGAAATGATAGATGAATCATGGAATAAGCTATAGATCTAGTCCATAATGAATACCACCTTCGTCATTCTGATCTCGAAGTCGAATGTGGCATATGACCTTGGCAGATTCAAGCCCATTCCGAGGTGAAATGTGATCTACAATATCATGTCCTTTGTAATAGTTTAAAAGCTTAAGCCCTTGCTTCAACAAATCATCATCCCAAAATGTTATCACCAAAAAATGATCACCTAGACATTTCTAACTAGGTGGATTGAAATACACCATGTAGGATTAATTTTACCATATTAAAATCACTTTCACCATGGGAAATAATTTAGTAAACCATTTTTATTAAATTATTTTCTGATTAAATTAAAAAAAAAAAAACTCATAAGTATAATTGAATAAATATTATTTATTTAATTTTTTCTAGGAACAATTATTAAATCATTATTTGATAATTATTCCTTGTCACGTTTGACTAAATCTCCTAGGAAATTAAATAAATCATTATTTATTTATTATTCCTTATTTCCTTTATTGGAATAATTGTTAAATCACTATTTAATAATTATTTCAATGTCACACCATTCTTAATCCTCGCGAAATAATTAATAAATCATTTCATTTGTTAATTATTTCTAAATAAAGATATTTGACCATTTTAAATATCTTTTCCCTCTCCAAAAAATATAATAAAGTATTCCTAGTGGTTAGATTTTGATTTGGTCAATATGATTTTATTATTCTACATTTTCGAGGTTAAATTAATAATTTGTTAGAAATAGGATGGACTTCCATTCATTCTTCACCATGATCATTATCACTGTCACCATTGTAGTCTCTTTTCTTTTGAGCTCCCATTTGAGTTTTCCACATTGTTCCTGGTTTTTCACATATTGAGAGAGAATATCGATTACTCAAGCATCAAGGACATCAAAGGACCCACCCATGGAGGGGGATTTGCAAACCCTTTTTGTAGATCTCCTTCACCAAGTGCCATCAATAAAAGAATTTATTCATCTTAAAGTCTTTCCATTTGGGTTATGGCATTGGATATCTATATTGTTGTTTGTTGTTTTGGATCATATATGTTATTTTTGTAGTATTTTATTCCACTTTTTATTGCAAATCTAAAGGGTAGGTAGCCACAAATTGTTGTTAGGGTCATGTTGTAGCAGCTACAACCACCCTCCCAAATTTTTCCTTAGCTTCGTTTTGGAGCCTCCCTACCAACCATCCTTAGCAACATGTCTTGCATTGTCAAGTACATGAGCTTCATTGGTTTTTCAGCTGCTTGCCAGCTTGTGCATGATTTTTTTTCTTCACTCCTCTCACAAGTTGCCACTCCAAACTTGGGCCAGCTACTGGCTAAGCAACTCCCTCAGAAAATTGCGCAATTATGGAGGGGAACCAGCCTTCCCTCCAAAAATTGCACAAATCTGACTCGCAGCATGCTGGGCCCAAAAACTGTGCAATCCTGCCAAACAACTTTCCCAGTGAAAATTGTGTAATCTAGCCTAGCACAGGAGCTCAGCTCAGAAATTGTGCAATTTTGGGCAGCAGTCAGCTGCTCCTCCCAGAAATTGTGCAATCCCTCTTGACAGCTAACCCAGCTTCATCCCATAAATTGCGCAAAAATCTCACTCAGTCAAGCAGGCTGTTGCATGTGCCTTCAGGTTGACCGGTTCAACATGGAACCGAGAAAACTTGACTTGCATGCATGGGCTACTTTTTCCCGAAATAGAAGAAAGATACATGCAAAAAGCGTCCCTAAATTTTAGGGATCTATTTTTAGCAGCTGGAGGTTGCATGCAAAGATCATTTTAGAAACTTTCCTCCAAGTGTTTCTTTTTCCTAGATTTGTGGCATGCGCGTAATTTTCCTAAAACTTATTTATTCTACGCTTCAGAGCTCATTCTTCACATCGATCTTGGAGCTCTAACATCCCACAGTACATCCAGAAGTCTTCGGCACATCCAGCTCAGCTATTTCCTGGTAAGTCCACTTTACTTGTCTTTTGCAACATTTCTGTCGCTTTTTATGTTTTGGCTTATGTGAGTGTTGCCTACTTGATTTTTGTGAACGCTTGTTATCATTTGCATGAATGTTAGCCTGTGTAATCATTGTTTCACTTTTCATTCGCATCTCACTGTCATCACATGCATGACAATGTTTTACACAAATGGTTGTAGATTCGGAAACTCGTTTCTCACACATGCATGTTGTTCCATTTTCTGAATATTTCTTTCGTTGTTTGCATGCATGATCATTCACTCTTTCTTACACTCAATATCGCCATGCATTCACATCTTCACATGCTTTCAGTTGTCAGTCGGCGGGTCTGGGAAACCTTGGCCCGGACTCTGCCTTACCCAGATAGCATTGCACAATTCTGAGAGCGAAGGTTTTGCCTTCCTCCCAGATAATGCGCAAATTTGGCCATTCAGTACCCTCTAGTCTTGCTTTGTGCAATTCTGAGAGGCAATGACTGCTGGCCCAGGGAATTGTGCAATGCAGTCCCTGAGCCTGCACCACTTGCCAGCTGAAATTGCGCATTGTGCAATATCAGCACCCAGCAGGCTAGTCTGGATTGTGCATTGTGCAATTCTAGCAGTCAACTAGCCTCTCGATAGTCCGGACTGCCATTTGCACAGTTTCGGCAGTCAGTCTCCTAGACTCCCAGTGAAAATTGCGGAATCCTTGCCAGCAGTTCCCCGAGTATATTGCATGTCAGCCCTTAAGTTTCCTTTGGTTTTAACTAACAGATTTATTTCCATGCATGTCACCATGCCTCCAGATATAGCATGTTTTCATCCGTCTCTCAGTAGTTTAGGATCAATGGCCTCCAAGAGAGCAGGGTCCAAGGGCATCGACGGAAGCACAACTGGAGCAAAAATTGAGCAAGTGTCTATGAGTTTTCTGATATACGAAGACACCAAGTTGATCATAGACAAAGACATCAAGCTAAAATGGAAAGAGGTCAATGATGCATTCTCAGGCACATTTACGGAAGATCTTGAAGACCACCAAGTCTACATGAACATTCAAGATTCCAACTTGTACCGGATTGCATGCAGATACCCCGCATTCCCATGCGTGGACATGATACATTGGATCATCTCGCACACTAATCCTGAGACGATGACATTGAGCAGTGTTAGCGGGATAGAGATTTCTACCTTCAGGGCACAGGATTATCAGCAGATGTACCACTTTCTGAAGCCAGTGATCACCATGGAGACACCCTTCGTCATACCCAACAACAATACCAACTCCAAGGATATCTTGAAGAACTAGGTGAAGGAGCCAGCCAAATTCAAGATGACACCCAACCATATTTACAAGACAAAGAGACTGCGGAAGGCATATCGGTACTAGGTCATCTTTGCATGTCGCTTGTATGTCCAAGAGAGCTCGAAGACCTTCCCACAGAGTTGGGTGATCACGTTGGACCAACTAGCCAGTGAAGGCAAAGCATGCAACTGGTCTGACATGTTGGCTCACAGGCTAAAGGAACAGGTAACAGGAACTCGATAGCTGCCCAAAGGCCAACAAGCAGAAATCTACATGTCCACTTACATCTTGGATGCAATCTATGCCCGTCAGAAGTAGCCCAAGAATGTTGGGATACCCTACTGAATGGTTATGTAGAGATGACCCTAGAACAATTAGCAACCATGAACAATAATTAGAGGAATGTTGTTTCAGAACTAAGAAAGAAGGAGAAAAAAATCCAATTGTTGGATACAAAACTCAGTCGATGACTCTATCTTCGACAAGATAACTAGTGCATCAATAGAAAAAGAAGCTTGGGATATTTTGAAAGTTTCATATCAAGGTAATGACACAGTGAAGATAGTTAAAGTGCAAAAATTGATAGCACAGTTTGAAACCCTAAAGATGACTAACACAAAGAATGTGGATCAGTGGAATAGTTAATCAAATCAAACTCATTGGGGAAACCATTACAAATTATAAGATTGTTGAAAAATTCCTTCAAAACCTGCCAAAGAAATATGACATGGTTGTAATAGCTATTTTGGAATCCAAATATTTTATAACTTTCTCAGTAGAACAGTTGAGTGAATCACTTTTGGCACGTGAAACAAGACTCGACTGGTAGAATATTCCATGGAAGAAGCTTTCAAATCACAACTCTCTCTTGGTAGAGGTATAGGCAGATGATATAGAGGTGGAAGCAAGTGAGGCAGAGGTAGACCAGAACATCATCATGCATCAGAGCAATGGAGACCTCCAAAAAACCAAACACAGAGAAGAAGAACATGGAGAAAATATAATGTTCAATGCTATTACTACAATAAATTTAGGCATTATGAACATGAATTCAAAAAGAAACACTCAGATCAACAAAGAGGCAATGTCCATCTCTCCAACAATGAAGGAGAATCCTCTAAGACAATGTTTCTTTCTTTCCATCTTTCTAAAGACACTCATAGCGAGGACCTTTGGTTGCTAGAGAGTGGTTGCAGAAATCATATGACAGGTAACAAAAATATACTTCCTTATCTTGATGATTCCATAACATCAAAAATTATCCTTGGAGATCGTTCTTGTATTAAAGTTGAAGGGAAAGGTATTGTCCCTATTCTTACTAAAAATAATTAGCACAAATACTTTGTTGATGCTTATTATGTTCCACATCTGAAGCATAACCTCATTAGCGTAGGACAATTGATGGAACATGGTTATGATGTAATATTTCAAGGGAACACATGTTATATCTATGAAAAACCTCCTAATTGAAGACTAACAACAAAGGTTGAAAAAACCAAGAATAGGATGTTTCCATTGACTCATAGAAGTCGAAATTTCTCACAGTCTTTTTTCCACAATGTGTCAAGAATAGATGAGTCACATCTATGGCATAATAGGTATGTCCACATCCCATTCCAGAGTCTAAGTATTATTCACAAGAATTCTATGGTCATTGGTCTCCCTGTCCTAAATGAAAAAGATTGTAATTGTGAAATCTTTATTCTAGCAAAGCATAAAAGAGATAACTTTCCGACATCTTCCTTTAGAGAAAAAGACCCTTTAGAGCTAGTCCATCTAGATATATGTCGCCCAATTCAGACATAGTTCATTGGTGGTAGTCTTAATTTTCTAACTTTCATTGATGATTTTAGCAGGAAGATATGGGTGTGTTTTCTCAAAAATAAATAAGATACATTCTCAAGGTTCAAAGAATTCCAAGAAGAAGCAAAAAAACATATTGGAAGGCCTTTAAAAGTGCTCAGGCTAGACAAAGGAGGAGAGTACAACTCAAATGACTTCAAATATCTTTTTCAACAACAAGGAATCATAATGCGAAAAACAACAAGATATACTCCACAACATAATTGGGTAGTAGAAAGGAAAAATCATTCAAACATGAACATGGTCAAAATTATGTTTCATGAGAAGAAGTTTTCAAATGACTATTCGGCTGAAGCATTCTCGACAAAAATGTATGTTCTCAACATATCTCCAACAAATAGTCTCCAAGATGCGGTACCTCAAGTAGTATGGGATGGTAAGAGAGTGAATGTATCTCATTTTAGAATTTTTGGATCAGTAGCATTTGCACATGTTCCTGAGTAGCTAAGAAAGAAGCTTGATGATAGGAGTGAAAGATGTATTTTTGTAGGCTATAGTGAGCAGTCAAAGGCATATAGACTTTACAATCTAGTTACCAAGAAGTTTGTTTTAAGCAGAGATGTTAATTTTTTTGAAAATAAATCTTGGTTTGATCATGTTGATGAAGCTTCAAATCAGTCTTTTTATCCACCACAACTACCAAGATTGCAGGTTCAAGAAGAGCCATACCATCCTAAAAATGGTACATCTTCAAGGAATGAATCCACAAGTGATTCATCATCTTCAAAAGATAGTCAAAAAACAAGAAGCATCAAAAAATATATGAGCAGGAGCATGAGTTTGACCAGTAGAATACATTGGCATTTCTTTCATCTCAAACAACCCGTTTTGAAGAATCAGTTAAAGAAAAACATTGGGTTGATGCAATGAACAAAGAAATTGCTTCTATAGAGAAGAACTAGACATGGGAGTTAGCAGATCCCCCAAGAGACAAAACCAAGATTGGTGTAAAATAGGTGTATAAGACCAAGCTAAATGAAAAAGGAGAGATTGAGAAACATAAGGCAAGGTTGGTTTCCAAAGGATTCTCACAATAGTTTGGTGTCGACTATGGTGAAACCTTTGCTCTAGTAGCAAGTTTAGACACTTTCAAAACCATTTTATCCACAACAGCTCAACACAAATGGAAAGTCTATAAGATTGATGTAAAATATGCCTTCCTAAATGGTATATTGCAGGAAGAAGTTTATGTAGAGAAACCTCATGGTTTTGAAGTTCCAAGACAGGAGCATATGGTATAAAAATTGAAGAAAGATTTGTATGGTTTGAAACAAGCTCCAAGAGCTTGGTACTATCACATCGACACCTATCTTATCAAAAGTGCATTTCGCAGAAGCAGTCATGAACCAACTTTGTATACCAAAACTCATTGTGGTAAAATTCTTATTGTATACCTTTACGTTGATGATATTCTTTATACATGAAATATGATGTTAGAATAATTCAAAGAATAAATGCAAATAGAGTTTGATATCACTAATCTAGGGGTCATGAAATACTTCTTAGGCATTGAAATTCAACAATCTGCTAATGGAATTTTTGTTGGTCAACAAAAATATGGCAGTGATATTGTCCAAAAGTTTAGAATGATCAATTGCAAACCTACTAATACACAAATTTCTCACGGCACCAAGCTGAGCAAAGAAGATGTAGCACCACTAGTTGATCCCACACTATATAAAAGTCTAGTTGGTAGTTTGTTGTATCTCACTTCAACTAGACCTAATATCATGTTTGCAATAAGTTTTGTCTCCAGGTTTATGCAGTTACCTAAGATTTCTCATTGGAAGGTTGCAAAAATATCTTAAGATCTATTGCAGTGACCATAAATTATGGTTTGTTCTATACACATTCTAAAAATTGTTCACTTTCAGGTTATACATAACATGATTGTGCAGAGATTTAGATGATCAAAAAAGCACCTCAAGGTATGTTTTTCATCTTGAAACCAATCTAATTTCATGGGAATCCAAGAAATTGTCCATCGTTTCAATATCTTCTGCAGAGGCAGAATATGTAGCAACAAATTCAACAACTTGTCAAGTAGTGTGGTTGAGAAGATTATTGAAAGATCTATCAAATGTTCAAAAGGAGTAAACTCCTATTTACTGTGACAACAGTTCAGCAATTTCTTTATCAAAAAATCATGTTTTCCACAAAAAGAGCAAGCACATTGACACACGTTTTTATTTCATCCGTGAGATTGTCAATGATTGGGACATTGTACTTGCTTTCTGTGGTTCCAAATATTAGCTTGCATATATTTTCACAAAGCCATTGGGAAAAAATGTATTTGAATTTCAAAGAGAAAAATTAGGCATTGTAAGTGCCTCTACTTGTAACAATTGAGAATAGAAGGGGATGTTGAGATATTAATCTAGGTGTCCTCACATTTGATTCTTTTGCCTGCTAGGTGTCATGTTAGGTGTCATAGACAATTTAGTTTTACTTCAGTTTAGTCGAGTTCTACTGCAATCATTTGTTGTTGATATTTTCAATGTAATTTATTTAGCTATTTTGAATATTGAGAAGAGCAATCTCTGCTCAATGATTCCTCTTCATTATTTGTCAATATAAAACAATTAGTTTTCCCAATATTAAGTTGGATTCATCATCTATATTTCACACACAAAATAAATTGTCGATAATACAAGTCAGGTCAACACCAAAACCATCCAACATGATTACGTGGACGCCATCATTAAGCTTGTCCCCATAGTACAAGGGTCTAGCTCATTCCTTCCTCGGAAATAATTTCATGTTGATCCAATATTTAACACACACAATAATGAGAAGCCTCACTCAACCAAAACTACTAAGTGATCTAGCCTATTCGTTCCTTGGAAACAATTTCAATTTAATCCAAGATTTCACACAAACAATGATTAGAAGCCTAAGTCAACTCAAATTATTAACTACTTGTGAGCTCTACTAGGAAAAAACTCTTTTGAAATGATTGTGTTGTTTTTGAAATAGATAGCATAGATTCCTTAAAACTTGTTGGAGAATCTAATATCAACCACCTGTTAGGTGTCAAAATTGTCCCTCCATGTGTCCTAGTTCAGTTTCACTTAGTTCAGTTTAGTCGTGTTTCACTCCAGTCATTTATTACTGATGTGTTTAACTGATTCGTAATACTAAGAAGAGAAATATTCTACTCCATCGTTTTTTTCTATTCACTTTTTGTTATGGTATCAGATAGTTTGCATAAGACTCCCTTAGAGAGAAACAACGTGAGTGAAGTGAGAGTAGCAGAGAGGATTCTATTCACTTTTTGTCATGGTATCAGAGATAGTTTGCATAAGACTCCCTTAGAGAGAAAAAAAGTAAGTGAAGTGAGAGCTGCAGAGTGGAGAAAAGAGATGAAGTTGTATAAAACTCTTTGAGAGCATCATTTCATATGTCTTTGTATTCACAGGAAAAGAACAGAGAACATAGCAAAGTGAGGAAGCCTTGAGATGCCTCCTACAGCGAAAAATATTGTTGCTGAAAAGTCATTGAAAGGCAAGAAAAGCTGGAAGTGCGCATTGTGGTAAGTGTTGTTTTTTTTTGTGTGCTGAAGGAGAATAACACAGTCCAACAGTCAAACCAGAGGGTTATTAACATAGCCCAAAAGTTTATAAGAAGCATTAGGCATTACTAATGCAACAGAGAAAGTTTAAGATCAGAGTTAGTTTCATTAACTTACACCGTTCTAACTCAAACGCAGGTTGTCCTCATCCCACAGAGCGTTACCCGTAATATTACAAAATAAAAAGGGAGTTGCACCAACTCACGCGGAAAAAGGTATAGCCGTCGAAGTTAAAAAAAAAATCAAAGGAGCCTCCTCAAATATTTTAAGAAAGTCAACAAATCATATTTCAAAGTCTTCATCCTCTTATGTCATAGTATTTTTTTGAAGGCTCATGTTTAATGAGTTTCAAAGTTTTTTAAAAAGGTTCTTTTATTTAAAAAAAAAAGGAGTGTTTTTTTGGTTAAAGATTTAAAAAAGAGTCTATTATATTAAAAAGGGACCTTATTTTATGTGATTATTTCTAAAGATTTTAAAAAGAGATTTTTTTAACAAAAAGAGGATGTTGTTCAAAATTGTTGGCAACATTGAATATTGTAAAGATTTGTGAAAGCTTTTGAGAAAACATTGTCTTTTAAAAAAAAAATATAGTCATGTTTATTTTGTAGAAGCAAAGCAACAAATAAGCCACTATGTTTGCAATGTAATTGACCTTTTGAGTCGTAGCGAGTCAACACTCAACAAATGGGAAATACCAAAAAGCTAAGAAAATCAAAGCAACAACTAGATATGTATGAAGCTTTTTTGAAAGAATTAGAAATGAAGAGGTAAAAGGATGCCTTTGCATTTTCATGCATAAAACAATATGTGGATGACAACATTCTTTGCCTAATTTCATATGCCAAGACAGATACCCTTGAGAGGAGTTTTGGTGTAAGGTGGAGCATTGAAGTTGAAGATCAAGGTGGGTCTATAGAAGCAGATCTACAACGACATGAGAAGTTTGTTAAATCCCACTGAGCTCAACCACAAGTGGACGATCACTTTTATAAATTTGCAAAAGAAGCAGAGAAGGAGCACATAGATTCTCGTGAATCCCACTCTACACAATTGCAAGTGGATGAAAAATTGGTGAATATAGCAACAGAGCTTGCTGATGAAATTTTGGTGAATCCAACAACAATCCAACAACAGATTTTGCTGATGAAAATTTGGTGAATCCAACAACAGAGTTTGCTAATGAAATTTTGGTGAATCCAACAACAAAGCTTGTTGATGAAAATTTGGTGAATCTAGCAACAGAGCTTATTGATGAAATTTTGGTGAATCCAATAACAGAGCTTGTTGATGACAGTAAAACTTCTAGTGGAGCAGTGAATGCTATGGTGAATCCAACAATTAATATTGCTGATGTAAAGTTTGATGAAGATTTGTTGACTAAAGATGAGTGGTTGCAGATGATGCAACAAAAACATCATATTGAGATGATGCTATTTGGTAAGATAATCCCACTTGACTCTGAAAACCAAGTGGAAGACAACATGTATGCATAAGCACAAGTTAGTAAAAAAGTGTGTGTGAGAGAGAGAGAGAGAGAAAGAGAGAGGCAGAAGCAAAGAAGGAAGCCCACAAAGAGTAAATAAAGGCAGAAAAAGAAGCATAGAAAGAAGCGCAATAGGAGAAACCTCTCATTCCATAGTAGAATGCACAGGACCAATGTGGTTTTGTAGATGTTTTTAAACTTACCATTGATTTCCAGTGTGCAGGTACACAGAATGATTTTGAAGAACAATTAAATTTCATTGAAGAATGGATTGCAACACGATGTCTAGATGAAGCCTGCATAGAAGTTGCAGAAATGAATGTTGAAGACAACATGCATGATGAAGAAATTAATGAAATTTTCAACTATTGGAGTCCTTAAGAGATGAAATTGTATTATGGTCTTATGTTGCAATAGAATGATGATAAAAAGAGCACTAAAAAGATAATATGTGGTAGTAGCCCACATACAAGTTGTTTTTTGAAGAAGTCTAGGATATGCTTAGACAGTGTGGAAGAATGGAAGACCTGCACCAGCAAATGAAGAAACTGAGATTTGAAGGATACAACAAAGAGAAAAAGCTGAAACAATTTAGAGGCTATAGGATCGTGAAGAAGAGAAGAAGAAAAGTAAATGTAGTTGAAGTCAGTTTTGTAAATTCTAAGCTTAGCTTAAACATAGACTCATAGGTATCTTAATTGAAATTTTAGGTGGTTGTAATTGAGGGGGAGTGTTGGAGAATCTAATTCCAACCACCTATTAGGTGTCAAAAACATCCCTCCAAGTGTCCTAGTTCAATTTCACTTAGTCTAGTTTAGTCGAGTTTCACTCTAGGAATTTATTATTAATGTTTCCAATCTAATCTTATTTAACTAATTTGTAATACTAAGAAGAGCAATCATCTCCTCCATCATTTTGTTCTATTCAATTTTTGTCAAAACCAACAATATTACATAGTGTACCATTACCTTAGAAATTAAATTATCCTTGAAATGACTCTTTAATGACCATTTTATTACATGACTATTATCTCTAACTCTTCATTTTTTTTGAGTCAAAACCAACAATATTACCTCGCGTTCTAACTCTTCATTTTTTTTGAGTCAAAACCAACCATATTACCTCGCGTACTAATGCCTTGGAAATTAAATTCTCACTCAAATGACTCTTTAACGACCATTTTATTACATGACTATTAACTCTACAAATTTCCACATCCTCTATCGTCATGGTAATATTATTATTGAAATTATAACTTTAACGTGTTAGTATTGGTAATATTATTATTGAAATTATAACTTTAACGTGTTATTAATTTCGAGAAACTAATCGTAAAAACTTTGCGTGTTATGAATACGCATGGTAATTCAAAGTACAAAGCGCCGAACTAAAACATTTAAAACTCATTGCACAAACTACCACACAAGAATAACAAAGTTGTTCAAATTTGAGGGCATATCAACACATTACGAAGCAGATTGAATCACATTGGTCAACTATTTAGTTTTTTCGTTATATTTGCAGAAGGGCTTACTTTAATCGATGTTAGTTAATGTTATTGGAAATGTTAAATGAAGTACCATGAACCAATATGGAAATGTATACATGATTTCCATCACTAAATTTTCAAAACCTTACAGTTTTGGGACTCTCATAGATCTGCCGAAGTGTCTTACCACCTAGAAAGGGTTACCGGGACTCGCATATATCTGCCCAAATGTCTCTGGCGTATCATTTGAATAATAATGAAATCATTGGATATCTCCTTGAGTTATCATTGGATGACAACACGATAGCCAGCTGACGTATGACGTCACTATTATATTATTCTCTCGTTAATGATTATGCCAACCTCGAAAAGGTTCGGAGTTCGATTGGTTCCGACTTCCGAGTTTGATTTCTGCATCAAATATATAGAGGGCAGGAAATTCGCTCTGGTCAGAGCTTGTGGTCGGATCTTCAGTACCCTGCCGCGAAAAAGGAAGCACTTTTAACAATCCAGCATTTTAATAGCAGCGTAGCAATGAAGAGCTCTGCAATACATTTCAGATACATATGTTCAGTCCTGATTCTGATTCTATCTTCTGTAGAATCCTCCAATTTCAACGACAATTTCGAAATCTTATGGGGAACCGTTAGATTGTTGGATAATAACCAAACAGCTCAGCTCACTATGGATCGATCTTCAGGTACAATATTTCATTTTTATTGACATCCAAAATTCCTAATGTATTGAATGATAGGAATAGTAATAATAATTCTAGTTGTTTCACCAGGTTCTGGTTTTCAGTCCAAAAATGAATACCTCTTCGGCAGCATGAGTATGAGAATTAAGCTGATCCCGGGGAATTCGGCTGGAACAGTCACTACCTTTTATGTAAGGAGCTATTTTCATGCAAGAACGAAACAATATATTAACATTGGTATATTTTGATCCAGATGTCATCGGACGAGGCTTTTCACGATGAACTTGACTACGAATTTCTGGGAAATCTGCCAGGGCAGCCTTACACTCTACAAACCAACGTCTTTGCGAAAGGAATCGGGAACAGAGAGCAAAGAATTCGTCTCTGGTTTGATCCCACGGCCGGTTTACATAACTATTCAATTCTCTGGAACGAGAAACGAATTGTGTATGTGCTTCTTCCCCATAACTGAAATACAAACGACAGAAGTTGTGGATATATAGTGAATTATGTTTCGAGTTTTTACTTGTAAGTTTATGATATGTTTTGTATTTTGTAAGCAGGTTTTTGGTTGATTCTATCCCCATCAGAGTTCACAAGAACATTGAAGCATCTGCGGGTGTCCCATATCCGAGTAGTCAACCCATGAGGATCCTCTCCACCCTTTGGAACGGGGAGAATTGGGCCACCGACGGAGGAAAGGCTAATATAGATTGGAGTAAAGCTCCGTTTGTCGCCTCTTATCAATCCTTTGAAGTGAATGCATGCAGCGGACCATCTGCTTCATCTCCTCCCTGTGCCAACAAATGGTGGGAACAACCGGAATTTCAAAGCTTAAATCAATACCAACTGGACAGACTTGATTGGGTTCGCAAAAACTACATGACTTACGATTACTGTCAGGATAGGTGAGGGAGGTTTTCTTCAACTCCGGCTGAATGTGCATTTAATCCTTAATCAATCACGATGATTGATTACGATATTGCAGCTTTAGAGATTCATTTTATTGATTAAGGAGTTGTTTTTGGGGTGATTTTTTAGATTTTGAGGTGTTGGTTGGTTGAAAAATTAGATATTTATTTGATGGATTAAAGAGTTGTTTTTAGTGTAATTTTTTAAATTTTAGGCTTAAAAATTTGAGGTGAAATTTTGGTTTGAGTTATTTAAACTGATTTTTTACTATATAAATTTAGCACGATGAAAAACTCCAAAATATTTCAATTGTGGAAATTTACAATCAGACTTACTTCAATAAATTTCCATCCGATTTTAAAAAAATTAATTAACTAGGGAAACTTATCAGAATATGATATTTATTTAAAAATAATTAGAATATAGAAATATTTTGAATGTAGACAAAGGCTGGTTAACTCTGCACCGTGTTTTCCTTTGAAATGGACTCTAGTCCGCGCCCGAATCGATATATGAAACCCACAAAAAACAGTTTTTTTTATCTGTTACTCTCTCTCTTTTTCTTTTTAATGTAAAACGCTCTACCATGTGAAAACAAGTACTGGACCTTGTACCGAAATGCGTTGGTCTGTTTTTCCCTTTCATTCTACTATCTCACATCATAGAACCTCCTGCACTCCTTTCCTATTTCTATTTCCATTTTTATTCTACCATCTCAGATCATAGAACCTCCTGCACTCTTTTCGTATTGCTAAGCGCAATAAAGCAAACTTTGGATACGTGGAATCTTATTAATAAATATAAAGAATTATTTGATTCACAGATTTTAAGAAAAGTATCATTAAAGCATACATTTGAATAGTGTGAAGGTCAGGAAAATCGACATTATAACAAATATTTCCGAGTAATACTTTTCTTAGCATTAATTTATGAACATATATAATTACAGAATTAACAAATTTTTGAAAGTACGTTTATATTTCAATTTTGAAACTCCACATCATAAACCATATTTCCAAGTCATACCCTTCTTTACATTAAATTATGAAGGTATGTAGTTGCATAATTAACATGTTTTTAAACTGTATTTTTATAATTATTTTCTACTGTACATGATTAATTTATATTTTATTATAAGATATAATAATTTTTAATTATTATATATTTATTAAATGAATTATTTAATTTATATGGTTAAAAGTGATAATATTTAATTAAAACTTTACAGAATAACAATTATTTATAATATAATTGGATTTCAATAATTTTATTTTAATGTTTTTCATATATATATTCAATGTTCTCGAGTATTATTTATCATGCTCTTTTTTTATAAATAAATATTCAAATTGAAAAATCACTTGATTGATACTAATGAAAATTTGATGGTAGAAATGCAATTATTTGATTGGGATAATTTGATTATAAAGAATAAATGATGAGTGTAGGAATTTAAATTCAGTTTTTATATATATAGTAAAGTAAAGAAAGTGTATATATATATATATATAAATGATGATGATTTTGGTGGTTAACGTCTATTGAGACCAAACTTTGGTCTATCGGACCTAAGAAACCAATTATTTAGTTTGATTTAAGATTTTATTCCTATACTCAAAAAGTTTGGAGAGAAGCCTCCCGAGCTCACTATAATTTTGACATGGTAAAAGGCTAGGAAGGTCAGTATTGCAACAAAGATTATGAAATTGAACTCTAAGAGGAAGTGATTTTCATCCTCGATGTTCATATTCTCACATAAATGGCAGATCCTTTCCATCCATGGTGTTTTAGGAACTGCGCAACTACCTGTTTCACTATACAGCTCATGAAAGTTGTTCTAATCATAAATATTAATTAAAAATTTAGTTAAATAATACTTTTGATAATATTGTATAAAATATTTATGTATAATATAGAAAAAATAATTAAGAGATAATTTGATTAAACAAATTATCTATTATTATGTAATATAAGTAGTATATATGGAATAATTACTATGTTAAATGGATAATTATTATCTACAATACTATATAATTATATAGATATAATTATATATATGTGTGTTTATTTTGAAATAATATTTTTAGATTTTAATTTAATTATTAATAATTATTAAATAGATAATAACTATCTAACTTTTTCTAAATCCAATAAATATATATATATATATATATATATATATATATATATATATATATAATTTATTTTTATTTTTTTATTTTCAAAATTAAAAAATATATGATGAAATAAATATTTTTTATTTATTATAAATTAATATTTATTCAGTCATACCATTTATATAACCATACTAATAATTAATTATATCAAATAAATATTATTATATATCATTATATATAATAAATTTATTAAAAAATAACTTACATTATAAACCATATTTCATATCATTAATAATTTCATCTTGTAACTATGAAATCATTATACTCTCACTACATTTCTATATAAAATTATTACAATACCTCATGCTTTCACAGATGGCATATAGTTATGCATTTAAAAGATTATATGATGGTAAGTATAAATAAATATCTCAAAGTATATAATAAGTTGTCCATTCAAATTACATTACATAGTATTTAAATCTATACTTTATTAATTATGGATTCTAAAGTCATATATTAGAAAGGTATCTACTCTATTTTCATTTCATTGAAGTTCAGGTTTCCTTATAGATTTTCCACTATGAATTTAACATGGTCACATTACAAAGTATAGATGGTATATACTATAGTCATATTACAATATATTTAAACTCAATATTGATTTTAAAACAACAAGTGAGTGTAAAATAATTAAATATAAAGTTATGATATATAGTATAATTATATATCCATTTAAAAGAGATGCTATCAATATAACTATTAATGGTGAGTATATATCTTACTATATTAGTTATTCTAATGAAATGTATTCCATCATAAGGTATGGTTTATTTATAATGCAACAAAATTCAATATTTTTCATACACATAATATAATTAAATTAAGATTTAATCTACATATAACATGTCAATCAAACTTTAAATTTGAATATTTATTTACTAATGACTAAAATCCAAGGAAAGTTAGTTTAGAATTTGTAACTTGAACTTAAAAAATGATTGATCGTTTTTTTAATTCATAACCATTAGATGTAAACATTCAAGAGCATGATCAATATCTTTCAATCAAATTTTTAACTTCATAGAAGTGGAAATCATGCACAATGTTCAATCATTTCTTAAATTCATAATAGTTAGATGTAAGAATTCAATAACACAAATTGATATCTTTCAATCAAATTTTTAACTTCATAGAAGTGGAAATCATGCACTACTAATTAATAAAATCAAATTTTTAACTTCATAGAAGTGGAAATCATGCACTACTAATTAATAAAATTCATAAACACTTATATGTACAAACTAATGTGTCCATCCACATATTTAGACAAATACTCAATATGGTAAATTTTGTTGATTTATAACCTGAAACAGATTATAGTGATTGCATACAAGAGTCCACATGCACACAAAATTCAAGATATTTAACTTAGATAGTTTCACCAATTTATATACAATCAAATGTAAAAGCTCCATTGGAATCTAAGGTATTTGTTTGGTGTTATACTCTATAGATTTGCAATTTTAATGATTTTTCATAAAATTTATAATCCAACAAAATGAAGAAATAATTACTTAGAGATAATGCTTACATGCTAGGTTTAGAATTAGTTTGATATCTTTAGGAGGTAGTTGAGAGATTTTCCTAACTCCTAGCTCTAAGGTTAGAAGTAGTTGGATCTGAGTTCAACTATATAATGGTTTTGTAGTTGAATGCAAGAGAGTAATAGAGAATAGTTTTTATGTATAATCTTTTTGCAATGCCTACTCCTCAAATTTCTTTGTTGGTATCAAATGTAACAAGCAACCTCCCACATTTACCCGCTTTTACAAGACCTCCATGTATATGTGAAGCAGAGTACTATTATAACATGAACCAACCTCCAAGTTGCAGTTATAGAAGTGGGGCCAACAAACCGATAATTTTACTAACACCCCTCAGAGATCCTAGACCACTCAAAAGGCTGCAAACCAACCTAGATGGTCAATCCCTAAGCTGGACCCATTTTTCACTAACTTAACACCCCAACTACATGCCCAACAAGGCAAGGGTGTGGTTATAGGCCTCCAACCACACACATAGGCTTTCCTCCACATAGTTATGACTTAAATTGCTCAATTCAGTACCTACAGTCCTGAGATCTGAGCCACTTCTGTAGGATAGCCTCTAGACCACTGCTGAGAACTTCTCGTAACTTTCTAGAATCACATTTCACATAGCAACAATGTTAAACCTTCAAACTTGAATTAGAAACTTGACCTAGACTTCCTAGGACACACTAGAGATTTTGTCAAACATATGGTAAACATTTAAGTTATAGGTCATGGATGTATATCTAAGTGTAAATCTTTGTACTTTAGCTAAAAATCATGGAGAAGTTATAATGTCCTTTCAAATAGCTACAACAACACTAGTTAGTCCACGCATAAATCAACCATTCCATACCTTATCAAATCATAATAAGAGACATAGATAAAGCACATCATAAATCATGCTTATAACTAACATATAACTAGAATATTAATCGTGAGATAACAACCATAAAATAAACATAATAACAAGTACAAGTACTCATGAATCATAATAGGAAAATAACTCTTATTAACTCATGCAATAGCCAACCAAGTCAGGGACTTTCATGTACCACCTTAGCATAGATTGGGCTTAACCAAATATTTCTTTCTGTCAATCACCCATGTTCCATATTCCAAGCATGATTGTGGGATCTCATGGGATAAACCAAGACATAAACAACCAATGGAGTCCATAGGTTAAACCACCTCTACCCTCAAACTATTGTGATCTCACCTAAATCGATTTTGAGATCACAAAACCAAGCCAAGATTGGATGCCTCATAATTTCTTCACCATAACATGAGGAAATTGTCTATTTCCTCCCCCTATTGAGGGATTCCTAGAGAAAATTATCTCCACCTACAACCCTTGGGAATTTTCTTGAGACCACCTCACCCGATTCCAAAACCTTCCGGCAATCCATAGCTTAACCAAGAAATAAATCCTGTCACACCATGGTTATCAAGGAAATGGCAAGGAAAGGCTAAAACTACTTTTAAACCCAGAAAAACCCATGTCAATGACATCAAATGAACCAAATAAAAAAATGCATGTACCATTCATTCACACCTCAGCTAGGAAATCACACATACAACTTGTTACCTACAAAATCTTCTTGTTGAAGCTGATGATCCAACCTTCTCCTTTTTTTTCTTTGTTTTTCCTTTGCTTTCCTTCACTTGTCTTTTCTTTATTTCTTTCTTTTTCCTCTTGGAGTTGTCTCTCTCTCTCTCTCTCTCTCAAAACTGATCCAAGCCAAAACTGGCAAAAAATTAAACCAACAAAAGTTGTGAACTGATTCTTTGATGCCTTTTTTATTATTGATGTCTCTATTTTCTTTATTTTCCCTTATTTTCCTTCTAATTTCCTTAGCATGCAAATTTGTGTCTCTTCACCTCCCTTTTCTCCTATTTTCCTTTATTTCTCATAATTAAATGCCAATTATTGCCTCTTTGCCTTTGTCAAATTCCATAGACACAAATAAACTAAAAGTGATGTCCACTATAGTGTTTTCCCAACATTCAGCTTCGAATATGTGTCCCATGACCTTGATATTATTTTCCCTTTATTAATCTTTATTACATGAACATTAACCTGGGGCTATTACAAACCCCTTCCCCATAGGGGAACATCGTCCTCAGTGTTTTATGACACCTATGACCAGCAAACCACTTAAAAGAAAACATACTGTCTATGAAGCTTTATAAAATAGACGGATAAAATATTTAAAATGACATCCTACTACAAACAAGACAAAAATATTGCTTATTGGAGCTTTATAACCCAACTCATTGTGGTATTTACAACCATACATATATATGCATATACCAAAAAAAAATTTGCTTGAACCAGAAAATAATGAAGGATACAAAGCCCATATGTGATCAACCATCTCCCATGTAGCTTCATCAGGCCCAAAGCACTTCCATTGCACTATAATTGTCTTTATTGCTCGGTTTCGAATAATGAGTTGTTTCCGCTGCAATATGAATTATGGTTTTGGATGGAATTTTCCATCTAGTTCCACCTGCAATACAGATCAGACAATCACTTGATCAACATCCTGCACATATCTTTTAAAAAATTAAACATGGAAAACATCATGGACTTTCATTGTCAAATGTAGTGCAATCTTGTAGGCCACTAGTCTCACAATACTGAGGTGCCAACTTGACACATGATCCAATCCTCAAAGGTCTCCTCTTGGGTTTGATGTGCAAGTAAACATGCTCCCCAACCTGAAAATCCTTGAATACTTTGTGCTTATTTTCCTAACTCTTATGCATGTACTGTGTTTCCTTCAAATTCCTCTTAATAACCTCCATTTCTTATTCCATCTCCTACCAACATATCCAATCCAATCAACACCCTGTTCTCTGGATCACTCCAGTTGATAGGAATATTACAACTCTGCCCATAAAGAATCTCAAATGAACTCATATTCAAGGACTCTGCATACCAATTATTATATGCAAACTCTACCAATGGAAGATACTCCTCCACTTCCCCTGTTGATGCATGACATACATCCTCAACATATACTCAAGAATGGTGTTAACCCTCTTTGTCTCTCCATCTTTCTGCAGATGATAAGTTGTACTGAAATCCAACTCTGACCCAAAAGCTGCAAACAACTCCTTCCAAAACCTGGAAGTGAACTTGGCATCTCTGTCTGATATGATCTTCTTGGGAACACCATGCAATCTTACTATCTCCCTTATGAAAATTTGAGGTACCTCCCTAGTTGAATTCATAGATTTAACTGTAATGAAGTGAGTGACCTTACTTAACATGTCAACCACAACCATGGTGGAATCATGTTGTTTCGATGTCCTCGACAAACCTATGATGAAGTCCATGGAAATGACCTCCCATTTCCAATATAGAATCAGAATAGGCTATAATAAACTACATGAATGTTTACACTCTACTTTTGCCTGCTAACATTCCAATCATCTAGCAACAAATTGAGCCATTGCTTTCTTCAAATTCAATTAATTATAGAATTTCTTAACTGCAGTCAATGTATTTTGATATCTCGAGTGACCTAAATATGGCTTGATATGAACAATATATTTAAACCCTATATTGGTTATGATATAGTATAGTTCTACATCTATTCAAATTAGATGCTATCAATATAAATACTAATAGTGAGTTACAATTTCAATTTCAATTTTTTATAATTATTATTATTATAAAAAAAACATTATTATTATTATTATTAGAAGTTACTCTAAATTTAAATTCTATTTATTTATAATGCAACAAAACTCAATATTTTGTCTACACATAATTAAACTAGATTAAATCTACACTTTGTTAGGGTCAGTATTTTTACATTTGTTGAATGTCTTCGAATTACTTAATTTTCAATTTGAATAAATCAAAATTATAGTCATTTTCGTTGTCATAAGTTCAAATGTCCCTGTCCAAAACATCGCCATGAGTTTACTCATCAAGAGGTTCAGTCGAAAGCATGAAGTGGTCTTCAGTTATTGGGAAATATTGTAAAAGATATTGAGTAATTGAGTCTTGGGGTATGTGACAATAATGGGTTTGTGAGGAGGTTTACTTGAATCGGTGATAGTTGAGAATCCTACTACTCAAAGCAAGGTGGCCATTAAGAGCAACACCTTTCTTTTCCCCTTCTAGTCTATTCATTTTTTCCCTAATATTATAATCCACATCCTACATTTTCCCATCTCCCATTAGTCATTTAGTAAATCACATACTCTATCCCCCTATTCATTTAATGATTCCCTATTCATAAACATATAACTTTCATAATTCCCATTCCATCCTAAATCTTTCCTCCTAAAGGCTATGATTTCGTATCATATATGACACTACTGTTATAATCTCTTCCACTACTCAAAGTCCTATATCCAATCAATCTTTCTAATGATTACCATACATAAACCATCATACTTTTCAAAGAGGCACTTTGTGACATCACACTACAGGACAAATTAATAGAAAATTCAAATGGAATGAACAGACCACCATATTCTTCACACAGTTTCCTACATTTTTTATTTCCAATGTAATTTGATCAGATGAAATTTGATTTGTAGCCAAGCCAAGCCAAGTCATGGATCAAGAGACATAGCTACAGTGACTGCAGAACTTGATTACCACACAGAGGTGTCATACAGTTGTCACTACACACAGAGCACTACGCAATTGCTGTTGAAAATTTTCCCAAAGTTATACAACATCGACATAACTTGATTTTGGATTTTCAAAGGTAGGATCGTACCACTCAGATATTAAAACATTTACTGCCTAATGAAAATTTTGATAAGTTGTGATTAGCCTCTGGTGTAAAGTCATTGCACATACTTTGCTGCCACGCAGACTGTTGCTTTTAAAAATCTAAGTCAGGGATTTATAGATGAATTTTAACTAATGTTGAGTGTTGAGTTGGTCTAGGGTTAAAGTATATAGAGTCGTGAAACTAGTCCTTGACCTTTGAAACTGTCAATACACCCTCTCATCATCGTGCAATGTGTCTGTCATATATAACTTTGGTTGTTGTTTTCCAAAGGCAGGGTTCTCTCTCACTGTTGTTGCCCATGTAGTCTCCCACAAGGTTTAAATATCATGCCCTATGTACATAAGTCAATGGCTCCTACTGAAAACAAAAAGGGGGGGGAATTGTGCGTGTAGAACCTAAAACTTTAGCCCTCGTAAACTCTAATCCAATGATTAGGGATGATTTTGAGAATACTAGGTGCATTCATTTCTGTGAGAAGATTCAAACAATGGATCATCATGTATAGTTGGTCAGTCTATTTGCTTTAAGTTTCAAGGATGGAAAGGTCAGGTTAGGAGACTTGGAGATGGTAATTACAAAGAAACTCATTGTTGATGCTATAGGCATTCCTTCATATGGAGAAAAGTGGTTTAAATGGAATGATCTTAACGTGTCATTCTTCAAAGAATTTTTCAAACCACTTTTTATAAATAGTTTTGATACAACCTTCCCTAGCACATACCTTCAAAATCATCATAGCCAGTTGCTTAAATTCATACGAAGGTATTTCACTTGGGAAGGTAGGTTCAGTAGAGTTACCTCAGACTCCTGGTGCACTTTACAGCCAAGAAGACTGTTGACACCTAATCATAGGGATTGGGTGAAAAACTATAAATAATGTAAATAAATAATACATAAAATGGAGAGTCATCAGGAGATGAAACTCAAAAATCACTTCCTCATGTATATAATAATGAACAACCTAAATGAATATACAATCTCATTTTGAGGAGTTACCTCCTGGCCTAACATGGTATCAGAGCTAGCTCCATTTTTGTGCATTCCAATCTACCCTTGTAACTTCCTTCTGCCTATGTTCTGCCTATTTTGTAGAACTGACACATCTGCCCCTACTCCTAGCGTTTTCTATTCCCTCCGAACAGTCAGCCCTCCGACCCTCCATTGGCCTGGTGGTATCTCATTGAACCGCTACCTGGTAGTATCGCTGGTAGCCCCTCGGCCTCTCCCCTCAACCTCGCTCCCATACGCAACACAAATCCATTGTATTACTGCTACTGCTTCCGCATACCACCATACCGCCCGCATACCTTCTTCAACCTCGCTCCCATACACAGCACGACTACGCTGCTGCTTCCACATACCACCATACCACCCGCATACTAGCACGACTCCACAATCAGTTACACCAAAAGTGGGTGCTTTCCAGGCCACCGCAAATTCATTGAGATTCAGCAGTGAACCAATTTCAAGTTGAACAGAAGAAAATCTAAGGAGGGGGGTTTCTTTCCTTCTTTGCGATTTATAGGACAACCTTGGAATATGAACCTCCCAAGTTTAATGAGCTTAACCACCTACTTCATATGACCCAGAGTTGCGAACTGAACGAATGCATTGGGAGGCACCTTGGAGATGTTGCAGTTCCTCACCAAATCATTGTAATTGCAAATGCCATTATTATTATTAGTAGTCTTGGTTCTCGCATCTGAGGCTTAGTATAAACACATAACAAGCAAGAAGACTGGTGGTTTCAGTTTTGATTTTGCGGGCCTATGTCTAGCCTGTACAGTCTTTTAAACTCATTTAGTATTTTTTTTGTTGTTTTTCTATTGTGAAGCCTCTTTGAAGGCTAAAGATAGGACACTAGAATTAATATTTAGTAATTGGTTCTGAAATATTTGGGTACTCAGTCCTTAGTATTATAAAGTTGTAGAGAAGACTGTGAAGAATCTCTGAAGATTTTTATGAAGATGGAGTCCTTTAAAGCCATGCTGGAAGATGAATTTTTTTCACCAGAACTACATCTTTTACCTGAACTGTATTCTTGATCAGAATTGCACTTTTTTTTTCTTAAATATATTGTTATTACAGTGAAAAAGTGAAAATATTTTATATATTGGTAGCAGAAATATTTTTTTTAAAGTTCATAGTTTTTTAAAATGCATTCATTAATATCTATTGTGGGAGTGGTCCTCAATGGGAAGGAAAATTATCCTAAATGGTCACAGAAAATCAAACACACTCTCATTTTTAATGAGTTGTGGAAAGGAGTGTGTGTTTGAGATTGTGACAAAGAGCCAGAACAACCTACCTCAGACAAGGAATTCGCCATTTGGGAAAATAAGAACAACAAGGCTTATGCATTGATTGTAGCATCAGTAAATGAAGAGGTGAGTCGCCATATTTCGCCATTTTCAAATGCTTTCGAAGCCTTACAAAAACTGAAGGAACTCTATGACTCACACTCTACACTTGAAGTTGTTCAACTCATCATTAAATTGTTCATCCTTGCATTACAAAATGATGATCCTCTTGCTCTTGCATCAGAAGTAAAATCTATTATGCATGATATCAAAGTCACTAATGTTGAACTGGACATTCCTCTTATAGCTTTTCTCAAGGCAATTTATCCCACTTACTCAAATTATCTTGAGTCATTGCAAGCAAATGGAAACCTCAAAGATATTACCTTTGACTCCCTTGTGAAAAATATTGTTGAAAGAGAGAAAGTTTTTAGGAAGAAGACAACTCCTCAGTCTTCTGAAGAGGTTGTGTGTCTTGCACATAGAGAGAAGAATCTTGCTCAAGATTCTTCCAAAGGAAGAGGTGGTTGAAGAGGAAGAGGAAGAAATTTCAGAGGCAGGGGGGGCAGACACTCTCAAGGAGAAAAGTCAGATTTTCACTGCATATGCTGCAAAAGAGATGGATCACATGATGCATCCACATGCAAGTTACCTTGGGACAGAATTGAGTAGGAAAGAAACCAACCAAAATGTAAAACTAATGACAAAGAGAAAGGTAAAGCACCTGAATCTACTCACTATGTTGTGGCACACTGTAATATTGGAGTAAATGAAGACTTATTTAATGCTTCACTCGCTTACTGGAAAAATGATTGGTTGCTTGATTCAGGAGCAACTTGCCACATGACTTTTAGAAGAGATTTTTTTGAAGAATTTAATAACAATGTTGATGGAGTAGTATACTTTGTAGACAAATCAAAACTCAAGCCATCAAGGCTTGGCACAATCAGGCTTAAATTGCCTGGTCTTCCAGACTTTCTTTTGCATCATGTTTAATATCTCCCACAACTGAGGAGAAACTTGTTGTCCTTGGTCCACATCCGCCAGCAACACTCCATTCATATGTTTGATGGCAAGCTTGAGGTGAGAAAAGCATCAAACCACTCACTTGTCATGATGAGGATAGAATAAGAAAGGCTTCTCAAGCTGCAGGGTACCTCTACTGGTGCAAAAAAAAACTCATACAATTCTCATTATGAAGAAGGTACATTTCCATCAAGTTTAGCATGGCATGCTAGATTTGGACGCTTAAAATATGACAACCTCCGCTTGTTGAAGAAAAATGGTGTTACTGGTTTGCCTACAATTCCTAGGAAACTTAAGAAATGTGATGCTTGCATTTTAGGAAAGCATAGCAAACAGTCCTTTCATGATTCACATTCTAGAGCACATAGAAAAATTGAACTCAATCATTCAGATTTATGTGGTCCAATTCCTGTTCCTTCTGCAAATGCAAATAAATATATGATGACATTTATTGATGACTACACTATAATGTGTTGGGTTTATATATTGAAGAATAAATCTAATGCTTTTCAAACATTCAAGAACTTTCATACATGGATTGAAAATGATGCACAATCTCATATTAGCTCTATTTGCACTAATAATGGAAAATAGTACACTTCAAATGAATTTGAAAACTATCTTAACCAACATGGGATCAAACATCAAACAATTGTGCCTTATAATCCCCAATAGATTGGAGTAGCTGAAAGAATGAATAGGACAATCTTAAATATGGTGCACTCCATGATGTTTTTCAAAAATGTAAAATTGATGTTTTGGGTTGATGCAGTTCTATGTGTTGTATATGTAGAGAATAGATGTCCATCTAATGCTATTAGAAACAAGACTTCTTATGAAATGTGGTATGGGCACATTCCTTCGGTAAAGCATCTTAGGGTCTTTGGTTCCACATGTTATGCCTTGATACTAAAGGTACATAGAAACAAACTTGGTTCAAGAAGTCATAAGTGTATCTTCCTGGGGTATTCAAACACCTCCAAAGTATATTGTCTTTATGATGAAGTCAATAAAAATTTTGTTGTATATAGAGATGTAATATTTCTTGAATCATCCAAAACTGACAAAGTTGTTGAGCGGCAACTTGATCGCTTGGATAGATTCACAAATGAAAAATCATTTCAAGAATTTGATAATTAGATTCCACATCTTGAAGGGGGGATTACTATACTAGATCAACCTGTGGAATCTTCTTCTGAAGCACTCTCTCCCCTGCATGAAACTCCAACAATGGATGATACTTTGAGTGATGTGATTGACAGAATTGGGAGACTCAATCTTGATTCAATCCCAACTCAATCAACGGAGCAGCTTGGACCATCTCAGAAAGGTCCCCCAAAGTGGCTGACAAAGACACTAGAAAGTGTTCATCCTGATGAGGTTGGAAGGACAGGAACTAGAAATTCAACCCAACAAAATGGAGGTGATGTAGATGACTCTGATTCACCTGTTGATATGGATGTTTCTTATGATTGTGAATTTAATTTGTCTATATATTTTGAACCAACTTCCTTCAAAGAAGCTGCTTCTCATGATGAATGGAAAGATGCAATGAAAAAGGAGTATGATGCCTTGATAAATAATGGCACTTGGAAGCTAGTTGATCCTCCATTAGGAACCAAACCAATTGGTTGCAAGTGGGTCTACAAGAACAAGTATAAATATGATAGCTCACTTGACAAGAAAAAAACCAGGCTTGTGGCAAAAGGTTTTGCGTAGAAGGAAGGGGTTGATTATGAGGAGACTTTTCCCCCATAGCAAAATGGGCTACCATCCAGACACTCTTTGCCCTAACAACTCAGAATGATTGGAAAGTCCATCAAATGGATGTAAAAACTGCTTTCTTGAATGGAGATCTAAAAGAAAATGTTTTTATGTCCCAGCCTGAAGGATTTTTTGTGAAAGGACATGCAGATAAAGTATGAAAACTTGTGAAATCTTTGTATGGGCTCAAATAAACACCATGAGCCTGGTATGAAAAAATAACTGAGCATATTCTGAAACTCAATTTCAAAAATTATGATCTTGATGATGCAACTTTGTTTGTCAAGAAAGTTGGAAAAACAGTTGTATATCTTATGGTATATGTAGATGATCTTTTGATGACAGGGAACAATGAGAGCTACATTTCATCCATAAAGAAGAAATTGAGGAAAGGTCTTGAAATGACTGATTTGGGCTATGTTCATTACTATCTTAGTATTGAAGTAACGCAACCTCCAAAGTCCATGTTCCTTTCTCAAAAGAAGTATATTGGAGATATGTTGAACAGATTTGGCATAGTTGAATGCAACCCTCTGACTACTCCAATGGAACAAAACTTAAATCTCACATCCATTGAAGGAAAATAATTTGAGGATGCAACAAAGTATAGACAGCTTGTAGGAAGTCTCAACTACCTCACTACTACCAGACCAGACATTTCGTTTGCTATGGGAATCCCTCCACATTTATGCAAAAGCCTTGTGAGGGACATTGGTCTGCTACAAAAAGAGTTCTAAATTACTTGAAGGGAACTAATGACTTTGGACTCAAGTATACATAGGTGGGTGACTTCATATTGATTGGATACTCTGATTCAGACTTCGATGGAGACAAATAAATTGGGGTATCTACTTCGGGTTATGCTATGAGTCTTGGATCAAGAGCTATCTCCTAGAGATCACGCAAACAATCAGTTCCAGCAGATTCCACAACAGAGGCAAAATATGTGGCAGAAGCTAAGGCAAAAAAAGAAATTGTATGGCTCAGGAAAATTCTGGAAGATTTGCAGGTAAAACAAGTACATTCGACTCCACTCATGATTGACAATACCTTGGCAATAAAGTTGTCCAAGAACCCAAATTTCCATGACCGAATGAAGCACATCAATAGAAAATATCATTTGATTAAACATCATGCTGAGGCTAAAACAATCCATCTTCACCATTGTTCCACTAATGAGCAGATTGCAGACATCTTCGCCAAAGCGATTGGAAGAGAAAAGCTTGAAATATTCAAAACGATGCTTGGACTCATTAACATCCCTTCAAATTAAAGGGGGGAATGTTGACACCTAATCATAGGGATTGGGTGAACAACTATAAATAATGTAAATAAATAATAGAGAAAATGGAGAGTCATCGGGAGATGAAACTCAACAATCACTCCCTCAAGTATATAATAATGAACAGCCTAAATGAATATACAATCTCATTTTGGGGAGTTACCTCCTGGCCTGACAAAGACCATGAACTTACCTTATTATTTTCTTAAGAGTTTGGGAAGGATGGAAAATAAAGTACAGCTTAAGAAAGATAATAATATTTCAAGCTTATTCCATTTTTCCTTGATAAAAATCCTTGTCATGTTTGATCTTGAGAAAAGGAAGGTTTCTTAGTATAGTTTTTTGTCAAGTCTTGGTTTATTGCCTCAAATAGATTCTTCACCAATGGAGGTTTGTGAAGAAAAATAATAACCACATGATGAACCAATGACCGAGACAATGGAAAATCAAGTGAAGATGAGCATCCAAGGGAGAAACCAAAAGGGAACCCCAACAAAAATTTAAGCAAGAGGAAAAGTACAAAAGGAAAGAGGAAGGACTAGGTGACATAGGTTCATGTCGTAGAGTTCCAAAAAACAAAGGTTCAGTTGACAGTATAGGAGACAATGAAGGATGAACAATTCTTGTTGAGACCTAGAACTAGGTCAAAGGTAAAGAAGGATGTTGAGGAGCCAACTCCTCAGACAATTGGTGTTATCCTAGAGGACAAGCAAGAAGAGAATGTGAAAGGCATTGAAATAGACCAGGTAGAGGAAAAGGATCCAAAGATAACTAGGATGAAAGATGTGCTTGCTAAGTCACAACAAAATGTTAGAAAATTATATATTACAGAGCAATGGAACACATAAAATATTGTAGAAATATAAACACAGAAAATGCATAAAACAAGAGAGACACAGATATACGTGGTTCACCCAGTTTGGGCTACATCCACAGAGAAACAGACAGCCCTTCTTTTATTATATTATCCAGCAAACTGAAGACATAAAACCTATAGCAGATTCGTTGTAACACCCTCTTCGCTCTTAATCTCCTCTCTCTTCCTCACTCAGAATACAGATATATATAGACACAATACAATTCCCTCATATATAGTGAGGGGTTTCCTTCTAGGGAAAAAAAACCCTAAATTAAACATAACTTCTACCATTAGATCATTCGCCTAGTGAACGGCACAAATTAACTAGAAATTACTAGACTTTTACAAGGCAATTTTACATCTATTTTTAGCTTCGGGGGCACTACCCCCAAACCCCCCAGCCGGAAGGGATTAGCCCCTCCGCACCCCCCGAGTGGAGGGGTGTACAGTCTTCCTGGGGTATACATCTGGCTAAAACCTTTGAATACAGAATATAATCAGGCTCCACACCCAACAATCTCCCACTTGGAGACTGATTATAGCAACTCCACCACTGCTTCATTTGCTAGACAATGACTCCACTTTGGACTTGGCTTTTTCTCATCTTCTTCATCATACATGAAGAATAATTGAAACTAAGCAGATTCTCAGTTTCTCCCTGGTTACAACTTTTGTTAACATATCTGCATGATTTTGGGTTCTGTGTATCTTTTTCAGCTTCAACTGTCCATCTTCCAATGTTGACTGTATGAAATGGTACTTGAGCTGTATATATTTAGTCTTGGAATGGAATGTAGATTTCTTTGTAAGATGTATGCCACTGTCACTTTATAACCTGCCCAACCCCTGCTTCTTACCCAATTCATCTAGAAACCTTTGTAACCAAATCATTTCTTTACTAGCCTCTGTAGCAGCAACATACTTTGCTTCTGTTGTTGAAAGTGCAACAACACTTTGGATTTTTGAAACCCAACTGATAGCTGTTCCACCTACAGTAAATACATATCCTGTAGTGCTCCTCCTGTTATCTCTGTCACCTGCCATATCTACATCAACATATCCCTGTAGATCAATGTTTGAACCACCAAAGCATAATGCTTGATTTGTGGTACCTCTCAAATACCTGAGAATCCACTACACTACCATCCAATGTTCTTTTCCTGGATTGTTCATGTACCTGCTTACAACTCCCACTGCATGTGCAATATCATGCCTTGTGTAGACCATTGCATACATTAAGCTTCCAACTGCTGATGCATATGGAACTTTAGACATATGAGCCATTTCTTCCTGAGTCTTGAGACACGCCTCCTTACTTAATTTGAAATGGCTAGCCAAAGGCATACCAACTGGTTTTTCATTCTGCATATTAAACCTTTTCAACACCTTTTCTATGTACTCACTTTAAAACAATGTTGATTTGTGATTCCTCCTGTCTCTAGTTATTCTCATACTAAGGATTTGTTTTGCAGCACCCAAAGCCTTCATTACAAATGAGTCTGCCAATTTTCTTTTGAGCACATTTATCTCCTGCATGTTAGAACCTACAACAGGCATGTCATCTACATACAATAACAATATAATATAGCTGCCATCATTTTGCCTTCTGAGATAAACACAATGATCAGAGTGACACCTAGTATAACCTTGTTCAGACATAAACCTGTCAAATTTTAGATACCACTGCCTTGGAGCCTGTTTTAAGCCATACAAGCTCTTCTTCAACCTACACACTAGTTTCTCCTTCCCTTTTACCTCATATCCTTGTGGCTGCTACATATATATCTCTTCCTCCAAATCCCCATGGAGAAAGGCTGTCTTTACATCTAACTACTCAAGATGCAAATCTTCAACTGCTACTAGACTTAAAATAGTTCTGATTGAAGTCATTTTAATAACAGGAGATAATATTTCATCAAAATCAATACCTTTCTTTTGTGCAAACCCCTTCACCACAAGTCTAACTTTGTACCTATGTTTTCCTCCATCTTCTTCCTTCAGCCTGTAAACCCAGTTATTCTGCAATGTTTTTTTACCTGCAAGCAACCTAACTAAGTCTCAAGTCTGGTTATGTGCTAAGGAGTCCATCTCTTCTTTCATGGCTTGCTCCCACTTCTTCCTGGTTTCTACCTGCACTGCTTCTTCGTAACATTCTGGTTCACCAGAATCAGTTAACAATACATAATATAATTAAGGAGAATATCGTTCAGGGGGTCTACTTATCCTGGTATATCTTCGAACACCACTTTCAGGTGTTTGAAGTGCTTGTTGCTGTTGTGGTTGTTGTTTTGGCTGTTTCTCATTATGATTTTCAGGCACCATCACTTTTCCTGTGATATCGTCAAGCACTGTGTATTCTATGTTTTCTTTTTCTTATTTCTTTTCCTGCAACTGATTCTTATATAAGACATTTTCATTGAATATTACATCTCTGCTCCTAATGATTTTGTGATTTTCATAGTCATATAAGCGATAACCAAAATCATTAACACCATATCCAATAAAGGTACATTTCTTTGATTTTGCCTCAAGCTTTGTTCTATTTCCTTTGTTAATGTGGACAAAAGCTTCACAACCAAAAGTCTTTAAAAATGAGTAGTTTACCTTTTTACCTATCCATGCCTCCTCTGGAATACCACCATCCAAGGAACTTGAAAGCCCTCTATTTATTAGATAAACAACAGTGTCTACAGCATCTACCCAAAATTGTAAAGGCAATCCTGCATGCAATCTCATGCACCTTGTACGCTCCATGATTGTCCTGTTCACCCTTTCTGACACACTATTTTCTTGTGGTGTTCCTAGAACTGTTTTCTCTCTGCGAATTCCATTCTCTGAATAGTACCTATCAAACTCTTTGCTGCAGTATTCACCTCCATTATTTGATTTGAGACACTTCAACCTTTTCCCTGTCTCACTTTCAACCAAAGCTTTCCATTTCTTGAAAGTATCAAATACATCAGATTTATTTAAAATACAAAAAATCCAGGTTTTTTTGGTTGCATCATCAATAAAAGTAACATAATAACGAGAGCCACCAAGAGACGATACCTGAGTTGGTCCCCATACATCTGTATGCACAAGCCCTAATTTTTCAATCTTCTTTTCTTTCCCAACTCTAAGGAATCTAACTCTCTTCTGTTTTCCATAAACACAATTCTCACAGAATTTTAAATCAACATGCTTCAAACCTGGCAACAAATTTCTTGAGTGAAGAATATGCATCCCCTTCTCACTCATGTGCCCGAGCCTATGATGCCACAATGTCGTATCTTCTCCTGTAGAGGTTAAAGCATTAACAGAATTAGAAATACCATTGCATAAATACAACGTACCAACCTTTTCTCCTTTCGCTATTACCAGGGATCCTTTAGTGACATTCCAGGTTTTATCTATGAAGGTAGTTACGCAACCTTCACCTCCCAACTGCCCTGTTGAAATCAGATTTTTCTTCAAATTTTGAACATGCCTTACCTTCTTCAATAGCCACTGATTTCCATTTTGCTATTTTAGGAAAACTGTACCCATTCCAACGATTTTACAGGGTTTATCATCACCCAATCGAACTTGTCCAAAATCTCGTTGAACATAATCATGAAAATGTTTCTTATCAGGTGTGGCATGGAATGAGGCCCCTAAATCTACCACCCAGGCATCAATAATATTTTCTAATGAAAGAATCAAGGCATATTGCAACACATCACCTGTTGCATTCACTTCATGATTAGTTTCTTGCTGCGCATCTCCTTCTTTTCCCTTCTGAGACTTGCAGTCTTTCTTCAGGTGTCCTTTCTCCCCACATTTCCAGCACACTATCCCTGATCTAGACTTAGATCTGCCTTTTCTTGACTTATTGCAATATCCTGGGCTCTTTCCTCTTTCCATTTTTCTTCCCCTAGTCTCTGCAGTCAAAGCATTACCTAATGTCTCACCAGAGCTTTTCGGTCACATTTCCTTGCTAAGGAGGGCACCGACAACATCATCAAACTTTTAAGTACTAGATCTAGAGACAGAGTTACTAATGGCCATAACTAAACCATTCCAACTTTCTGGTAATGAGCACAGAAATAACAGAGCCCTAACTTCATCATCAAAATTTACCCCTACAGAACTTAACTGACTTGTAATTGTATTAAAATCATTTAAATGATCTACAACAGATCCACCTTCTGACATCTTCATATTAAATAAACGCTTCATAAGAAATACCTTATTTGAGGCCGAGGGTTTTTCATATAGTTTGGCCAATGCCGACATTAAACCCTATGTTGTCGTTTCCTTTGAAATATTAAATGCTACCGATGTCGCTAGGCACAGTCGTATTGTTCCAAGTGCCTTTCTGTCTAGAATATCCCATTCTGTGTCTGTCATACTCGTCGGCTTCTTTGTCTTTCCGCTCAATGGTAGGTACAGATCTCTCTGATACAGATAATCTTCCATCTGCATCTTCCACAGCTGGTAGTTTTGGCCGTTGAATTTTTCAACCCTAAACCTACCATCTTCTACTGTTGCTCCCACTCAAACCAGGAACCCTTCTCTCCTGCGAGTTTATCAGCCAAATAGACCTTCGACTTTGATACCAGTTGTTAGAAAATTATATATTATGGAGCAATGGAACACATTAAACATTGCATAAATATAAACACATAAAACAAGAGAGACACAGATATATGTGGTTCACCCAGTTTGGGCTACATCCACGGAGAAATAGCCAGTCCTTCTTTTATTATATTATCCAGCAAACTAAAGAGATACAACCTACAACAGATCCGTTGTAACACCCTCTTCACTCTCAATCTCCTCTCTCTTCCTCACTCAGAATACAGATATATATAGACACAATACAATTCCCTCATATATAGTGAGGGTTTGCCTTCTAGGGCAAAAAACCCTAAATTAAACATAACTTCTACTGTCAGATCATTCGCCTAATGAATGGCCCAAATTGAATAGAAATTACTAGACTTTTACAAGGCAATTTTACATCTATTTTTAGTTTCGGGGGCGCTACCCCCGAACCCTCGCCGAGGGACCACTAACTCCCGGACCCCCCAGCTGGGGGGGATTAGCCCCCCCGCGCGAAGGGGTTTACAGTCTTCCTAGGGTATACATCCAGCTGAAACCTTTGAATACAGAAGATAATCAGGCTCCACACCCAACACAAAAAATGTTTTTCTCGAAAAAACAAAACCAAGAGCTCAAAGAGGCAGCCATACAAGAAGCTCAGCAAAAGGTAAATACAAAGGAACCCTAAAAACCTACTACACAGGATAAGGGTAAGAAGGTGGTTTAGGATCCAACTCCTCAACCAAGTTATGTTGCTCCAGAAGATAAAAAAGAAAATGAGGATGCCCAGTTTGTGTTGAGAAATAGAACTAGGTCAAAAGCCAAACGAGGTATTGAGAAATCAGGTCAAGATATAATTGAAATAGATGACATCTCAGGAGACAAACAAGAGAAAAATGTTGAGAAATAAATATATGTCTATATGAAAGAGGTGGATGATGAAGTTGTCAAGCTGAAGGATTCTCTTGTAAAGGTATAGCTAAAAATGGCATGTTTAAAGAGGCAAGATAAAGAGTTTCAACATACCGCTTCACAAGTAGCTTAGGTAAAAGAAGAGCCAAAGACACCCCTCAAGCCTAATGCATTGGATAAAGGTAAACAAGTTATAGATGTAGAGTTGGAATAAGCTTCCAAAGTAAATTCTAGAATACCTATCACCAAAACATCAAAATTGAAGTGAGGGTGCGTGTAACAAATGAAACAAATAGTCCAATCTCCACATAAACCAGATTTTGATCAATGGAGGGAATATCACAGGTATTTAGAGGAGCTTGAGGAATTCCAAATGCAGGTGATCAAAATATCACAACATAAACAAAACCAGGGAAAATTTTAGGGGCTAGTATTTGCAGATGGGCTAATTTTCCATGCTTTTTCCAATAAAAAATTCGCCAATTCCCTTTTTTTCCTAAAAATGATGCGCCCAAATTTTATAAGAAAAAAATATTTTAACTTAAAAATCGGCAAAAATATATAAAGACTATATAAAATCATTAGAAGTTTGAATACTTTTACTAAAATATAACCAAACATTTTATAGTTTTCATATTATGGATTAGTAATATTCGCTAAAGTTTCTAATCCTTAAGATAAATTTCCATCCTTAAATTTTTCTCTGATCAAAAATTCAAGGAATTTGTTGGTCAATTGGTTCAGGACATTGATAAGGAAGTGTTGCAAGCTAGTAAAGCACTTGATAGAGCAAAACATTTCCTTAAGTGGACTATCCCTATGAGGAAGAAAGTTAAACAATACTACATAAAGAACCTGGTTATGAAGAGGAGGGTGAGAATCATGAAACAATAATTATCAAAGGCTTGGAATCTAGTGAGGAAGTATAAAGAAGCAGTGGGGTTGTCTGCACCTGGAAACACACCTAAACCAAAGATCAAGCCACAAGTAGTAACGACAAAATGACTTGAACCATCAGTGATCAAAGAAGAGAAAACTATATCCAAAGGCACTGAAAACAAGCCATCTTCAAATGAACCAAAATTTTGATGATTGCTGGAGATTTCTAGTGTTGTACAACAAATTTCTTTTAGTTTTTGTATAATTTTTCGGTATCATTTTGTGTCTTTCTAAAGATTGTCATGGATAGTCGGAAATTATTGATTATGTAGCTAGGTTGTGTTTTGAAATTTTGAGGTAGGAAAAGGAAACATAAGTACAAATTTGAAGTCGTGCTATGCAGTGCTATGCAATTGTTGTGTACATGCTATGCATAGTTTTGTGTAGATTATTAAGGCTATAATTTGTCAAAAGGTGGGTGGATGACTGCGTTGTTCAGTCATAAGTTGGGTCATCACCGAGTAATCAGTTGTTATGCACAAATTTGGAAAATCAGCATTGTTTCTCATTTTTTGTGTCAAAAAAACATGGTTCGATGATCAAGATGTTTTTATGGATTTGGATAGTTTTTTAGATAGGATAGTTTGATAAGGTTTAGTAAGTTTTTTGTTTTTTACATTAGAAGAAAAAGGTTGTCCATATGTTAATATTACTGCTTTTGTGATCAATTCAATCCACTTCATGGATCAAAGATGCATTATATCTAGATAATGATATTTTTGAAGATGTAAGGCTAGATAATGCCGAATGATACAAGTTGGAAAGCGTTGGATATTATTGTAAAAAAATTTAGACATATTTATGCTTTGATATTTTATTAATGATAATACTTAATACTGAAGTTATTCCAGTTATTATTGTAGAGATACTTGCGATATGATGCTTCACAATGGTTCTTCTCTCGTGTATCTATGATCTTATTTATTTCCCTCCTATGTCTTCTTTAAGGGTATAATGGAGAAACTAGATTAGAATTCATCTTGTATGCTCTTGTTTAGTTGTGTCGAATGTTTTAGTTGTAAATCGAATGTATTATGCCTTTAAATGTTTCTATTTTCCCTCTGACTATTCACTCATTGAAAATGCAGTAACAAAAGTCTCATTTGTTCTATTTTTGTGGATGAGTGTTTTTATGTCTATGTTCCACTATACTACAAATTTTCTTTCCTATTCGAAGTATGTGCTAGACGAGCCTTTGTGCATGTAATTGGTTGGTAAATTCATAGGTATGAAGAGCCAGTAATTTTATGATCACGTGCATCAATTATTCCAGAACCCTTCACCAATTTCCAATTAAAATTTAAAAACACTCTTCACATCTGCTCTATGTCTTATATGTGCTTTCAAAGTCTCCATTTTTAGGTTTTTCTAAGTGAGGGAGCCCCCTCTGCTTAGAAAAGACTAGTTTCTAGCCAAAAGTGATATGTGGTTACCTCTGTGGCCCTTTTCCTTCAACCTAAAAGGATTCATAGAGTGCTAACATAGTGGCGTTGTTGCCGGGGAATGTGAGATTCTAATTTTTCTCGAGAAGATGATTCATTTTGAGAGTTACATCATAGGCTTAAACTCATAAAGTCAGCTTGACTAGTAGTGGAACCGGCTGCACGAAAACTTGTGCGAGGAAATCTGGCTTCTAAGAGGCATACCAGACAAAATCCAGACCCTAATCCTCCAAAGGTTGTCAATAATCCTAAAAGTCTCCTTAGAAAGAAGAAGATCACTAAAGAAACTCAAACCATTAGCATCCCTCTTGGCAGATCTTGTTCTTTTCCTATGGGTTTATTATCTTTAGAAGATATTGAGTTCGATTTGATTTTCGAAATTTATTAGTTCATGACCAAATCTAAAACCTCTCTTTCTGAGATTGTGATAGATGAATCTGTGTAAAAAAAATGTATTATTCCCATAAAATATGATCTCGGTGAGCTTGATAAAAGTGCATTAGTTGAGTCTCAAAAGTTTCAAAGTTTGGCAGATTTATTACAGCCTATTGTTGAAAAATTAGAGAATTCTCAGCCTAGTAGTCCTATTTCAATTGATGGTCATTTCTCCCTTGCTTTCCTAGCATATGTTGACTCATTTTTTGCACCACCTATAAGTTCATTTTTTAATACAACTTCTTCTTTGCTTGTTTTCCATAGATCTCTTATTACAACAGCTTCCCACACCATTTTTTTACCTTCTTCTGTTCCCAGTACCACAACTAGTTCAATCTTTTCTCAAACAATACTAATGGAAGCTAGGTATGCTCCTTTTGTTCTTCCAGCCTAGTTTCATGATCTGCCTAAAAAATATGGCCAGCAACTTTCTTAATATGATGGTATAGGGGAGGTTATAGCTAAGAAACATGTGGATAAGGTCAGTTACTTTGTAGATTTAGAGGAAGCGGACCATGAGGATGTTAACGTTAGACTGTTTTCTTAGAGTTTTTCTAGTGACATTAAGAAGTGGTTCAGGAGTGCTCATCCCAGAGCTTTTTCCAACTATCAAGAATTGGAGGATGCTTTTCTTGCAAGATGGGGTGAGAATAAGAATCCCTTACAAATCCTTGCTGAGTATGACAACCTGAAAAGGTATCCTGGTGAAAGTGTCCAAGATTTTTCTGTAAGATTCAATAAAGTGTATAATTCCATTCCTCTAGAAATAAAGCCTCCTCTTGGACTTTCTTTACTTCATTATCCCGATAATTTTGACCCTGAGATGGCCTATCAGCTTAAGGAAATAAATCCATCAACGCTTGAAGACATGCAAAATAATGCAATCTGTGTGGAGGCCAATTTGCTGGCAAAAAAATCTAAGATGAAGACAAGGAGAAGAGTCACCAATAAAGAGGAGCTTACAACTTCCTCTTATGTGAAGTTGGACACTTTGGTCAAGACAGTGGAAAAGATTATGGAAAATATGGTGTTGATTGATCAAGCTGGTGTTAGAGAACCTCAGGTGGGTCCACAAATTTGAAATCCAAACTTTTGAAGGTAGCCACAAGTGCTAAACAGGCTAAGAGAGTAGAAGGGTCCAGAGCAGTCATAGCAGCAAGTAAGACCACCTTTTTAGAAAAATTATTCCCAAGAACAAGATGAGGAGGATGAGCAATTACCGAAGGATCAATTTCTTTTTTTTGGTGATGGGCAAAAATCTGTGTATTTGACCAAAGAAGATCAAGAACAATAGCAGTTCAAGAATTTTGTATCAGAAGAGGAAGAATTGTTGCTTTCTCAATCCCAAAATGACATGTTGATGACTGGATATGAAGAGTATAAGAAAGGGTACCAAAATTCTATCATTCAATTTCAAAGACAATATAATCTAAGGAAATAAATGTTGGCAGCAATGCGACGAAGAAGGAAGTAGTGAACAACAATGCAACAAAGAAGGAAGTATTGAACAACAATGTAGAAAAGAAAGATGTGGTAGCAAAGAAATATATGGCAGTTAGTAATGTTAAGAAAAATCCCAAGCACTAGTGGCCAAAAGAAAGAGCCTCCCATCACTATTCTGCAAAGGAGAGAGGATCCTTCTAAGGAAACGACAGAAAAGAAAGATGTTGTTCATAAGGAAACAGAAAAAACACCAAGTCCCTTTAATCTTGAGGCTGAAGTTACCAAGTTGAAAATTTCCATTCCCGTTGGTGAATTGCTCAAGAATGATCAATATAGAACTAAAATTTTAAAGGCGTTGAGAGTGGACAAAACTTTTGATACTATTAATATATTTGATGATCATCCAATTATTAATTTTGGGCCAAAAATCGATGAAAGAGGGTAGGATGGGGATGTCCCTCTTCTTTATGTTAGTTTGAATGTGCATGATCAAACATTACACAATGATATTTTGGATTTAGGGGGATCACACAATTTGATGCTAAAAGTGATTATGGAAACAATGGGGCTTGACATAACCAGACCATACAAAGACTTGTATTCATTTGATTATAGCAAAGTGAAGTGCCTGGGATTAATCAAGTATTTAGTAGTGTCATTGACTCAAATTCCTTCCAAATGTATGCTAATGGACATCGTTGTAGCGGACATAGCACCCAAATTTGGTATGCTTCTTTCTACATCATGGATGACAAAGCTACATGGTGCGATCCAGACTGATATGTCTTACATCATTGTCATAGTTTTTGGTGGTCAAACAGGGAGACTATACAAAGAACCACTCATGTAATATATGATCAACAACAAAGATCATTGTGCAAATCATCTGGTATATGTTGTTCATTCCGATTTATATTCTTTTGGTTCATTTAATACTAATTGTCATGATGAAGAGGAAAATGATTTAGGAATAAAAGAGGAGGAAAATGTGGAACAAATCAATGAACAAATTTAAGAAGAGGACAGAGAAAAAACCTATGAAAAATATGAAAGTTTGAAGGTTGAATTAAGTGAAAAATATGAGAATAAGTAGTGCATTTGGACCATGGATTTTGATGAGGAAGTAAGAAGAGATTGTGTTGGAGCAAGTGTATGGATAACCAGCCCGAAAGTCAGAAGACCAAGCTATGTTAATACAAATTAGTTTTTTGTTGTACCAACAATGTGGTGGAATATGAAGTGCTCCTTTTGGGTCTACACGTTTTGAAGAGAGCAGAATCCATAAGGATAGTTGTCTATGGGGATTTAGAGTTAGTTGTTAAGAAAGTTAAAGGTGAGTATCAGACAAACCATCCTCGCATGTGAGCTTATCAGAATGTTGTCCTAGATTACTTGCAATTTTTTCCTGAATATGTTCTTTTACTTGTTACTAGAAGAGAGAATTCAATTGCAGATGCATTGGCTACATCGACCTCAGATTTTGATATTTCTAACAGTATGAGAGGAAAGTAAAAAATGGAAGTAAACTACAAACCCACTATCCCGTATAACATGAAGTATTGGCAAGTTTTTGAAAATGACAAGTAGGTGGAAAATTTCTTGTTAACGAAGGAGGAATTTTCTAAAATGAAGTTGGAAAGGATTGTGAATGGGAAGATGTTGATAAGGAGAGATTTATAAATCAGATAAAAGAAGAATTGGACAAGCAAGGGTCTGAATTGAAAGTGTTGCAGCTTAAAGATAATGTCATTCCAAGAGGGCTAGTACCTTTGGAAGAGTTGTTTGATCAGAATGATGTGGCCAAGAGGCCAAAGTTGGTGCCTACTAGGGATGAAGTGGAAAAATGAAACATAGGCACAACAACTAACTAAAAGATGATTAAGTTTTCCAAGACTTTGAGTCTAGAGATGAAGCAGAAATATTTGGACTTGTTGAGTGAATTTTTTGATGTATTTTCCTGGGGATATGAGGACCTGAAAGTGTATGATAAAGACATCATCCAGCACACAATACCAATCAAAGAGAATCAAAGGCCTTTAAAACATAAGATGCGGAAAAAAAAAACCTAATTTTGTTGCTTTTGATCGAGAAGGAGGTAAGAAAGTTATTTGATGTTGGCATTATAGTAACTCTCATATTTCTAATTGGTTATCTAACTTGGTACCAGCTAGAAAAAAAGATAGGAGAACTCAGATTATGTGTGGATTTTAGACACTTGAATAGGGTATCACTCAAGGACAACTATCCACTCCCAAAAGTGGATCACATCCTTCACAAAGTGGTGGGTGCAAGGAGAATGTCATTGTTGGATGGTTTTTCGAGGTATAACTAGATTTTGGTTCACTAAGAAGGTGAAGATAAGACTACATTTACTACACCATGGGGGACATTCAAATATGCCAAGATGTCATTTGGTTTGATGAATGCGGGAGCAACATTTCAGCGAGCTATGGATATAGCTTTCGCAGAGGAGAAGGAAAAATTTTTAGTAATATATCTTGATGATATTACTATCTATTCGTAGTCAGATGAGGACCATTTGAAGCACTTGAGGGCGGTTCTTGAAAAGTGTAGAAAATATGGCATTTCATTAAATCCCAAAAAATATTCGGCTGGAGGAAGGTAAGATGTTAGGCCATATAACTTCGAGAGACAACATAAAGACTGATCCAAACAGAATTTCAACCATTCAGAAAATGGATATTCCTAGAAGAAAGAATGAGATTCAGTCATTTATTGGTATGATAAATTTTTAAGGAGGTTTATTCCCAATCTGGCAGAACTTTTAAGGAAAATTATAGACATGTTAAAGAAGGACAGTGAAGTGAAATGGAATGAAGAAAGAAAAAAATATTTTGATGAGGTTAAATCTACATTGTCCCGTGCTCCTTCAGTAGTTAGTCTGGATTACACACGTGAGTTTATCATCTTTTCTTTTGCTTCAAATTACAATGGTGTTGTTGTTTTAATGTAGAAAAATAAGCGAGTGGAACAACCTATTTCATTTTTTAACAAAACTCTTATGGATTTTTGTCTTAAATATGATATTATGTAAAAATAGGCCTTCTCTCTCGTGAAAGCTTTGAAATATTTTCAGAATTATGTTCTACATTCACATATTATTTCTTATGTATCAAGTGCAACAGTCAAATATATTTTGACTCAGAATGATCCAGATGGGAGGAGGGGTAAGTGGATTGCATCCATACTCGAATATGATGTCGAAATAAAACCCACAAGACTGATTAAAGGACAAGGATTGCCTATAATGATGGATGAATCAAATATGCGACACTTCAAATTAATTTCTTGGTTGTCATGGTGGAAGAAGATGACTCAAATTCAACTCAACAGGTTCCGGACAAAATTGATGCCTATAAGTGGTATGATGATATTATGTATGTATTGCAATATTTACAAGCACCTCCAGAGTTTCCCAAAACCAAAGCTCATTTTCTCAAGTTGAAAGCAGTAAAAATTTTCATTATAGATCAATTTCTATATTGGAAGGATCACAACGGGATGTTGTTGAATTGTTTGTTGGTAGATGAAGCTCAAAGAATGATGGAGGAGTTTCACAAAGGGGATTGTGGTGCACACTTATTTTGGAAGACCACAACAAACAAAATTCTAAGGGATGGATTTTATTGGCCGACCTTGTTTGCTGATGTATATAAAAAGGTTGCTACATGTCGAGAATGTCAAATATTTGAAGGAAGAAATAAATTTATCCTGCTGCCCTTGTAACCTATAGCAGTTGAGTCACCATTTCAGCAATGGGGACTCGATTTTATCTGTGAGATTCATCCCACTTCATTAGGGCAACACATATGGATACTGACGACGACAAATTATTTCACCAAGTGGATTGAGGTAGTTCCCACTAGACAAGCTACAAATACAGTGATTGTTCAATTCTTGGAAGGAAATATTTTGTCCAGATTTGGTTGTCCACAGAAAATTATTACAGATAATGTCATTGCCTTTAAATCAAAGAAAATGATAGATTTATGTCATAATTACAACATTATTTTAGGCCAATCCATAGCCTAGTATCCTCAGGGTAATGGTTTGGCTTAATCATCCAATAAGAATGTGGTCAACATTATTAAGAAAATGTTGCAGGAAAATAAGAGAAGTTGGCATAAGAAATCTGGGAAAACTAGGTAAATACTAAAAATTCAATAGGCATGTCTCCATTTCAGTTAGTTTATGGAGCAGATGCAATTTTTCCTTCCTCGTTGGCAGTTCTAATCATGAAATTATTACAGGAAGCTGAGGTAGAGCCTAATGATATGATACAAAGAATTAGTCAAATGATCCAACTTCAGAAGTCAAGAGAAGAGGTGTTCAAGAATATACTGTTGATACAGGATCGAATTAAAAGAATTTATGACAGAAGGACTAAATCAACTGATTTTCAAATGGTAGATTTAGTATTGAAGTGGGATGCTAGAAATGAAGAGAAGGGGAAGCACAAAAAGTTCTAAAATATGTGGAAAGTGCCTTTTAAGATTGCTACATTCAGGGGGGAAAACACATATTTTCTTGAATATTTTTCTAGTGAATCAGTTGGAGCAGGGTCTGTGAATGACATGATGCTAAAACATTTTCTTGTTTGATGTCACATATGATTCATCATCTCATTGTATATATCATTTTAATTTTGAATACTGCAAGTATGGGTAGTCAAGGTTGGGATTTGAAGCTCGAGGTGAAGGCCATAAGGTCCCAACATTTATTCTACCATATATAAGTCAGTTAGTTGAGTAGGTTAAATCAGTCACCAGTCATTTTTTAGTTTGTTAATCATACTTTCAGTTATATTTTCAGTTTATCAGTTGACTTTGTTGCCCAATGGATAGGCTACTAGTTTGTGTTTTGTTCTTGGCACCTCATTGGGAGGTTTCCATCCCTAATGGAGCCAATGTTAGGGTTAGTAATTTAAAATTTTGTCAAATGTCTTCAAATTACTTAATTTTTAGTTTGAATAAATCAAACTTATAGTCATTTTCGTTGTCATAAGTTCGAATGTCACTGTCCAAAACATCATCATGAGTTTAGTCATCAAGAGGTTTGGTTGAAAGCATGAAGTGGTCTTGAGTTATTGGGAAACATTGTCAAAAATATTGAGTAATTGAGTCATGGGGTATGTGTCAATAATGGGTTTATCAGGAGGTTTACTTGAGTCAGTGATAGTTAAAAATCCTACTGCTCAAAGCAAGATGGCCATTAAGAGAAGCACCTTTCTTTTCCCCTCCTAGTCTATTCATTTTTTCCCTAATATTATAACCCACATCCTACATTTTCCCATCTCCCATTATTCATTTATTAAATCCCATACCCTATCCCCCTATTCATTTAATCATTCCCTATTCATAAACATATAACTTTCATAATTCCCATTCCATCCTAAATATTTCCCCCTAAAGGCTATGATTGTGTATCATATATGACACTACCCATATAATCTCTTCCACTACTCAAATTCCTATACCCAATCAAGATTTCTAATGATTACCATACATAAACCATCATACTTTTCAAAGAGGCGCCTTGTGACATCACACTACAAGAAAAATTAATAGCAAATTCAAATGGAATGAACAAGCCACCATATTCTTCACATAGTTTCCTACATTGTTGATTTCCAATGTAATTTGATGGGATGAAATTTGATTTGCGTCCAAGCCAAGCCAGGATTTGTAATACATAGCTACAGTGGTTGCAAAAGTTGGTTGTTGTGCAGAGGTGCTACGCAGACATCACTACACATAGAGCGCTACGCAATTTTTGTGTAACATTTTCCTGAAGTCATACAACATTGACCCGTCTTGATTTTGGCTTTTTAGAGGTAGGGTCATACCACTTAGATCTTAAAACTATTACTATCTAATGAAAATTTTGATAAGCCGTGATTGGCCTCCAGTATGAAGTTTCTTCACATACTTTGTTGCCACGCAAACTGTTTCTTTTAAAAATATGAGTCAGAGGTTTATAGATGAATGTTAACTAATGTTGAGCATTGACCTAGTCTAGGGTTAAAGTCTGTAGAGTCATGAAACTAGCCAGTCACCTTTGAAGTTGTAATACACCCTATCGTCACTGCATAACGTGCCTGTCATATATAATTTTGGTAGTTGTTGTCCAAAGGCAGGGTTCTCTATCACTTCTGTTTCCGACGTAGTCTCCCACAAGGTCTAAAAATCTTACCCTATGTACATAAGTCAATGGCTCCTACTGTAAACAAAAAAGGGGGGAAATTGTGCATGTCGGACCTACAAATTTATCCCTTGTAAACTCTAATCCGGAAATTAGGGTTGCTTTTGAGAATACTTGGTGCATTCATTTCTATGAGAATATTCAAATAGTGGGTCATCAAGTATAGTTGGCCAGTCTATTTACTTTAAGTTTCAAGGATGGAAAGGTCATGTTAGGAGACTTAGAGATGGTCATTACAGAGAAACTCATTGTTGATGCTACATGCATTCCTTCAAATGGATAAAAGTGGTTTAAAGGGAATGATCTTAATGCCTCATTCTTCAATGAATTTGGCAAACCACAGTTTATAAATAAGTTTGATACAATCTTTCCTAGCACATACCTTCAAAATCATCACAGGAAAATCCTTAAAGTCAAACAAAGGTATTTCACTTGTGAAGCTAGGTTCAGTAAAGTCTATCGGTATCACCTCAGCCTCTTGGTGCACTTTAGAGCCAAGAAGACCATGAACTTACCTTATTATTTTCTTAAGAGTTTGGGAAGGATGGAAAATAAAGTACAGCTTAAGAAAGATAATCATATTTCAAGTTTATTCCATTTTTTCTTGATAAAAATCTGGGTCATGTTTGAACTTGAGAAAAGGAAGGTTTCTTGGTCTAGTTTTTTGTCAAATCTTGGTTTATTGCCTCAAACAGATTCTTCACCAATGGATGTTTGTGAAGAAAAAGAAGAACCACATGATGAACCAATGACAAAGAGTGGAAAATTCAAGTGAAGATGAGTAGCCAAGTGAGAAACCAAAAAGAAAACCAAACAAAAAATTAAGCAAGAGGAAAAGTGTGAAATGAAAGAAGGACTAGGTGACATAGGTTCATGTAGTAGAGTTCCAAACAACAAAGGTTGAGTTGAGAGCAGAGGATATAGTGAAGAATTAACAGTTCTCATTGAGACCTAGAAGTAGGTCAAAGGTCAAGAAGGAGGTTGAGGACCCAACTCCTTAGACAGTTGATGTTATCCTAAAGGACAAGAAAGAAGATAACATGAAAGAGATTGAAACAAACCAGCTAGAGGAAGAGGAACCAAAGATAACCAAGACGAAATATCTGATTTCTAAGTCACAATAAAAAAATAACATTCTCGATAAGACAAAATTGGGAGCTTAGAGAGGCAGCCATACAAGCAGCTCAACAAAAGGTAAATACAAATGAACCTCCAAAACCTACTACATAGGATAAGGGTAAGTAGGTGGTTGAGGAGCCAACTCCTCAACCAAGTGATGTTCCTCCAGAAGATAAACAAGAAAAGGAAGATGCTCAGATTGTGTTGAGACCTAGAACTAGGTCAAAAGCCAAACGAGGTATTGAGAAATCAGTTGAAGATATAGTTGAAATAGATGACATATTAGGAGACAAACAAGAGAAAGATGTTGAGAAAGAAATAGATGTCCAGATGAAAGAGGTGGATGATGAAGTTGTCAGGTTGAAGGATGCTCTTGCAAAGGTACAACTGAAAATGGCCTTTTTGAAGAGGCAAGATAAAGAGTTTCAACATACTGCTTCACAAGCAGCTCAGGTAAAAGAAGAGCCAAAGGCACCCTCAAGCCTACTACATTAGATAAAGGTAAACAAGTTATATATATATATATATATATATATATATATATATATATATATATATATATATATATATATATATATATATATATATATTGATGGAAGAAGAGCCCAAAGTAAAGCCTAGAAGACCTATGACTAGAGCATCAAAACTCAAGCAAGGGTGGGTGCAACAAATGAAACAAATAGCCCAATCTCCAGATAAACCAGATTTTGATCAATGGAGGGAATATCATAGGTATTTAGAGGAGCTTGAGGAATTCCAAATGCAGATGATGAAAATATCACAAGACAATGAAAATTTCAAGAAATTTGTTGGTCAATTGATTCTAGACGCTAATAAGGAAGTGCTACAAGCTAGTAAAGCACTTGACAAAGAAAAACATTTCCTTAAGTGGACTATCCCTGTGAGGAATAAAGTTAAACAATACTACATAAGGAACTTGGTTCTAAAGAGGAGGGTGAGAATCATGAAACAGAAATTATCAAAGGCTTGGAAGCTAGTGAGGAAGTATAAAGAAGCAGTGAGGTTGCATGCACCTGGAAACATACCTAAACCAAAGATCAATCCACAATCAACAATAACAATATAAATTCTACCATCAGTGATCAAAGAAGAGAAAAATTTGTCCAAAGGCACTGAATTCAAGCCATCGTACAACAAACCTTCATCTAACAAGAGAAAGAAGAGGTAAGATGTTTTGTCGAATGAATGAAAATTTTGATGATTGTTGGTGATTGTCAATGTTGCACAACAAATTTCTTTTAGTTTTTGCAAAAGTTTTTGGGATCATTTTGTGTCTTCCTGAAGGTTGTCATGGGTAGTCTGAAAGTATTTATAATGTATTTGGGTTGTGTTTTGAAATTTTGAGGCGGGAAAAGGAAACATAAGTACAAATTTGGATTCATTCTACGTAGTGCTACGCAATTGTTGTGTACATGTTATGCATAATTTTGTGTAGATTATTAAGGGTGCCATTTGTTATAAGGTGGGTCATTACCGAGTAATCAACCAGGTGTCTTCCATTGCATGAAAAGTCATGCCAACAAGGCATACTACTCAGTTGTTGCACATAGATTTGGAAAATCAGCCTTGTTTCTCGTTTTTGTGTCCAAAAAACATGTTTCAATGATCACGATGTTTTTATGGATTTGAATAGTTTTTCAGATAGGGTAGTGTGATAAGGTTTAGTAAGTTTTTTTGTATTTTAATTTAGAACAAAAATATTGTCCATATGTTAATATTACTACTTTTGTGATCAATTTGATCCACTTCATGGATCAAAGATGCATTGTATCTAGACAATGATATTTTTGAAGATGTAAGGCTATATAATGTCGAGTGATACGGGTTAGAAAGGGTTGGATATTATTGTGAATGATTTTAGACATATTTGTGTTTTGATCTTTTATTAATGATAATGCTCAATGTTGAATTTATTCCAGTTATCACTGCAAAGATACTTCTGGTATGATGCTTTGAAATTGTTCTTCTCTCGTGTATTTGTGATCTTATTTATTTTCCTCATAGGTATTCTTTAAGGGTATAATGGAACAACTACATTAGAATTCATCTTGTATGCTCTTGTTTAGCTGTGTCAAATGTTTCATTTTTAAATGGAATGTATTATGCCTTTAAATGTTTTTGTTTTCCCTCTTACTATTCACTCATTGTAAATGCAGTGACAAAAGTCTCATTTTTTCTATTATTGTGGATGGGTGTTTTTATGTTCATGTTCCATTGTACTGCAAACTATCTTTCCTATTTGAAGTATGTGCTAGACATGCCTTTATGAATGTAATTGGTTGGTAAATGCATAGGTATGAAGGGCCAGTAATGTTATGATCAAACGCATCAATTATTCCATAACCCTTCACCAATTTCCAATTAAAATTTGAAAACACTCTTTAGATCTGGTCTCTATCTTATATGTGCTTTCAAAGTCTCAATGTTTATGTTTTTCTGAGTGAGGGAGCCCCCTCTGGCTAGAAAAGACCAGTTTCTAGCCAAAAGTGGCTTGTGGTTACCTCTATGGCCCTGTTGATGCCTCGAAAATCGCTGCAACAACATTGGGGGATAACCACCCGGTCCGGACCTTAAAAGCAGCTCCTTTTCCGTTTGGTGTGGTGGCTCCGACTGTTCATCTAGGTCCAGTTACCTTCTCCCTATTGCTATTGGTTTATAATGTATCTTTAACTACCAATAGACAGGGACATCAGATCACTTCTCCTTGCTGATCAGGCAAGAGAATGACCCTTAAGCTGATTTGGGCTCAGCCAAGCCACAACTAAAGTTTTGCCTCTTTGAGGAGAGGACTTAAAAGAATGTAAAATTTACTCTAAATGCAAGCTTATTCTATGATGCAAGCAAAAGAAACTAATCTAAATCCTATCTTAATTAGGTAGATATAGATCTAACCCAACTAAGAGCAAGATAATTAAAGTATTGGGATTTAGATATGTCTTGTTTATAATGAATATCAAGTTAATGAAGTAGTTCAATTAACTGATATTATGGATATCAAAACACATCCTATTGAGACCTTAAAACTGAAATAATAAATCAACAACATTCAGGAAGTAGTTCTCAAAATGATATTGATTATTAAATCAATAAATCTAATAATTAAACAGTAATATGTGGAAATAGTTCACAACATATTACCACTCAATAAATCAGTTTTAATAAGGCAGATTTCTGAGTAAATAGTTACTCAGAAATCAGAAATTAATCCATAAGAACAGAGATACATGATAACAACATCGAAACAAACTACCCATATTGACAATAGTGCACAAACATGAATAAATTTACACATTCCTGTTACCATAAAAATGAAACTGATATTTAAAACAATAGTATTAAAAATACCAATTTATTGCATCCATTTCTCTGTCCTTGGTCTCCAACAGCCCTTTACATTGCTTGAATTTCTGCCTTCAAAACTAGAGCCACAATAGTGCAAGCTTTGTTTCTCATGCATAATTCAATATACAAAGGGAAAATCCTCAATAATCCCCAGATCTGAGATTTCACTCCTCTCTCCTACAACTCTAAAATTCCTATTACAATAGTGCTTTCAGAAGTCTCTAAAATTGCAGAGGAGAGCAGCCCTTATTCCATTTTGCAATTTGTTATTTATACTATCTGTGAAGGAATTCTTGAGAGGAAAGATTGGTGAAGAGAAATCTGCCAAATCCAATTTTACTTGCTCAAAATTCTGATCTTCAATTGCTGGAGAATTCTCATTGACTGAGATCTTTTCTTCATATCTTTTCCACTGTTTTCCTGCAAAAGAAATCAAAATAAATTAAAATGCAATCAAAATATCATTTCTGGCAGTTAAATCAAACCTAATCAAATTCTATTTAAATGAATAATTAAAACAAAATATAAGCTACGTATTGATGCTTGGAATGATTTGATTGGCAAAGGATATTATTGGCCAATGGATCTGCAACTAGAAGATGCTTTGGACAAATGAAATTGAAAATAATAACTCAGAAAATTGATTTTGTTTTCAAAATTCGGAGCCTGATCTTCTGCCTGATTTTTGGCCCAATAAATGATCAATTCTGTTGGTGAAACCTCCTCCAAAATGTTCTCCTTGATTTTCTCTTTCCAATGAGTTGTCCTGGGCCTCATTTGGCCAAGTAGAACTCAATTTATGAGCTTCCAAAGTTGATGGGTCAAATCTGATGTAAATCTGGAAATTCTGTTGCTGGGCTAAAAAAAATGAGAATTTGAATTAAAAATTAAATCCTGAATTAGTCCTTAATTAATTTTAATTTAATTGCTAATTATAAACTAACTAACGAATATCTAATTAACTATTTATAAACAAATTAAATCTAATTAAAAACTAATTCTAAATAATATTTAAATCTAAATTAAATAAATTATTTACATGTTATAAATTAATTAATCTGAACTATTAATTAAATAATATATATTAATTTAAATAATATAATATATTACATATTATTAATTAATATAAACTAATTAATATATATTAACTAACCCTACTCCTTACCTATATAAACTAATATACTAACCTACAACACATATATAAACTAATATGTGAACTACACTAACCTACAGCATATGTTAAATGCACTAACCTACACCCTTCCTTATATATATAAAACATTAAACATAACCATTATCACCATATGTTAACATATAAACCACTTTGAAACAACGTATGGAGATTTTGGCATAAAAGTCAATGCTTTGACGTATCGAATGTGGGAAAAACTTTGGTTAACGCCCCCATTCAGTTATGAAGCCATCCGCAAATCGCATCGGGGGTTGGTTAATGGGTTCATCGGGGCTTTTTAGAATTTGGTGCGAATAAAACCTCCGACCCAATATCGCATCGGGAGGGAAATGAATATCGGCAATTCGCATCGGGTGCAGCCTAAGGAGCATATCGGGGCTTTTTTAAAATTGATTGCGAAATAGAATTCCCGATGCAATTATTTTTATATTTTTGTTTTTTGTTTTAAATTTTAATTTAATTAAATTAATTATATAATATATTAATTAATTTAATTAATTTAAAATTTAATTTTAAACTTAAATTTTCATTTTTTTGTTTTGTTTTTTATGAACATAAGTTTTTAAACTATAGCTAAAAAACTACAGCCACTTAGAAAATAAATGAAAAATAATAAAAATAAATTACAGCCACTTGAATGTTTGGTTTTTTGAGATTAAGATTTTGATTAGAAAATTGGAGTGAATTTCTTAAGTCTCGATGCTTAATTATTTGGCTGCATAATGAAAAATGTTAGTAAAACCCTCTACGAGTTAATATTTAAACTGAATGCGTTATTGGACAAATTTATTTACAAAATGCGATATTGTACATTTTATGCATTTTTAACCCAGGCTAGATAAATGATGAGATTTCAAAGGAGTGCCATTTTCAAACCATTTGACCAAATGAGGCGAAACAAGCGTCGATGGGAAGCTTATAAAAAATCGATTCTAACAAAGCAATCAAAACAAGAATCCAAAGAAAACTAAAAATTAATGAAAGCGTAGGGTAATCAATTAAAATAAAAATCAAAAAGGTGCTTAGCCAAAATTTTTATAGAAAGGGTCCCCATTATTCGAAGCGGACGCATCAATAATGGGGGGTGTTGTGTTTTTACCACAACAATTGGCGACACACGGGAGAAGAACCAGTTATCTCTTTTTTTGACATGAATAAGATTTTCCAAAAATTAAAGTAAAATAATTTAAAGAAGAGAGAATTATGCTTGAAATGCTTGACATAGGTTCATTAGTCTGAATAAAAACCAGAATCATCTAACTGTAATTTTTCTTAAAATTCCTCATAAATTAAAATATTTCAAAACTCTATATCAGTCATTAATTAGCTGAAGGGATAAAGCAGGGGCAACTTTACAGCTTAGCTTTTAAGGTATACTCATTCGTCACAGGTAGAGCCACTGTTGCCAGCAAACATCCATAGTTTCGACAGGGTTACCTTTTAATCATCAATGATTCAGAATCCCATCTTTTCAAGAATTATTGACCTAGAGATAAATCCATCTATATATGTATTACTTTTTTATTTTTTATTTTTATTTTTATTTTTTATTAAATCTTAAAAGCCATTGTCCTGGTTTGGTGGCCAGATAGTTGACAATGCCATTCACTGGTTAAAATTGGGCTGAACAAGCTGACTCGTGATGAGACCCCTTGTCTTATAATTGTTTGCAATCATAATCCATTACCCTGGTTTGTTTAGCAGTATTGGTAATGTCAGCCTATTTTTCCCCTATGATCATGGTAAGCAGGCTCATGATGAGACCTCTTATCTTTTAAGTTTAAATATATTTCTGGATTATATTCTAGAAAAATAAAACTCTTTGAGACAGGGAGAATCATTGACTCCTTAAGAGTTAAGAATGACAATTTCAGAGTTAAAGGTGCTTTGCTGTAAAGTGTCTTTACTTGGTTAAAAATAACTTTTCTTGACTGATAATAGAACTCTGAAAGATCTTAATAAAATTTTGAAATCTCAAAATGATTACAGTTTGATGAAAAAGAAATTTTCAGATTTTACGATACTTTGCCAACTTCTCTTGATTGGTAATCTCTTCCTTAAGTATGTCTACTTTAATAATAAGAAAATCAAACTTTACTAAGAGATTTTAAGAAAAAGCTAATAGGTGACTATTAACAATTTTTTTTCCATGTATGCTGACCATTGTTAGGTAACAAGTAGGCCTTCCATATGAATAATGGCAAAGTCACCAAAATCAAAACTGAAAACCAAAGAAAAATAATTCTTATGCTAAAATGGGAAAAGAAATCAGCGAGCAAAAATCAAAACCAAGAAATCTCTAAAAATGGAAAAGAAAATCCAAGTCTCGCAAGATAAACTCAAACAAGAATGTTTATACCAATGTCTCGAACAATATGAAGAAAAAGAAAATAACCGTGTAATCATTCCTTCTGATGTCGAGATTTAGAAAAACATACCTTGCAGAGTTGTGAATGCTTTAGGCTTTAAGATAACAATGATTGTAAAATTCAGCCACAATGAATACTTTTTGTCTGATATGAATCTTCTTGTTTCCAAGCATCAACTTAATCATTTTTTTTTTTTTTTTTTAAAGGAATGCTTGAAGAAACAGATTAAAGGTTCAGAAACTTCCTGGTGTAGCTGTTTCGATGAAGATTATCGCTGCTTATTGAAATAAAGCCAGGAGAAGAGTATGGACTTTGAAAATATGATTCGGCAGAAGATTGAAAAATTTTGTGAAGAGCTGCAAAACAGAGTTTTATATCAGCATAATTTAAAAACAAAAATTGAAACTAGCGTGATGAAATGAGAATTAATGAAAGTGGGCACATGAATCTTACCATTGGATAATTGTTTTTGATCTTACCTGAAAGGTGTCAATTTCTCCAAACTAACTGACTTCTTATTTTAATTAACATTAAAAACATGAAGAAGTCACACTAACCAAAATCTTGTAACCCAAAATCATTATTTATTTTATTTAAACTAAAGTAAGCAGTAAAAATGGAATGCTTAGTGCTCAAGGGAATTGAAATTAAAAGAAATGCATCAGAAATGAAAATGAGAATTTGCTGTAATGACTGTTTCTCAAAATATTATTAGTTTTATATAAACTCCATGATTTTATAATTTGTCCAGAATCAAGACCAATTCTATGATAATAAAAATTTAAATATGAAGATAGAGGTCTTGAACTCCATTTTTAATTATGGAATTATATATTTAAAACTAAAATGTATGAGTAATTGAAATGATTTTTGTATGCTGCAAATTTGTCATCAATTTCCCTTTTTACCGTAGTGGTTACCCAAGCTCGCTTTAACCCATCGCCTCATCGGATGATCAACACAACATGTTTCTCCATCATGCTTTAAGTTTAATTTGCAAGACTTCACTTTTGTTGCCATGCCATATATCGATTAAATGTTAATGGCTCAAAGGCATGCATTGGGAGCTATTGCATCATTAAAGAAATATTATATCGGGGGTTAGAAAATATTTACATTGTGCTTCCCGTATCGCAAAACGCACATCGTAGATTCAGAGAAGTGACATGAGCATAAAAATGTGATGAATATGATTGCACTATCGGCGATGCGATGGATGACGTAAATCGGCGATCGGCAATCTTAAGCACCCGATGTAACACAATATGATTGTTGCGATGCCGATATGCGATGAATGGCGTGGCTAATCGGCGATCGCGATCGGCAATGTTATGCGCATGATTTAACAATTCTTAATATGCCGATATGTGGTGAAGAGTGGACCCGATAATTTTATGTTGAAAATTTGATAACATATCGGATCCGAAACATCGCCCTCCTTTAAAGTTATACTCCTACCATTATTGTGATTGAACAGACGCGATATTTTTTTATGAATTTGCTTTGAATTTCATATCGGGTCTGGAATTATGTGTTTATCGCAATATCAGTAAACTCGATTATCGAAGATCGGCGATTCATGTTCATGGAAGTATACTTCACTTGGAAAGCTCCGATATGCGAAATGCAATATGGCATATGAATAAGATAATACATCGGAAGTCTTTGATGAGCGAAGAAATGCTAAGAGCTACTTCCGATGAAATCTTATGATGCGAATGGTCTTATGATATTCCTTGAAATTTCAATTGGGTTTTCTAATGAATGAAAGCAAAGCTACAAAGATGCTTAAATTCTAATGAATGAGAAATGAAATTTCCCTGAACTTGTTGCAAATTTGAAATGGGTTTACTGCTTACTACAAGTTTTGAAAACAAAATGCAAACCTGCAAATAAAACAGAACACAAATCAAAAATAAACTAAGGAAAAGAGAAACTAATAAGAGATGAGAACGAACTTGCAAATGCGTACCTGGAAGGAAATTGTTTGCGAATTTTACCTTACGAATCTTCAAATTCTTCCTTTGATTTATCAAAATTTTGACTTTGTTCAAAATCATCTCATCATTTATTCAAAATCTAAGTGTACAATCAGCCTAAATGAAATCGATCATTCATGTTCATGGAATATAAAATTTACCAGAAATAAATATGAAACTATGCTTCCCTTTCGAAGTGAAGTAACAATTTATTACCTCTGCTTATTCCGAATTAATCTTGAGAAAAATCAGTATTGTTATAGTGACTTTTTAATAATGCCTTTAGTAAATAGTCATGATGCGTTTTTACAGCATCAGATAATAAACTAAAGATTAGAATGAGATTAAGCCACTAATTGTAGAAAAATGTCAAAACAGATTTAAATGTGTGCACTTGGCAAAATGGGCATCCTTAAGATCAGCTTTTGGCAAATTCCGAGGAATATAATATGAACTTCATATGATTATTGTGACAGGTTAGATTGACTGATAATGATTGAATTAGAATTAGGCTTATCATAGTCAATCATACATCTCATAGGATAATGGGATCATGAAGCTTTTATATCCTCAAATCCTTACCATATAAATTTCAAAAGAAAATCTTAGAAGGAAATCCCGAAATGAAGAAAAGTGGCTTTGAGGCAATTGATACCAAGTGCGACTTTAGTTGAATTTAATCAAGACATTATTCGAAATAGGGAGAGTAGAGGTATTGCTGTAAGAAATTTTAAAAGAAAGCAAGAATTAAAATTTTCTGATAAGGAAAAATGTTTCCACTGAACATGTATGAGAAGGCTGATTGTTTTGTTTTATTTTGTAATCTACAGAACTTATTGCAAATAAATTAACTACATAAAACAAGCTATCTAAATTAATTCTACTCCTATTCTAACCATATACATGAAAATGACTAGGTATAGTCATATTTCCAGTGTAACCATTCTCTCATTTTTATTCCCGCGTTTATGTACAGTTCAAATGTTAGTAATAAAAATACAGATTTGACTAAACTAAGGAAAATAAATATGAAATCAGAATGTACAGTTATTGTTAGGAACTGATTTAAAATCTCTTTCTTATGAAATTTCTTTTCCAATTCGTTACCAATTAGATCATAAAAATCTGGATGGATTTCTATTAAGAATTGAGAAATGTTCAAAGGAAGAGACGACAGGCCAGATTGTGAAGATGAGCTTTTAAATTCAAAGGCCTGGAAAAAATTGTTAGTGTTATGTACAAATGTTAAATCATTGACACTTTTCCTTGAAGGAAAATTTTCCAAACAATTTTCAAATGAGTCAATGAAAAATGGATGGAAGTCTTTCAAATAAAATGGAAAATTATTAATTGAATTAAATTGCTGGCCAGATTGCAAAAATACATTCTCTTGTTGACATTGCCTTTGAAAAGATAGAAGCTTTTGAGGAAACATTAGCATTGATTTAAATTGGAATACTAATTTCTTTCGATGCTGATGATTATAATATGAAACTTCGATTTCCCAATCGGACAATGCATCAATTGAGTGTTTGATAATAAGGTGTTCAATATGCCAGCGAAGAGTGTGAAAATTTTGCAAAATAAAATCAGAAAATAAATCTAAGTTTAAACAAAATAGCTGAGGAAAAAAAAATAAAATGAAATCACTATTTGTACAACTAATGTTACAGCACAATTGGAATCGTTTTGAAATAATTTCATTTTCACAAGGAATGGCCAGAATTATGGAATTTGGGTAATTTTGAATTCCAACTTGTGAAATAGAAAACGAATTATGATTATGAATAGGGATGGGAGTTTGATCCTCATGATATGAATCATAAATTAGAATGATTTCTTGAATAGTGAAATCATGAAGATAATTTGCTGCTCTAAAATGAGGATTAGTTGAGATAATTCCTAAATTGAAGCGTTCTTCATCCTCAGATGTTATTTGAATTTTATCATGAGGATTCTCTTGAGAAAAATTGAAATCAACATCCTCAATATCAGAGTAATCATCATAAATGACCTCACAAGATTCTCTAGAATTCCCTTCAATCTCATCCAATATATCAAAACAAGGAGGGACAAGAATTTCATGTTTATCAGTGGCAAAAGAATGATCAATTATTGTTTCTTTATCTTGATAAAAACTTAATGGTAATTCATTTAGATCAACCTCTTTAATTTCTGGAATATCATTAACATCAAGAGGAAAAATATTACCATTATTGAAAATATCAGGATAAAGGGAAAAGTGTGAACCTGAAACAATGCATTTAAAACTGTCTCTGTTTGAGAGCTCTTGTGCATTATGCTCATTGTAAATTTCAGATTGCAGATCATTCCTTTGCGTGTATATGCTTTCTTGAAGAACGCTGCTTTGCTGCTCTGATTTCGGCATTTGTTCATCATGGAGAAATTCAGAAATTTGTACAGCAGTTTGTATTTTATTTGTTTTGATTGCTGCTTGTACTTGCTGATTTGCGATTTGATTTTCCGAATTTACTTCAAAGTAGCTTTCAGATTTCAAGGCGGCTTTTTCTCCAAAATTGCTGTTGTTGTCTTCTTGCATGGAAATATTTTCCAAGCTTTGTGAAACCGCTTCATCAACATTTATTTGCACATCCGAATTGGGATTCTCATTTGTATTGGAAGGGAATGGAACAAAGCTTGAATCAATTTCATATGGATTGGGAATGGTTGGAAGAGAACTAATATATTTAAACCAATCTAATGATTCTTCTTCCGTCGGTTTATCTTCGTCGTTAAATCTTAAACAATTCAAGTGAAATCGAATATGAAAATTATTAACAGACTCATTTTTAAACCTACGTAGATATTCAATTTCTTGACATACCTGTTCATAATCGTAGCCGTCAAATTTACAAATGAAAATTGAAACAAATTGATCCCAGCTATGGATTGAGGCAACTGGAAGAGTTTTGCACCAGTTTCTGGCTTTTTTCGCAAATGTGAGAGTAAAAATTCTGCATAAAATGCCTTCATCAATTCCTTGAAAATCATATTTTGAAACATTTTGAATAAATTGAAAGACATGGTTAAAAGCAGAAGAATTTCTCTTACCATTAAATTTTACCTGAGACAAGAGTCTTACCACTTCGGGTGGAGTATTGGAGGATGCACGTCCATGAATACAACTCCATATTGGAAGTTTAAGAGGAGCCATCACAATAAATAAAATATTAAAATTGAAAAGACTCCAATAGACAAATAATCTCAGGCCCTCCTTCTAGCGCCAAAAATGTTGATGCCTCGAAAATCGCTGCAACAACATTGGGGGATAACCACCCGGTCCGGACCTTAAAAGCAGCTCCTTTTCCGTTTGGTGTGGTGGCTCCGACTGTTCATCTAGGTCCAGTTACCTTCTCCCTATTGCTATTGGTTTATAATGTATCTTTAACTACCAATAGACAGGGACATCAGATCACTTCTCCTTGCTGATCAGGCAAGAGAATGACCCTTAAGCTGATTTGGGCTCAGCCAAGCCACAACTAAAGTTTTGCCTCTTTGAGGAGAGGACTTAAAAGAATGTAAAATTTACTCTAAATGCAAGCTTATTCTATGATGCAAGCAAAAGAAACTAATCTAAATCCTATCTTAATTAGGTAGATATAGATCTAACCCAACTAAGAGCAAGATAATTAAAGTATTGGGATTTAGATATGTCTTGTTTATAATGAATATCAAGTTAATGAAGTAGTTCAATTAACTGATATTATGGATATCAAAACACATCCTATTGAGACCTTAAAACTGAAATAATAAATCAACAACATTCAGGAAGTAGTTCTCAAAATGATATTGATTATTAAATCAATAAATCTAATAATTAAACAGTAATATGTGGAAATAGTTCACAACATATTACCACTCAATAAATCAGTTTTAATAAGGCAGATTTCTGAGTAAATAGTTACTCAGAAATCAGAAATTAATCCATAAGAACAGAGATACATGATAACAACATCGAGACAAACTACCCATATTGACAATAGTGCACAAACATGAATAAATTTACACATTCCTGTTACCATAAAAATGAAACTGATATTTAAAACAATAGTATTAAAAATACCAATTTATTGCATCCATTTCTCTGTCCTTGGTCTCCAACAGCCCTTTACATTGCTTGAATTTCTGCCTTCAAAACTAGAGCCACAATAGTGCAAGCTTTGTTTCTCATGCATAATTCAATATACAAAGGGAAAATCCTCAATAATCCCCAGATCTGAGATTTCACTCCTCTCTCCTACAACTCTAAAATTCCTATTACAATAGTGCTTTCAGAAGTCTCTAAAATTGCAGAGGAGAGCAGCCCTTATTCCATTTTGCAATTTGTTATTTATACTATCTGTGAAGGAATTCTTGAGAGGAAAGATTGGTGAAGAGAAATCTGCCAAATCCAATTTTACTTGCTCAAAATTCTGATCTTCAATTGCTGGAGAATTCTCATTGACTGAGATCTTTTCTTCATATCTTTTCCACTGTTTTCCTGCAAAAGAAATCAAAATAAATTAAAATGCAATCAAAATATCATTTCTGGCAGTTAAATCAAACCTAATCAAATTCTATTTAAATGAATAATTAAAACAAAATATAAGCTACGTATTGATGCTTGGAATGATTTGATTGGCAAAGGATATTATTGGCCAATGGATCTGCAACTAGAAGAGGCTTTGGACAAATGAAATTGAAAATAATAACTCAGAAAATTGATTTTGTTTTCAAAATTCGGAGCCTGATCTTCTGCCTGATTTTTGGCCCAATAAATGATCAATTCTGTTGGTGAAACCTCTTCCAAAATGTTCTCCTTGATTTTCTCTTTCCAATGAGCTGTCCTGGGCCTCATTTAGCCAAGTAGAACTCAATTTATGAGCTTCCAAAGTTGATGGGTCAAATCTGATGTAAATCTGGAAATTCTGTTGCTGGGCTAAAAAAAATGAGAATTTGAATTAAAAATTAAATCCTGAATTAGTCCTTAATTAATTTTAATTTAATTGCTAATTATAAACTAACTAACGAATATCTAATTAACTATTTATAAACAAATTAAATCTAATTAAAAACTAATTCTAAATAATATTTAAATCTAAATTAAATAAATTATTTACATGTTATAAATTAATTAATCTGAACTATTAATTAAATAATATATATTAATTTAAATAATATAATATATTACATATTATTAATTAATATAAACTAATTAATATATATTAACTAACCCTACTCCTTACCTATATAAACTAATATACTAACCTACAACACATATATAAACTAATATGTGAACTACACTAACCTACAGCATATGTTAAATGCACTAACCTACACCCTTCCTTATATATATAAAACATTAAACATAACCATTATCACCATATGTTAACATATAAACCACTTTGAAACAACGTATGGAGATTTTGGCATAAAAGTCAATGCTTTGACGTATCGGATGTGGGAAAAACTTTGGTTAACGCCCCCATTCAGTTATGAAGCCATCCGCAAATCGCATCGGGGGTTGGTTAATGGGTTCATCGGGGCTTTTTAGAATTTGGTGCGAATAAAACCTCCGACCCAATATCGCATCGGGAGGGAAATGAATATCGGCAATTCGCATCGGGTGCAGCCTAAGGAGCATATCGGGGCTTTTTTAAAATTGATTGCGAAATAGAATTCCCGATGCAATTATTTTTATATTTTTGTTTTTTGTTTTAAATTTTAATTTAATTAAATTAATTATATAATATATTAATTAATTTAATTAATTTAAAATTTAATTTTAAACTTAAATTTTCATTTTTTTGTTTTGTTTTTTATGAACATAAGTTTTTAAACTATAGCTAAAAAACTACAGCCACTTAGAAAATAAATGAAAAATAATAAAAATAAATTACAGCCACTTGAATGTTTGGTTTTTCGAGATTAAGATTTTGATTAGAAAATTGGAGTGAATTTCTTAAGTCTCGATGCTTAATTATTTGGCTGCATAATGAAAAATGTTAGTAAAACCCTCTACGAGTTAATATTTAAACTGAATGCGTTATTGGACAAATTTATTTACAAAATGCGATATTGTACATTTTATGCATTTTTAACCCAGGCTAGATAAATGATGAGATTTCAAAGGAGTGCCATTTTCAAACCATTTGACCAAATGAGACGAAACAAGCGTCGATGGGAAGCTTATAAAAAATCGATTCTAACAAAGCAATCAAAACAAGAATCCAAAGAAAACTAAAAATTAATGAAAGCGTAGGGTAATCAATTAAAATAAAAATCGAAAAGGTGCTTAGCCAAAATTTTTATAGAAAGGGTCCCCATTATTCGAAGCGGACGCATCAATAATGGGGGGTGTTGTGTTTTTACCACAACAGGCCCTTATCCTTCAACCTAAAAGGATTCATAGAGTGCTAACATATATAACATATCAATCAAACCTTAAATTTGAGAATTTCTTTACTAACAACTAAAATCCAAGGAATTTGGTCTAAAGGTTGCATCTTCAATTGAAAAAGTGTCAATCGTTTCTCGCATCCATAGCTGTTGGATGTAAGAATCTAAGAACACAATTGATATCTTCAATCAATTTGTTTTTGTGTAGAAGCGGAAATCATGCACTATTAATTAATAAAATCCATAAATACATATATGTACAAACCGATGTGACCTTCCACACATGTAGACAAATATTCAATATGGCAAATTTTATTGATTTATAACTAAGCATGGATTATAGTGGTTGCATACCAGAGTCCACAACTGTGTGCAACATTCAAGGTATTTAACTCAGTTAGTTTCATCCATTCATATATAATCAAATGTAAAAACTCTAGTGGAATCTAAACCATATATAATCAAATTTAAAATATTTAAGGAAATTTGAAGTATTTGGTTGGTGTTATACCCTATAGATTTGCAATTTTAATGATTTAATTTCATATTTATTTAAACTATTATTCATGTTAATTTAAAAATTTATAAAATTTTCAAAAACCACATATATTTATATTCCAATATTATTGAAAGAATATATTAAATTTTAAAATTATGAATGGTACAAATTGTACATATTTACATATCAAAACAATTCTGATTATAGTCTCATTATCCTCCTTGATTCAATTTGTTGTAATGTTTCTCCTTTTTGCTAATTTTTCCATTAGATATTTGTCCATTGGTTGACCTTCTTACCAATTCCGATGGGAATTTTTTTCCCTAAATACTACTAAGTTGCAATGGGGTTGTATAGAAAGTACTAATCTAGTAAATAAGATAGTGAAGTCATTATGTATTAAGGTACAATTATTTTTCCTCTTAACTCATTGGATCAGAGGAATCAGCAACTCAATTAGTATCGTATTCGATTAACACGAGGTTGATTATGGTCGCTACCACTATATATCTAGGTCTTATAAATTATTCTTTCCATAGACCAGGTCACGACCAAGGGATTAAACTTAAGATCCATTGGTTTACACAATATTGAGATGTCCCTAGAATTATTGTAACTAAAATTTGAATTATATTTTTAAAATCAATATTTTTCTAAAACAATATGAAATGTTTGTGCTTCATTAAAATTCAGTTTTATTAAAGTTTTTATTTTCTAATAATTAAGTTTATAAGTTATTAGGTTATATTTTGTTTTATTTTTATTTTGGTAAAAATGTTTTGGTTTTCGATTAGTTTTGAAATTTAAAAAAAGTCTATGAAGTTTATTAAAGTTTTGAAAAAAAATATTAAACATTTTGAAAACTATTTTTTTTTTAATGTAAATTGTTTTTTCTAATTGGTTGATGATTAATTTTATGTGGTTTTAAATTGAATTGCGAGATCCAAAAATTATATTAAAAAAATAAAAATATAAAAAGATATTGCCAAGTGTCATAATAATGGTTGTTAGTGTAGTCTTTGTGCAACACGATGCCATGTGATAGTTGTCCACCATAATTTAAGTAGTTGCATAAAAAATGAATAGGAACAAAATGTAAACAAGTGTAATATGAACTTTATTAAGCTCTTATTACAATAAATTTTATATTAGTTTAAAATTATATATATATATATATATATATATATATATATATATATATATATATATATATATATCATCATTCAATTTAATTTTATGTTTAGGCTTAATATCATAAATATATATTTAAGCTCTTATTATCTTAAATTTTTATATTAATTATTTTTTTTGCATAAGAGATAGTACTAAACAACAACACTAAATATTACATTTGTTTTCTTTCATTGTTGTTTTTGCTTTTTGTTACGTATCCTAGACAAACTCAGTAGCCCTCCTAACTCGTAACTACTAGTAACGTTCTAGGCACCTACTACCTATCCTTCTCTCCATAAATCGGGGCACAATCAGGGGGATTTGAACTTTGGATCTCTCAGTTTTCACATATTTCACATTACTTGATCACGAATTGAGATTCCCCCCCTAGGACTACATATTACACTTGTTATTATGTTAATTTAATATAAGTAATTTAAATTATAATAATTAATTATTATATAATATAATTAAAAATATATATATTTAAAAACCAAAATGAAAAACACTAGAAGATGTAGAGGAAGACTGAAAGCTCAAACAGATACTATTCCACACTAGAAAAATCCTTGAGTTGAGGAGAAAGAAAATAAATTGAGTGTCGATGGAAAAACCATGTCGGAATTCTTTCGGGTATGGGTCAAGGCCGATGTTAAAGACATACCCTTGAATCAACTAGTGCACTTTGGAAATTTTTTTGGCCAATGGTGCACCAGGATAGCCAAGCTAGAAGGAGAATGAAAGAGTGTAAGCCAAAGCAGGGAAGGGGTTCATCTCAACCTCCCTTAATTTGATCTGTCAATGGTAGACAAAGGTAAGAATGGTTGCAAATCATCAAGAGAAATGTTGAAGGAAGCAGGGGATTTTTTATAAACTCTGGTTAAATGAGTCAACTCACAGAGTATTATCCCCAACCCATACACCTTGCTCAATGAAGATCATATCATGGAACATACAGGGCATTAATAGCCAAGGTAGGCCCTGTTATCTCAACTAAAAAATCAATGAGGAGAAACCAGAGATTATCTTGTTACAAGAAACTAAAATTTCAGGTGATAGGTTAGGAGGAATGATTATTAAAATTATGTTGGAGGGGTGGTAAGGTCATGGGAATTGATGCCTACGAAATGGCAGGGGGACTGACAGTACTGTGGGACAAAAATTGGGTGTTATTCCAGGATTGGATTGCTACAGGGCATAGTTTGATGAGTAGATTTTGTTGCCTAGGGTCTAAGGAGTGGTCCAGTTTGACTACGGTCTATGGACCTCCCATACCCACACAAAAAGAAAAGTTCTTGGAGGACCTAAGAAAGAGGAATACCTCCCTACAACTTTCTTGTTGGATAGTAGGGGAGTATTTCAATATGATCCACAATTTGGAGGAAAAGCGAGGGGAGGGGCGTGAGACATCTGGATCCATCTTCAGCCTCATTCAATAACACTTTCCATGACTTGTGCTTGACTGAAGCAGAGACTAGAAATGGTGTCCGCAGATGGAATAATAGGAGGGGAGGTCGACAACAAATTGCCAGCAAGTTGGAAAATTTTCTCATCTTAGAGGAGGTTTTGGTAAGGGATGTCTATATTGAGGCTAGGATTCTTCCAAGTATAGGGTCAAACCACTAGCCCATCCAGTTGGAGATCAACTTGAAATTTTTCCCCACCAATAGACCTTTTCGCTTTGACATCTTTTGACTTCGGCGCCCAAATTTTATAAATAAACTATAATAGTGGTGGAAAGAAACTACAATATAGGTATATAGAAATATGCAAACCTTCCAAAGGAAACTTAATTAGTCGAAGCTTACATCAAAGCCTAGAATCAACAAGAATTCAATGACATACACAAGGAAAAGAAGTGATTGGAGGACAAGATGAAAGCTATCCAAGAACAAATCATTCTTGAAGGACGATTAGAGGCCCTCACAGAAGAGGAATGGAATCTCATGTAGGAGATAGAGGAATGACAAAAACAAGAATGAATATTATGGAGACAAAAATCCTGCATCCAATGGCTTCGAGAAGGGGAAAGTTAAACCCACTTCTTCCACCACTCAATGATCAACCATCGCCAGCATAATATAATCTTCTCTCCAACCTCTTGGAATGGTGATTGGGTAGTAAGTCAAAAGGATATGGAGAATGACTTTCTCTCCTTCTTCTCGAGCTTTATTTCATAAGGGGATTGAGATAGAACTAAGTCCATTCACTAGGTTACAGAGCATATTCTGAGATTGATAACAGCCGAACAAAACAAAGCCCTGTTAAGAGAAATATCGTATGAGGAGGTTCAGGTCATGGTGAAAAAACTACAAAACAATAAATCTCATAGTGTGGATGGATATAGCTTAGGATTCTACAAGGCCTATTGGCACTTCTTGGGCAAGGATTTTGTTGAAATGATAGAGGAATCTCGAAATAAGCTACAGATCTAGTCCATAATGAATGCCACCTTTGTCATTCTGATCCCGAAGTCGGGTGCAGCAGATGACTTTGGCAGATTCAAGTCCATTGTGAGGTGAAATGTGATCTAAAATAGCATGTCCTTTGTCATAGTTTAAAGGATTAAGCCCCCGCTTCAACAAATCATCATCCCAAAATGTTATCACCAAAAAATTATCACCTAGACATTTCTAACTAGGTAGATTGAAATACACCATGTAAGATTAATTTTACCATATTAAAATCACTTTCACCAAGGGAAATAATTTAGTAAACCATTTTTATTTAATTATTTTCTGATTAAAAAAAAACCATAAGAATAATTGAATAAATATTATTTATTTAATTTTATCTAGGAATAATTATTAAATCATTATTTGATAATTATTCCTTGTCACATTTGACTAAATCTCCTATGAATAATTAAATAAATCATTATTTATTTATTATTCCTTATTTCCATTATTGGAATAATTGTTAAATCACTATTTAATAATTATTTCAATTTCACACCATTCTTAATCCTTGCAAAATAATTAATAAATCATTTTATTTGTTAATTATTTATAAATAAAGATATTTGACCATTTTAAATATCTTTTCCCTCTCCAAAAATATAATAAAGTATTCCTAGCGTTTAGATTTTGATATGGTCAATATCATTTTATTATTCTACATTTTTTAGATTAACTTAATAATTTGTTATAAATACGATGGACTTCCATTCATTCTTCACCATGATCATTATCATCGTCACCATTGTAGTCTCTTTTCTTTTGAGCTCCCATTTGAGTTCTCCACATTGTTCTTGGTTTTTCACATATTGAGAGAGAAGATCAATTACTCAAGAATTAAGGAAATTAAAGGACCCATCCCATGCAGGGGGATTTGCAAACCATTTTTGTAGATCTCCTTCACCAAGTTCCATCAATAAAAGAATTTATTCATCTTAATGTCTTTCCATTTGGGTTATGGCATTGGATATCTATATTTTTGTTTGTTGTTTTGGATCGTATATGTTATTTTTTTTGTAGATTTTTCCACTTTTTATTGCAGATCTAAATCGTAAGCAGCCACAAATTGTTGTTAGGATCATGTTGTAGCAGCTACAACCACCCTCCCAAATTTTTCCTCAGCTTCGTTTTGGAACCTCCCTACCAACTATCCTTAGCAACATGTCTTGCACTTTCAAGTACATGAGCTTCATTGGTTTTTCAGCCGCTTGCCAGCCTATGCATGATTTTTTTCTTCACTCCCCTCACAGGTTGCCACTCCAGACTTGGGCCAGCTGTTGGCTGAGAAACTCCCTCATAAAATTGTGCAATTATGGAGGGGAGCCAGCCTTCCCTCCATAAATTGTGCAAATCTGACTAGCAGCCTGCTGGGCCCAGAAACTGCGCAATCCTATCAAACAACCTTCCAAGTTAAAATTGCATAATTTGGCCCAGCAAAGTAACTCAGCCTAGAAATTGTGCAATTTTCGACAGTAATCAGCTGCTCCTCCCAGAAATTGTGCAATCCCTCTGGATAGGCAGCCCAACTTCCCCTAAAATATGTCGTGTCACACTTCCCCCAGTCTGAGGAAGATGTGCTCCAAGCAGCCTTGAAATTTGACCTGATCTATGCCCAATGAGGTTATGTTTATACAACAATGTAAACTTTGAAAAGGGAACTACAATTCAAAACGATAACTCTGGCCAAAAAACCCCGAAAAAACATCAAAAAACAGTGCTAAAAACGAAAAGTGTGTATACTAGAACGATGGTTTTTTTTAGGGTCAATTTTGAACATGTTTTAAAAATGGCAGTGAAAACGAAATTTTCGTGCAAAAAACACCTTGAAAATAAAAATCGTTGATGCTGGAATGATGATTTTTAGGGTCAATTTTCAACATTTTTAAAAAATGCTAGTAAAATCGAGTTTTTATGTGCAAAAAAATAGTTTTTTATGAGGAAAAAAACACACTAATGTTTTTGGTAGAATGACATTTTTCTTTCCTAAGTATAAATTCAACATGTTTTCAACCATAACATTCTAGATACAAAAAAATTAGAATTTTTTCAACCGTAAAATTAAAAAACCATGACATTATGAACAAATTACATGACTAAATTAATCAAAATGTCATTATTTGTATATTGAATGAAACATACATTATATCTCTAATTTAATGTTGCATTTTAGATATTCTAAACAATAAAAATTATCATAATTAAGACATATAATCCAACAACATAAGAATGACTCATAACTTTTGATTTAACACCATATGGAAATCAAAATTTTTATTTCAAGATACGATGCAAACATCAGTTATATAAATTGTCTTAGACAATTATTCAAAATAACTCATATTTGCTTGCACACCATCAGAATTCACATCTTCATATGAATGACTGGATGCTGACAAAGATGTTCCATATTCTTCTCTTTCATCAACTAGTGCCCCATCTGAGTCCACATGCATGCCCACCATTGCAGGTTTCAAAATTCTTCTAGATTTACGACTGGTTTCAGCAGGCTCCCATCTCAACACTGTTCCTTCTGGTAACAACCTTTTCAGAATATCTATCGTCTTGAAGCTAAGAGTTCCTCTCTTTGTTAAATTGAAGTCATAAACAAGTATGTCAACATCCTTCAATTTTAAGATGTCTGTGCGGCGGTGATTTATATTTGTACCCTTTCTTTTTCTCTTTCCGCCATTTTTTTTGTCAACTACCATCTCTGGTTTATACACACCATTGAATGGGTGTGCATTTTTGGCATACCAATGTACTTCAACACCTGTAACATCCTCATTTTCTATAAAGACCTTTATAACCTTAGCAACCCATAATGGATAGCCATTGGGATCTCCATCTGCTAGCACTGTGATCATGAAACCCTCCTTAATATCCTATATTGAACCCCTGTAAAGGTCTTCCATGGCTTCACGTTGTGCACGAGATCTTCTGGAACCAATATACATCTCTCTTTCCTCTACCTGTGAAGAATTAATAATACCTTAAGATTGTTGTTGTTCAACAATGTTTATTTCCGCATGTTCATTTGACACATTTTGTGGCCAAATAAATGGATTTTTCAAAGGTATATCTTCATTTGTTGTTGTTGAAATGATATCACTTTGATTATTGAAAAATGACTCCCACCAAACTGAATTAGCAATGTCAAAGTACTCATATGTATATCTATTACATTTTTAAATTTCTTCTAGGCAATCAGAGTAATTTATATCTCTATCATGTTTTCGTGCATTATGAACTTCACCAACTGATTGTAATAACAATATTTTTAATGCAAATATTGGATGATCTGGAATGAACTTCAAAAATTCCAAACCTAATGACAGTGCCCATTCTGTAGTAGTTGAATACTTCTTGCCCCATATTAGTGTTTTCCCATCCATTTTTTTGATACTAAATTGATGTTGGAAGCTAATGTCATTAAGTTGTTCAATACATTTCTCCTCACCATGTGATCCCAGAATAAACCTTTGCATGTCAACAGTTTCTTTCAACACATCAAAGGTAGGCTCTGGCATGTATGATTTCTTAATACATTCAATTAATGATGGCAAGCTCCCAACTTCCTTCCTCCTCAATGTGACTGAAAAACGACTAAACATCTTATCAATATGGTCATGAGTGTGCCCAACAAGAAGGAAACCAACCTTTACCTTCTAAAAAGTTCTCAATTCAATAAGCATGTTTAGATATCCAAAAATAGCCTGATTTTTGTTTTCACGGCAAGTGTTGTCCAATTGTAGATACAAAACTTCAAGAAGATTACTAGACCAATGAGAAAGCACATCATGAATTATGGTTATTATCAGATTTGCATCATTATGGATATTTGAAGCTGTGAAGTACACCCTTGGCAACATTTTCCCATTGAAGACCATACAACCGACCAAGTGATACTGAATAAAATTTTCCTCCTGTAATTTTTTTTGGTGTGAGAACAAAATGTGGTAAAAGTGTTTTCTTCTGATCCATACCATCAATTATCAAACCCAAATATTTATTCGGATTATCATAACACTTCTTTCGATGCTTGTACAAATTTTTCTTTTCACTTGTTTGTTGTTCGCAATGCTCCTGAAGTTCTTTGACAATTGAATCTACACAGCATAAAAGAAAGCCATTAAGAAATATGTTTTCATAGTTGATGACTATACAATTTTAAAAGTTAAAGTTATGAATGCTTACCTCTTTCTGACCCTTCACATTTATCTCTTTTATATTTAAGAGAAGCACATGTACTGCAAATCCCCATCCTTGTCTTCTTAGGAATACAGAAATTATTGAATTCTTTCTTCCATACCTTCACAAAATATTGATGTGTAATAAACCAACCATGTCCCTCAGCACCTTCTGCATATTCTTTGTATAAGTTGTAGATTTCTCGTCTTGAAAAAATATCTGCAATATGTATTGTCTCTCTATTTAGCATACACTCTCCATGCTTTGAAAATAAATATTTCATCCATGACATTGCAGTGTTTGATAATGGCCCAAACTTTCGTTTATGACTTACTTCTGAATAAAATGTGGGATCCTTTTCCAAATTTTCTTGAATTCTCGAGAGGCGAAAATTCCCCATCAAATGAAACATTTTGAAAGCCTTTCTACAGATAAATAAAGACCCAATATGATAATCATAACCTAACAATGTAGATTGCGTGCACCCAACTAAATATGAATTTTACATGCTTTTATTCATTGACAAATATATCTTCCTCTTCTCTAATGAAAATTTGAAATCCATATGTTTCAAGCAATCTGTTTGACAACATTCACTTGAAATGAGAGCACTAATAGAAATTCTTCTTGTCAGATATTCTGCTCTACCCCTTGTATAACTAGAACATCTTGCATTGATACGAAAAGTTCTACTCCTACTCCTTGATACAATATTTCTTGGCAACATCTCCAGCATTGGATCATCATTTGTATAAGCATTTTCATCATCATTAAGAGGAATGTTATCCACACTATGATCAGTTGTGCTTTTCAAATACTGACTTGGAGGATATTCTTCATCTTCCCCTTCTTCATTGCTACTGTCATAGTCCTTAGAATTGGGACTAAATGGAAAATTTTACTCTATGTTTATTGGATATTCTTCCTGATGTGCATTGTCAATGTTTCTCTCATAGTCCATAGAATTAGGACTACGTCGAAAATGTGACTGTTTACTTACTGAAAATGCTACATCCTGTCCTTTGTCACTACTACTCTTATAGTCATTAGGATTATGACTAAATGCTTCATCCTGTCCTTCATCACTAATGCTCTCATAGTCCATAGGATTAGGACTAAGAGGACACCATGACACTCCATTCTTTTGAAATTTTTCATCATGCTCTTCATCACTACTGCTCTCATAGTCCATAGGATTAGGACTAAGTGGACACCATGACACTCCATTCTTTTGAAATTTGTCATCATGCTCTTCATCACCGCTGCTCTCATAGTCCATTGGATTAGGACTAAGAAGACACTATGACACTCCATCCTTTTGAAATTTTTCATCACGCTCTTCATGTTGAAAATAGCAACAAGAAATGCTAAAAATAACATTGCTATAAATAGCATTTCGGGATAAATTTCAATTTTAATTAGTCCTTGAATTAAAATTGTGAATTAAAATTCGAATTTGATCTCAACAGTTGTTTGTAAAATAATTAATTAATTAATCTTGAGTTAATTAATTGGAGAAAAGCAAGCATGAAGTCTATGTGAAGACATGCAATAGTTATCCCTTTGATTGAGGAAGTTATCCCTTAATTAAGGAGATCAGCATGAGTTGTACCTTGAGTTTTAATTAGTTAGCTCAGTTAACTGAGTTAAGTCCAGTTAGATTAGTTCCAACAGTTTGTGGAACTGATTATGAGTTCAGTTAGTCAATGCATGCATGCGTGCAACTAGTGTACTTCAGATAACTGAATATTCTCTCATAAATAACTCATGCATGTCAGTTCAGATAGAGACCCAATTGAGATCAAAGGAAGGGACAATGTACTATCAGCTGGAGGAATTTTCCTATATAATTAACTCATCCATGCAGATGGAATTATCTCCTTCAGGATTGCGCAGTTATTTCAAAGGTCAGTGTTGTGTGTGAGAGGATTATTCACACAGGTTGCAACTTGAGGACCCAGGAGAAACTGCGTAAGGAAATAGGAGACTTGGAGGACTGAAGGAAGGCACATGTGTTGTCTATTCTATCTGTGAGCAGCAATGAGGGATTGTACTGAGAGCTGGATAGCTTGTTAGCTAAAGCCTTGTGTAATCCTGAGATATTTCCACTTGTATGATAATACAAATAGCGGGGTTTTTAGCTGAGGCTTTCCCCAGAGTATTATTTTGTGTGAATGATTTTTTATTATCTACTATATGTGTTCTATTTGATCTTGCTCAAAATTGATTAAGCTTCCGCAAGTTTGTTTGTAGAAGTAGATCAAGTATTTTGCTTTAGTATATTGCATTATCAGATTAATCTACAGTTTCTCTATAAGATGTGTAAAGAGCAAAATTTCTACATGGTATCAGAGAAAAGGTGATCAAAGCAAAGGATAGTATACAAAGAAGGGAGAAGTTCGAAGTTTGAAGTTCTTGATTATAGAAATCGAATTCTTATTGCATCTCAAAGTTCACCAATGGCATTCAATGGTTTGAGACTCGAGTATGCCCTGGATGGCAGCTCAAATTATATAGCCTGGAAGGATCACATGGAAGCGGTATTAGAGGACAATGGTTTGAAGGACTTCATTGATCCAGAAGTCCCCAAGCCAGTAGCAGCTAATGCCCAAGAATTGGTGGAATGGAAGAAATGTGTGGCTAGAGCAAGGAGGATTCTTCTAGAGGGAGTTCGAGACCATATTGTCTCGAGTCTCCATGTGAAGGAGACATTGTTTTCAATGTGGAAGACATTGAATGATCTATATCAAAATAGTAGCGATCAGAGGAAGCTAGCGCTAAAATACAAGCTTCGAAAAATCAAGTGTGAAAAGGGCGACACGATCTCTACATATATGAACAAGCTCACCACCCACAGAGATGAGCTTGGAAGTGTAGGAATCACGACAGTCAATGATGACATGGTGAGTCTTTCTCTCCTTGGTCTTCCTAAGAGCTGGCATAGCTACCAAGACTCAGTAAATGGAAGAGAGAAATTGCCAGATTGGGAACGACTGTGGTCGGATCTGATGCAGGAGGAGATCAGGAGAAGCACCAGAGATGGTTCTTCATCCAAGGAGGATGAAGAAAATTGCGCCTTAGCGAGTAAGGCAAAGAAAGGGAAGGAGAAGGATTCTCATCCCAAATCGAGTTCTTCTCATGGAGGGAAGAAGATTGAAAAATCTAAAGTGAGATGCTTTAATTGTCATGAGGTGGGCCATTATGCAACTAATTGTCCATTGAAGAAATCCAAGAAGGGATCCAAGGAAGGATCTGAAGGTGAGGCATTGGCCTCTCAGTTCGAATTGAATTTTACCCTCATCGCATGCATGGTTTCATCAATGATGGGTTGTGGTTGGTTTCTTGACAGTGGAGCCTCATTCCACATGACTGGCGATAAGAGTCTGTTCAGTACCTTGGAGGAGAAAGACCTCAAGATACTCATAGAGATGGGTAATGATGAAAAGTATAGTGTTTCAGGTGTGGGCACGGTTTCTTTTCAGAGGGAGCATGGAGCTCGTATTACCTTGATAGATGTGAAGTATGTGCCAGGACTGAAGAAGAACTTGGTATCGATCGCGATGCTGGAGGACAAAGGCTATGATGTAGTTTTCAGTAAGGGAAAGGTTTTCCTTAGACACATCACCATGAGATAGGGGAAGCAGATCTTTTCACAAGTCAATAACCTGTATGTTCTTGAGTTTCAAGATGCATGCAAAGCCTTGAGGAGCAAGGCAACTATTGGAGACTTGGTGGTTGAGAGGGAGAGTACATTACCTCTCAACATGCAGTGCCAGAAGAAGTCTCAGACAATTGTGGAGGAGCCACAATTGGTGAAGTAGCTTTAGGAGGTTGTGGAGCAGCCACAACTAGAGAAGCCGAGAGGAGACTGAGTGGAGGCATCCACTCATGCAGAGACCTCCAGTAGGGGGAAATTTCAAGCCAAGTGGGTAGAGGGATCACATGCATCCATAACTCTAGGTGTGAGGTGGGGCGATGTGAAGTGATAGTCCTAAGAAGGCTGAAATAGGGGTAGGATCCTTGAGGTACTCAGCCTCTTTGATTATACCTTGCTACGAGAGCCCCAATCAGGAGTAGCAGGACTGGCTAAGTGGGTAGAGATAGATGCGGATGGAGCGGCAGAGGAAGCATCAACATCAGAGTGTATTTCTAGCCCAACAGGGAGGTTAGTTGGGAGATCAGTTACTTACTTCTCAGTAACTGAGTTGCAGTGCAGCAGTGGGCAGCACAATGCAACATGATGAGAGGAGGTGCAATGTGGATGCAATGCTGGGAGACAAGACCAGTAGCAGCATGGATGCAGCAGAAGAAATCATTGTGATTGATGCAGTTAGAGATCAAAGTGACAGAGGCTAGAGAAATCAGATACTAAAGAGCACAGAGGTGTAGAGTTTTTTAGTCGACAAAGGCAATAGTAGTCAGAAACTTTGATGACAGAGGCATCATTCTGATTCAGGTTGGATATTTTTTTGTTTCTAGAGTTGCTGGAGCTACAACACTAGGGAGAAGTGTTGCATGCAAAACATTCCAAAGGTTCAGGATCAGGTTCGAGTTGAATGCCTTTCTTTTTGAGAGGGAGTGTTGAAAATAGCAACAAGAAATGCTATAAATAGCATTGCTATAAATAGCATTTCGGGATAGATTCCAATTTTAATTAGTCCTTGAATTAAAATTCGAATTTGAGTTCAGCAGTTGTTTGTAAAATAAGTAATTAATTCATCTTGAGTTAATTAGTTGGAGAAAATCAAACATGAAGTCTATGTGAATACATGCAACAGTTATCCCTTTGATTGAAGAAGTTATCCCTTAATTAAAGAGATCAGGATGAGTTGTACCTTGAGTAGTAATTAGTTAGCTCAGTTAACTGAGTTAAGTCTAGTTAGATTAGTTCCAACAGTTTTCGGAACTGATTGTGAGTTCAGTTAGTCAATGCATGCATGCATGCAACTAGTGTACTTCAAATAACTGAATATTCTCTCATAAATAACTCATGCATGTCAGTTCAGACAGAGACCCAATTGAGATCAAAGGAATGGAAAATGTACTATCAGTTGAAGGAATTTTCCTATATAGGAAACTCATCCATGTAGAAGGAATTATCTCCTTCAGGATTGCGCAGTTATTTTAGAGGTCAGTGTTGTGTGTGAGAGGATTATTCACACAGGTTGCAGCTTGAGGACCTAGGAGAAACTGTGCAAGGAAATAGGAGGCTTGGAGGACTGAAGGAAGGCACATGTGTTGTCTATTCTGTCTATGAGCAGCAGTGAGGGATTGTACTAAGAGTTGGATAACTTGTGAGCTAAAGCTTTGTGTAATCCTGAGATATTTCCACTTCTATGATAATACAGATAGCGAGGTTTTTAGTTGATGCTTTCCCCAGAGTATACTTTTGTGTTCATGTGTGAATGATTTCTTATTCTCTGTTATATGTGTTCTATTTGATCTTGCTCAAAATCAATTAAGCTTCCACAAGTTTGTTTGTAGAAGTAGATCAAGTATTTTGCTTTAGTATATTGCATTATCAGATTAATCTACAGTTTCTCTAAAAGATGTGTAGAGATCAAAATTTCTACACTTCATCACTGCTGCTCTCATGGTCCATAGGATTAAGACTAAGTGGACACTGTGAGACTTCATTCTTTTGAAATTCTTCATCATGTTCTTCACCACTACTACTTTTATAGTCCATAGTATTAGGAATAAGTGGACATTATGAGTCTATGTCGTTGCCGCCAGGGCGGCGGGGCAGCCCCACGGGCGAGCGGGCCGCCGGGGTGACGAGGCGACTACTTAGAGTCACCCTACACCCCGTAGGTGAGCAAGCTACCGTGGTGGCATGGGGGAGCTGGCCACCCCAATGGCCCGCGGGCAGCCCCTCTGCCCCACCCTTGCGGCCCAACAGTCCGCAGGGTGGCAGGGTCGTCGGGGTTGGGTGGGGGGCAGTGGTTGGGCTGCCAGGGTGGGCTAGGGGGCTGGACCCAACAGTCGGCTTGGTTGGCCAGCCGATTTTCAAGGTGCGGCGGCAGGGCGATGTATTTTTTAAATTTCTTTTTTTTTTCTAAATTGTTATGGTTTATAAAATTAATTATCATTTATCATTTTCGTTGTTAATTTAAGTTACTATGTTTTTGTCATTTACTAATTTATGTGTGTCTTTTTTTCAGGAAAATGGCATCAAAGAAGATTTCTGTGAATCTTTCTGGACCAAAGACTCTTAAAGGTGGATCTTCAAAAAACATTGGTGAATGAACCCCACCTGAGCTGATGGCTACAAATCTTTCAAGTGCCTCAAATGATAAGAATATGATTTCATACTGGAAGAAATCAAAAGAAGTGAAACTTCTATCAAAAGTATGATATGTGAAAAAAAGAGAAAGCGAAAATGTGCAGATATATCTATATGTTGATATACCTAATGATAATGGAATTTATGACATGATGGGAAGAGTCATAGACATGTGTTCGATACCGGGCAGTGAAGTTTTTTACATACTTACAAAACCGCCCAAGTCACATGAAAGGATTAAATACCAATTATCATATTCATTGTATGACACGAGATAGGTATCTACAAAGTTGTGTAAACAAATCGTAAACAAAATGAAACAAAATATTGTAAGTATTGTTATTTATATTTGTGTTTTTCATTCTTGTAACTTTCTCACTATATTTTTCTAACTTTTTTTTTATTGACATATGATATTTTTTTGGCAGAATTTTGTTGAAAGTTGTTCAATTAGGTTGGGAGGCATTCATTTCATAGAGCATGATATTATGAAAGTTGTCAACAATTTCTACTCAATGTCAGAAGAATATATGGAAAACAAGCAAAATGTAGTAATTTGTGATGCTACAAAACTACATCCAAGGGATCAGAAGAAAAAAAGCCTCTAGTGGATAAATCTAGCAAGGGTAGACAAGTTACTTTTGAAGACGAGGAAGTTGAAACTGGCAGTGAAGAATATGTTGTCATTACTGAGGATGAAATTGGAACTTAGAAGAGCTATAAAAGACCAAAAGTAACAATGCCCAAGAATAAATATGTTACAGTTAATGATGAGAATGTTATGAAGAAGAAAAGTAAAGTTGAACATTTTGAAGTAGTCATTACCAACAGTCACGAACCTAGTGAAACTTCAAAAGAAAGAAGATAAATCATTACACCAAGAGCTGATTTAGAGGATGGCATTATCAAAACAAAACAAATTCCATTTGACACAACTTGACAAAGAGAAACTTAATTGAGGGTGGTCGTACATTTCAGCTTAATGTCAAAAAATTCTATAAGGCAAGTGAAGGACAATGTCAATATAAAATCAGAAAGCCACACCATCTACATGTTCACATCTTGAAGACATTGATGAGGTACAATCCATATGCTCATGTGGTTAATTATGTGCTTCTTGTTGATCTAGTTCAAGTTCCCAAAAAAGAAGCATTTGATAAGTCAAAATGTTTTGAATCAATTATTATGTGCTTGGGGGGAACCATTCTGTAGAAACTCAAAGACAATTGATGGAGGAATATCCCAATAACCCACATTTTGAAACAATGAAATGTATCATTCATGTTGGTTTGTCAGATACAGAAGCAAGGTTAGTGGCATGGGATCATAATTCAGATAATGAATATAGGATGTCTATGACTTTCATCCAAAGGGTTAGATTTATTCATAGTGAATTTGAAGAAAAATGTGGTGGGGATAGGATAAATGTTATTGTAGATTTACGAAAGGAATGTTGTATGGAAATAGGCTATCAAATTGAAGAGAAAATCAATTCAAAAAGCGACAAAGGTGAAAAATTTAGTGATTTATTCAGAGGTGTTGATAGCATTTTCCAGTTGGCATTTAAAACTGGAGAGATATGGGAGTTGATTAATGAGATTTTTAGCATGTGGGAGAACATTGGCATTAAAAACTAGAAGGTCAAAAAGTCTCAGCCATTGATATGTAGCAACAGTAAATCAAGTCCTGAAATGAAGCAGCTTCCAGAAGATATGATTATCACACCTTAGAGAGCATTGCAATGAGTGAAAGATGAAAAACTTGTCAAAGAAATATTATCTTGTGTGACGTCAGGGGAATTATCATTGGAGGAAATGTCTGAGGAATTTCAAAAGTAAGTTTATTGAATTATTTTTATTTATTTCTAGTTATAATTTTATTTTAAATATAACATATTGTTCTTGGTAGTATTTGTTATAATTATCATTATATTAATGTTTTTTTTATCTATACAGTCACAAAGTTTACATGAAAATTCAAGAACAATTGGTTAATTTGTTGAATGAATATAGTTGGGATGATGTTGTACGCAACTATCCATATTCAAGTTCTACATCAACATTAAAAAAAAAAAATTTGCATTTAAAAAGGTATGTTGATTTATACATTCATTTTTATTCATCTATATACTATTTTTAATTTATAACTTACACATATATTTGTTTATTTTATAAAATATGAAGAAGGATGAAAATGGAGCACTAGATAATCTCAGAACCTTTATTGAAAAAATAAAAATCGAAAGACTGAAGAAGCAACGTCTTAAGAATGTTGAACTTGATCCAACTCTTACTCATTTCATTAGGAATGGGCTAGACACTATTCAATATCAAGTAATATAAGGCGACTGTGAAGACATTGCTAAACTCATACCTAAAATGGATTATGCCCTAGTTATTGCAGATATTCCCCATGGTTTCAATATTCCAAACATTGACTTGTTGGGTGTGGAGCCTAATTATCTTTTGTATTCAAAGGTCTCAGCCGGATGTATACCCTAGGAAGACTGTACACCCCTCCACGCAGGGGGGTGCGAGGGGGAATTGTCCCCCCCGCGGGGGTTCGAGTTGGCCGATCCCCCCAGCTAGGGGGTCCGAGGGCCAGCGGTCCCCCAGCGGGGGTTTGGGGGTAGCCCCCTAGAAGCTAAAAATAGATGTAAAATTGCCTTGTAAATGTCTAGTAATTTCTAGTCAATCTGGGCCGTTCATTAGGCGGATGATCTAACGGTAGAAGTTATGTTTAATTTAGGGTTTTTTGCCCTGGAAGACAACCCCTCACTATATATAAGGGAATTGTATTGCGTTTATGTAGATCTGTATTTTGAGTGAGGAAGAGAGAGGAGATTGAAAGCGAAGAAGGTGTTACAGTGGATCTACTGTAGGTTGTATCTCTTCAGTTTGCTGGATAATATAATAAAAGAAGGACCGGTTGTTTCTCCGTGGACGTAGCCCAAATAGGGTGAACCACATATATCTGTGTCTCTCTTGTTTTATGCTTTTTGTGTTTATATTTCTACAATATTTTATGTGTTCCATTGCTCTGTAATATATAATTTTGTAACAATTGGCATTAGAGCCGAAGGTTTATTTGGCTGATAAACTCACAGGAGAGAAGTGTTCCTGGTTCAAGTGGGAGCAACGGCAGAAAATGGTAGGTTTAGGGTCGAAAAATTCAACGGCCAAAATTACCAGCTGTGGAAGATGCAAATGGAAGATTATCTGTATCAGAAAGATCTGTACCTACCATTGGGCAGAAAAACAAAGATGTCAATGGGTATGATAGATGAAGAGTGGAACCTCCTTGATAAAGAGGCACTCGAAATAGTACGGTTGTGCCTAGCAGTGTCGGTCGCCTTAAACATTTCAAAGGAAACAATGACAGAGGGTTTGATTAAGGCGTTGGCGAAACTATATGAAAAACCCTCGGCCTCAAACAAGGTATTTCTTATGAAACGGTTATTTAATATGAAGATGTCGAAAGGTGGATCTATTGCAGACCATTTAAATGATTTTAATATGGTGACAAGTTAGTTAAGTTCTGTAGGGGTAACTTTTGATGATGAAGTTAGGGCTCTGTTATTTCCGTGCTCATTACCAGAAAGTTGGAATGGTTTAGTTATGGCCATTAGTAACTATGTCTCTCGATCTAGTACTTTAAAGCTTGATGATGTTGTCGGTGCAATCCTTAGCGAGGAAATATGATGGAAAAGCTCCGGTGAGACATCAGGTAATGCTTTGACTGCAGAAACTAGGGGAAGAAAAATGGAAAGAGGAAAGAGCCCAGGATATCGCAGTAAGTCAAGAAAATGCAGATCCAAGTCCAGATCGGGGATAGTGTGCTAGAAATGCGGGAAGAAAGGACACCTGAAGAAAGACTACAAGTCTTAGAAGGGAAAAGAAGGAGACGCGTAGCAAAAAACTAATAATGAAGCGAATGTAACAGGTGATGTGTTGCAAGATGCTTTGATTCTTTCACTAGAAAATATTATTGATGCCTGGGTGGTAGATTCAGGGGCCTCATTCCATGCCACGCCTGATAAGAAAAAATTTCATGATTATGTTCAAGGAGATTTTGGACAGGTTCGATTGGGTGATGATAAACCCTGTGAAATCATTAGAATGGGTACAATTTTCATAAAATAGTAGAATGGAAATCAATGGCTATTGAAGGAGGTAAGGCATGTTCCAGATCTAAAGAAAAATCTGATTTCAATAGGGCAGTTGGGAGGTGAAGGTTGCGTAACTACTTTCACAGATAAAACCTGGAAGATCACTAAAGGATCCCTGGTAATAGCGAAAGGAGAAAAGGTTGGTACATTGTACTTATGCAATGGTATTTCTAATCATGTTAATGCTTTAACCTCTACAGGAGAAGATACGACATTGTGGCATCATAAGCTTGGGCACATGAGTGAGAAGAGGATGCAGATTCTTCACTCAAGAAATTTGTTACCGGGTTTGAAGCATGTGATTTAAAATTCTGTGAGAATTGTGTTTATGAAAAATAGAAGAGTCAAATTCCTTAGAGTTGGGAAAGAAAACGAGAGTGAAAAATTAAAGCTTGTGCATACAGATGTATGGGGACTTTCTCAGGTATCATCTCTTGGTGGCTCTTGTTATTATGTTACTTTTATTGATGTTGCAACCAGAAAAACCTGGATTTATTGTATTCAAAATAAATCTGATGTATTTGATACTTTCAAGAAATGGAAATATTTGGTTGAAAATGAGACAGGAAAAAGGTTGAAGTGTCTCAGATTAGATAATGGAAGCGAATATTGCAGCAAAGAGTTTGATAGGTACTGTTCAGAGAATTGAATTCGTAGAGAGAAGACAGTTCCAAGAACACCACAAGAAAATGGCGTGTCAGAAAGGATGAACAGGACAATCATGGAGCGTGCAAGGTGCATGAGATTGCATGCAGGATTGCCTTTACAATTTTGGGCAGATGTTGTAGATACTGTTGTTTATCTAATAAACAGAGGGCCTTCAAGTTCCTTGGATGGTGGTATTCCAGAGGAGGAATGGATAGGTAAAAAGGTAAACTACTCCTTTTTAAAGACTTTTGGTTATGAAGCCTTTGTCCACATTAATAAAGAAAATAGAACAAAGTTTAAGGCAAAATCAAAGAAATGTACCTTTATTGGATATGGTGTTAATGATTTTGGTTATTGCTCTTATGATTATGAAAAACACAAAATCATTAGGAGCAGAGATGTCATATTCAATGAAAAGGTTTTGTATAAGGATCAACTATAGGAAAAGAAACAGGAAAAAGAAAACAAAGAATACACAGTGCTTGACGATATCATAGGAAAAGTGATGGTGCCTCAAAATCATAATGATCAACAGCTAGAAAAATAACCACAACAGCAACAAGCACCTCAAACACCTGAAAGTGGTGTTAGAAGATCTACTAGGATAAGTAGACCCCTTGAACGATACTCTCCTTTATTATACTATGTATTGTTGACTGATTCTGGTGAACCAGAATGTTATGAAGAAGCAGTGTAGGTAGAAACCAGGAAGAAGTGGGAGCAAGCTATGAAAGAAGAGATGGACTCCTTAGCACATAACCAGACTTGGGACTTAGTTAGGTTGCCTACAGGTAAAACAGCATTGCAGAATAAATGGGTTTACAAGTTGAAGGAAGAAGATGGAGGTAGAAAAAGGTATAAAGCTAGACTTGTGGTGAAAGGGTTTGCACAGAAAAAGGGTATAGACTTTGATGAGATATTTTCTCCTGTTGTGAAAATGACTTCAATTAGAACTATTCTAAGTCTAGTAGCAGCTGAAGATTTGCATCTTGAGCAGTTAGATGTAAAGACAACCTTTCTCCATGGGGATTTGGAGGAAGAGATATATATGCAGCAGCCACAAGGATATGAGGTAAAAGGGAAGGAGAAACTAGTGTGCAGGTTGAAGAAGAGCTTGTATGGCTTAAAACAGGCTCCAAAGCAGTGGTATCTAAAATTTGACAGGTTTATGTCTGAACAAGGTTACACTAGGTGTCACTCTTATCATTGTGTTTATCTCAAAAGGAAAAATGATGGTAGCTATATTATATTGTTATTGTATGTAGATGACATGCTTGTTGCAGGTTCTAAGATGCAGGAAATAAATATGCTCAAAAGGAAATTGGCAAACTCATTTTCAATGAAGGATTTGGGTGCTGCAAAACAAATCCTTGGTATGAGAATAACTAGAGACAGGAAGAATCGCAAATTAACATTGTCTCAAATTCAGTACATAGAAAAGGTGTTGAAAATGTTTAATATGCAGAATTAAAAACCAATTAGTATACCTTTGGCTAGCCATTTAAAATTAAGTAAGGAAGCGTGTCCCAAGACTCAGGAAGAAATGGCTCACATGTCTAAAGTTCCATATGCATCAGCAGTTGGAAGCTTAATGTATGCAATGGTCTGCACTAGGTCTGATATTGCACATGCAATGGGAGTTGTAAGTAGGTACATGAACAATCCAAGAAAGGAACATTGGATGGCGGTGAAGTGGATTCTCAGGTATTTGAGAGGTACCACAAATCAAGCATTATGCTTTGGTGGTTCAAACATTGCTCTATAGGGATATGTTGATGCAGATATGGCAGGTGACAGAAATAACAGGAGGAGCACTACAGGATATGTATTTACTGTAGGTGGAACAATTGTCAGTTGGGTTTCAAAAATCTAAAGTGTTGTTGCACTTTCAACAACAGAAGCAGAGTATGTTGCTGCTACAGAGGCTAGTAAAGAAATGATTTGGTTATAAAGGTTTCTGGATGAATTGGGTAAGAAGCAGGAGTTGGGCAGATTATACAGTGACAGCTGGAGTGCTATACATCTTGCAAATAACTCTGCATTTCATTCCAAGACTAAACATATACAGCTCAAGTACCATTTCATACAGTCATCATTGGAAGATGGACAGTTGAAGCTGGAAAAGATACACACTAGCCAGAATCCTGCAGATATGCTAACAAAAGTTGTAACCAGGGAGAAACTGAGAATCTGATCAGTTTCAATTGGTCTTCAAGTATGATGAAGAAGATGAGAAACAACTAGGTCCAAAGTGGAGTTATTGTCTAGCAAATGAAGCAGCGGTGGAGTTGCTATAATCAGTCTCCAAGTGGGAGATTGTTGGGTGTGGAGCCTGATTATCTTCTGTATTCAAAGGTCTCAGCTGGATGTATACCGTAGGAAGACTGTACACCCCTCCACGTGGGGGAGTGTGCGGGGGACTCCCCCCCCCCTGCGGGGGTTTGGGGGAGCCGATCCCCCTTGGCTGGGGGATCCGAAGGGCAGCGCCCCCAAAGCTAAAAATAGATGTAAAATTTCCTTGTAAAAGTCTAGTAATTTTTAGTCAATTTGGGCCGTTCATTAGGCAGATGTTCTGACAGTAGAAGTTATGTTTAATTTAGGTTTTTTTGCCTAGAAGGCAACCCCTCACTATATATGAGGGACTTGTATTGTGTCTATGTAGATCTGTATTCTAAGTGAGGAAGAGAGAGAATATTGAGAGCGAAGAGGATGTTACATCGGATCTACTATAGGTTGTATCTCTTCAGTTTGCTGGATAATATAATAAAAAGAAGGACTGGTTGTTTCTCTGTGGATGTAGCCCAAACTGGGTGAACCACGTATATCTATGTCTCTCTTGTTTTATGCGTTTTCTATGTTTATATTTCTGCAATATTTTATGTGTTCCATTGCTCTATAATATATAATTTTCTAACATGACTATGATAGTGACCCTTATACTTATCAAGCTCTTAGTAAAGTGGTTGCGGGATTTCTAGAAGTCATGTCATCACCATTATCGAGATTTGTGACATTTCATTCAGACACACAATTGGCAATGTTATTGTCAAGATTCAATGGGAAAACAAATTCAAGGATGCAGCTTACATGGTAAGATGTTTAAAACTTATATTTGATTAATGTTAAAAAATTCATTTATGTACAAGTGAATTGAACTTTTACTATTTCATGTTACAGGTAAAAGTCAAATCTTCTTAACCGTGAAGATCAACCATTTATAAATGATTGTGAGTTCATCCATATTGATAGTTGGGCAAAATATGATAGCTATATGTCTATGATTTTTAATTGGATAGATGGAAAGAGTCATAGCCAAATACTAACTTATGATGTTGTTGTGAGAAAACTAACATATGAAGACAAAGAAGTTGTTAGGTTTCTATACCAATAGAAGTCATAATTTTGAATGACTAAGGTTAAGCTTGTAATATTGTACATACCTTTGCTTTCTACAAATGTTTTCCATATTATAAAAAGTAAAAAATTTAAAGAGAGTATGTCCTAAAAGAAAAATCAAAAAACAAAAAAGAATAAGAGAAGGTCAAAAAAGATGAAAATATATGAACCCCAAAAACAAAAAGACCATGAAAGTGTGCAAGTCCAAATGCCACTACTATTTACTTTTTTGCATAATAATGATTGTGTGCAACTTGTTATTCATGCCACAATCCATGGTAATCAAACTATTTAATATTGGTTATTTCATGTTTTAAATTTTATGTTTATAGTTAGAGAATAAAATCTGACCAAACAGTTTAATCTTGGCAGATCATAGTTAGGTAGAGAAAATAAAAGGAGCTCATAAGCTTAATCTAAGCCCTTGGATGATATAAGGTTAGAATTAGATAGTTTACTTTGTAAAGAAAAGAAAAAGATTGATAAGGGTTTGCTAGCCTAAATGCACCCTAATAAAGTGAAGAAAAAATGGTAGGATAAGTAAGTGGGTAAGTAGTAGAAAAGTTGCAGAAATATCATGGATTACATAAAAGCACTTATGTCATTGTTTTAAATGAATCTTTCAAATATGCGTAAGTAGAGGACAAAGCAAAGGCAATGGTTCACAATGTGATTTATTTAACATCCCCTCATTCATTTTAACCCCCATGACACTCACTAACTTCCCTTTCACAATAAAAATATTAATACCTATAGTTCTTTAAGTCAAATAGGCTCAAAGCATTTCTCTGACTTCTAGTGGAACCAAACCCTCGGCTTGATGACTTAAGTTCTCTTGCCTAGGAAACCCCCTTTATAAACATGTTTTATGTGCAAAAGCCACCAAATACATTTATTTTGAGTACTAAGTATGTGGAAAGCACACAACATTTCATATACCTAAGTACAAATACTCCTTCCGCTCATTTCACCGCATATTAACTTTTAATTAAATATATAAAAATCCCGAAAAATCCATTTACCCGTATATATATAACCCCCCTTATATAAATTAACCCCACCCCTTAGTTTATTTATAAACTATATTACTACCCCATAATCCCACAAATATATTAAATCTTGCCCTCAGTCTTTAATCATGTGTTGAAGAGTCCCTGATGAGATTAAGCTCCAAGTTAATCTCATACCATCGGTGATTAGACCCATGGACCCCCTGAAAACTTTATGTTTAAATCCTCACACAACTTCACCTCCCGATCACCATACGATCTCCCTCCCCCTCATCCAACGGCTCACATCCATATCAGGCGACCCGATGTCTGCCATTTAATCGCCCGATAAGGTGGTTTTCCTCCCAGCCCTCAATGCTACGTGGCAAACCCTGAATGGAATCGGGCGACCCCTCTCGAATACCACCCGCACCACAAAAGCGGTGTGACAACCCTTCTAAACTGTTTCCCCATTTAATCGAAAAAACTGCCACTATTCATCAATCAGTGAACCCGCCAAAAATAACATTTTTTATATAAAAGCCCCATTATCCCTCTTTCCAATCTTTCTGTGCATTCACTTTAAAAACTCAGAAAATTCGTTGTGACCCCTGCAAACAGCAAATTCGCTCACAAACCTCCGCCATTACTCACAAACACTGCGGACAGCCCAGCTAATCCATCAGTCTGTACCAGAACCACATGAACCTCTACAGCCTCCATCAACTTCCAGTAACAGTCAATTTCGATCAATTCCAGGAGAATGATGAATGTAAAATTACCTGATGCAAAATGGTGGGAGACAATGACTAATTTACTGTGATAAATTTACAGCAAAAAGTTACTACACAGTAAAAACAAACCAGCCAGGTAAACAGGGGAAAAAAACACATCAGGTTCAAAGTGTATTAGATGAAAAATTATCAGTAAAAGTGTATCAAATTGAAAAATCAAAGTGAAGATAGATGAAAAAACAGAGCAGAAATTGTACATTTTCCAAAAATTTCCTGTTTAAGTCATAATTTTGTAGAAACTATTTTGGCGAATCCAAGATGAATTTTGAGAAACTGGAGGAGTTTGGTGTTCTTCAAAGGCCCATCTACAAAAACCTATCTCACTTTTTACACAGGTGGTACAAAAAGGGAGATAAATGCATCGCTTCAGAGCCTATTTTTCGGACTGTGCAAAGGCCTGTTTTTGACATATTTTTGCAGAGAATATTGTGAACATATGGAGCTTAATTTTTGGAAAATGAGAGAGGTTTATCTCCGTAACATACTTATCTACAATAACCTATTTCACCTTTTTACATATCTATCTCGGATTGAGATATATAAGGGTATCACTTGACCCTAATTTTGCAGAAATTCCAAGGGAGAATCCACAAAGGAAGGAGGCAGTTAGTGACTTGGAAGCCTCATCATCAATTGAGAGTTGCTATCAAATTCAAATTTCTCTTATTTTTCACCCTCAATCCATAAATATAGTGCCAAATAGATTCATTAGTTTTGAGTGCCCTTTATTTAAGTTCTATTAATGTAAAATAGTTTGAGATATTTGTAAAACCAATCTTGATATTTTTCAAGATATTTCAGTTTAGAATTTGTATAAATACTTCTTCATTTGAAGTATTTTGAGGGTGGATTCTTAGACATTTATATAGACTATTTGATTGAAAGACTGTAAAGCTATTGGAGCATTAACTGAGCCAGCAAGCTGGATTGGTGAATAAAGACCAGATATTTCAAAGGATTCATGTGCAGAACGAAGTGTAGACAAGTATCTTCTCTTGTTTTGTTATCTTTCTTTAAAAAAATTTCCATAATATTTACTGTTGATCTAAATCTGGATGCCATAATTGGAAGTATTATATCAAAATTTGTTGATTAAATTTAAGTTATGCTTGGAAATCAAGCTCATTTTTTGTAATTATTAATTAGTTATACTTGTAATGTTTTGACTTTGACATTTTATGAGAAGAATAAGCACTCAATTAAGGTTGATATGCATTCAATATTTGTACTATGTGATTTTCGCATTAATTTTTATGTTAATCATTATTTTTTGAAAAAAACTGTGATTATTATTATTTTTTGACATGAAATTCATTAAAAAACAAAATAACAAAAAACAAAAAAAAACTATTATTTAACCATTTTTACTTAAAATTTTCCTATAAAAATTCTGATTTTGACATGTCATCTCTAGCAAAAAATTACAAAATATTATCAAAATGTGTAGTTTTTTAGTTATATTTATGTTAAAAATGCTTATTTCTATGTCAATTGTTAAAAATTATTTTTTTTTAGAGACATTTATTTCATGTGGATTGAAATATTAATTAACGATGTATAAATATGTAGAATATCAAAAATTCAAAATATCAACCTTCTTCTTTAAATATGAAAAACAATAAAAACCTCACTACAAAGAAAAATAAATTAATTAATTAATTAATTAAATAAAAACAAGAAAATATGAAGAAGAAGACCACTTCAAAAATTATTAAATTTAGAAAATAATTATTTACATTTCATACATTAGAAAATTTAAAGTCAAAAAATAGGTCTTTTAAAAAAAGGGCCTAATGTAGAATTACCACTTTTTTAAATCAGCATGAAAATCACTACCATTCTAAAATGTAATGTATATAAAAAAATTTAAAGTGCCAAAAACTATGCTCTAAAAAAAACGTGTGTTCTACATCATCCATTTTCAAAATCGGATCACTTTTTTGCTATCTCTATGAAACAGGTAACAGTATCAATTCTCGTTTCAAATTTTACATTGTTATACCACAAATAGTATCGTAGGAACCATTTCAAACCCTCAACCATATGCTCCACCTTCGGTGAGTTATGATCAACATTAGGGAGGGACTAGTTCCTCTTACATTTATCCCTCCTGACAATGTAAACTTTGAAACATGAACTATAAACTCAAATCATGAACTTTAGCCAAAAAATCCCAAAAAAAACATGAAAAATAGTGCTAAAAATGAAAAGTGTGTATACTAGAATGATGTTTTTTTTTAGGGTCAATTTTCAACATTTTTAAAAAATGGTATTAAAACCGACTTTTTTGTGCAAAAAAGAGTTGTTTTTAAGGAAAAACACACTAATGTTTGTGGTAGAATAACACTTTTCTTTCCTAGGTATAATTTCAACATTTTTTAGAAATGACGATAAAGATAAAATAATGGGATCTGAAACACATTAAATTCTATCAGTTTTCATCCATGTTGTTAAACATATAATGACATGACATTAAAGATCGCTAAAATTTTAATGGTTTTCAACCATAACATTAAAGATACAAAAAAATTGGAAATTTTTCAACCATAAAATTACAAAACCATGACATTATGAACAAATTACATGACTAAATTAATCAAAATGTCATTACTTGTAGATTGAATGAAACATAATTTATATCTCTAAGTTATTGTTGTATTATAGATATTCTAAACAATAAAAATAATCATAATTAAAACATATAATCCAACAAACATAAAAATGACTCATAACTTCATTTAACACCATATGGAAATCAAATTTTTTATGTCAAGGTACGATGCAAACATCAGTTATATAAATTGTCTTAGACAATTACTCAAAATTCTTGCACACCATCATAATTCATATCTTCAGATGAATGACTAAATGCATATGAAGATGTTCCATATTCTTCTCTTTCATCAACTAGTGCCTCATCTGAGTCCACATGCATGCCTACCATTTTAGGTTTCAAAATTCTTCTGGATCTATGATTGGTTTCAGCAAACTCCCATCTCAACATTGTTCCTTCTGGTAACAACCTCTTCAGAATCTCTATCATCTTGAAGCGAAGAGTTCCTCTCTTTGTTAAATTGAAGTCATAAACAAGTATGTCAACATCCTCCAATTTTAAAAGGTCTGTGCGGCGATGATATATATTTGTACCCTTTATTTTTCTCTTTCCACCAATTTTTTTATCAACTACCATCTTTGTCTTATACACACCATTGAATGGGTGTGTATTTGTGGCATACCAATGTACTTAAACACCCGCAACATCTTCATTTTCTGTAATGACCTTTATAACCTTAGCAACCCAGAATGGATAGCCATTGGGATCTCCATCTGCTAACATTGCAGTCATGCAACCCTCCTTAATATCCTGTATTGAACCCCTGTAAAGGTCTTCCATGGCTTCATGTTGTGCATGAAATCTTCTGGAACCAATATACATATCTCTTTCCTCTACCTGTGAGGAATTAATAATACCTAGAGATTTTTGTTGTTCAACAATTTTTCTTTCCTCATGTTCATTTGACACATTTTTTGGCCAAATAAATGGATTTTTCAAAGGTATATCTTCATTTGTTGTTCTTGAAATGATATCACTTTGATTATTGAAACTCCCACCAAACTGAATCAACAATATCAGAGTACTCATATGTATATCTAATACATTTTTTAATTTCTTCTAGGCAATCAGAATAATTTATATCTCTATTCTACCTGTGTGCATTATGAACTTCAGCAACTAATTGTAATAACAATATATTTGACAAATATTGGATGATATGGAATGAACTTCAAAAATGTCAAGCCTAATAACGACGCCCATTCTAGAGTAGTTGAATACTTGTTGCCCCATATTAGTGTTTTCCCATCAATTTTTTTTATACGAAATTGATGTTGGAAGCTAATGTCACTAAGTTCAATGCATTTCTCCTCACTATGCGATCCCAGAATAAACCTTCGCATGTCAATAATTTCTTTCAAAACATCAAAAGTAGGCTCTGGCATGTATGATTTCTTAATACATTTAATTAATGATGGAAAGCTCCCAACTTCCTACCTCCTCAATGTGACTAAAAAAAAATTGAACATCTGATCAATATAGTCGTGAGTGAGCCCAACAAGAAGGAAACCAACCTTTACCTTCTGAAAATTTCTCAATTCAACAAGCATGTTTAGATATACAAAAACAATATGCTTTTTGTTTTGACAACAAGTGTTGTCCAATTGTATATAAAAAACTTCAGGAAGATTACCAGACCAATGAGAAATCTCATCATGACTTATGGTTATTGTCATATTTGCATCATTATGAATATTTGGAGTTGTGAAGTATACCTTTAGAAAAAATTTCCCATTGAAGACCATACAACCGACCAAGTGATACTAAATAAAATTTTCCTCCTATAAATTTTTGGGGGTGCGAACAAAATGTGGTAAAAGTGTTTTCTTCTGGTCCATACCATTAATTATCAAAACCCAAATATTTATTTGGATTATCATAACACTTCTTTCAGTACTTGTACAACTTTTTCATTTCATTTGTTTGTTGTTCGTGATGCTCTTCAAGTGCTTTGACAATGGAATCTACACAACATAAAAGAAAGTCATTAAGAAATATGTTTTCATAATTAATGACTATATAATTTTAAAAGTTAAAGTTAGGAATGCTTACCTCTTTCTGACCCTTCACATTTATCATTTTTTTATTTAAGAGAAGCACATGTACTTCAAATCCCCATCCTTGTCTTCTTAGGAATATGGACATTGTTGAATTCTTTCTTCCATATCTTCACAAAATATTGATATGTAATAAAGTGACCATGTCCCTTACCACCTTTTGCATATTCTTTGTATAAGTTGTAGATTTCTCATCTTGAGAAATTATCTGCAATATGTATTGTCTCTCTATTTGGCATACACTCTCCATGCTTTGAAAATAAACCTTTCATCCCTGACATTGTAGTATTTGATAATGGCCCAAACTGTCGTTTATGATGTACTTCTGAATAAAATGTGGGATCCTTCTCCAAATTTTCTTATATTCTTGACAGACGAAAATTACCCATTGAATGAAACATTCTGAAAACCTTTCCACAAATAAATAAAGACCCAATATGATAATCATAACCTGACAATGTAGATTGCATGCACCCCACTAAATATGAATTTTGCATGCTTTTAGTCATTGACGAATATCTTTCTTTTCTCTAATGCAAACTTGAAATCCATATGTTTCAAGCAATCTTTTTGAAAACATTCACTTAAAACAAAAGCACTGATATAACTTCTTCTCGTCAGATATTCTTCTCTACCCCTTGTATAACTAAAACATCTTGGCTTGATACGAAAAGGTGTGCTCCTACTCCTCGATACAATATTTCCTGGCAACATCTCCATCATTGGATCATCATTTGTATAAGCATTTTCATTATCATTATGAGGAATGTTATCCTCACTATGATCATATATGCTTTTGAAATACCAACTTGAAGGATATTCTTCATCTTTCCCTTCTTCAGTGCTACCCTCATAGTCCTTAGAATTAGGACTAAATGGAAAATTTGACTCGATGTTTATTGGATATTCTTCATCATGTGCATTGTTAGTGTTGCTCTCATAGTCCATAGGATTAGGACTATGTCGAAAATGTGACTCTTTACTTACTAAAAATTCTTCATCCTGCCCTTCGTCACTGCTGCTCTCATAATCCTTAGGATTAGGACTAAGTGCTTCATCCTGTCCTTTGTCACTACTGCTCTCATAGTCCTTCAAAATAGGACTAGGTGAAAAAAGTGACTCGATTTATTGGAAATTCTTCATCCTTGCCTTCATCATTGCTATTGTCATAGTCCATGGGATTAGGACTAAGTGGAAACCACGACTCTTTATTTATTTGAAAATCTTTGTCATGCTCTTCATCACTTTATGCTCTCATAGTCCATAGGATTAGGACTAAGTGGACACCGTGACACTCTATTCATTTGAAATTCTTCATCACTCTTGCTCTCATAGTCCAGAGAATTAGGAATAAGTGGACACTGTGACACTTTATTCATTTGAAATTCTTCATCATGTTCTTCATCATTGTTGCTCTCATAGTCCATAGGATTAGGACTAAGTGGACACCGTGACACTCTATTCATTTGAAATTCTTCATCACTGTTGCTCTCATAGTCCATAGGATTAGGACTAAGTGGACACCGTGACACTCTATTCATTTGAAATTCTTCATCATGCTCTTCATCACTGCTGCTCTCATAGTCCATAGGATTAGGACTAAGTGGACACCATGACACTCTATTCATTTGAAATTCTTCATCACTGCTGCTCTCATATTCCATAGGATTAGGACTAAGTGGACACCATGAAACTCTATTCATTTGAAATTCTTCGCCATGATCTTCATCACTGTTGCTCTCATAGTCCATAGGATTATGACTAAGTGGAAACCACGACTCTTTATTTATTTGAAAATCTTCATCATGCTCTTCATCACTGTTTCTCTCATAATCCATAGGATTAGGACTAAGTGGAAACTGTGACTCTTTATTTATTTGAAATTCTTCATCATGTCTTTCATCAGTGCTGCTCTCATAGTCCTTAGGATTAGGACTAAGTGGAAGATTTGACTCTCTATTCATAGTGGAAGAATTTCCGTTATATTCATCAATATGAATAGAGTTGTTACGCAACGAAGATGTTAATGCTTCACAAAGAGAAACTTCACTATCAGAAGAATCCATGCCTTTCAAACAGAAGAGGTTGAATGATACAAATGCACTCTCTTGTAATGATAAGATATAGCTTAAAGAATGAAAAATTCCCTCTAAAGTTTCCCTCCAACAATTTTCACCGAAATTTTTCCCTCCAAAAATTTTGTTTCATGTATTTTCCTCCATAATTTGCTTCTATAATTTATTGAAAAAATTTAACTAGAATTTTCTGATGAAATTAATCTTTTAAACTAAATATTTAAATGAAAATTGTATACTAAATCTTTCACTTAAATTAATTTTTTACTTAAACTATATAACATTTACTAGACAATTGAATGTTTTTTTTAACTTTTATTATATCTTCTGTCATGCATTTAAAATAAATTTCTATATCACCATAACACGATTTATATGTTAAGTTTTCATAAAAAAAATATAATACCACATTCACCATGCGGTAAAAAAATTATGTAATGTTTAATTTATCATAATTTACTATATCGCCATAACAAGATTTAAATGTTAATGTCTTTATAAAAACAAATTAATCCCACATTCACCATGCGGTAAAACAATTTTGTAATGTTCATTTTATTATAGTTCCCTATATTGCCATAACAAAATTTACATGTTAATTTTTTTATAAAAACAAATTAATCCCACATTAATCGTGTGGTAAAACAATTCCTTTAATTTCCGCTATATCATAAATTTAATTATCACTATTCGTCACATCACATCCAGGCTTTTCGAAGTTCATTAAAACACTTGGAGCGAATTTGTGCAGCAGCTACATTGTTATCAATGACATATTCAATGGAATATTATCACATTTGAAAGGTTAGTTTCTCTTCTGCTGTGTGCAAGTTTTAAAATTCAATAGTTTTAATGAATTTTATTTTTTTAGAAATTAAAAATTTAGATGAGCCAAGTTTACACGACAAGCTCATGGAAGGTAAAAGGCCATTATGTCCGCAGTGGGCATGGTGGGCCAGATCATGCTCGTCGGTAGGCCCGATTCTCAGAATCGAGCCTCCACCCCCACAGAGTCGTTGGGCCGCAGGGGAGGGGTGGGAGGGGGTTGCACGTAGCCACTCCCGCCCCACCCCGGCATCCCAAGGGTGGGTGGGGGTTGCACATATCCCCTCCCGCCCTACCGCGGAAGCACAATGGGCTGCCATGGTTGGAGCCTTGATTCTCAGAATCAGGATTCCACCTTCGATGGCCCATTGGGTTGCAAGGGTGGTGCGAAAGGGCTAGGCACCAACCCCTCCGCCACATCCCCGCGGCCCATCAAGGTCGTTGGAGGTGGAGGCTTGATTCTCCGCCCCACCCCCATGGCTCAACAGGCTGTCGAAGTTGGAGGCCTGATTCTGAGTTCGCCCCACCCCTACAGTCCAACGAGCTACCAAGGGTGGGGCGGGAGGGGCTACATTTTTTTAATTTCTTATTTTTTTTAAAAAATTTAAAAGGTTATGTTTTAAAAAATTACTTATCATTTATCGTTTTGTTTGTTAATTAAGCTTTTTTTTTTGTAATTTACTAATTTATATCTATGTGTATTTTTTTGCAGGAAAATGGCATCAAAGAATATTTATGTGAATCTTTCTAGAGCAAAGACTGCTAAAATTAAAGGTGGATCCTCAAAAAGAAAAAAACAATGTTGAATGAACCAAACCTGAGCTAATAACTATAAATCTATCAAGTTCCTCAAACTATAAGAAGACGATTTCATACTAGAAGAAATCAAAAGAAGTGAATATTACATAAAATGTATGGTATGTGAAAGATAGAGAAGACAAAAATGTGCAGATATATCTATATGTTGATATCCCTAACAATAGTGGAATTTATGAGGTGCTGGAAAAGGTCATAGACATGTGTTTGATACTAGACATTAAAGTTGTTTATGTACTTACAAAACCGCCCAAGTCACATGACAAGATTAAAAATCAATTATCATTGTCATTGTATGACACAACAGAGGAATCTACAAAGTTATGTAAACGAATTATAAATGACATTGCAAAAGATATGGTAAGTATTGTTATTTATATTTGTGTTTTGCTTTATTGTAACTGTCTCATTATATTTTTATAACTTAGTTTTTATTGACATATGATATTTTGTTTGACAAAATTTTATTGAAAATATTTCAATTAGGTTGGGAGGCATTCATTTCATAGAGCAAGATATTATGAATGTTGTTACCAGTTTCTGCTCAGGCTAAGAAAAAGATATGGAAAACAAGAAAAAAGTATTAATTCATGATGTTACAAAACTACATCCAAGCAATCGGAAAAATATATATATATATATATATATATATATATCTTTAGTGGATAAATCTAGCAAAGGTAGACAGGTTACTTTTGAAGATGAGGAAGTTGAAACTGACACTGAAGAATATGTTTCCATTACTGAGGATAACATTAGAACTGATGTTAGAAAGGAGAAGAGCCATAAAATACCAAGATTGACAATGCCCAGGGATGTCTATGTTGCAGTTAATGATGAGAATGTTAGGAGGAAGAAAATGAAAGTTGAACATTCTCAATTAGTCATTTCCAATAGTGAATATCGTAGTGAAAATTCAAAAGAAAACAGGGAAATCATTACACTGGGATCTGATTTAGAGGATGGCATTATTAAAAGAAACAAAATGCCATTCAACATAACTTGACAAAGACAAAATTAATTGAGGGTGGTCATACATTTCGGCTTAATGTGAGACAAATATATAAGCCAAGTGAAGGACAATGTAAATATGAAATCAGAAAGCCACACCACCTGCATGTTCACAAATTGAAGACATTGATGAGGTACAATCCATATGCTCATGTGGTTAATTATGTGCTTCTTGTTGATCCAGTTCAAGTTCCCAACAAAGAATCATTTGATAAGTCAAAATGTTTTGAATACAATTATTATGTGCTTGGGGGGAACCATTCTGTAGAATCTCAAAGGAAATTGATGGAGTAATATCCCAATAACCCACGTTTTGAAACAATGAAATGTATCATTTATGTTGATTTATCATATACAGAAGCAAAGTTATTGGCATGGGATCATAATTCAGATAATGAATATAGGATGTCTATGAATTTCATCCAAAGGGTTAGATTTATTCATAATGAATTTCAAGAAAAATGTGTCGGGGATAAGATAAATGTTACTATAGAATTCTGAAAAGAATGTTGTATGGAAATAGGCTATCAAATTGAGGATAAAATCAGTTCAAAAGGCGGTAGAGTAAATACTGATATATTCAGAAGTATTGATAACATTTTCCAGTTGGCATTTAGAACTGGAGAGATATGGAAATTGATTAATGATATTTTTAGCATGTGGGATAACATTGGCATTAACAACCAAAAGGTCTAAAGATCTAAACCATTGATATGTAGAAACAGTAAATCAAGTCTTGAAATGGAGCAGCTTCCAAAAGATATGACTGTCACACCTTGGAGAGAATTGAAAGGAGTGAAGGATGAAAAACTTGTCAAAGCAATATTATCTCGCGTTAAGTCAGGGGAATTATCATTGGAGGAAATTTCTGAGGAATTTCAAAAGTAAGTTTGTTGAATTATTTTTACTTATTTCTAAATTATAATTTTATTTTAAATATAACATATTGTTCTTGGTAGTATTTGTTATACATATCATTATATTAACTTTTTTAATTTATCTATTCAGTCAGAATTTTACATGAAAATATAAGAACTAATGGTTAAATTGTTGAATGAAGATAGTTGGGATGATGTTATATGCAACTATCGAGATTCAAGTTCTACATCAACACTAAAATATTTTTATTTTGCATTTAAAAAGGTATGTTGATTTATACATTCATTTCTATTCATCTGTATACTATTTTTATTTTATAACTTATACATATATTTGTTTATTTTATTAAAGATGAGGAAGGATGCAAATGGAGCACCAAATAGTTTCAAAGCTTTATTGAAAAAATTAAGATCGAAAGACTAAAGAAGCAACATCTCAGGAATGTTGAACTTGATCCAACTCTTACTCATTTCATTTGAAATGGACTTGAAACTATTCAATATCAAGTAATACAAGGTGAATGTGAAGACATTGCTAAACTCATACCTAAAAGGGATTATTCCCTAGTTATTGCAAATATTCCCCACGGTTTCCATATCCCAAACATCGACTATGATAGTGACCCTTATGCTTATCAGTCTCTTAGTAAAGTGGTTGTGGGATTTGTAGAAGTCACATAATCACCATTATGGAGATTTGTGACATTTCATTCAGACACACAATTGTCAATGTTATTGTCAAGCTTCAAGGAGAAAACAAACTCAAGGATGCAACTTACATGGTAAGACGTTGAAAATGTATGTTTGATTAATGTTAAAAGAATCATTTATGTACAAGTTAATTGAACTTTTACTATTTCATGTTACATGCAAAATTCAAATCTTCTTAACCATGAATATCAACCAATTATAAATGATTGTGAGTTCATCCATATTGATAGTTGGGCAAAAGATAATGGCTATATTTCTATGCTTCTTAATCAAGTAGATGAAAATAGTCATAGCCAAGTATTGGTTTATGATGTTGTTGTTAAAAAACTAACATATGAAAATAAAGTAGAAAAAGGAGAGATAGATAACATTTATCAAAAACCACAGTCATTGATTAACTATCTTATAGACCTATCTTCAAATGAAGGAGATTGGGTTCTGGATTTATTTTTTGGCTCAGGTAAGTTTTCTTATATTGAAATGAATTTCAATATCTTCTTTCTTAATTTATATGTCATTATACTAATTTACTTCATTATTTATTTTGTGCTTGATAATTAGGTACAACACTAGCATGTTGCCTTAAAAATGAATAAATTGCATTGCCATTGAAAAAGATCCAATACAATGCAAATTTATTCAACAATGAATTAATGCTCTACAATTTCTTCCAGATGTAATGGAAGAAATTAGGTTGAAGAAAGGGGATTTTAGTGAATCACGTGTGGCAAAAAAGGCAAAGGAACCTCAACCACCATTACATGGAATTATTGGAAAGACATACATTGGGATATTTGCAGACATCAAAGATCCACTAGAAGAGGAAAATGAGAAAAATGAAGCAAAAAATATTGTGGAAGGAGACAGTGATGAAACTCCAGAGGATGAAGAGTTTGGATTACGTGATATTGTTGATTAAATTTAAGTTATGCTTGGAAATCAAGCTCAATTTTTTGTAACTATTAATTTGTTATACTTGTAATTCAATTAATGTTGTTATGTGTTCAATATTTGTATTATGTGATTTTCGCTTTAATTTTTATGTGAATCATTATTTTTTGAAAAAAAACAGTGATTATTATTATTTTTTCATATGAAATTCATAAAAAAACTATTATTTAACCATTTTTTGTTAAATTTTTCTAATAAAAATTGTGATTTTGACATGCCATTTCTAGTAAAAAATTATCAAAATGTGTAATTTTTTAGTTATATTTATGTTCAAAATGGTTATTTTTATGTCAATTGTTAAAAATTATTGTTTTTAAGAGATAATTATTTGATGTGAATTGAAAAATTAATTAATGAAATATAAATCAGTAGAATATCGAAACTTTAAAATATCCAACTTCTTCTTTAACTATGCAAAAAAATAAAAACTTCACTACAAAAAAAAAATAAAAAAAATTAAAAGAAAAACAAAAAAATATGAAGAAGAAGACCACTTCAAAAATTGTTAGATTTAGAAAATAATTATTCACATTTAATACATTAGAAAATTTAAAGTCAAAAGGTAGGTCTTTTAAAAAAATGGCTTGATGTAGAATCAACACTTTTTAAAATCGGCATGCAAATCATTAACATTCTAAAAACTAATGTACATAAAAAAATAAAGTGTCAAAAACTATGCTAAAAGAAAATACATGTATTCTACATCACCACTTTTCAAAATCGGTTGACTTTTTTGCTACCCCAACGAAACGGGTAATCGTATCAGTTTCCGTTTCAAAGTTTACATTTCTTCCCCCAATATTCCACATGGCAACTCTTGTATAGGTCCCCATCCGCATCAACAAATGTCAAGGCCATCTGTTGCTCCACCTGTTTATCTCATTGTTACCCCATATCCTTATTATCCATATGCACCGCTTAACGCTCCATCCCCTTTGGTACCAATGCCCAATACCCCCATGCTTACTCCACCTCTGCCACAAAAACAACCTCCTCCACAAGGTCAAGTGTATGCTCAGCAGAGCGCAACCAATCCCCCTAACCCCAAGAAAATGAACAAGGGGAAAGGTAATAGGAACCAACAATCCAAAGGTAATCAAGGTAGCTAGGTTCCACCACCCAATGCACCTTAGGGACCCCAATCTAATCCCGTAACCTAGCAATAGGGCAGACAAACCAAGAAAAAAAAGGGTCTTCATACGAACAAACCTTATGCCTATTGTGGCATGTATGGCCATTATAATTATGAGTGTCCCCTTTTACCTTAGATGTGTCAAATAAGGGAAGCTCAAGCAATTTCTTCTAAAGGACCTCAACCCATAGCTCTTCCTCCCCCGTCTGCTTCATCTTAACCGGAAGTGCTTACCAATCCTTTTCCTCACCAAGGATATATTGTTGCTCAACCTACACAATGTCAGGAAGCTCTGCTAGCTCCACCATCTGGTCACCATGATTATCATATTCTTATGATGAATTCTGATGAGATGAATACCAAGCAAGTCAACCTGCAGATTCGATCATGCCAATACGACAAACCACCCACTAAGTCAGCGACTCAGTCCCAACCCCAAATTTCCACTAAGCCTCTGTCATCATCCAATGGTACCTTACATATCCCTCCACCTAAGGTAGAGGTTATTCCCAAGATCCCCAAAGGTCCATTATGTCAAAACGTTGCTTCTGCTAAATCCTCCGAGACCTATAGCATAGTAGATGACTTGGCTCAATCTTCTACAGACATGTCAACGTTGGAAGTTCTCCAAACGTGCCCATCCTAACAGAAAGCTCTACTCTCTTCTTTTGGTGTTTTGGATCCCCAGCATGATCATATGATTGTCTTTCATGTTGACAAGTCAGAAAATCCTCCCCTACTTTCATCCATTGCATTTCAAATACTAGTCTCCATTATAAATGCCACTGTAAAGTGGTGTATCATAAACAAAGGTGTCTCCACCTGTGTGATGGTCGCTAGTGTTTGGAAGTGACTTGGTTCCCCAGACTTTTCCCCATCCGCAATCACTCTTTGTGATTGGGATGATCATCCCTCACAGCCCCTTGGCTTATACCACAATTGCCCTATCATTATTGTCGACAAGACTATCTTTATTGACATTGAAGTCATCGATGCTCCCTTAGACTATAACATCCTTTTGGGTCGTAGTTATACCTATGTTATGTCAGATGTCGCATCTGTGGTTCACCATAATATGTGCTTTCCCCATAATGGAAAGATCGTCACCATCGATCAGTTGACGTACTATGATCCCAAATCCCATACTTCACCTCAGTCCAACATCTCATCCATGACTAAAAATAAGACTATCTCGTCCCTCACCAATGTCTCTCCTGGAGTCTACAAATATTCCACTTTTCTTGGTGCTTATTATGGTCCACCACCTACTCCTTCTGATCCTAGCTCATCCAGTGTTTGCATGCTCCAAGCATCACGGGCCACCCACAAACAGTTTGGTATGCCTTCACAGTAGCCAGCACCTCTGCAACCTATTGTTCCTAACTCAACCTAGCCTTCTAGTACTACTCCTCAAGATTCATTTCCTTCTGCTGGTATCTCTCCTAATCCTTTTCCACATGGAACCGTTCCCCAAGGTATTATCCATCTCGAAGCAGTTCCTCTAGGTCATTATCCTTCTGGTTAGATACCATTCTTATTTCCACCCCTGGGATTTTATTCTATATCTGTCATGGCCACGTTGAGTTTGCGTAACATTACCTTGGGTATCCCAGTCTGGTACATTGATCCTCCTACAAAAACTCCCCCCAATCAACTCAAACCTTACACCGCTTTAACCCTGATCATACCCCTTCCTTTGCTTCAGTACCACATAAACCTCAACATGAACCAAATCTTATTGCGAAAACACTTTTCGAAGGGGAAAAGCCCATAAAAAAAGGAAGAAAAGGCAAGGTACCCCCAACAACTCCAGCTCCTCCTAAGCTTCCAAAGACTATTCCTCCATGTGCTTTGTGTGATGTTGTCGGCCATGCCACCAATAATTGTCCTAAGGTCCCTCATATCAAGAATATGGTCTCTGATACCTTCCTTGATTCTAACATTCCTGAGGTCCATGTCACCTTAGCTAAGTCAACTAAGAAGAACATATCATTACAAACGAATCACCCTTGTGCTTTGTGTAAGAATTATGGCCATTATTCTCACTGTTGTCCCCATCTCGAAGATTTTTGTGATACACTTCAAGTGATACATGAATTAGAGGCTGCTCATAGTAATTTCACCTCTCCTCTACCTACAAATTCCAGTCTCACTCCTACACCGGAACATGAGGTCTCTCAACCACCCATTGTGATCCCTCCCCCTCATGTCAAGATGACAAATAGTACCGCTACCATTCTCTACCTGTCGGCATCCATGAGATCGATGCATTGGAACTAACTCGATGTCTCTTATTGTGATTTTGATGAACCTTCTTCAGCAAACACCCCAGCCTCAACCTCGGTATATATTCCATCTACTATTCATATTTTTCACAACCTTGGTGATTGTTACATGTCATTTTGTCGCATTAGGCAAATGACCATCAGTTTGGATCTTTTGCTATCCATAAATGTGTCCCAGGAGAATTCCCTTACAAAGTTAGAATCTGAATCATCCCAAAGAAAGTAGAATTCTTGGATCTCATGGTACAAAAACTCTATTTTTGGCTACTTGCGTAGTTCCCTAGTCAATTTTTGTGCATACGCAGAGAAGACCATTAAAATATGTGCATAAGTACGCATTGTCTTACACTATGACCTACGAACATGACTTAACGAATGTAAAAATAAAAAGTAAAGTATAGAAGCATTCTTGTTAGCATCTATCCCAATCAAAAAGCTTTGAATGGGTGCCTACTTAGCCTTGATCACTCCCATCATGGAGAAACTCCCCTTCCTTTGTGGAACCCCTATCCAACTATTATTGGATCTAATCCCTTGAAGAATGGATCCAAAACTTCCCATTCTTGGCCTATTAAGCTACTACAGGTCCAAGGATTGGGGGAGGACTATTGGAAGTAGGTTTATGCTATTGGAATAAGGTTGGAAGGTTATTCATGCAAGGGAAAGGGTTGGAGATTGTGGAAGGGACTTGCAACATCAAGGCTACATGGTTGTAAGGATTTTCTCCATTTTATTAATATTAAGGAAATTTTTCTTTCTCAATTACATATTTGTTGATATAATTTGTAGGATTCCTTGATAACCTACATAGATTGTGATTGCATATTGATCATTTTATGATATATAATTGGTTAATTAGTCCATTTATCTCTTTGGTTATATACTAGATGCTTTGATCTCTTGTTTGTCTTTGTATATGTAGATCTCTTTCAGAACATTATGGAGAAGTTGTGGGGAGCGACGAGAGGATCTCTAAAGAATCAAGGAGTGAATGGTCGGAAGCTTTGAAGGGGAATTCATCATTCCATTTAATAGGTAAGAGGCCTTTATCATTGTATTTTCTTTCAGTCAATTAGAGTATAGAGAAAGGTAGCAGTTCATGTTTGTTTGTTACTAGGGTTCTTTGAAGTCTAGGGAGATCACTCTTGTCTGTAAGAGGGATAAGTCCACATAACAAATTGGTGACTTTGTTAGGGACTCATCTCACTCTCCATTAGTTTTCCTTGTTTGAATTTTTCAATCTTTTGCACAATCGTTCCTTGAGTGTCTAGAAATTTAAGAAATTTGGATTTTGGGTTGTATTTGATTTATTTTTTATTTGTTCTAAATTTTCCCGTTGTGCGCACCTAGGATTTAGGCACAGCGCACACTTTTTAGCATTTCCTTTTCAGAAACACAACTTATTTGCACTAGTTTACTCTAGGACCTTTGCACATACCTGGAATTTTTGAAAATTTCATTTTTATCCTCATCAAGTCCAGATATTTTGAATTTTCTTGTTTGTTTACACTTGTCTGCGCCTTCTTTCAGTATTTGTTACGTTGATTGAGTGTTTTAAATTTTATTTTTTAAGAAATTCTTGATTTGATTTCCTTTGGTCATTACTCAGAGGTTTCTCTTAGTTCCTTAACAATGTTTGCATGTTTTTGCCTTCATTTTTGCAAAAAAAAAAATCCCCCTCAATCATTTGGGGGGGGGAGGGAGAGGCCGAATTGTGTCTAATTGTTAATCACCTTTGAGTGTCTTCACTTTTTATCTTTGGAATTTTCTCCCAGTTTCATTTACTTACACTTGATTGGTTCTTTAGTTACATTGGCGAAGGAAAATAGTCTTGTTGTTCTTTTGTTGATTTGGAATCATTTTGTGTTTGTTTTGAAGAATTCTCTTGCATAGATTACATTTTCATAATTAGGATTCTCATTTTCATAACATGAATGGAAATTGTGCATAGATTAAATTTTCATAGTTTTAAAGAAAAGTGTGCATAGATTACATTGCATGGTTTGGAAGTTAGGACTTTGAATTGCATTAGAAAATTAGAAGTGGTGCTTCTAGAGTTAATAACCTAAGGAAGAACGTCTCTCCTTACTATAGCTAGAATTCATCGAAATTAAATGATCAAAATATCATGTTCGATTGCATTAAATTTTCGAGTCGGGTCATAACACCACCAATTTCATGTCCATTTACCCTGTGAGTAAACAACAACCCTTAAAATAAATGCTAATAAAATCAATCTAGAAGTTTTTATTCTTGGGGATATTTTCCACCTACCTTAAATCAGGTTGTAGGGCTTTGGAATAGGGAAGTTAGTAAACTTTCCAAATCTACAAACAAACAATAGAATCTTGTGATAGGGAGGAAACTCCATTTACTGCAATTTTTCTCTAGGAATCTCCCCTTACAGAGGAGTCAAGCACGAGATCATATCAAACTTAATGAAGTGATCGACCCCACTTCATTGGCTATGGTAGAGAGATTTACACGTACTAAAAATGGTATCGAAAGGTACATGGGATTCACTTGGAAGTAAACCTCACTTTAACCATGTTGAGTAACTTTCAAGGGGATTGAGCTTTGTTACTTTTCCCTTTCATGTACGCCTGATCTATGACTGTACCCTCAAGTTAAATTGTTTTACATGGTAACCTTAGTGACTATAATCTTAGGTCTTTTACCCAAGGTAACAGTAGAGGGGAAGTCTCTGTTGTACCTCAAATAGATGTTGACTAGACTCGCTTGGACCTTTATGGAGGGTATTCTTCATTCGAGATGGCATAAACGAAGTTTACTTGCACCAGATTGTGTATATTGAGAAGGTTGTTAGTGTAACTGGTTCCACCCACTCTATTTATAGCCACGTTTCACTTTGATCTCTGTGATGTTGGGATTCATCACCAACTAGTGATTTCGATGTGAAAATCTTGTTTACATGGTTTGAATCCTTAGATTTTTTAGTGCGTGTTAATTGTTTGTTTTTAATTTAGGTGTGGATTGTGTTTTTCAATTGTTAATATTGATAGTAAATTTATCTAAGTTGAATCTGATGGAATCAATTCTAGAAGTTATCAAGAAAGACATCCCTTTTAATGGGAGCCTTAATCCTCTCCCTAATTTTTCAAATACCAATCCTCCTTAGATGGCTAAGTTGTCACTTCCTGGATTCACGATAGGTTTACTGATGTGGTTGTTTTCAACTTCTTTGATCCCAAATATCCAAACTACTCCACCTCAACCAAGTTTTCCACCTCAACCGATTTCACCATCTCAACATCACCAACTTCATGTTGACCCTTTACCTTCTTCACCCAACTTGTCCTCTGGTGAAAATAACAACAAGAAATGATAAAAAGAGAATCCAGAATATTCCAATTTTAATTTGTCCTTGAATTAAAATTGTGAAGTAAAATAGAATTTAGTCTCACTAGTTGCTTGGAATTAATTAATTAATTCATTATGGATTAATTAGTTGGAGAAATTCAAGTTAGAAGTCTTTCTGAAGTCATGCAACAGTTATCCCTTAGATTAAGGAGATTATCCTTAATTAAGGAGATAAGATTGAGTTATATTTGATTTGTAATTAATTAGCTCAGTTCACTGAGTTAAGTGCAGTTAAATTAGTTCCAAACTATTTGAGGAACTGATCTTGAGTTATCATTCAGTTGATGCATGCATGCACTCAACCAGTGTACTCTAGATAACTAAAGATTCCCTCATCAGAAACTCATGCATGTCTATTCTAAGAAAGACCCAGTTGAGCTAAATGTCAAGGATAATGTACTATCACTTACATGTTTTCTCCTATAAAGGAAACTCATGCATTCAGAAGGAACAAAGTTCCTTGAGGATTGCGCAGTTCTGACAGTGTATTAGAGCAGTGTTCCACTAGGTGAAGGAGATCATCCCAGAGGAACTGCACAAGGAAATAGGAGCTTGGAGGGCAGAGGAGAAGGCTTGTGAGAAGCTTTGATTGCCTGTGAGCATCCAAGAGGATTGTACTGAGAGCTGGCTAGCTATGAGAGCTAAGGCTTTGTATAATTCTTGATGTATTTCCACCTTGTATGATAATACAGATAGTGGGGTTTTTAGCTGAGGCTTTCCCTTGAGTATTTTCTGTGTTTCATGTGCATTGATTCTTCTTCTTTTGGTTATATGTGTTCAGCTCTGATTCAGCTTGATCTTTAAGCTTCTACAAAGCAAATTGATAGTAGAAGTAGATTATAGCATTTTGCTTTGGTATATTGCATTATCGGGTTAATCTACAGTCAGATTATCTACATGGTCTTAGAGCTAGATTTTTAGAGAATTTGTAGGAAATTCTACATGGTATCAAAGCCTATTTTATCAAAGTTGTGAACAGTATACGGAGAAGAGAATTCAAAGTTTGAAGTTCGGAGTTGCAAGTGCAAATCGAATTCTTATCATACTTCAAGTTTGGCCAATGGCTTTCTATGGCTTGAGACTTGAGTATGCCTTGGAAGGTAGCTCAAATTACATAGCATGGAAAGATCTCATGGAGGTTGTATTATAAGACAACGGCTTGAAGGATTTCATTGATCAAGAAATACCAAAGCCAGGTTCAACTAATGCACAAGAGTTGGCTGAGTGGAAGAAGTGTGTGGCAAGGGCGAGACGGATCATCCTTGAGGGATTTCGAGACCATATTGTCTCGAGTCTCCATGGGAAGGATACTGCATATTCAATGTGGAAGAAATTGAAGGGCCTCTACCAGAACAGTAGCGACCAAAGGAAATTGGTGCTCAAGGATAAGCTTCAAAGAATGAAGATGGAGAATGGGGATACTATTTCCACATATCTGAACAAGCTCGCCACTTGCAAAGATGAGCTTGGTAGTGTGGAAATAACTATTACCGATGATTATATGGTGAGCCTCGCTCTCCTTGGCCTTCCAAAGAGCTGGAATAGCTACCAGGACTCTGTGAATGGAAGGGAGAAACTATCGGATTGGGAACGAATGTGGTCAGATCTCATGTAGGAGGAGATCAAGACGAGCACACGAGATGGTTCTTCATCCAAGGATGATGATGAAGAAAATCTGGCCTTAAAAAGTAAGGCAAGGAAAGGGAAGGGGAAGGCGTCCCATTCCGAATTGAATTCTTCTCATGGAGGGAAGAAGGGTGACAAGTCTAAAGTGAGATGCTTTAATTGTCACAAGATGGGTCATTATGCAACTAATTGCCCATCTAAGATGTCCAAGAAGGGATCCTCTGAAGGATCGGAAGGTGAGGCATTAGCCTCTCAGTTTGAAATGGACTTTACTCTCATCGCATACATGGTGTCATCGATGATGGGTTGTGGTTGGTATCTTGATAGTGGAGCCTCTTTCCACATGACCGGCAATAAACGTTTTTTCAATGCCTTGGAGGAGAAAGACCTCAAGATGCACATAGATATGGGTGACAAAAAAAGGTTTAGTGTTTCAGGAGTGGGCACGGTTAATTTTCAGAGGGAGCATGGAGCTTCTATCACGTTGACAAATGTGAAGTATGTGCTTGGACTGAAGAAGAACTTGGTATCGGTCCTGATGTTGGAGGACAAAGGCTACAATGTTGTCTTTAGTAAGGGAAAGGTTTTCCTTAGACACATCACCACGAGACAGGCGAAACAGATCAGTTCATGAGTCAAGAACCTATATGCTCTTAAGGTTCAAGATGCATGCAAAGCCTTGAGGAGCAAGGAAAATGTTAGAGACTTGGTGGTTGAGAGGGAGAGTAAATTACCTCTCAACATGCAGTCCCAGAAGAAGTCTCGGAAAATTGTGGAGTAGCCACAATTGGAGAAGTGGGCAAAGGGATCACATGCAGCCATACCTCCAACTGTGAGGTGGGGCAATGTGAAGTGATAGCCTCAAGAAGGCTGAAATTGGGCAGGGTCCATAGAGATGTTTTATCTCATGGATTGTACCTTGCTATGGGATCCCAAAGTACATAGTAGAGGGAGGAATCAGCGGGATTGATGCAGTCAAAGATCAACGTGACAAAGGCTAGAGCAGTCATATACTGAAGAGCGCAGAGAAGGATTGACAATAGTGCAGAAAGGCAGAGTCAGCCGAAGCGCAAAGTTTTCAGTTGACAAATGCAATAGCAGTCAAAGACTTTGATGACAGATGCATCATACTGATTCAGGTTGGATGTTTTTTTTTTGTTTCTGGAGTTGCTGGAGCAACAACACTAGAGAGAAGTGTTGCATGCATAACATTCCAAAGGCTCACGATCACGATCCAGTTCAATTCCTTTCTTTTTGAGAGGGAGTGTTGAAAATAGCAACAAGCAATGATAAAAATAGAATCCAGAATATTCCAATTTCAATTTGTCCTTGAATTAAAATTGTGAATTAAAATCGAATTTAGTCTCACCAACTGCTTGTAATTAATTAATTCGTTCATTATGGATTAATTAGTTGGAGAAATTCAAGTTAGAAGTCTTTCTGAAGTCATGCAACAGTTATCCCTTAAATTAAGGAGATTGTCCCTTAATTAAAGAGATAAGATTGAGTTATATTTGAGTTGTAATTAGTTAGCTCAGTTTACTGAGTTAAGTCCAGTTAAATTAGTTCCAAATTGTTTGAGGAACTAATTGTGAGTTATCAATCAGTTGATGCATGCATGCACTCAACCAGTGTACTCCAAATAACTGAAGATTCCCTCATCAGAAACTCATGCATGTCTATTCTAAGAAAGACCCAGTTGAGCTAAATGTCAAGGATAGTGTACTATCAGTTGCATGTTTTCTCCTATAAATGAAACTCATGCATGCAGAAGGAACAGGTTCCTTGAGGATTGCGCAGTTCTGACAGTGTGTTAGAGCAGTGTTCCACTAGGTGAAGGAGATCATCCCAAAGGAACTGCGCAAGGAAATAGGAGCTTGGAGGGTAGAGGAGAAGGCTTGTGAGAAGCTTTGATTACCTGTGAGCATCCAGGAGGATTGTACTGAGAGCTGGCTAGCTGTGAGAGCTAGGGCTTTGTATAGTTCTTGATGTATTTCCACCTTGTATGATAATACAGATAGTGGGGTTTTTAGCTGAGGCTTTCCCCCGAGTATTTTATGTGTTTCATGTGCATTGATTCTTCTTCTTCTGGTTATATGTGTTCAGCTCTGATTCAACTTGATCTTTAAGCTTCTGCAAATAAAATTGATAGTAGAAGTAGATTATAGTATTTTGCTTTGGTATATTGCATTATCGGGTTAATCTACATTCATATTATCTACATGGTATTAGAGCCAGATTTGTAGAGAATTTGCAGGAAATTCTACATCCTCCCCCCTATCTTCTTCTTCACTTGGTAAAATCCTCGATGCTAGTAACAAGGTGAGTAAGAAGAAGAAGAAGAAAGATAAGAAAGATTTCAACCAACCAATGATGGTTATAGGTAATGGTAATATTGAGGAAACTTATAGTATGCATCGCAAGCCCAAATATCCTTGCAAGATTTGTAAGGGTGACCACTTTCTTATTGATTGTCCTAGTATTCCGAAGGTCTTGGAAGTATGGTAAACAAATTATTATCAACCTATTGTTGATCCATCAACTAGTGATTGTGAGGTTCCTAGGAGAAAGGGTAAAGTTAAGTTTCCTTGTAGGTTAAATGCAAATGGATTCATCATAGTCACCTTTTCCCTCATATGGATGAAGCCTCAAAATTGTTGGAAAAACTCATTGTTCCATAGCAAAAATATTTCAACTAGTTATCGTAAAATTTCTTCCAACCTACCATCAATTGAAGAAGTGATTGATATAATTCCAAGTATAGTCAATCTCACTCTTCCATTGGAGAGTGAAACACATATCACTCAGGTTGATGAGCCATTGGTTGATCAGGTGGTCAACTCAATTCTTTCTTCGGTCGATCCCACTCTCCCTTTAGAGAGTGAAATTAATACCACTCAAGTTCTCCTGGTTACTTCAGATTCTTCTACACATGGGGGCATTTCACCTATTTCCATTGATCCCACTCCAAGTAATGAGACTATTTCCTTTGATTGGAGTAGACTGACAAGACCTTATCTTCCTTCTTCCACCCCTTTCCAAATCATTGTGAGAGTGTATGGTAAGAATGTGTGGTGCACAAACATCGATGAAGGTGCTTCTATTAGTATTTTATCCTCATTTGCTTGGAAAGCTTTGGGTTCCCCTTAGCTTGTTCCTGTTACACAGAATATTTTGGCTTTTAATAGAACCATTAGTGAGCCTTTATGGATCCTTCCTGAGTTACCTATTACTCTAGAAGGTAAAATTGTCTGTATTGTTCTTATGGTAGTACAAGGTCCCTTAGATTTCAATTTTCTCCTCGGGAGATACTATGTCTATGCCATGGAATTTTTCGTATCGACACTCGTTTACGTGATGTCTTTTCCTCACAATGGAAGCATTGTGACTATTGACCAGCTTTCATTCCTTGACCTTGATACAACTACCAAACATTCGGCATCCCTGAATGTTCCTTATATCCAAGTGGTATCCACCCCACCACGGGTTAATTATGTGGCAACCAATCCCATATTTTAAGTTATCAATACAAGTGAGCCTCTCACTGTTTGTTGGACTTATTATGACTTCGATATGGTAATTGACATAAGGAACCTTATGGGGAATTTGAAATAGATTTTCTTACCCCTTTTGTTTCTCTTCACATGTATTCGTTCTAGAGAGATATTATTCCTTCTGATGAATATCCCTTGGAATCCATGGTTGGGAAGTATCCCTTGGCATGTTTTTCTTCCAAATGGAATCCATGATCCAAGAGGCTAAGAGGATAGTTCATTTACTATGTCAACCTCGTTAAAAAATGAAACAGGTCCCCGAGAGGATAGTTCTTTTCCTATGTCAAGCTCGTTAAAAAATGAAACAATACCCATGAGGATGATTCTTTTACTGTGTCAACCTCGTTAAAAAATGAAACAGGTTCTTATGGGCATAGTCCCTTTTCTTGTGTCAAGATCGTTAAAAAATGAAACAAGGTTCCATAAACATAGTTTTTTTCTTGTGTCAAGCTCGTTAAAAACTGAAACAAATCCTCCCCTAATTAAGTCAAGTCTTTCACCTGATCTCGTAAATGAATTTTGTGGGCCATGTGCCTATGACGGTATGTTAGGGGCATGAAAATTTATCTCAAACACAGTTTCCTCTCTACTTCAAGCTTGTGTAAAAATGAAACCACTCTCGCATCATTTTTCTCTATTTCAAGTTTGTATAAAAATGAAACCTCTCTCGAGTCCATTTCGGTTATTATTTTCAAGACTCCTTAAACTCATGAAAATCCTTAGCTTCTTTTGCTATCTTTTCATGCTCATAAAACACACATGAAAATATCAAGTTCTTTCCATCTTTTCTTGCTCATTAATTAAATTGAAATTTGGTAAGTTGAGTATATTTTTATCACTTTTCTGTAATTGTTAAAACTTATGAAAAGTGAAATCAAGGATTTCCCTTTATGCCCTTTTCAAACTCCTTAAATATGAAAATACCGTCGAGTACTTGATTGTTCGAACTCGTAAAAGTAAATGAACAACTATCTATTCAGTATAAGTTTACCCCTTTTATGGACTAAACCAAACTATTTACGAAAAAGGTATACGTTGACTAATCATGGTGAATAGAGTTCTCTCTTGCATTATTTTACCCTTTTTCGGGCTTTAGAGACTCAATTTATGAAAAAGGACACTATGGAGTTTACTTTGCTTTTCTTCTAACTCCCTAAAACTGAAAAACAACGAGCTTTACTTTCTCTGGGATCGATAGAATTTTACACTGAAAGAACTGAAATATTTTTCTTTTTGTATCTTTTCAAACTCTTTAAACATGAAAACGACATCAAGTTACCCCTTTACTAGACTCATAAAATCTAAACAGTGCAGGACTTGTTAAGTATGATGAGACCAAACCACTCCTTCCTAGGGTTCGTTAAAAATACTTTGAAGGTCTCATCCGAAGGATGAGCTTACAGGAAAAGCATATGTTATCGTCATCAAGATTGTAAGAACTAAATAGGTACTTTCCAGTAATGGTGGGGGAAAAGTGAGAAAGAATCTTTGTTTTTGTTTTTATAAAAGGAAGTATGTTTCTCTTGAACAACACACTCTGTCACTTTTGTGTTCGAGTTGGGAAATTTATTTGCCTCTGAGTTAACCATACCTCATTGAAAGTATTCAGTTGGTTTGGTTTTGTTTTGAGTCAAATTCTACCAAGTCATCATGTTGTGTCTCTGATATGTTCAAGATAAGTCCAACCTCAGTCAAATTACTTTGCTAGTCATAGCCCTCAGTTGCATCAACCATCCCTGAGTCAATCCTGGATTACTCTAAATTTTTGTTCTTGAAAAATTAACATGAGTTTCGTGTCGTAGGCCCTCCTATGACGAGTCACTTCCTATCGACTTCAACTCACTATCTAGGAATTTTACCTAGAAACCTTCAGTACCTTGGAGCCGGCATGCCTTAATGGAAGGTTTATTGCCTTCAATGATAGGTTTTGATCATTGAACTTCAATCAAATGATTCTATGAGTGTTTTAAATCAGCACATCGATTCACACTTCATAGATTGTACTGGATGTACCTTGAAATTCATTGTCATTATTGATGGTTTCTCTCGTGCTTGTTAACGGTTCACATCATTGACCAGTAATCAAGTGGTTTCTATTAGGTTCAACTTTGAGACATTCACTGGCATGGCTAGATTTGTACTACAAATCAAGAGATGGAGATTAAGGCTTTGGATCTAGTTTCAACCATCCAGAATGCATGAAGTTATTAAATATTCATGATTGTAAACATAGATCCATTGATGGTTGTGTCTATGTTATGTAATCTTTTGACATGGATCTTCAGATGTATTTTCGTACTGTTCTTTACCATATTTATGTTCTGAGTATGGGAATGACTACCTCAAAGATTATATTTTATATTGCATTGTAACATGTGATTGATTGTTTCAGGTCTCCGACTGTAGTCTCTAATCTAAAACTTGGTATGATAAAGAACTTCAGTCATCACACATTGCTTCTAAGTTTTCACTTTAGGGGGAAATATGTTACACGTTATTTTGTTGCCTTAGGCAAATGACCATTGGTTTGGATCTTTCGCTATCCACAAATGTGTCCCAAGAGAATTCCCTTGCAAAGTTAGAATCTAAATCACCCCAAAGAAAGTAGAATTCCTGGATCCCATGGTACAAAAAGTCTATTTTTGGCTACCTGTACAGTTCCCTAGTCAATTTTTATGCATACATAGAGAAGAGCATTAAAATATGCACGTAAGTACGAATTGACTTACACTATGACCTGTGAACATGACTTAACGAATGTAAAAATAAAAAGGAATATATATAAGAATTATCGGTAGCATCTATCCCAACCAACAAGCTTCAAATGGGTGCCTATTCAGCCTTGATCCCTCCCATCATGGAGAAACTCCCCTTCCTTTTTGGAACCCCTATCCCACTATTAGTGGATCTCATCCCTTGGAGAATGGATCCAAAAATTCCCATTCTTGGCCTATAAAGCTACTACATGTTTGAGGATTGGAGGAGGACCTTTGGAAGTAGGTTTATGTTGTTGGAATAAGGTTGGAAGGCTACTCATGCAAGGGAAAGGGATGGAGATTTTGGAAGGGACTTTCAACATCAAGGATACATGGTTTTAAGACTCTTCTCCAGTTTATTTATATAAAGGAAATTGTTCTTTCTCAATTACATCTTTTTTGATCTAATTTGTAGGATTCCTTTATCACCTACATAGATTTTGATTACATATTTATCAGTTTATCATATATAATTGGTTAATTAGTCCATTTATCTCTTTGGTTATATATTAGATGCTTTGATCTCTTGTTTTTCTCTTTCTATGTAGATCTCTTTCATTACATTATGGAGAAGTTGTGGGGAGAAACGAGACGATATTTAAAGCATCAAGGAGCGAATAGTCAGAAGCTTTGAGGAGGACTTCATCATTTCGTTTAATTAGTAAGAGGCCTCTATCATTGTATTTTCCTTTAGTCAATCAGAGCCTGGAGAAAGGTAGTAGTTCATGTTTGTTTGTTACTAGGGTTCTTTGAAGTCTAGAGATATCGCTCTTGTCCGAAAGAGGGATAATTCCACATAACATAAGAATGTGGTCAATGATACCTTCCCTGATTCTAACATTCCTGAGGTCCATGTAATCTTACCTAAGTCGGCTAAGAAGAACAGATCATTAGGCACGAATCACCCATGTGCTTTGTGTGATAATTATGGTCATTATTCTCAACATTGTCCTCATCTCAAATATTTTCATGATACACTTCAAGTGCTTCACGAATTAGAGGTTTCTCATAGTGATTCCATCTCTCCTCTACCTGCAGATTCGGGTCCCCATGTTACACTAGAAGGGCAAGTCTCTCAGCCGCCCATTGCGATCCCTCCCCCTAATGTCAAGATGACGGACAATACCACTACCATTCTCTACCTGTCTTCATCCATGAGATGGATGCATTGGAACTCCCTTCATATCTCCTATTGTGATTTTTTTGAACCTTCTTCGAAAAACACCCCAGTCTCAACATTGGTAGATATTCCATCTATTATTCATATGTCTCCCAAACTTGACGATGCATATGTGAACTGTGTCTCCCATGAAGATGCCTCAGGTAGCTCTTCTTCATCATGTGGTTTCTCTTCCTCCATCCCCCCCATATTTCATTCCGATGAATACATCATGGAAGCCATGACCACCCCCGATTATCCTTGGGATGATATGCACCATCATGCGTACTTCCTTCTGTAGAAAACCCATGACCAATATGTTGTGGAGTCCAAAGACTTCATTCATGGTGAAGTCGATTGGTTTAGAAATCCCATTCTTGCACTAGATGATTTTGAAGAAGGAAATATGGCTAACATTTCCCCTACCATCAAAATCAACATTTCGAATAAACTAAGGATCGAAGAGAATATCATCTTGGGGGCACAATGCACCCTGGAAGAAATTGATGCTTACACCAATTTATTCAAAGAATTTTGTGATGTTTTCACCTATCCTTATTCTAAAATGCCTGGAATTGATCCCGACATTGTTGAACATCACATCGACACTTGGCCTAATGCCATCCCCGTCCACCAAAAGCAAAGGTCTATCCATCCTTCCAAACATGAAGCTATCAAATTTGAAATCGATAAGCTCAAGTAGGTTGGTTTCATCTATCCGATTGAAAACACCACATGGGTGTCCAATCTTTTTCTCATTATCAAGAAACAAGGCGCCATTCGTGTCTTCATAGACTTCTATTATCTGAACAAATCTTGTCCCAAAGACAACCTTCGAACACCCTTCATAGACTAGGTCATTGTTGAGTGTGTTGGGCATGAGGTTCTCTCCTTTATGGATGGATTACCCGGATATAACCAAATACGTATATGTTATGTCGATCAACGTAAAATCTCCTTCACTAGTCTGTGGGGAACTTTCACTTATAAAGTCATGCCTTTCAGTTTAAAGAATGTTGGGGCCACTTTTCAGCATGCCATGTCTTATTGTTTTCATGACTTGGCTCATATTATCCTTACATATCTAGACAATCTTACCTCTCGTTCCAAACTTTGGTCGCAAAACCTTCATGATTTGCGTACCATGTTTCTTCAATGTTGCAAGTATAACATTCGCCTCAAACCCCTTAAGTGTGTCTTTTTTATTCCTATTGGATGAATTTAGGGATTCATTATGTCCAAAGACGGTATCACTCTTGACCCTCTCAAAGTTCAAGCCATTCTTTAACTTCCTCTCCTCCTCGTACCCTTCGCCAATTACAAAGCCTGCAAGGCAAATCTAACTTTCTTTGTCAGTTTGTACTTGGCTATGTCACCACTGCGCATGGGTTTCTTATACTCCTTCGATCTAACATTCCATTTGTTTGGGATGACCAATCTCAACATTCTTTTGATGCCCTCAAATGTTCCCTCACTTCTGCCCCCTTGATTAGTCCACCTAACTTTGAGAGGGATTTCATTTTGTACATCTCTGTGTCCACTTGTTCAGTCGTCAGGGTCCTCATACAAGAAGATTATGCTAGAAATTAGCATGTCATATACTATGTCAGTAAGAACCTTAATGGTCCCCCTATGTCCTATTCCCATGAATAAAATTTGGCACTAGATGTTGTGTTCTCTATTCAAAATCTTCGTCATTATATCCTTACATGTACCACCAAAGTTGTGACCAATTCCAACCCCATGGATTTCCTGTTGAGTCGACAAATCATTAATGGGAAGTACGCTTGTTAAATCATTATTCTTCAAGAATTTGATCTCATATTTGTCACACCTAGGAGTAAGAAAGGTTTAGCCCTTGCTGAACTCATTTCCAAATTTCCCACTAGTACACCTGATCCGCCTATAAATGATGATCTTCTGGATGAACACTTATTCTCCATTACTTCAGATGATCCTTGGTATGGTGACATCCTTATCTATTTTTGAACCCAAAAATTCTCCCCCACCTCACTCATGATGATCGACAACATATTCGACATCAAGCCCCTCACTACCTCCTCATTGGTGATGATCTTCATCGTTGCAGTGTCGATACTATCCTCCATCGTTGTATCACCCATGCTTAAGTTGAGCAAGTGCTCAATGCCTGCCACAGTGGCGCTTTTGGTGGTCACCTCTCTGGGATGGCCACTTCCCAAAAAATCATGTGCGGCGGTTACTTTTGGCCTTCTCTCTTTAGTGATTATATTGAGGAAGTCAAACATTGTCCCAATTTCCAGTTATACGCCCCTAAGGTGCAATCTCCACCTACTCCCCTCTATCTTGTCATTGCAGCCGCTTATTTCTATAAATGGGCTATTGAATTTATGGAGTTTCCATCCCCATCCATTAATAACCACAAGTATATTATTGTGGTCATCGACTATTTCACCAAATGGGTTGAAGTCATGCCAACGTTCAATAACACCACGGCTACTGCAACCCTCTTTTTTCTTAACCATGTTATCACTCGATTTGGGGTTCTGAAACAATTGGTCTTTGGCCATGCCTAACACTTTGAAGATGAGATGTGGCATGAGCTATCCTCTCTGTAACTTGGGCTTTGAACACCAATATTCTTCTTCTTATTACCCCCAAGGCAATGGGAAAGTTGAAGCTATCAACAGAATCCTTAAGACTATGCTTCAACAGATGGTGAATAAACACAATACCAACTGGCATTTAATGCTCTTCCCTACTTTGTGGGCCTATATAACTTCTGTCAATACTGCCACCAGGTTCACTCATTTCCACCTTGTTTCTAGAGAGGAGGCAGTCTTACCAATCAAGTATGAAATCCCCTCCCTCCACCTTGGCGTTGAACTCCTCTTGAGCACCCAACCTTTATAACAACGACTTAATATGCTTGAGCGCACCAATGAAGGTCGTCATGTTGCATTGCAAACCATTGAAGTAGCCAAAAAGTGCACCAAAGCTCAGTATGACCGAAAAGTCCACCCTCGTACCTTCCATGAAGGCGACCTTGTTCTTGTTTATGACCAAGCTCATGATGTCCTAGGGCACGGAAAGTTTGAACCACTATGGCTAGGACCTTACATCATTCATAAGTGTTTGGGAAAAGGGGCATACCTTTTAGAGGGTCTAGAAGGAGAAATCCTTCCCAACCCTCACAATGCACTCTACCTCAAGAAATTTTACCCATAGCATTTCCCATTGAAATGTGTGTATATCTTTCTTTTTTCTTGCATTTAGGTAGTTTGCATCCCCCACCATATTATACATTGTCTTCTTGTGTCTTTCATATGGATCCATCATCCACACCTTATATCGGTTATGTTGATGGTGCGAGTCACTTCACCAGGAATCTAGCCTTGACAGCTTGGGCCATTTTCACCCCCCTGAGTTCGTTAGTACGCTCCAACGACGTCTGCATTGAATCTTCCACCAATAACTAGGCCAAATATGATGTTTTTATAGGTTTATTAGTCGATTCCCTTGATCATCACATCCTTCACCTTCATGTTTGTCTTGATTCCTAGCTACTTGTCATGCAATTGAACAATGTTTGTCATGTGCATAATCCTATCCTATTTGGAAAATATCTACGAGTTAATATTTTGGTGCGTGAATTTGAATCCATTACATTCAGTCATGTTCCTAGAGCCCAAAATTACTATGTAGATACCATTGAAAATAACATTCTAGATTGGAATTTATCACATGCATATACAAGAAGACATCCATAAACAAACAATGAACCACAATCGTCACAAAAATATGCATAACCATAAATATGTATCATAATATAATGTTTTGAGTCCACTACTCTAAATACATCTGACATGCCCATTCCCATGTTATCACAAAACAAAAATGGGGACCCACATGTTCCTATGCTTAATAACTATCATTTGGAGGCTCCCTAGCTAATGGCTCCATCCCATCAGCCCGTAGGCCTCATACGATGTGACCAGCCATAGCAATGTGTCACATGATTCTTTACCACTCTGAGGGAAGACTAGTGCACTCATATGTACACCGATCTTATAGTTCGTGCCACCTTCACTATGTCACCCCGCTCAGTAACATGTCGAATCTACGTCGGAGATCCTCCAGTGGAGCATCACCACCTGATCTTTGTTGTGATGTGGCCCCGCCCTAATCTACAGCCCCAGGCGTTGCAACTCATCTCGTGCATCCTTTCGGCCTCACCAGTACTATATCTGCGTACCACAAAGTTTAGAAATCAGTACCACATACACATATTTCTTAAACTATCAATGCATCAAATATATAACAACTTTCGCTTACCATTTAGACCCCACACTTGTAACGATGGAATTGGTAAGTCAAGGTCCCCTTGATAGTTCATGTCACTATATGGGTAGTCATCTATGTACAGTGGAATCTAGTCCCAATGAGAAAAAAACCCAGGTCATAACACTTGTTTGACTCCCCCTCCACCTCGTTGCAGTAGCTGCCCCCATCTGCACATCCTGGGCTCGTGTAGGCCCCCATCATAGATTTGTACATGAGGACAAATAGTGGGGATCCTCTCAAAGAAGAGTGAGCATAACATTGTCCCAAATGAACAGTTACCATTGGTCCTCCATCTGCATAATACCAACTATCATTTCAATGGCAACAACATCATTTGGGCCCACCCATAGTAGGTCCCTGCCAACACACTCTACACCAGCATCATCTGCCCGTCAATGATATGGTGGAAGGGATGACTACCCAAGATCCACAACTCTATTGCAGTTGTAGCTCATGTCTCAAGACTCTCTAGGTCATTGATCTGAATGGTCATGCCCTTTGCATGAATCCCCGTACACACTCGCAATCAACTAACTCACTTGTATGCCTCTCATGAGGCAGCACTACATGTCTCTCCCCTACCATCCCCAAGGGGGGGAATCTATTCAAAAAATATATGTCTTGTATCGTGATCTCGATCTTGTGCCCTTGCACTACAAATGACTTCTAATTTGGGTCCTAGTAACTCATAATCCTTGACAGCAAGGGCTCACCGACCCTCGTCATAGGGTTCTCTAAGAAATTTAGCATGCCATACCGTGCCAAAATATCTCTCACTTCTTGATTCCCCTAAATATTAGTGCGGAGAACAATGTAAACTTTGAAACGGGAACTGATATTGTTACCCGTTTCGTAGAGATAGCAAAAAAATGACCCGATTTTCAAAAGTGGTGATGCAGAATACACATGTTTTTTTTAGAACATGGTTTTTGGAACTTTAATTTTTTTTCATGTTCAAGAATGAAATCAAGTTTTAGAATGGTATTGATTTTCATGCTGATTTTAAAAAGTGAGTATTCTGCATCACACCCTTTTTTTAAAAGACCTATTTTTTGACTTTTAATTTTCTAGTGTGTGAAATGTAAAAAAATATTTTCGAAATTTGATAGTTTTTGAAGTCGTCATTTTATTCATATTTTCTTGTTCTCTATCTTAATTTTTTTTTTTTTAGGGGGGTATTTATTGTTTTGCGTTTTTAAATTAGAAAGTCGATAGTTTGAATTTTAGATAATCTACATATTTATACATCCTTAATTAATTTTTCAATCCACATGAAATAATTGTTTCTAAAAAACAACATTTTTTAACAATGGACATAAAAATAACCATTTTTAACATAAATATAACAAAAAAACTAAACGTTTTGATAATTTTTTGCTAGAATTAACATGTCAAAATCACAATTTTTATACAAAAATATTAACTAAAAATGGTCAAATAATAGTTTTTTTTATGAATTTCATGTCAAAAAAATAATAATAACAACTTTTTTTTTCAAAAAATAATAATTAACTTAAAAATCAATGCGAAAATCACAGTTGTGCTCTCTCTTTCTTTCACATACCAGACTCTTGATGGAAATTTCACCTCTTTTGAACTTTTCCAATCTGAGATTAGCTTCTTATCACTTAAAGCACTTGAAATATTTGTAGGCATGAGCTCAGGTGGAGTTCGTTCACCAATGTTTTTTGAAGATACACCTTTAAGACTCTTTGGTCCAGAAAGATTCAAAGAAATTTTCCTTGATGCCATTTTCCTAAAAAAAACCACATAAATTAGTAAATAAAAAAACATATTAATTTAAATTAACAACAAAAATATACCATAATTTTTTTATTTGTATAATCAGAATTGCCCAGCCACCTCTAACGGCCAGGCGGGTCGATGGGCGAGCGGGAGGTCAGGTGAGGGATAATGAGACTAAGTGCGCAATTAGGCAAATATGGGCGAGCCCCTACCCATGCGCCCCCCACAACCCCCTGACGACTACATTGAAGCCCCGGCCCCATTAACTTATTCCTCTCACGAGAGATCTCTTGTCTGGATTCACTACACATTAATAATTAAAGTAACACGCCTGATCCAATCTCCGAAAATGATGATGATGACAAATCCCTCGATATGATTACCAAGTTATTGTACTCCCTGCATCCATCAAATCTGTGTTTTCTCTTTGTTTCGCTCGCCAACTCTGTATTTATTCGTGGTCCATCCTTTGCATGCCACGCTAGATGTTTGTTTTCAGCGGAATTTTCTGTTTGAACGAAGCTTCCTAAGCTTCCCCCCCTCCCGGGCCCTCCTCCCCTTCCCTCACCCTACCCCCTACCGTCCCCCCACACTCCCGCGCCCCAATCCCCCTACCCCTGCCCCCCATCCCCCCAAACCCCCCAACCCCTCCCCGCGGCTGCCCCTCGCCACTGCGCCCACCCCCGCAACCCCCGCCCAACTGTACCCTTCACCAGCCCTCACCCACCCCTACCCCCGTGCCCTACCCCGCACCTCCCCCCCACCCGCCCCCCCCTTACACCCTACCCGCGCCCTACCCTTACCCCCCCTACCCCCTACCCCCCTCCCCACCTTACCCCCTACCCGCGCACCCCCCAACCCCCTACCCCCCCACCTTACCCCCTACCCGCACACCCCCCCTTACCCCCTACCCCCTACACCCCCCCATCCCCTACCGCCTACACCCCCCCCGTCACCCCCGCACACCCCCTACCCCCCTAGTCAAAGTGAAAATTGGCACTTCAAAGATCACATCCAATGTTCTTTCCAACCACCTTCAAGACTGCTCCAAACAATCCTACTTCTATTATCTCTTATTACTAAAGCATGGTTACAAGTGTTTTACTTGTTTTATGTGTATTTTAGTGCCTTTGGTCTCCTAAGTTATGGCCTGTATCTCTAACTACTTTTGATTCTCTATCATAAGTTGCTAGCAATTTCTTTATAATAAAGAATAGTGAACAAATCTGATCAAAGTGAATCTACTATTACTAAAACATGGTTACAAGTGTTTTATTTGTTTTGTGTGTATTTTAGTGCCTTTGGCCTCCTAAGTTATGGCCTGTATCTCTAACTACTTTTGATTCTTTATCATACATTGCTAGCAATTTCTTTATAATAAAGAATAGTGAACAAATCTGGTCAAAGTGAATCTACTTGTATTTCACAAATAGATGTACTTTTTTTTATGAATGAATAAAACTTTGGTTTAAAAGAATTAAATATATATATATATATAAAATAAACATAATTAGTATTCAAAAAACAATCAAAATTTAATGTAAAAAACATAAAAATTTAATTAATACAGAAATTGTAAATTATATATATATATATATGATTGAATGACTAAAACTCAAAATTTAATGATAAAAAATATAATCTTATTTTAAAATATACTTTAATTAACATGAAAATTGTAAAATTTAAATAATTGGAACAAGACTCTTTAAATTTACACCTTTATTAGCAAAATTAACAAAATTGTTAATTTACCGTAAAAATAAAACTAAAATTCTGTTCAAAAGCAAGCTAGTTTCTCATGTTTTTCCAAAGAAAAGACATCCACATTATATAATATAAAACTATTTCACTTTAAAAATTTAAAATTGCCAACTATATGTAATATCGTTAAAAAATTGAAGTAATTTTTTAGAAATATATTATTAAACATTTTATAATTTAATATTAAAAATTTTCAATATTTATAAACTTTTAAGATAATTTAAGTTTTTTCTTCAAAATTCTCACAAAATATGCTCCTGGGTCGATTCCCGGAATCGAAATTCTGTTCAAAAGCAAGCTAGTTTCTCATGTTTTTCCAAAGAAAAGACATCCACATTATATAATATAAAACTATTTCACTTTAAAAATTTAAAATTGCCAACTATATGTAATATCGTTAAAAAATTGAAGTAATTTTTTAGAAATATATTATTAAACATTTTATAATTTAATATTAAAAATTTTCAATATTTATAAACTTTTAAGATAATATAAGTTTTTTCTTCAAAATTCTCACAAAATATGCCCCTGGGTCCATTCCCGGAATCGACGTCGATTCCGGGAATCGACCCAGGAGCATATTTTGTGAGAATTTTGAAGAAAAAACTTATATTATCTTAAAAGTTTATAAATATTGAAAATTTTTAATATTAAATTATAAAATGTTTAATAATATATTTCTAAAAAATTACTTCAATTTTTTAACGATATTACATATAGTTGGCAATTTTAAATTTTTAAAGTGAAATAGTTTTATATTATATAATGTGGATGTCTTTTGTTTGGAAAAACATGAGAAACTAGCTTGCTTTTGAACAAAATTTTAGTTTTATTTTTACGGTAAATTAACAATTTTGTTAATTTTGCTAATAAGGTGTAAATTTAAAGAGTCTTGTTCCAATTATTTAAATTTTACAATTTTCATGTTAATTAAAGTATATTTTAAAATAAGATTATATTTTTTATCATTAAATTTTGAGTTTTAGTCATTCAATCATATATATATATATATATATATATATATATATATATATATATATATATATATATATATATATAATTGTAACTACAGAATTTTAGTTTTATTTTTACGGTAAATTAACAATTTTGTTAATTTTGCTAATAAGGTGTAAATTTAAAGAGTCTTGTTCCAATTATTTAAATTTTACAATTTTCATGTTAATTAAAGTATATTTTAAAATAAGATTATATTTTTTATCATTAAATTTTGAGTTTTAGTCATTCAATCATATATATATATATATATATATATATATATAATTTACAATTTCTGTATTAATTAAATTTTTATGTTTTTTACATTAAATTTTGATTTTTTTTTGAATACTAATTATGTTTATTTTATTTATTTATATATATATATATATATATTTAATTCTTTTAAACCAAAGTTTTATTCATTCATAAAAAAAAAGTACATCTATTTGTGAAATACAAGTAGATTCACTTTGACCAGATTTGTTCACTATTCTTTATTATAAAGAAATTGCTAGCAATGTATGATAAAGAATCAAAAGTAGTTAGAGATACAGGCCATAACTTAGGAGGCCAAAGGCACTAAAATACACACAAAACAAATAAAACACTTGTAACCATGTTTTAGTAATAGTAGATTCACTTTGATCAGATTTGTTCACTATTCTTTATTATAAAGAAATTGCTAGCAACTTATGATAGAGAATCAAAAGTAGTTAGAGATACAGGCCATAACTTAGGAGGCCAAAGGCACTAAAATACACATAAAACAAGTAAAACACTTGTAACCATGCTTTAGTAATAAGAGATAATAGAAGTAGGATTGTTTGGAGCAGTCTTGAAGGTGGTTGGAAAGAACATTGGATGTGATCTTTGAAGTGCCAATTTTCACTTTGACTAGGGGGGGTAGGGAGTAGGGGGTGGGCGAGGGTGGCGGGGCTGGGGGGGGTAGGGGGTTGGGGGGGGGGGATGTAGGGGGTAGGGGGTAAGGCGGGGGGTGGGGGTAGGGGGGCGGTTAAGGGTAGGGGGTTGGGAGGGGGGAGGGTAAGGTGGGGGGTAGGGTGTGGGCGAGGGGGGGGGGGGTAACGGTAGGGCGCGGGTAGGGTGTAAGGAGTGGGGGGGGTAGGGGTAGGGCACAGGGGTAGGGGTGGATGGGGGCTGGGGAAGGGTACAGTTGGGCGGGGGTTCGGGGGGTGGGCGCAGTGTCAGTGATATAATTTGTTCATAATGTCATGTTTTTTTAGTTTTATAGTTGAAAAATTTTCAATTTCTTTTGTATCTAGCATGTTGTGGTTGAAAACATGTTAAATTTATACTTAGGAAAGAAAAATGATATTCTACCAGAAACATTAATGTGTTTTTTTCTTAAAATTTAACTGTTTGAGACATAAAAAATTGGTTTTATTAGCATTTTTTAAAAAGTTTGAAAATTGACCCTAAAAAAAAAAATCATTATTCCAGTATCAACACTTTCGTTTTGAAGCTATATTTTGCACGAAAATTTCGTAGTAAATTTCGTAGTCACTGCCATTTTTAAAACACGTTCAAAATTGACACCTAAAAAAAAAACATCGTTCCAATATACACACTTTTCGTTTTTAGCACTGTTTTTGATGTTTTTTTGGGGTTTTTTGGCCAGAGTTCCCGTTTTGAGTTTATAGTTCCCGTTTCAAAGTTTACATTGTTGGAGGGGTTCCAAATCTTGTTCTCACCATGCAACCCTTAGCTCTGCCATACCTACAAAATACCATTATGTTTTTCAACTCAAAGTCAAAGGCATGCATGTCTACTACTTAGCTTATGCTCACCATAGACCACCAATCCTGCTTTTCCTCTTAGCACAGAATGCATTTTTTTTCCCTCAAAACTACATTGGATGCACTTATGGGTGCAATTCCTACGTTCCAAAACGCAAAACCACCCCCCAAAAGTGTGTTTTGACTATGAGGATGAGCAAGGGTCCCCCACAATCTGAAAGTCTAATCCACCAAAAATGATGAGTAAGGTTAGGCCACCTAACTCCAACTTGCAGATCCTGATTCTGATGGTCATATTTTCCGCTATGATCTCCACAAGATTTAGGGCCTTCTCCTCCTCTCCAAATTCTCCATAGCTCACTATGCAAATGAATTGGATCTACGAGAAAAAACCCATTTATAGGAAAACCCTAGTTTTTTCATCACCTATTGCGACCAAACCGTAGCTCTGCTTGATGAATCGTCAACACCGTTGGAAATCTCTCACCGAATTTTATAATGGGTCTCCCTTTGTTTTTGGTAATTTGAAACATCACAAAGAAGCCATTTTTTCCATGAGGTCTCACTTTGCCTCCTCTTAAAATCGAATTTCCTCATTTGAACCACCTGTACTCTTGTACCACTTTACCTTTGAATTGGTTAACTCACATGAATTTTTTTTCATGAGTAACCATCATTTACTCATGTTTTTATGGTCCCCTCTAGGCCTCCCCCATGTGGCAGCATCATTGAGTCACGCTTGTTCAGAGCATCTACGATGAGTCATCTTTATACCTATGGAGTCTGCTACGATTCCCCTTGAGTCCAATTACAGTATTCCGTACATATCTTTGTCGCATCCATCTCATTATATTCATATTTGGCCTCCATCTATACTACTTCGTCTTTTCTAAAACCCCCATTTAAGTCATTGATCATCCCCTCCAGAATCGAGTCAGTCACTACCAAGTCAACCATACATATCATGCTATGACAAGGGAAGTCATCAATCCACCACTTATCTTGTTTTCCTCCATCATCATCCATGGTTTCAGTGCATTAGTCACTCTACTATGATACCTCGTGCCTTTGTTAAGGATTCCTTATTCGCTTAACTTTGGCAGGCCCTCTTCTATCGACTTTAGCACATTTATTCCAAAAGAGTGGTCTAGAGGATAATGTACCTTGGTTTCAACTTTCATCTTTGTTTGGTGCCTTAGATCAAGCAAAGGGAATCATTAATGCCCTTTGACTTGGTCGTTTCTCACGTGCTCGACGCCAACTCCATATCGCACAATTGAGAATTGTACACTTGATGGTTCAGTGATCCAGATGATCGTACCAGTGATTCCTAGGTGTGCGTGAGATGTTCCCGACCTCATGAAGGGGTGGCCCTTCAGGTATCCCCCTACATGCCTAGATGACCACATATGTTAATCGAGCCTCAGATGTTGTTCTAGAGATCTGATGGGTTCGGTTTCACCCACTTGCAGTGCCCGTAGCATGCATGTCTCCTTCATATTATCCATTCAGATCTTCAAATCCCTTCCTATTTAGTAGGGCTTCTTCAATTGTCATCCCCCCTCACCATGTGAGCTTGAGGGACAATATGTCGCATGTACTCAGATATTATTATATCCAGTCCTTGCTTGTCTTTCCAGGCACATTATGTATATGGGATCCATTGTATTATTTTCTAGCCCATTAATGCCAGCATATCATGTATCATGTACAATTTAGCTTAGCCCCACATTGTTGAACTCACCATTATTATTTGTACGCAGTCATTTATGTCCTTCCTTGCATTGCTTTAGCTATCTCTCTCTCTCTCTCCCTCTGACTCCCCTTTGGTGTCTCGTGGAAGTGTAACCTACAATGTACTTCAGTCATATGATTTTCTCCAAACAGTCATATGTTTGGGGGAAATCTGTTATCACCAAAAATAATCACCTAGCCATTTCTAACTAGGTGGATCGAAGTACACCATGTAGGATTAAGCTTACCATAGTAAAATCACTTTCACCATAGGAAATTATTTAGTAAACCATTTTTATTAAATTATTTTCTAATTAAAATAAAATTAAAACCCCATGACAATAATTGAATAAATCATTATTTATTTAATTTTCTCTGAGAATAATTATTAAATAATTGTTTGATAATTATTCCTTGTCACATTTGACTAAATATCCTAGGAATAATTAAATAAATAACTATTTATTTATTATTCCTTATTTCCATTATTGGAATAATTGTTAAATCATTATTTAATAATTATTTCAATTTCACACCATTCTTAATCCTCGCGAAATAATTAATAAATCATTTTATTTGTTAATTATTTCTAAATAAAGATATTTGACCATTTTAAATATCTTTTCCCTCTCCAAAAAATACAATAAAGTATTCCTAGCGGTTAGGTCTTGATTTGGTCAACATTATTTTCTTATTCTCCATTTTCGAGATTAACTCAGTACCTTGTTATAAACAGGAGGGTTTTCCATTCATTCTTCACCATGATCATTATCATTGTCACCATTATCGTCTCTTTTCTTTTGAGCTCCCATTTGAGTTCTCCACATTGTTCTAGGTTTTTCACATATTGAGAGAGAAGATCGATTACTGAAGCATCAAGGACATCAAAGGACCCATCCCATGGAGGGGGATTCACAGACCCTTTTTGTAGATTTTCTTCACCAGGTGTCATCAACAAAAGAATTTATTCATCTTAAATTCTTTCCATTTGGGTTATTGCATTGGATATCTATATTGTTGTTTATTGTTTTGTATCATATATGTTATTTTTGTTGCAAGTTTTTCCACTTTTTATTGAATATCTAAAGCGTAAGTAGCCATAAATTGTTGTTAGGGTCACTTGTCACCTAGTGACTTCAGTGAATTGTTTTTGGTACACCTTCCAAGAAATTTCACTCTTACACAAAAATATTTGGATTTGTGGCGGGAAGACAAATCATCAATGGAATCATAACGACGCAAGAGAAAATTCATTTTCTGAAGAGCTAGAGGAATTAGGGGATGTTGGTGAAACTCAACCTATCCAAAGCCTATGATAGAATGAATTCGGTGTTCCTCACCCATACATTGGTGGTGTTTGGGTTCTCAGGACAATTGATTAGATAAATCAATTTGTCTATATCCACATCTTTATATTGTATTCTCCTCAATGGATATCCAATGAGCACCTTCATATCATCTATAGGTTTGCATCAAGGGGATCCTCTTTCTCCTTTCATGTTCATTATAGCAGTAGGAGGGCTAGGCAAATCCTTGGATGCTATAGTGCATTCAGGTAGGATCAGAGGGTTGAAAGTACCTAATACATATCTAAGAACAATGAATCAACAATTTGTAGATGCCAATTATCTCTTTGGAGAACCATCTATGTGGGAAAAGAGAACCATCATTTCAATTCTGGAGGACTTTCAAGAAGCATCAAATATGTTAATCAATAACCAAAACCCAACTTATACATTTTCAACACCCGAATACCGATTCAAAATTATTTTCCTCACTTGATGGGATTTCAAATTGATTCCTTACCAACTAAGTACTTTGGGATTCCACTTGTGGCCAACCCTTAAGGATCTCCTTCTGGAAGGAAGTATGTAGTAATCTCTCCAAAATACTACAAAATGGACCTTCAAAACCCTCAATTTAGCAAGTTGAGCAACATTATTAAAACTAGTCCTTCAAGCAATCTCAATCTATCAACTATTTGTCCTCCTGTCCTGAAGGAGAATATATTATGAAAATGTAGCAACCCACACGAGATTTCTTTGGTAGGTAACTGATTCTAATAAGAAATCGGCCTTAGTCTCATGGGACAAGATCAGTTTACCTAGGCTCCGTGGAGGACTGGGTCTTCATGATCCAGAGTTGTTGAGCAAGGTGATGGGAAACAAATTGTGGTGGCCTTGGCTACAAGGGGGCTTAGAATTGTGGAAAAGGATCTGGGACAAAATTTATGGTCAAAATTACTCTCGATCAGAAAATATCCAATCAAGGGACTTCCCAATGGGATCAGTCTTATGGAATCTAGCAAAGAGGGATAGCAATATCATTAAAGAGAACTTCTTCTAGGAGATCCATGATGGAACTAATGCTTCTGGGAACATTCTTGGCAACAACTCCTTATACTAGATAAAAGCACATAATTGAACACTATTAAAGCATTCCTACACACTCAAAATGCCCATTCAATGAGAGATTATTAGAAACCACCAAGTCTACAGGATGAATGAGGAAGTTAGAAATCAAAGGTGGAATGGCATACGAGAGATGAAATTCAAAACTTGACAATATTCAATAACGTGCTTTGGAACTGTTTTATCCCAATCGAGGAAGGAGTTGATGGATTGAGATGGGGATACAGGTATAAAGGTATGTTATAAAATAAAGAAGCCTACCACCTTGCAGCAAGTTTTGTTTCCCTCCCAAAATATCCCTTATGGCACAACATATGGTGTTACAATATATGGCTAAAGGTAGCTCATTTCCTTTGGTTGGTGGGGTGAAGACGTATACTAAATCTGGAGCATCTCCTACAAAAAGGTTACATCAGCCCATCTAGATGTATGATATTTCAAACTCAAGATAAATCCATTGGTAATATACTAAATTATTACTCAGGAAGTGAAACTTTGTGGCTTTGTTTGGAAGAAACCTTTGGACACACAGATCGATCAAGGAACAATATTAGGGAAACGATCATGCAATGGAGAATGTCCTTCTTCAAAAATCCTATTGTCAATTGAGCTTAGGTGTTGGTACTTGGATTTCTTCTTTGTAATATATGGAAAGGAAAAAACAAGCTCATCTTCAAAGATTTGATCACTCCCTGACTATTCATTTGGAATACCATAAAAAAAAAAATACGAGAGTCAATACTAGCAGGGAACTAGGCAGAAGACGATTGGAAAGCAAATGGGGAGGAAATCTTGATCCTAGCATGCCTAATTTTATCTTCATCGATGTCAGGTCCACCAAAGCTCTGAAGGTCACAGGAACAAGTACCCCTCTAGAATGATTTGTGAAGATTAACTTCAATGGAGCATCAAAAGGAAATCAAGGTCCAGTAGGATATGGTGGCATCTTTAGGAATTTGACAGGAAATCCCCTTGGGATCTATGATGGGTATTAGGTTTCAACAACGAATAACATAGCCGAATTCATAGCTCTCAAAAAAGTTCTGATGCTAACAAGATAATTGGAGATTTCAAAAATCCAAATTACAGGGGGCTAAACAATGGTGGTCTAAGAGACACAAAAAATGTTGAAAGGCACCCCATCATCAAAGGTGATTGAGACATTGCGATTGGAAACCCAGGAAATTCAGATAAGAGAGCTTCTTCTATCATTTCCCTATGCAATCACCTCTCATAGCAGACGAAAAAACAATGTAGTGGTGGATTGGATAGCCAATTGGGGGCTTATAGACTCACATCACAAATTTTCCTTGGGCTAGCCTCCATATTTACCTCCCTAGGACCTAGAGAACATGGGCAAGATGATCAATCAGGACAACTCTTCCCCGATGGGGGTGTGTAAGGTGACAAGTGTGTGGGTGACGAATGGGTATGAGGTACGGAGCTTGGTCTTAGGAAATTCCAACCAAATGGCATGATACGTTGTGATGGTAAAATAGGAGGCCACCCCAAGTGGTGCAAGTGGAGAAGAAGCATCGAGAAGGTGGCTTGAACTAATAAAAACCGTTAATTCACCATTTGGTGTTGCATTTGTTTGCTAATTTTGGGAGAGTGGGTTAAAGGGATTGAGGTAGTTGAGTGTGCATAGGCATTCAACCTATGCATTCCCACTGGTGTGGGCTTAACTAGAGCGAGAGGAATTGTTCAAGGGCAGTATGAGGTTGTTGGGTACCTAGTCCTTGCGAAGGTGAAAACAGTTTAGGATCCTGGTGATGGTGATTGTAACTATATTCCAGAGGGTGTCATCATTGAATTCTACCTATAGGTGAGTATGTTCTGCTTCAGAGGTAATTGTTGTTTTGGTGTTAACATTTTGATACGTCATTTCAATCTCCCTTCCTTTTCTTATTGGTGGCCTCTAGTTATTCTGCAGTCCTGGACCCCCTCAACCAACCTCCCTGGTGGTGTCAGTGCTTCTCAGAAGCAACAAGGAGGAGCGTGGCAATGCCGGGGTTGGAGTGTCGGGTGGCTTTTGGGTTCGAAGCATCCTAGTGAAGGCACTCTCTTGGAGAGTTGGGGTGAAGACACTTCGAATTTGAGGGTGAGGCTCATTAGTTCTTTGTTTTAGGGTGGGAGTAACCCTTCTTCTCAACATGACTAGAGGATGAGAGGGGTTAACTGCACTAAACTTGGATTGGATTATCGTCATGTTGAGACAACAAGGGAGGGCTCAGCATGGTACTGGCCGTTGCAGACAACTTGGGGACTGGGCCGAGCGGGTGAAGGAGCGAGAAAGGGAGGGCATGGTGCCAGAGGGGGAGATAGCCTAGGACAGTGCCACGTCGCCAAGGAGCGTGGTGCAACCTCTGATGCTAGAATCAATTGCCAAACAACTGCGTGATATCCATGCAAGTTTGGACATTCTCCACATTGAGCAAAGGTATGCTGATAGAAATGAGCTTATAGCCTACATCAATGACTTGCAACTCTCGAATGCCCCGCTTTACTTCATTGCATCTTGCCCAAGTCCTGTAAAAGGCCAGATGAAATCGAAGCGAGGCTGAATCATATCAATTTTCATGTTCATGAGGGGCATGGTCATCTTGGTGTCCCTAGAAACACTCAAGCAATAAATTCTTCAATGTAGTATAGTTGTTGCTAGTTTTTTTATATTATCTGTGTTTTGGGCAATAAAACTAATATGCCTTTAGGTTCGTGTAAAAGCAGATTTTATGTTTTTAAATTTTGCACTACTCTCTTACCTAACAAATCCAATGGAAGTAAAAACAGGAGAAGAGAGAAATTTCTACATAAATGTAATCCATTCTTAAAAAACTAATATAAATACGTCGATTACCAAAAAAACATGTTGGCTAATTTAAAAATTGATTCATAGAAACTTTATAATGAAAAAGTATCTCATAAAAAATCAGACTTATTGCATTATTGGAAAAAGCTTGTTCTACAAGAACGAATTGTATTTATTTTTCCCGTGAATAATCAAAGAAGATGCATGCGTTATTTCGTTGCATTTACATTTATGCGTGTGATTATATTAAAGAGTTTTCCCAAAACCCATCATTATAATGGAGTTGGAATGTAAGTTGCAATGTAAATGTAGAATTATTATTTTAATAAAGTTTGGTATGTAGAATTATTATTTTAATAAAGTTGGATATGTTAATTTATAATTTAAATTAGATGGTACGGAAAATTCAAAATTATAAATTTTTAATTATTTTTTATGATTTTTTAATTTTGTTTTTCAAAAAAATAATTTACATTATTATTAAATATAATATATAGTTACATAATAAAATTTTAAAAAATAAAATATAAATAAGATTTTAAAAATAATAAGATGATGATCGGATTAATATGAGTCTTTAGAAATTGAAAAATTTAAAGGTCAAATCTTTCCGTTGTAATCAGATTTACTTAAAATGAAAATCTTTAAAAATTAAAAATTCAAAAGTCAAATCTTTCGGTTGCAATCAGATTTACCTAAAATGAAAATTTCTCTTGTTAGTGTGTTTCATTGTCTTCTCATTATAGTTTTTATTAAATTTTTTATTTTTGATATTTAACACATAGGAGTAGAATGGAGTTGGAATGTAAGTTACAATGCAGATGTAGAATTATTATTTTAATAAAGTTTGGTATGTAGAATTATTATTTTAATAAAGTTTGGTATGTTAATTTTTAATTTAAATTAGATGGTACGGAAAAATTAAAATTATAAATTTTTAATTATTTTTTATGATTTTTTATTTTGTTTTTCAAAAAAATAATTTACATTATTATTAAATATAATATATAATATATAATTACATAATAATATTTTAAAAAATAAAATATAAATAAGAGATAATTTTAAAATAATAAGATGGTGATCGGATTAATATGAGTCTTTAGAAATTGAAAAACTTAAAGGTCAAATCTTTCCGTTGTAATCAGATTTACTTAAAATGAAAATCTTTAAAAATTCAAAATTCAAAAGTCAAATCTTTCGGTTGCAATCAGATTTACCTAAAATGAAAATTTCTCTTGTTAGTGTGTTTCATTGTCTTGTCATTATAGTTTTTATTAATTTTTTTATTTTTGATATTTAACATATAGGAGTAGAATGGTAATCTCTTTGCATGGTTTAAGAATGAGGAGGTTGATGGGAATGTGAAGGTTTAATTTTAATATATAGATATAATTAATTTATTATTAAAGTTAATATTGATAAGAATTAATATTTATAACAATTTTTTTGTGTAATTAAAATATTTTTAAAAAATAAATTTTAATATATATAAAAACTTGAGTAGGCTTATTAGTTAAGAGTATGTATTTAATTTAATAATCAAATTATCATCCTTATTTGATAAACAAAAGAAATTAAAATAACTAAATATCTAATAACATAAAAAAACACATTTAAAACATAATTTTTAATATATATATTATAGCTTAAGAGATATCTCTTCCCTCGTGTATACCATCTTTAATAATAAAAACGGTTGTATATTTTTTTGCTTCGAAATATAAATTCCCAGTTCAGTTCATAACATCTTTAAATTTAATAAATGCTGAAATTGATTTGGCTAAATATTTAACGATATAAAACACTCATTTATATATAGTTATCGCTGAAATTACACTATTACTACAAGATGAGTCAGCCTTAAAATCTTCTCGCTTTCTTATCACCTTCACAATGGCAAGTCGGCAACTCTGCTGAAACTATTTGAGACGGCGGTGTTTACAGCGAAGAGTGTTCGGTTTTCAAATCAATTCGACCAATAGAAAATAAAAAAGGAATACGACACCAGCGGGGCAAATGGGCGCCGAGTCAGAGGCAACCGACGTCTTTGCGAATGGCGTTGGGAATAGAGAACAAAGATTGAATCTGTGGTTTGATCCCACGGCGGACTTCCATAACTATTCAATTCTTTGGAACCACAATCAAATCGTGTACGTGCTTATTCCTTATAACTGAAACAGATCATGAATTTATTTCTAGTCTTTGTTTGTATTGTAATATATGTATATTTTGCATATTGTGAGCAGATTTTGGGTTGATTCTATCCCCATCAGGGTGTTCAAGAACAATGAAGAAACTGCGGGTATCCCATATCCGAATAGTCGACCCATGAGGATCCTCTCCTCCCTTTGGAACGGGGAAAACTGGGCCACTGATGGAGGAAGAGTTAAAATAGATTGGAGTAAAGCTCCCTTTGTGGCCTTTTATCAATCATTTGAAGTGAATGGATGCAGCGCGCCATCTAATTCATCTCTTCCCTGTGCCAACAATTGGTGGGAACAACCAGAATTTCAAAGCCTAGATGAATCTCAAGTGGGGAAACTTGATTGGGTTCGCAAAAATTACATGACTTACGATTACTGTCACGATACGTCCGGACGGTTTTCTACGACTCCAGCTGAATGTGCATTTAATGCTTAATCTATCAAACACGTTTCATAATAATAAATATTACACTATGGTCCGCGCTTGAATGAAGACGTACCAAAGAACTAGTTTTTCTGTCGTCTCAGCGTGGGCAAACGTTGTATCAATCTGAGAATACAAATGGACTTCCAAATGGCAAAATTTTGTTTGCTTTTACTTATCATGTTGTCTTGGAAATGCCGCCCTCCACGGGAGCCAATCAAAACACCTCGCCTTTTGCACTAATTATTTTCTTTTTTAAACCAGATAAACCTTCCCTCCTGTAAAAGCATCTGTTTTCAATATTTATATATATAAAAGAAGGCCGTTGTAACTGCATGTGCAGAAAGGACGAAAGGAGAATTTACGAAATTGGTATTTCTTTTCGCTCTGAATTTTGATTTTGGTTCTTTTTTCACTTTAAACAGAAATTGAAAGCCGTTAAATTTTTTGCCCTCTTAACGCAAATGACATATGTATTAATTCATCCGGTGGTTCCCATCATGAGAAGTTTATCTTCTCCAACCAATTTGAACTTCTCAAACCAATTTCAAATGTATTAAATCATCAAAGGGTTCTCATGACAATTAATTTCGGAAAAGCTTCTAAAACAACTCGTTTTTAACTTTGCATATAAAAAAGCAACAAAAAACTGTCATGAGAGCCATTTGCATTAGCATGACCATTCACGAGTACATTCAAAGTAGCAACATGTTTAACGGGTAAAAATACGATTAGTACGTTTGCATTAGCATGATTATTTATATTCATGATATTTAAAATCACATAATAAAAATATGATTAGTCTCATTAATTTAACAAGAGTTATATAGTAATGAGTACTTGTCACTTAATTTAAATATAGTTTAATTAAACTAAAAAATAATAGACAAAGATTTTATAATAAAAATAAAACAATTAGTTAAACACTATATTATTAGAATTTAAGCTTTGGTGATCTATATTTTGAATAAAAACATTTTCGGAAGACATATCACAAGAATTAGGAAAACCTAGAAAAATGAGAAGCCATTTTTAGTTAGTTAGATTGGAAATTTTATTATTATTATTATTATTATTTATTTAAATATATTTAAATTCATCATTTTTATGGTTTTAATACATATATTTATTTATTAAAAAATGTTTATAAATTAAATAAATAAATAATAATAAAATATAAATATTAGAGAATGCTTATTTATGAAATAAATAAATAATAACTATATATTATATATATTTATTTATTTTATCACTATGTTAGTTTTTTTTGGGTTAATATATTTATTTATATAAATATTCAAGAAGGTTTATTTATTTAATAAAGTATTAGTAATAAAAAATGTTTATTTTACCACTATGTTAATTTTAGATTAGTTAAAATCTATCTAATTGATAATATACTTATTAGCAATTATTGCAATTATTATTTTACCCTTTAACTATTAGTTTAAATTCCATTAAAATAATATCTATTATTTGACTCTTAGTTTACTTATATTAAAAAAATAAAAAATATATATGTTTATTTTACCACTATGTTAGTTTTTAGATTAGTTAAAATTTATCTAATTGATAAACTACCTATTAGCAATTATTATTCTACCCTTTGACTATTAGTTTAAATTCCATTAAAATAATATCTATTATTTGACTCTTAGTTTACTTATATTAAAAAATAATAATAATAACAATAATAAAATAAATAGTAATAAAAAAATTTCTAATCTAACTAACTAAAATTGGCTTCTCATTTTTCTAGGTTTTTCTTCGCCCAGTCAAACATAGATCTGATTCTTCATCTTGTCCTGATGATGAACCACATAGGTTGGTTCCAAAGGCGTTGACCTAATTCTTCTGATGTGATTTCTTCCGAAAATGTTTTTATTCTAAACACTATACTGTTAAATGCCATCATCAAAAATTAAGAAATGCTATTAACTAATATTGTTTATATTAACTTTTATACACTATAATATATATGTGTGTGTATTTTATATATATTTATGTGTTTTATTTGATATTAATGTATATATAAGTTTATAATTAAATATTATTGAAATATATTTTTAATATAATAATAAATCATCTTAAATTCAAATATGGAGAAAAAAGTAAAAGTCACAAAAATGGAATAATTGAAAAAAGAAAAAAATCAAAATCAAAAAGTTAAATAAAAAAGAAATAAAAGTAAAAATAAAAAATTAGTAACTAATAGAAATTGAAGTTACTAAACAACTCATAATAAGATCTCAACTAATTACCTTACAAATAAATAGATTTAAATAAAATAATAAAAAAACAAAAAATTATTTTACAAAATTAAACTATGAATAAACCACATAAATTTTTTGTCAAACACAAATTAATGCATAGTCAAAAAACAAACTAATGTACAATCAAAACAAAACTAAATGCTTAATACCATGGTAGACGATAAAGTTACTAAACAATTCATAATAAGATCTCAACTAATTACCTTACAAATAAATAGATTTAAATAAAATAATAAAAAAACAAAAAATTATTTTACAAAATTAAACTATGAATAAACCACATAAATTTTTTGTCAAACACAAATTAATGCACAGTCAAAAAAACAAACTAATGTACGATCAAAACAAAACTAAATGCTTAATACCATGGTAGACGATGTAACATGGTTGGTTTTAAGGAATCTGTGTGTTATTTATACATAAAAACAGGTGCAATCATTGGTTGTTGACGAGCCATTTCAGGAACAATCTAATTTCCAACCATGGTAGACGATGTAACATGGTTGGTTTTAAGGAATCTGTGTTATTTATACATAAAAACAGGTGCAAACATTGGTTGTTGACGAGCCATTTCAGGAACAATCTAATTTCCAAGGCAATCGTACACTACGTAACTTATTGTTGGTTTAGGGAATCTGTGTTACTTATACTAAAAAAGCAGGCGCAATAGTTTTTAAAAAGATATTGCCTTGTAGGGCTGGCAAGCAGTTAATACTTTAGGTTGAGTTAGACTTCCGATTGTTGTTTGCGTGAAATCTTGGATTAACTAGTATTTATTTCCGAGGAAGGGATGAGCTAGATCACTTAGAAGTTTTGGTTGAGTGAGGTTTCTCATTATTGTTTGTGTAAAATTTTGGATCAACATGGAAATTATTTCGGTGGAAGGAGCTAGACCTTTCAACCAACGATACACGACCATGGAAAAAATCAACAAAGGTACTGTTGTACTAGAATTAATAAGTGGGTTTGAGAGATGTTATTTAATTTAGTAGAAAAATATTTTAATGTTTATTAAGTTAAAAATAGTTTATGAGACAGATTGCTTCTTTATCTGCTTGAAATATTTGACTTTTTTCTTATGAAGCTTTAAAATAAATGCTCCTAATTTTTCAATAAATCCTTACTATAAAATTTCATAAAAATATATTAAATTTATAAATTTATAAAAATATTAAATTTCAAATAATTCCCAAAATAAAGAACTCCGAAAATAAAAGGGTGAGAGAACGCTCAAACGGTGTAAAAGGAAAAATAAATACTCTTAATGATGGAGATGAAGTTTCGTAGTTTCCCTACTTTCCCTTCATATGCAATTGGTCGGTAAACTACATTCTTATACAAATGGAATTTCTTCATTCTGTAAGTAGGTTGTAATGCCCCTCGATAAAATGTAAATATTTTATTTATTGTGGTAAAAATAAACTGAACTTGTTATTATTATTTGTTTAAAATTTAAATATAATTGATTTTCATGTGTATGTTTCCAAAAAGGAGATAATCCTCAAGGAGGAAGTTGTCCTCTTGAGGTGGAGAGATGGTTGCTGTGCAAGCAACCCTAACTGGAAAAGTTTCCAGAGAAAATGAGGGGAGGGAGGAAAAAAATCTGCGCTGTAGTGACAGGCAAAGAAAAGAGGCAAAATTTCCAAGAAGGAAAAGCAAAGAGGCTAAGTCTAGTGATGACCAGATAGCCCTGCTCGCTATACGAGAAACTTGCGGAGGACTGCGGTATAGCAAGAAGCAAGGGGGAGATTTTGGTCTCGAAAGACAAATCTCATGGTTGAGCGGTGAATTGAAGCAGACCCAGGTTTGGGTGACAATCAGCAAGATCTTAAAGGTCAGCAAGTTCCAGGTACGTAAAAGAATCCTATAGGACAGAACGATTGGTGAAAATCTATTGAAATACATTTCATAATGTAGGGGGTTTTTATTTCAGGAACTCGTAGGGAGATGCATTTATCTTTCTTTAGGAGTTTTCTTACTGTGGCCCGAGTTAGAGTATGTGCAAAGATTTATTGTGTTCTTTTCTTCCCTTTAAAAAGAAATGTAGGTCGTAGGGTCGATAGGGACCTACAGTAAAGAAACCATTGGTATAAGGTGGGAAAACTTATGAACTTATAGTAGAAATTGAAAAGCAAAAGGTTGACCCCTGGGAATGGGCAAAAGGAAGCTTACATAGTAGGCAGTGGTTGAATGTTAATAAACTACCCCACATGCACAGTTGAATGCGTGAAAACGTAGTATAATTTACAGAAAATAAGTACAGGGATTTCAGGTGCGGATAGTAGGACCATCAATTACAGGAGCCCGGAGAAAAGAACTGTAGTGGCAGAGTGAATGATGTATAGTGTTTAAGAAAAGAAATAATACATCGAGCCCTTGTCATCTTATCCATTCACAACAAAAAAATAATCCCAACGAAATTGCAATGTTGGTAAAGATATAAGCATGTAAACAAATGACAGGAGAATGAATGTGCCTTCTACCAACCATTCAATGAAAATTACTTACGCTGCCATTACAGTGAAGTAGCAACGAGACCTCTATGTAGAGGTGTTAGGGTTTAGAGAAAAATATAATACAGAGTCGTGAAATCATTTACTGGGTAGCCAGCCGAGTGCTGGGGCTAAAAGCCCATGGGCGAATGCCCTCATGCAACCCAAGAATTGCCAAACAAGCACCCTGTATTTCTTACGGGGCGGCTTTTACAGAATGCAACAAGGAGAAACTTGTCAAGCAAACACCAACAGAGATACTTCGCATTATCAAAATAAAGAAAACAAGATCTGCAATAAGATAACCACAGATAAATAGCCATCAATTCCTTAATCTTGGAGAGATATGCCAGAACAAAACTATTATAACAGTTAACGCATCACACAGCAGAGCTTAAACCAGTATTCTGGAATATGGCACACAGTAAGGCCGCGAGGGCTATAAAGGCCACGAGGGCTATAATTTAACATGTCAAATAGAAGAAAATAGCAAAGGAACACTGTATTAAACCATTGTAACCAAATGAGAGGCAATCACCAGGGCTTTACCCTGTTCCATGTTCATAAACAGAAAATTAAAATACAAACAACTTAAGAGAAGCCCAAAGGCATGTTCGTGCATATAAGCAATGATAACCCAGAACCTCGGTTCAGCATGGCTTCACCCGGGGTCAACATCCCTGAAGTCGGAAGGGTGCAGGACTAGTATGGCATAGCAAACTTGCCATCTATCTGTGACAAACAGTGAAGAAAGGACGTAAGGTCGTGGGCCACTTGGACTGCTCCAAGGAAACGAGGGAGAGAAACCCACCCCACCCCTCTCTGTTATCAACGAAATATGAATAACTGACATCCATCTTGCAATTGTCCATGATGAGCGTTCAAGGAGATAACATATATGTTAGGAGCTAGAAGAGCCGAGAGGCCAAGTAGCGATGACTAGACCCAGGGAGAAGGCGCAGGAGGCAGGACAGCACCGCCCTCGACCATGAAATAAAACCAACATAAAACCCATTAACTAGACTGAACAAAATCCTTCAAAAACTTGTAAGAGGCAAGATAAACGGACATACCATATGTAAAGAAATAGCACAGCGTAACACTTACCAATGAAAAACATCAAGCTGTATAACCAAAGCAGTCTCCAGGTGGTTGCTCGATAGAACGAAAGACCGGAGGCATTCTCACAGAACGAAAGAGTCGGGATGGGTTCGTAGCAGGCTCGCCAGAGCTTCTGTGGAACATTGGAAACCTGTTTTGGTGCCTTGCGCCATCGAATAACCAAGGAGGGAAACCCTTGTTGCAGCACAACCCTTGGATGGCAATCAGATCATCCAAGTCGTCGATGAGGGCAGCGAAAATCGAGGGCGCAACTTCCAGAGACACCCAGACCTCATCCCTTCACGTGGAAGAGCCGGCAAAATTAAATGCCGAAGCCGAGTATTAAGCGCTGTCACTGCCAGCAGTAAAGCTAGCCATAACCATGAACTGACAGAAAATCTTTTCCAGTAACGTTAAAATAGAAATACGTTATCCAAACTTTTCAGGTGGAACATAGAGACCGAAAGAAATTAACATCAACTACACGTAAAACCTTTCCTTGTACGTGTGACTAATGCCAGTTTTAATTTTGTGTAAAAAAAAATTTTATTCTTCCATAGATAGGAGTATTACAGGCGGTATCAGAGCCAGGGGACGAAAACTGTGGCCTCTGGGAACTAGAAACTGGAAATTGATAGACAGATAATTGTATATAAATTAATTTTCGACTCTATTGAGCAGTTACAGGTGACAAGGAAACAAAAAATATATAAATTTCTTTTTAATGCTTGACCCTTTCTTCTGTTATTTTTTTAGGTTAAGTACAGGGAAAACAGAAGCTGATAAAATGAGAAGAGAAGATAGTGCGTCACGCAGGTATGTGGTGGGGCAGGGCCCTGCAGCGGGTCCTAAGCATAACCCCGAGTTATGGGTACAGCTTGGAGAGGAGGCTCGCAACACAAATTTGGAAATTTTGGAGACCGTGCAAGAGTTAAAAAATGAAATGGCTCGGTTACGGGAAGACAACGCAAAGTTAACCATGGAACAGGAGAGGATAATAAAAAGCTTGTCTGAAAAACAGAATCAGCACCCACTAAATCCCAGTGCCGAGCAACAAAGAACATTAGAAGAGAAGAATCACCACACAGAACCCAAAGAGTCAGAAGGACGGGAAGAGTAGCGATCTGTCAATGCTTTCGAACGAAAGACCTCAAAAAGACAACGAGTAGAGTACAAGGGGAATTATGTAAGATTAAACCGCCACACTTTGACGGAGAACGGGAGGAAGTAGTTGAAGCATAGTTGATTAATATGAACAAATATTTCCAGCTGTATGAGTACGATTCCAACCTCAAGGCATGATTGGCCATTTTCCAACTATAGGGAAAGGCTACCCTGTGGTGGGAAGAAGTTAAGATGGTAAGAGGAGTAAGTGAACCGAACATCACTTGGGATAAATTTCAAAGATTCTTCAAGGAAAGGTACCTGACCGAGTGCTTTTATGACGAGAAAGCTAGGGAATTCCATGACCTGTGTTTGGGACAGCAAACTATGGACGAATTTATCACTCGATTTACATCACTTCTCCGTTACGTGCCTTATATTCGGGAGGAAAAGGCTAAAGTGCAGAAGTTTTTCAGTAGTCTTCCTTTGAGCATGAGGGAAAGAATCGAATTTGACAACCCAAAGACAATGGATGAGACTATTCATAAAGCTCGAATCCGTTATCAACAAAACAAGCAGAAGGGTGAAAACCTAGGCAAGAAATGGGTCGATAAGAAAAGAAACAAGGCGGCTGGTAGTACTAAAGGAAATCGTGGTGGAGGTAGCAAAGGATACGCCAAGGGGTAGAACAGTAGGGATATGCAGAAGAATTCGCTCTGATTAAAACCCCCTAATGAGTCCAGAACCACGGAACAGCCTGGGAAAATAGACAACGAAGGGACAGCAAGGCCTCCAGTGCAATGTTGGGGCTGTGGTGGACCCCATTACGTGAAAAACTGTCCTCAACGAAAAGGAACCGAACAAGTTTCCCAAGTTTACGAAGCATCTATAGTCGACGATGTAGGACGGAGCCTACCGAGGATTAACGTTGCTCTTGAGGATCGTTAGGTGGAGTACCAGACGACCATGGTGGAATTCGAAGGTAAACTCTTAGACCTTGATGTGACTATTTTAATTGACCCTGGTGCAACATTAAGTTATATTAGTCCTAGAATTGTGGAGCATTGTAAGTTGCAACCTGTTAAGTTTAAGGACCCTTGGCTTGTTCAGTTGGCAATAGGGACAAAAATACTGGTGAATGCTAAGGTTAAGAACTGCCCTTTAAAAATAGCAGGACAATCAGTTACAGCAGATCTAAATGTGCTTCCTCTTGGCTCGTACGATATATTGATTGGTATGGACTGGCTAGAAAAACACTTGTCCATAATTAATTATAAAACCAAGACTATCAGTTATAAGGATGAGTTTGGAATAAAGCAAGAGATGCAGGGAATTAAGCGACCAATGCAAATTCGGCCCATAACAGCCTCCCAGTTAGCTAAATGCATCAGAAAAGGATGTCAGATTTACGCCATTCAAGTGGGTTATGCCAACTCCAAAGACAAAACAGCTGCATTGGAAGGCATTCCCATAGTTCAAGATTTTGCAGACGTATTTCCAGAAGAGATTCCTGGCCTACTGCCCAAAAGAGACATAGATTTTACCATCGAACTGGTGCCAGGAGCAGCCCCAGTGTCCCGAGCACCCTACAGAATGAGCATACCAAAATTAATGGAGTTAAAAATGCAATTGCAGGAGCTGCTGGACAAAAAATACATTCGCCCCAGTGTGTCACCCTAGGGAGCTCCGGTGTTGTTCGTTAAGAAGAAAGACGAGACTCTTCGCATGTGTATGGATTATCGGCAGCTGAACAAACTGACGGTCAAAAATAAGTATCCTCTACCCCGCATTGATGAACTATTTGACCAAGTAAAAGGGGCAACAGTTTTCTCAAAGATCGACCTGCGATCAGGGTATCACCAAATCAAAATTAAAGAGGAAGACATAGCTAAGATAGATTTCAGAACAAGGTACGACTATTACGAGTTTGTGGTGTTACCCTTCGGATTTACCAATGCCCCCGCAACTTTTATGTGTTTGATGAACAGCGTATTCCATCAGTGTTTGGATAAGTTTGTGATGATCTTTATAGAAGATATACTGATTTATTCTCGAACGATGGAGGAGCACCGGGAACACCTCAGGTTAGTATTGCAAACCCTTCGGGAACACAAGTTATATGCTAAGTTCAGCAAATGTGATTTCTTCAAGGAGAAAATACAATATTTGGGGCACATAATCACTAAAGAAGGAATCGCTGTGGATCCCGAAAAAATAAAGACCATAATGGAGTGGCCGGTGCCCAAGGATGTGGCAGACATTCGATCCTTCATGGGGTTAGCAGGCTACTACAGACGGTTTGTGGAGGGATTTTCGAGGGTAGCTTATCCCATCACTTCCTTACAGAAAAAGGGAAGAGCCTTTAGGTGGACCCCTAAGTGTCAAAGAAGTTTCGAGCAACTTAAATACTTGCTCACCACCGCACCTATTCTAAGCATAATTGATCCCAACAAAGACTATGTGGTGTGCACGGACGCAAGTAAAGAAGGAATAGGAGGGGTGTTGACGCAGGAAGGGAAGGTAATAGCGTACGAATCAAGAAAATTAAAGGAGCATGAGCAGAACTACTCTGCCTACGATCTAGAATTGGCAGCTGTGATTCACGCCCTAAAAATGTGGCGACATTACCTTATGGGAAGAAAATTTCTGTTATTGACAGATCACCACAGTTTGACAAACTACTTCAGCCAGCCCACTCTAAACGCAAGGCAAGCACGGTGGGTGGACTTCCTAAGTGGTTATGATTTTGAAATCAAGCATATAAAAGGAAAAGAGAATCGGGTGGCGGACGCCTTGAGTCGTAAGTTGCAAAACTTGTATGAGATTTCTTGCAGTGAAGGGAAAAGCTCCTTCGGGGAAATGATTAAAAAGGCAGTCGTGCAAGATGTTGTTTATCAGCAAATAAAACAGCAAGTACAGCAACCAACCAGCAAAGAAAAATAGCCGGATTATGCTTTGGATGCTGCTGGAATGCTGTATTATAAAAGAAGGTTGTACGTGCCTAACCAGCACAATATTAAAAATCTGATATTGGATGAGTATCATAGGAGTCATTACGCTAGACACCCAGGGTATCAAAAGATGATTACTGCACTTCGAAAAGAATATTATTGGCTGGGAATGAAGAAAGATGTGGCGGATTATTTGGCACGATGTCTAGAATGCCAGCAAATTAAAGCAGAACACCAACATCCTGCTGGATTATTACAACCATTACCCATCCCGGAATGGAAGTGGGAAACCATTTCTATGGATTTCATAACGGGTTTGCCTAAGTCAAGGAAGAACAACGACTCCATCATGGTGGTGGTGGACAAGTTAAGTAAGTCAGCACATTTTATACCGGTACAATCTACCTACAAAGCTGTGCAGATCGCCCATATTTTCATGCAGAATATATTCAAATTGCATGGGCTACCAAAGGTAATAATATCAGACTGTGATGTAAAATTTACATTGGTCTTTTGGAAAACATTTTTCGAGGAGTTGGGAACTCAATTGAACTTTAGCATGCCTTACCACCCACAAACTGACAGGCAGACTGAACAGGTGAATCAGGTGTTAGAGGACATGTTAAGTGCATATGTGATGCAGCAACCACATAGGTGGGAGGATTACCTACACTTGGTTGAGTTTGCGTACAATAATGGTTATCATACATCGTTGCAGATGAGCCCCTTTGAAGTATTATATGGGTGGAAGTGCCGCACCCCCTCAAGTTGGGGTGGACCAGAAGACAAGCTGATGCTAGGACCTGAAATGCTTAAGGAAATGGAAGAGCTGGTTAAAAAGATATGTGCTAATCTGAAGGCAACGCAGGATAGGCAAAAGAACTTCGGTGACCGGAAGAGGAGATTTAAAGAATATCAAGTCGGCGATCATGTGTACGTAAGAATCCGAGCAAAAAAGAGCACTTTACAATGGAGCGGGTGCGCTAAGCTAGCACCCCAATTCTGTGGACCTTTTCAGATCTTGGCTAGAATCGGGCCAGTAGCATACCAGCTCACCTTGCCAAGTCATATACGGGTCCACAACGTTTTTCATGTTTCCGTATTAAAAAAATATGTTTACGATCCTAAGCATGTGATCAGCTGGCAGGATATACAGGTAAGGAATAGCCCGGTAGATAGACTTAAATAAATTCCATAAAGGGAAAACTGACTTAGGATGTTGCTTGTTGCAGGTAGAACCAGAAGGAGAAATCCGGGTCGAACCACTGAGCATCCTCGACCGGAGAGAAGTAACGCTGCGGAAGCAGGATATTACCCAAGTTAAATTGCAGTGGCAGCACTTTGGGCCTGATGAGGCCACTTGGGAAGATGAAGAACTTATGAAAAGGACTTATCCAGAGTTGTTCACGACTGAAAGACATCGGGACGATGTCCAATCTCAGGGGGGGGAAGATGTAATGCCCCGGGATAAAATGTAAATATTTTATTTACTGTGGTAAAAATAAACTGAACATGTTATTATTATTTGTTTAAAATTTAAATATAATTGGTTTTCATGTGTATGTTTCCAAAAAGGAGATAATCCTCAAGGAGTAAGTTGTCCTCTTGAGGTGGAAATACGGTTGTTGTGCAAGCAACCCTAATTACCTCCCCTAACTGGAAAAATTTCTAGAGAAAAGGAGGGGAGGGAGGAAAAAAATTTGCACTGTAGTGACAGGTAGAGAAAAGAGGCAAAAATTCCAAGAAGGAAAAGCAAGGAGGCTAAGGCTGGTGATGACTAGATAGCCCTGCTCGCTATACGAGCAACTTGCAGAGGACTGTGGTATAGCAAGAAGGGGGAGATTCTGGTCTCGGAAAACAAATCTCATGGTTGGGCGGTGAATTGAAGCAGACCCAGGTTTGGGTGACAATCAGCAAGATCTTAAAGGTCAACAAGTTCTAGGTATGTAAAAGAACCCTATAGGACAGAACGATTGGTGAAAATCTGTTGAAATACATTTCATAATGTAGGGGGTTTTTATTTCAGGAACTCGTAGGGAGATACATTTATCTTGCTTTAGGAGTTTTCTTACTGTGGCCCGAGTTAGAGTATGTGCAGAGATTTATTGTTTTCTTTTCTTCCCTTTAAAAAGAAATGTAGGTGGTAGGGTCGACAGGGACCTACAGTAAAGAAACCATTGGTATAAGGTGGGAAAACTTATGAACTTACAGTAGCAATTGAAAAGAAAAAGGTTGACCCCTGGAAATGGGCAAAAGGAAGCTTACACAGTAGGCAGCGGTTGAATGTTAAAAGACTACCCCACATGCACAGTTGAATGCGTGAAAACATAGTATAATTTACAGAAAATAAGTACAGGAATTTCAGGTGCGGATAGTAGGTCCATCAACTACAGGAGACCTGGGAAAAGAATTGTAGTGGCAGAGTGAATGATGTATAGTGTTTAAGAAAAGAAATAATACACCGAGCCCTTGTCATCTTGTCCATTCACAACAAAAAAATAATCCCAACGAAATTGCAATGTAGGTAAAGATATAAGCATGTAAACAAATGACAGGAGAATGAATGTGCCTTCTACCAACCATTCAATGAAAATTACTTACGCTGTCGTTACAGTGAAGCAACAACAAGACCTTTGTGTAGAGGTGTTAGGGTTTAGAGAAAAATATAATACAGAGTCGTGAAATCATTTACTGGGTAGCCAGCTGAGTGCTGGGGCTAAAAGCCCGTGGGCGAATGCCCTAATGCAACCCAGGAATTGCCAAACAGGCACCCTGTATTTCTTACGGGGCGGCTTTTACAGAATGCAACAAGGAGAAACTTGTCAAACAAACACCAACAGAGATACTTCATTGTAATAGACTGTGCATTATCAAAATAAAGAAAACAAGATCTGCAATAAGATAACCACAGATAAACCGCCATCAATTCCTTAATCTTGGAGAGATATGCCAGAACAAAACTATTATAACAGTTAACGCATCACACAGCAGAGCTTAAACCAGTATTCTGGAATATGGCACACAGTAAGGCCACGAGGGCTATAAAGGCCATGAGGGCTATAATTTAACATGTCAATAGAAGAAAATAGCAAAGGAACACTGTATTAAACCATTGTAACCAAATGAGAGGCAATCACGAGGGCTTTACCCCGTTCCATGTTCATAAACATAGATTAAATTACAAACAACTTAAGAGAAGCCCGAAGGCATGTCCGTGCATATAAACAATGATAAACCCAGAACCTCGGTTCAGCATGGCTTCACCCGGGGTCAACATCCCTGAAGCCGGAAGGGCGCAGGACTAGTATGGCGTAGCAAACTTGCCATCTATCTGTGACAAACAACGAAGAAAGGACGTAAGGCCGTGGGCCGCTTGGACTGCTCCAAGGAAACGAGGGAGAGAAACCCCCTCTGTTATCAACGAGGTATGAATAACTGACATCCATCTTGCAATTGTCCATGATGAGCGTTCAAGGAGAGAACATACCTGTTAGGAGCCGGAAGAGCCGAGAGGCCAAGTAGCGACAACCAGACCCAGGGAGCAGGCGCGGGAGGCAGGACAACACCGCCCTTGACCATGAAATAAAACCAACATAAAACCCATTAACTAGACTAAACAAAATCCTTCAAAAACTTGTAAGAGGCAAGATAAACGGACATACCATATCTAAAGAAACAGCACAGCGTAATACTTACCAATGAAAAACATCAAGCTATATAACCAAAGCAGTCTCCAGATGGTTGCTCGATAGAACGAAAGACCGAAGGCATTCTCACAAAATGAAAGAGTCGGGACGGGTTCGTAGCAGGCTCACCAGAGCTTATGTGGAACATTGGGAAACTGTTTTGGTGCCTCGCGCCATCGAATAACCAAGGAGGGAAACCCCTGTTGCAGCGCAGCCCTTGGATGGCAATCGGATCATCCAAGCCGTCAATGAAGGCGGCGAAAATCGAGGGCACGACTTCCAGAGACACCCAGACCTCATCCATTCACGTGGAAGAGCCGGCAAAATTAAATGCCGAAGCGGGGCATTAAGAGCTATCATTTCCAGCAGTAAAGCCAGCCGTAACCATGAACCGACAGAAAATCTTTTCCAATAACATTAAAATAGAAATACGTTATCCAAACTTTTCAGGTGGAACATAGAGACCCGAAGAAATTAACATCAACTACAGGTAAAACTTTTCCTTCTACGTGTGACTAATGCCAGTTTTAATTCTGTGTAAAAAAATAATTTACTGTTCCGTAGATAGGAGTATTACATAGGTTGGTTAGAGTAATAGTAAAATCTCTAATAAAATTTAGTTTGCTTTTCAGTTATCTCTTTCTATTTTTAAGACATTATTTATTAATAAATTTTAATATGACAATATTATCATAAAATTAATGATTTAAATAAGTGAAAATATAAAATTAATTATTTAAATAAGTGAAAATATAATTAATAATAAAGATAATATTAATTGATTGGATTATTTATCATCTTAAATGAAAAGTAATCTTCAGGAAAAAATTATTGATAATAATGTATATATTTGAGATATATTCATATTTCATGTATTATATTGGTGGATTATTTTAATATATATATATTTTTAATAATTTGATATAAGAGAATTTCATTTTATTGTGTAAATCAGGTTAATTATACAAGGAGTTGTGTTTAGTGTGATTTTTTGGAAATTCCAGTGACGGAATTCGGCGGAAAAAATTGAGGTTAAATTTTGATTTATATTATTTAAAATGATTTTTTAATTGCATATTTAAATTCAGCACCTGGAAAACCCCTACAATACTTATATCGTACAGTTGTCTTTAGTGAATAAGCTCCAACTCAAATATCAAAGAAGTGTCTTAAATACATTCTGTTTCTACCTTCAACCTCTGTGGGGTTAGTTTCTCAAATTAGAAAACATCACCTTCATGGAAGAAATGACCGTTGTCGGACACTTTTCCAGTCGGAGGGTCTCCATGCCTCCTCTTCGCTCCTCGAAAGACAAGAACTTTCTTCCCGCTCTTTGGTTATTCCCCGTGTTGCTTCCTCCTCGCCTAGGCCACCTCCTCCCATGCAGATGCTCAAACCCTTCTAAATAAACGTTGGTTCTGGGGCTGCTAAAGACTTTTTCTAATAGCCTAGTGGGTCGATTTCAATCCCGGGTCTGAGAAGTTAGAAATTTTCCCCATTTGGGTTCATCTTCCAAGTCTGTCGATCCATGTGTGGTCAATGGAAATCCTTCAGGTTATTGGAAATTCATTAGGGTTATAGTAAGAAGGGGATTTTAGTTTTCAAACAATTGGCTATATGACTATGGACCGAATCCTCGTCAGCCTCAATCTCTCGCGGGCTTTGGCGGACGATAATTAGAGTCTGAATTGGGGAACACCTCGTATGTTCAACCATTGGACTACGAAGCAATGGATTCTATAACAGCTTCTTCTCCCTAAATTCTTAGGGGCAAACTTATTCTCGTGGGGAAACATATTCCTTTATAAATGATAATTTTTTCTCTCCCCCAAACTGAAAATGGGTTATGACTTATCGGAAGATATGCTACTAAAAAATACATACTTAAAAATTTTCATAGATCGTGAAAGAAATAACATTGTTTTTGTAGGAATAAAATCGTAAATGTGTAGATATTCCAATTTATTAGTTCCTGGCAAAACAAGACTATTGGATTCAATTTTCCTATTAACTATTGTTAGCATTGACCAGTACAACTTATAATATTTTATACAATCTTTTTAAAACATATTTTTTAACTTTAAATAATAAATACTAATTTGCAATACTTATTTTAAAAAAAATGATTAATTTTACATTCAAAACATTTACATATCATCAAAAATTTAACTATAATTAAAATTTAATAAATTGATAATTTTATATTCAATATATTTACATATCATAAAAAAATTAATTATAATTATAATTATAATTTAACCTATTTCTTTTCATTGTTTTGTTCCGTTCGCTTCTTCTTCAATGTTCCTTTCTCCTTCTCTTCCTCTTCCTCTTCCTCTTCCTCCCTGCCCTTCTCACACTACTGAGTATGTTAGTTTATATTATGAGTATGTTAGTTTATATTATGATTGACTGTTGAGTATGTTAGTTTCCATTATGATGGACTAATAGTGTATGTGTAAGATGCATGTGAATAATTCAAGCCGCTACTGGAAAATATAGACAAATAATGAAGTGTTTATATTATCGAGTGACTGGTCTTGTATGTGTAAGATGCATATGCACAATTCAAGCCGCTACTGGGAAAATATATACAAATAATGAAGTCAAGTCAATATTGGAAAAACTGCATCACTTAATTCGCATGGCTCAAAGTCGCACAGAGAAGATTGAAATTGCTTTAGTTGGTGGTGTGAAGTTGTGAACCGCCGTACCGTTTTCTCTGGCTGGTTCACGTACTGCTGTCTCTTCCTAAATACCCGCGGCAAACAACTTTGTTATTTCCTTATTTCTATGATGATGATTGCGTGGCACTGTAGCTATTCAAGGGAAACTGAAAACAGAGGACTCTGCCCATATAATTAATTTGTGTGACGACAGAATAAATCAAAATTGGTTTATGTCTTTTTATTTTATATTAGTATACATTTATTTTAAATACAGATTTAAAAATGAGTTGAAAGGATATAATTTTTTCAGATATAAATTTTTTTAATTTTTATTCTAAAGGATTTTCAATTTTAATGATGTACAGAGATTCTTACATATTATAAATTCTTACTATAGATTCTTACATATTATACTGGGTTGTAGAATGAATCTCTCAAGATCAAATAATAGTTTACAGACATCTTTACCCATCATTTTGAGTTGTAGAATAAGTCTTTCAAGCTCAATAAGTCAAACGCCCTGTAACGATGGGGGCTTGTAGATGTTTATAATGGATTTTTGGAATATTTTCAATAGACATAGACTATCTTAAATAATTAACCTTCTAGTGTCTCTAAGATCCTGAAATATTCGGAGAATCTGCAATTATATTCTGAAATATTTTAGAAATTTACAAACTTAAATAATTAAACTGCTTATATCTTTAGAATTCTGAAATATTTCAAAAATCTACAGTTATATCGTGAAATATTCGAAAAATTTATAATCTACTTAAACCTTGACCACAGACCAACATATATCTAATAAAAATGCAAACTGCCAAGCTCCTTAGTTAGTTTATCAGGTGTACAGCATGGACACATTTCTGCCCCGATCACGGTTGTGAAAACAAAATATTTTTATGATTGTATACTTCTCTAAGAGGCAGATAAACTCATTTAACAATGGCAATAATGCAGATTTGGCATAGAAATCTAACCCAGCTTGTGAACAGCATCCAAATTTTTGGGAAGCACATTCACCGATCAATTGGATTTTTGGAAACCACATTCACCGATCAATTGGAATAGTTGTGTTTATAAATTAAGCAAGAATTTGCTTGGAGATATCAAAGAGTTTAGGGGAGATAAACAAAATAGATGAGGGTTGGTATAAAGTTTTGAATTTTACTTATATAAATTAAATGGTGAGATATGGGTAGTTAATAATTTATTTTTAGTTATATAAATTAAATTAAACGATTTGTAAATATTTAAAGACACTCAGTATCAAATATTTTTTACTTAATGTATTTTAAATTAGTAAAAAATAAAAAATAAATAAAAATAAAAATAAAAAATTAATTATATATATTTTTATTTTTTTATTATTGTGTCTCTACAACAGTATAGGTTAGATGTGTAGATGTAATGTAGGTATGTAAACCATTTTAAATGTGGGCTCAATTAAAAAATAAAAAAATAAAATTATCTAATATGCAGGGTGAATCTAAACATGTAAATGTTGGCTCAATTAATAATAAAAAGATAAAGTAATAAAAATAATAAAATTCAATTTTTTATATTTTGATTTTGTTATTAACTTTTCAATAAGCTTTGTTACAATACCATGTCTTATCAATACCATATGCCCAAAAACCATAACTTATTTCACAATCAAAATATTTTGTCACAATACCAAATTCTTAACCATAGATATTCATGCCCACTTTACCGCAAATATTATTAACACAATACCGTGGGCCAATACCACATGCTCAAAACACATAACTTATTTCACAATCAAAATATTTTATATCAGTATGAAAATATTCTTAATTGTGGATATTCTCTTCCACTTTACCATGGATATTATTAACTTGCAAATTACCATGGATATTATTAACTTGCAAATATGCTTTGTTACAATACCATGGGTTAATATCATGGTTTATCAATACCACATGCCCTAAAAAAATAACTTATTTCACAATAAAAATATATTATAACAATATGAAAATATTCTTAACCATGGATATTTACCACCTTACCATGAATATTATTAACTTGTAAATAGGATTTGTTACAATACCATGGCTTATTGATACCAAATGCCCGAAAACTATAACTTATTTCACAATCAAAATATTTTATAACAATATGACAAGATTCTTATCCATAGATATTGACCCCCACTTTTTCCATTGATACTTGTGAATAGGTTTGTTACAATAGCATAGGTTATCAATACCATATGCCCAAAGCTCAAAACTTATTTCACAATCAAAATATTTTATAAGAAAATGACAAGATTCTTAACCATGTATATTAATAACTTGTAAATAGGTTTTGTTACAATGCCATGGTTTATCAATACCACATGACCAACAAACATAACTTATTTCACAATAAAAATATTTCATTTAAATTTTATTTTACAACGGTTGGAAATACTAAGAAGGGGGTGAATTAGTATTTCTTTTCAATTGTTATTTTTTCCAGTCAAAACATTTATATTCTGAACACAAGATGAACAACAAGAATAAATGCTTTTATTAATATAATCTTTGCAATAAAATAGATACTATATATATATATATATATATATATATATATATATATATCTATATATATATATATATATATCTATATATATATATATGGTTCCAATATGTTGCCAAGCACCTACTTGGACTTTTGTGAGGCTCCAACCTCCAGAGCACCAACTTTGTTTTGTCAAGGCACCAACCTTGGACTTAGGAGCACTAATTCCCAGGACACCAATCCTTCTAGTTCTGAGGCACCAACCTCAAGGGCTCCAACCCTTTACTGTCAAGGCACCAACTTTGGATATAGGAGCACCAACTCCAAGGACACCAATCCTTCCAACTTCTGAGGCACCAACCCCAAGGACTCTGACCCAATCTTGTCAAGGCATGTTTGATAGTAATGTTCTGCTCCCAAAACTCTTCTTTACTAAATTCTGTCTGTTTACAGCTTCACTGTAGTCTCCATGCTACAACATCAATGGAAACTAGTGTTCTTATGAAGAAGTCTATACAACTCTTCATACTGTCCACACAGAGTCTGCAAAAGTTATCTCATGATGATATCAAATAACCATCATGATCTCTGATAATGTCTCTACACAGCTTTAGTGAGTCTACTATTAGCTGCACTAAGCTTTGCACAAGAACCAATTCTCTGTTTCAAGACTATGTTCTAACTGTCACAGTAAATGCTTCAGGTGTGACTGCTTCTCTACTAGCTACTTATCCCTTCAAACGATGTCAGATAAAACTTTATTTATTACATCACAGAATTTTTCTTCAGAATGCATTATGTACCTAATTAATTCATCACAGGTCTGAGTCTTTCACAGGGTAACACGATCAACAGAGTTGCTCGTCCTTTGACTACCTCCTGTCCTACTGGACCTTCGTCTTCCTTCTGTCCTGCTGGACCTTCAACCCTTTTCTATTCTGTTGGACCTATGGCTTACTCTTTTCTTCCAGTTTGCCAACCTCATTTGAACCTTCCTTGTTCACTGTTATAGAAGCCTAATACGCCTGACCTTTTGGCTTCCTCCTTGCTTGCTTGAGCTTCGGCTTCCTCAACACTCGCTCGACCTTTCACATCCCCTCTTGATCGCTTGGTCTTCGGCTTCCCAATCTACACTTGCTCATCCTTTCGTCTTCTTTTCATAATCACATATGGGTTTCACCAATGATTGGAAAGACACGTTTATTGGAAAGAGGCCGATTTGCATATTAGAAAACATATTGAAGAGTTTTTCGTCCATAGACTTGATTATTCATGGAAACCATAAAAGAGATACTATAGCCATATAGAGGTCCCACATGCCACGTCATCCTTTTATTGCAATCACCGCTTTAATATGACAAGGCCTTAAGCCTTTAAACTCGAGACCATACAATATATCGAATACAAGGATGCACAGGAAATACACGGAAAATACACCCTCTGAACACATAAGGCCAGACTTCAAATGCATTACGCCTGCATCTATAACTTCATCGGGTCCGCTCCTTCACAACTTTATCGCAATCGGCAGATTTGCACATAACATAGCCAATTCCCTGATACCCAAACGCGATATTATTATAAACTGTTTTTAATAACTCCGTCGGTTCCATGTATATATATCGCAATCGGCGCTTTCAATGTGGCAAGGCTTTACAAGAGGCTTGCGATATGTGATGGATGCGATAATATATTAACTCATATTGCAATGGTCCAGTCGAGTTTGTATACATATCGCAATCGGCAGTCTAGTGGTGTTAATTCTTTTGAACATTGCGATTCAACGGAAGCGATATTTCAATAGGTCGTATTATAATGTTGTAGCGGGTCCACATACATATCGCAATCGGTGGTTCGGGTGTGACATCCATTTATAACTTGCGCTATGAGAGTTCCAATAGGAGGATGCGATATAACAATAAGGCAGTTTATAATCGTGCAGCGGGTCTGCATATATATATCGCATCTATATATTATATACTCTTCTGCTCTTTGCTATAACCTGTTCGGGTCTGTGTATTATCACATCTATAATATATATATATATATATATATATATATATATCGCAATTGCATATTTAATGTGCCATCCCTTGATAACTTATGATATGATATTAAGCAGTATTCCTTAGCGATCCTCCACCGTTGATCTGCTCATGATTCGACGGTCAACACTTAACCTGATCAACCCAAAACTGTCTGTTGATCCTTCGTCGTCGATCAACCCGCGCTGGATCCAACGACCTGCATGAATTTCGGGTGAGCAATTTGCAAGGGAAATAACCACCCGAAAAAGTGGTTTTCTCTCTCCACCCAAGTGCTACATGTCACCCATTGAATGGAATCGGGCGCTCTCCTCTAAATACCACTTACAGCCTAGCGTCCACCCGAAAACCATTGCCACTATTACAAACCCGCTTATAGCTGTTGAACGCAGATACATAGAGTAACGACTCTCCGCTCCAATAGCTCTTTTCGCTCTTCTCTGGTCTGATATGGCTCCACGATGGCTTCCGATACACTGCTCCAATAACTCTTCTCTGATATTCCTCCTCTATCTCATGATATGGCTCCTTTGTTCATTGCTCTTTTGCTAGCTTCTCCTCCTGATGTGTGTCTCTCTTTGTTCCTTCTCTTTTGATGACTTCTTCCTCTTTGCGGGACTTATTGGGCATATAATACATGCGATACTCCAGATATGGTTCCTCTTGCTCCAATAGGTCTTCCTTTGGCTTTGCAATGTCTTTCAATGAACTTCTCTGATATTTTCATACCTTGATGGCTTCTGATATCTTTTCTGATATGCCTCTCTTGCTCTGATATTTTGCAATACTCCTCTGATGTGTTAAATCCTCTAATACTCTGCAATACTCTTAAGCATAAGCAATAGCTTTGATATGCCTCCTTTGTTAACTCCTCTGTTAATAGACTCTTATTCATGGCTTAGATTTCTTAATGGCCTTACTCCTTGGCTTCTTGCTCCTGTTTCTTCATGGATCTACTCCGCTTCTCCTTGGCTTCATATCATCATTTAGTATCCTATAATATTGCCATATTGACATCAATGACAATTTAGGTCAACAATCTCCCCCTTTTTTATTGATGGCAATATTCTTCTTCTCTCCCCCTTTGACATCAATGGCAAAGGAGTGCTCTGGGACTCCCCCTATCAAATTGCTTTTATTCTTTATGAATAGTAGATCTTCATGGGTATGTTACTCCCCCTATAATAGTGCTCTTCTTTTTACTCAAGATAGAAGAATTTCTGCAACTAGCACATTATCCCCTCTTCATGTCTTAGAACTACTTTATCATGGCTTCAACAATGCTTAGAGATTCTTCACTTCAATGCTTCTAAACAAATTGCAAATAGCCACACACCAAATGTTCAAGTCCAAGTTTTTATGCTTCAATCCATATTTTGTTGTCTCCACAGTCAGAATTAAGGGGCCTTCATAGTCCGAATCAAGAGAAAATGCCACTGAAATTGTCTTTCTTGCTATCTCTCTTTAGATCAGAGTTCCTTTGTATTTCTGTGCTTCTCCTTAAGTTACTGAGCTATATTCGACTGCACAACATTCTCCTTTCTATAGTCTTTTGATGAGCCATCTTTTCCTTGTGTTCTTGGAAAAAGATCTCTGCAAGTTATCTCCATAAGCATATTTTGATATCCAATCTATGACTGTATTTTAAATTCTTTTTACTGATTGGCATCTTTTTTCAATGCTTTAGTTTTGTTAGATGCTGCCAACTGCTCTTGCTTCATGCTTGATTCCCAGATGTATCTGTTTGTTTGAAGGTTGCCTCTATTTGTGTCCATAATCTACATGTTCTCACATCAAATCCCTGAGTCGAAACATTTAACATTTGTAATATCAACAACATAGTTATTTTCCCTATTTCTCTAGCATTAGATGGCCTTCTCTGTTGCTCCAATTTCTGCTTAGTGATCTAGTGGAAAGCAGCTTCAACAACAGTCCAAAGAATGGTTACAAGATCATGTTCTTCAATGGAGTACTCATGAGAAATGATGTCTATCAAAGAATGATAGTTAATATGGCTCAACAAGGATTTTATAAGGACCCTCTCACAAATAGCTTCCGCAATAATGATCAGAATCACAGGCTCCCCCTAATTGTATGCATCATCTCTTTTGGCAGAGTCTTCCCATCAAATGCTCAGATTATCGAAGATTAGGTCAACAACATGTGTTGCTGGCTGGATATTTTAAGGGACTTTCGGATTGTATTAGCTTCCTTCTCCATACTTGTGTAACTTTCTTCTTTTGCGTGGTTCTAGCTTGTGTAAGATCCCAAGTTAAGTTACAATCACGTGCCATATGACCGATATTATGACACTTTAAGCATTCTACCTTTTTCATGAATAAGAATTCATGATTTCTTCCTGCAAAATTGTTCCTTAGAGATTGTTGGGGACCGTAATATCTATCTTTATGATATGGTTGGGGACCATAACATCTATCTTTATGATATGCTTTACAATCTTTTTCCATGTGACCAAAGTTTGTACAAGAATAACAATAACCAAGAAATAAACTTTGGTACCTGGGAGATGGAGATTTCCTTGATGTACTTCTGAAGTCTTTCTATCTTGAGATCCTTTGATGATAACCATTGCTTCTAGCATCCTTGACATTATCTACATTTCTTCTTGGAGCAGGATTTCTTCCATTGTTGCCTTGATTTTTCTCCTTGCCTTTGCTAGAACTGGGAGCATCACCATTTCTTTCTAGCTTCTTCACATCCCTTTTGTTTGAAGCATTATCATTCTTGTTTGAGGATTCACCTACATACCTGAGACCTAATTTATCAAATGGACATCTTTGATGGCTGAGCATGTCATCCAAGGCTTGAGAGCTCTTCATGGTTTTGTTCATCCCTTCAACCTTTTCCCTGAGGAAGACAATCTCTTCTTCCAATCTTTCACACTCATATTTCTTCTTAGCAAGTTGTTTCTCAGTTTCTTCCTTGATATGAGTAGCTTCATTTGCTTCTATTTTAAGGGATATGATATCTGACTTCATTTTCCTTTGCTAGACTGCTCTCCATTTCTTCCTTGATCCTTGTAGTTTTACATGTTTCAGCCTTGAGAAGTTTGATGTTAGATTTTAATTTGAAGATTTCTTCATCCTTTGCTTTTAGTTCACATATCATGGTGTTTCTCTCCTTTTTTGCTTCATCGACCTGTTCTTCTATGATTGCTAATGCTTCCATTGTCTTCTCAGCTCCTTGTTCTAACTTTCTTACTTCTTGTAGTTGTCTTGACAAGGTATCTTCCCATTTCTTTGCTTTATCTAATTGATTTGTCACGGATATGACTTTTTCATGATGCTTTATTTTGTTTTGATGGAATTCCTTCTTAAGATTGGCAAGCTCTTCATCCCTTTCCTGTATTTGAAGCTGGACAAGGTCAACTTTCTCCCTTGTTTGGTCCTGGTCACCAGTTAGTGATTTCTTCTTAAGTTCCTTTTTTTCCTTTTTCAAATTGATAATCTCTTCCATGGAAGCTATAATTTGAGCGAGGAGATCTTCTACAAAATCTTTTTCATTCTCTTCATCTTCTAGGTCTTCTTTAGCCTTGATGTCATCATTTTCATTTCCAGCTTCTATGATGGGTTCTGGATTTTCTTCTTGATTTCCATCATCTTCTTGACTGATGATCATGGTCAATGCTCCTTTTGAGTGAAGGTCATGAAGTTTGTCCCATATACCCTTTGCTGACGAACATTTTCCTAAATTGTTCTTTATAGAATCAGGTAGCCCATTCAAGATTGCCTTTATTGATTTTGCATTGTACTCCTTGGATTCTCCATCCATCATGCTATCAACAATCACTGATTTCCAAATTTCAATGCCTTGAGTCTTTAAGAAATTCCTCATTCTTGTTTCCCATATATTAAATTTTCCATTGAAACATGGAGCCTTCTCAAATTGATTGTCTTCTATTTCAGTGGTAGAGGGAGACACATCTTTAGGAGGATTGGAAACTTTCTTCCTTGACTTTTCCATTTGTGTTCTAAAGATCAACCTTCAAGCTATTTAGGCTTTGAGTGAAGGTACTGGCTCTGATACCAATTGTTGGAAATACTGAGAGGGGGGTGAATCAGTATTTCTTTTCAATTGTTATTTTTTCCAGTCAAAACATTTATATTCAGAACACAAGATGAACAACAAGAAGAAATGATTTTATTAATATAATCTTTGCAATAAAATATATATATATATATATATATATATATATATATATATATATATATATATATATATATAGATATGGTTCCAATCTGTTTCCAAGCACCAACTTGGACTTTTGTGAGGCTCCAACCTCCAGAGCACCAACTCTGTTTTGTCAAGGCACCAACCTTGGACTTAGGAGCACCAATTCCCAGGACACCAATCCTTCCAGTTCTGAGGCACCAACCTCAAGGGCTCCAACCCTCTGCTATCAAGGCACCAACCTTGGATATAAGAGAACCAACTCTAAGGACACCAATCCTTCTAACTTCCGAGGCACCAACCCCAAGGGCTTCGACCCAATCTTGTCAAGGCATGTTTGATAGTAATGTTCTGCTCCAAAAACTCTTCTTTACTGAATTCTGTCTGTTTATAGCTTCATTGTAGTCTCCATGCTACAACATCAATGGCAACCAGTCTTCTTATGAAGAAGTTTATACAACTCTTCATACTATCCACACAGAGTCTGCAAAAGTTATCTCATGATGATATCAAATAGCCATCATGATCTTTGATAATGTCTCTACACAACTTTAGTGAGTCTGCTATTAGTTGCACTAAGCTCTGCATAAGAACCAACTCTCTGTTTCAAGCCTTTGTTCTAACTGTCACAGTAAATTCTTCAAGCATGATTGATTTTCTGCTAGCTACTTCTCCCTTCAAACGATGTCAGATAAAACTTTATTTATTACATCACATAATTGTTCTTCAGAATGCATTATGTACCTGATTAATTCATCACAGGTCTGAGTCTTTCACAGGGTAACATGATCAACAAAGTTGCTCGTCCTTCGACTACCTCCTGTCCTGTTGGACCTTCGTCTTCCTTTTGTCCTGCTAGACCTTTGGCCCTTTTCTGTTCTGCTGGACCTACGGCTTACTCCTTTCTTCCAGTTCGCCAACCTCCTTTGAACCTTCCTTGTTCACTGTTATAGAAGCCTGATACGCCTGACCTTTTGGCTTCCTCCTTGCTCGCTTGAGCTTCGGCTTCCTCAATGCTCGCTCGACCTTTCGCATCCCCTCTTGATCGCTTGGTCTTCGGCTTCCCAATCTACGCTCGCTTGTCCTTTCGTCTTCTTTTCATAATCACATATGGGTTTCACCAATGACTGGAAAGACACGTTTATTGGAAAGAGGCCGACTTGCATATTAAAAAACATATTGAAGAGTTTTTCGTCCATAGACTTGATTATTCACAGAAACCATATAAGAGAGACTATAGCCATATAGAGGTCCCACATGCCACATCATCCTTTTATCGCAATCGTTGCTTTAATATGACAAGGCCTTAAGCCTTTAAACTTGGGACCATACAATATATCGGAATACAAGGATGCACAAGAAATACACGGAAAATACACCCTCCAAACACATAAGGCCGGACTTCAAATGCATTATGCCTGCATCTATAACTTCATCGAGTCCGCTCCTTCACAACTTTATCGCAATCGGCAAATTTGCACATAACATAGCCAATTCCCCGATACTCGGACGCGATATTATTATAAACTATTTTTAATAACTCCGTCGGGTCTATATATATATATATATATATATATATATTGCAATCGGCGCTTTCAATGTGGCAAGGCTTTACAAGAGGCTTGCGATATGCAACGGATGCGATAATATATCAAATCATATTGCAATGGTCCGGTCGGGTCTGTATACATATCACAATCGACAGTCCAATGGTGTCAATTCTTTTGAACATTGTGATTCAACAGATGCGATATTTCAATAGGTGATATTATAATGTTGCAGCGGTTCTGCATACATATCACAATCAGTGGTTCGGGAGTGACAACCCTTTATAACTTGCACTATGAGAGTTCCAATAAGCGGATGCAATATAACAATAGGGCAGTTTATAATGGTGCAACAAGTTCGCATATATATCGCATCTATATATTATATACTCTTCTGCTCTTTGTTATAACTTGTTTGGGTCCATGTATTATTTCATATATATATATATATATATATATATATATATATATATATATATATATATATATATATATATATATATATATATATATATCTATATTTAATGTACCATCCCTTTATAACTTATATATATATATATATATATATATATATATATATATATATATATATATATATATATATATCGCAATCGCATATTTAATGTACCATCCCTTTATAACTTATGATATGATATTAAGCAGTATTCCTTAGCGATCCTCCACCGTTTCTCTACTCATGATCCAACGGTCAACACTTAACCCGATCAACCCAAAACCGTCTGTTGATCCTTCACCGTCGATCAACCCACGCTGGATCCAACGGCCTGCATGAATTTTGGGTGAGCAATTTGCAAGGGAAATAACCACCCGAAAAAGTGGTTTTCTCTCTCCACCTGAGTGCTACATGTCACCCATTGAATGGAATCGGGCACTCTCCTCTAAATACCACTTACAACCTAGCATCCACCCGAAAACCATTTCCACTATTACAAACCCGCTTATAGCTATTGAATGTGGATACACAGAGTAATAACTCTCCGCTCCAATAGCTCTTTCTGTTCTTCTCTGGTCTGATATGGCTCCACGATGGCTTCTGATACGCTGATCCAATAGCTCTTCTCTGATATTCCTCCTCTATCTCATGATATGGGTTCTCTGTTCATTACTCTTCCACTGGCTTCTCCTCCTGATGCGTGTTCCTCTTTGTTCCTTCTCTTTTGATGACTTCTTCCTCTTTTCGGGACTTCTTGGGCATATAATACATGTGATACTCCTGATATGGCTCCTCTTGCTCTAATAGGTCCTCCTTTGGCTTTGCAATGTTTTTCAATGGACTTCTCTGATACCTTCATACCTTGATGGCTTCTGATATCTTTTCCAATATGCCTCTCTTGCTTTGATATTCTGCAATACTCCTCTAATACTCTACAATACTCTTAAGCATAAGCGATCGCTTTGATATGCCTAATTTGTTAACTCCTCCATTAACAGACTCTGACTCATGGCTTAGCTTTCCTGATGGCCTTGCTCCTTGGCTTCTTGCTCCTGTTTCTTCATGGATCTATTCTACTTCTCCTTGGCTTCATATCATCATTTAGTATCCTAGAATATTTCCATATTGACATCAATGGCAATCTAGGTCAATAATAACATTTTTTTAATTGAATCTAAAAGGAAAAAGTTATAATTACTTTTGAGATATGTCCTCACAACTACTAAAAATGTTCTCATAGAAATTAAATTAAGATTTTAATAAAGCTAAAAATGATTAAGCAATGAGAGCAAGAAAAGTGACTAACGATAATATAGGAAAGAGAATGTAAGAAATTTTAAAGTTTTTCATTATTGTATTTTAGTTGACATGATTGATCCAAAATATAGGTTCAATTTTTTGCAATCAATTAAGTTTTTTTTAATTTATATACTTTCTTAAAGACAATACAATGGGATCAAGTTCAAGAGGGTGGGATCAAATTTAAGAGCAGGGGGGAAGGCGAGGGGCACGGGTGCGGAGGTGGGAGGGGGTTGAGAGAGAGAGAAGGAGGAAAGAAAAAAACATAGATACATAAAGATGGAGAGAGAGAGAATGACAAGGGAGAGGGGGAAGGGGGGAAGACAAATAAGAGGAGAAGAGAGAGATAGGGAGAGAAGGGGAAGCAAGAGAGGGAGGCACAAAGATGGAAAGGAGGGAGAGATGGAGAGAGGGACGAAGATAGTAAAAAAATTGGAGAGAGAGAGGGAGACACAAATATGGAGGCGAGAGAGAGAAGGAGAGAGGAAGGGAGATAGTGACAGAGTTGAAGGGAAGAAAGAGAGAGAGAGAGAGAGAGAGATGGGAGGGGAGACAGAATGAGGTGGGAGAGAAAGGGAGAGAGTACTAAAGAGATGGAAGGAGAGGGAGTTGGAGTTGGAGGGGAAGAGAGAGGGAGAGAAGAAGAAATACATAGAGGGAGAAAGGTGGAGAGAGAGAGGGAGTGACAAGGGATCAATGGGGAGAGAGTGCGAGAGGAGACTAGGAGGGAAGAGAGAGAGGAAGAAAAGGGTAAAAGAGAGATAGAAAAAAGGGGAAGAGAGAGAGGGAGAGATATATAGATATAACGAGAGAATTTGTATGTTTATGGGTTGAGATAGAGGGAATAAGAAATAGACACATAGATACAAATATAGATATTATATAGTATTATATAACTAGCCTAGATCCATCTCAACCCTGGATCTATCAAGCGTCAAGAGGGATCAAATCTCTCAAGGTGCAATCCTTTCCTCAAGTTCCGTACTCAAAAAATAGGTTTTCACCTCAAGATATTGGATCCCTCTTAGGGCTTGATAGATCTGGGGTTAAGATGGATCTAGGCTGGTTATTATTAAATAATAAAGAGAATGAATATCATATTCTTAATCTATAACTAGACATTCTTACAATACTATGGACCAACAGCATTGCTTATCAATACTACATACCCAAAAAGCCATAACTCACTTCATATGACACTCGTTCATCTAACATTTTTGTTGTTGTGTTTCTGTCAATATGGATTACCAAAACAAGTTCCCTTGGAATTGGTTGTTACCTACAAGGAGTCAATAAGCAGTTGGTTGTTGTTGATGGACAACTTAAATAACAAAGCATTGAAACAATGGAAGCAATGCATACATAAAAATAAACTAAGAAAAGCTATGCTAAATAACACAAAGAATAAAGCTTAATGAAGCAAACAAGTCAACAATATCTAGGAAAAGGGCTCCCTTTATTGACTGCTAAAAGTAGAAGAGATACAATAGATGAATTCCAAACACTTGGAGAGAATTGTTTGAGCAATGGTGCTAAAAAAATCCTCAACAAGGATTTTTTTTCTTCAATATCCTTGCAAGTTTCCTCTCTCTCTCAAATAAGTATGAAGACTCTTTCAATGGTGAAATCCTCTTCTCTATGAAATGTTGGATTGTTGTGGAGCATTTTTTCCAGCATAACAATGCTTTATTTCTTCTTGTTTTTGGTCTTCCAATGGGCTGTTTATATAGAATTTTGAATTCTTCTTCCTTCTCTTGGTCCATTAATTAGAAAATGACTTATGAGTAGGACAAGAGGATCCCTTGGGGGCTACATATCTCTAAGTCGACCTTGAAATCGGATTTCCTTGAATGGTACATGAGAGGGGATCCCAATTCATAGTGTGTGAAGTGGTCCTGAGCTGCTGACTCAGAATTTTGTTCGATCATGTGGCTATCGAGGAAACAGTAGCTAGTTTTGGCCTTTTGATGAGCCATGCGGGTAGATTTTATAACTCAAAACCTTTGGAAAATTTTGATTTTTGTATTTAATGATACTTTCAACTAGAAAACCTTCACTTTCACGATCTGTTGAACAATTATGGATGCCATTTGGATTGTACAAATGTGTGTACGATTTTTCTGTGTTAACAGTTGCCTGTTGTGTCTGAGAGTCTAATCAACTTCTTGAGAGATAAAGTAACTTACTATGGAGATGGATAGAGAAAATCCTTGATTGAGAATTAAAGATAACCATGCTCTAGAGAAAGTGAAATAAAAAATGTTTGTATGACGTTGGCATGTCCCATGCTCATTATGATAACTAATGATCATAAAAGAAATGTTCCTGCCAAGTCATATTTGATGTGGTTGTCATGTTGATTGTTGATGATGATAATTGTTTATGCCCTTAGGGGCGGTTCTGAAGAATAGAATAAACTTGGTTCCCCCATGCATCAAAACTAAAGCATTGTTGAATGAGGTGCTAAAGGATGCATGGGTCTTCAACTCTAGATACCTCTCATGCATCAAAATGTAAGCATTATTGAATGAGGTGCAAAAGGATCTATGGGTCTTCTGTTACATGAGAGAACTACAAGAGTCACAATGTACAGTACTAACCTGACATGATAAACTTTGTTGGTGTCAAATATCAGGGAGACCGATGACATCAGTGGGTGATAGTGATTCCAACTTTGTCACCCAAGGATGTCCCTTAAGGGGGGGAGAAACCAAGGTACAACTTTAATCCTGAAAGGTTAGTGTTGAAGGTGACAGGAAAGAATCCCTAATTACCTGAAATGATGATTCATGGAATCATGGTGAAGGAACAAAGATGATCGTAGTATGGTGGGTCATGATAATGAGGATTGAAGGTATGGGTGGATAGGGTAAACTTCCCAAGGTTGGAGTTGTAATGTGAGTGGTGTTTGTCAAAAAAAAGATTATGAGGAAATGCCCCCAGAGTTGGTTGGACATCTAGGGTGGGTATAAGCATGTTCTCACTAGCGTGATGAATGATGAATGAAAGTGGATCATGATGTGGTGATGAAATCAATCTCAAACCACGGGAAACTAGGGGATGTTGTTGGGTAACTAACATGAAAATATGGGTGAGAGTCATTTTCCTTATAAAAAAAATTGTACACTTGCCAAAAGAATCATAAAATGGTTTAGGATGTACAAACACAGAGACAAGTGCCCCAAGAGAATGGTGGTCTGTGAAATGATGCAAGTAGGGTTCTTTGTTGAGGGTGAGGACCCCATTGGTTGGTCTTGGTACAGGGTTGGTGAGGCAGATGAAGTGACACAAATGGGATACTCTATATGGGAGGATGATAGGCAAAATTTAGAATGCGGGAGTGTATTCAACTTATTTGGAAAAAAACAAAAAAAACAAAACAAAACAAAACAAAAAAAAACAAAAACAAAAACAAAAACAAAAAAAAAAAACAAAAAACAAAAAAAAAAAAAAACAAAAAACAAAAAAAAAAAAAAAACAAAACAAAACAAAACAAAAAAAAAAAAAAAAAAAAAAAAAAAAAAAAACAAAAATCAAAAAACAAAAATAAAAAAACAAAACAAAACAAAAAACAAAAAAAAAAAAAAAAAACAAAAACAAACAAAAAAAAACAAAAACAAAAAAAAACAAAAAAAAAAAAAAAAAAAAAAAAAAAAACAAAACAAAAAACAAAACAAAACAGAAAAACAAAAAACAAACAAAAACAAACAAACAAAAACAAATAAACGAACAAAAACAAACAAACAAAAATAAAAAACAAAAAAACAAAAACAAAAAACAAAAATAAATAAAATGAGGCAGCGAGGGAGTAGAGTTGTTAAGCAATAAGTGAAGAAGATGAGAATGAGTCTAATCTTCAAGACATGTAAATGAGATGGCTCCCAAGCCAAAGTGAATGGTCATGGATCCTGATGGTGAAGGATGTTCTATGAATGAGCTTATCCATGCATGGGTAGGTGCTATCGACCGACATGGATGTTTACTAGGTGCAAGGGGAACGTGGTGGTAAATGTGGTCAAGATGGTGGACCCTATGGTAAATTTCAGAGAAATGATGTTAGGATATGCAAAGCTTTGTAGGTAGCCTATCATGTTGAGTGGAGAATGATACCTTAACTTTCGACGGTCATCAGGGGACTAATTCTATTGAGAAACTGTTGGGAGACCTGCAACTTTAAGAACCAACTCCCAAACTGAAAACATCTTGATGAAATCATATATAAGAAAAAATGTGTTGAACAATATGAATCAAAGAACATGGAAAAGAACACCTGAAGGGGTACTCTGACATGGGCCCAAAAATGAGTCTAATGCCGAAATGGAACGGAGGGCCCGATGATGAAAATGATTTCGTCTTGATCCTTGTGTCACTGACATTTTTGAAAATGGAGGTTGTGAGCTCCTGAACAAGGCTGTGGAAGATGAAAAAGATGGCAATATATAGTAAAAATTGGGCCATATGCCACCTCATTTGTACATGCTAACTTGGAGTGCAAATCTAGGTCCAAGAGTTATTTTTTCTAGCGGACAGCCTGTGCACCAGGGATAATGGGCATTTCTGAGTAAGACCAAGCAAAGATGTCCATATATTTCTGGAAGAGGGCCTCGTATGAGGCCACTTCGTCTGGGGAGCATGATACCCCCAACAAGATTTCCTTGACTATGCCCGGTTTAACATAAATATTTACCTTGACAGTGGGTGATATATTGGATATATTCCCTTCCTCAAATGCATCTAGTGTAGGAATGAGATTCTTGAACCAATCTACCTATTCTTGAGGTAGGAAGACTTTAGTTTCTATGGTGCAAATGTTGTGACTTGGTGCCTTAGTATGTGAGAATTCTTTCTCTGGTAAGAAGAAAGAGTGTTGATGCATAACATCATAGGGGAAATCTAGTTCCATCATGGCCTCCATAATATCTTCATATGAGTGAAAAAAAATGGCCTACAAGTGTTAATAATTGTTGGACGTCATGAGTATGGGATTGGGATATAGTGGTGTTGATTGATGAATAAGAAAATGAATCAGTGGTCGCCCTTGTAGAACCTAGTGATGTTGACAATGTGTATATTCCATGGGTTTGCATAGTGAGGGGTGACACTACCTTTGTGATAGGTGTTGTTGGCGCTAAATCTTACACTTGCAGTACAAGTGCAGTAGGAGGCAAGGAAAGCTCCTTAGAGACAACCTATGGGTTGATTATAGACCAGTGCCTAGGAAATCTTAAATGGAGGAGTGCTTGTAAGGTTATATGTGAGGAGTTTGCGACACTCCAATTGTCACGTAAAAGGTAATGGGAGGGGATTGGTTCAATAAGCTTTCAAAGACAAAGATTTGGGCCAACTCATGGATCTAAATATTGGCGGGTATTTGGGCAATCTCAAAGAGAAATGACTTCTCTTTCTAGTGGCTGACACATGAAAATGAGACAACTTAAACTAAAGTTGTATTGATGGTGGAGAGGAGGAAAGGAGGGAGAGAAAAGATGCATAGTTTTGTAACGAACAAAATCCTAGGCAACCATGTTCCAGCAGAAAGGGGAATTCAATGGATAGGGCTGTAAGAAAGATAGAATACTAAACCATGGTTTTCCAATGAGATGATATAAATAGAGGAGCAAAAGAAGGTTTCAGATCAAACATAACATGGGTATCGTTCTCTACCAAAGCAGCTAAGATAAATCCATAGATTGAAGAGGAACCAACTGTGTTCATTACACTATTTCAAAGAAAGAAAAACACAGGTGAAATGAGATTACCAAGAGAAGCTTGTTGCACATTAATCATGCTTGGAATCAACAAGGAAACACCATTTATCCCAAAGGGCCCAATAACCAATCCATAAACTCAACCATGATATCAGTGAAATCCCACGAAAATATATTGAACCGAAATGGCAACACAAAGTTTAGCCCTCGCGGGTCTGAGAATCCAAAACCTCTAAGAATCCGGAACCTTTGTATTATGTTTCATCCCCCTATTTATAAGAAGAGGGGGGAGAGCTTTGAATTAAAATCAAAATATCTGATCCGGAGCACCAGCTGTCATGCTAGACTAGCTGTCTCGACTCTGTCAGGCTCTGCTACCACCTACCTAAGATTACAACAGGGATCAAATCCCTTTCTTCGAAGAATACAGAAATAAATGCTCAGAGAAAGAAAAACAACAAAGTAAGGAGGAGGTGTCCCCTTGCTGCTTCAATGAAGGCCTTGTATGGAGCCACATCCCTATTGTTTTCATGCTTCTCTTTGCTATTGAGTTGGTTTATTGCTGCATCGGTCAGCTTCTGTCAATTCTTCCTTAACTACCTGAGTGAGTTGTTCCGTGGAGAAGTGATGGAGTGTTCTTGGGCAGTGTTGCACTGTGAAAAGGAGCAAGACTCCATGCCGAGGCATTAATTATTTGTAGAAGTATCCCATATTGTCATTTATGCATTGCCCCCCTACTTCATTCAATACCAGAGCTGCCAACCCATACGTCCTTTGAAACTGTTGCAGAACACTATTAGAGAACCATGGCCGCAGGTCCTTAATATTTAGATCAAATGAACAGGCGGGCACTTTTAATTTTCCCTTTTGCCCCCTTATCACAACCCCTTTTATACTTTTCTTATCATATGACTGGGGGCTACGATCAGGGGCTTAGCCCTCGGGCGCTAAGGCCTTCAGACTCCTGTCTAGGGGCTTCTTTCATTTGTTATTATGAAATCTTGCACTTCAACGTGTTATTGTCTTTTGCCTATGGCACTTCCCTTTATCCTTGTGATTGCTAATCTGCGGGGTTGGGCCCGCCAAAAGATATCGCAATCGCAACCATAGAGAGGGGGGGACCCTTTACCTTTTTCTTTTGGAGCAGGCCAACAGTCAGGACGCAAGATATTTATAGACCTTGCCATAATAATTTATCACATCCAAGAGCTTCTTCCTTATCACAATTGCGGGTAGAGAGGAGTCCTGCATATCACAATCGCTGGCTCCATCGTCTTTAGCTTTTCCCCTTAACTGCTACGATCGTCAATCTATGGGGTGACGTCACTAATGCCACATGTCACCCTGTGAGTGGTGACATGTGGCACCCAGAAATGGCCCCATCTCACCCCTGAAAATGCTGAAACTGGGTGACACGTGTCCCCCGTATGGCCACATCACCCTTTGTACTACCATGTCACTGATGATGTCAAATGCCATGTAAGCTTGGTGGACCAATCATAGGCCGCCAAATGTTCCCCTTGGAGGAGATAGAAAAAGGCCCGCCAAGCTGTGTTTTTCCATTCTTTCCTTTGTATTTAAAAATCGACCCTCCTTGACGATTTTCGTCCATATCGCAATATTGGTGATTTCTTATAGTTTCATACCTGTGACCCGTTGATCCGTCGATCATCAATGCCACGTGGAGGAGAGAGAAGGGGAGGCTTGGCCCTTGGTTGGTGCAACCATTTCCTTTGTAACTTAGAATCGGCCCCTCCCAGTGGTACAACACTATATCGCAATCGGTCCCCACAAGGTCTTTGAAGTTTTAGATTATGGGACTGTTGTGATGCAGGATGCGGGATGCAAGATTGTGCCATGTGGAGGAGAGGGAAGGGGGGCAGCCCGCTCCTATTTTTTTAACCATTTTCTTTGTTAATGAATTTCCCAACCCCCTCGTGATATTACATCGTATCGCAATCGGCCCCCTAGGGCAGTCTTCAAGACTTAAATCCCACCGATACTAATAAACATGGTGCCCTGACCCGCTGACACTGATATATGATATTGACGATCAACAGATCATAGTTTCTACAATCACCGATGTTCTTTTCCTCCTAACCCCTCTGATGCTGATATGCGATGCGCCCAGACCCGCCAACACCGATATGCGATTTTTCCCTCATACTTAGCCATTTTTTGGGTTTTCTGAGCTTTCTAGAGGGATTCTTCAACATGCCCTAACTTCTGATCCAAGAACCCTTTTTTGGATTTATATATACCCCCGTAAATCTCTTTCTAAGCACTCCCACTGGATAGGGTCCCATCTCGTTCGGATAGCTTCTGTTGCTCAAAATTTGGCATCAAACATCACTTCTATTTGACTTTTGAAGCCACTAGTGACTGAAAAAGCAGTGAGTGACAACATTGGCTCCTACTGGGGATAGTGTCTTGCTGGAAAGGTGTTGAGAACCTACAGACTGGTATCCTTCACCATTGGGCATGGAGTGAGTAATATATGAACTTTGTAATCAGAAAAATCTCCAAGGGACTTTCCTCTAGAATCTAAAATGCAAAAAATAAAAATTCTAACAACTGAAAAGTAAATGCTCAGTTGGTGAGCTTATTTATGTACAATCCTACTTATGCACAGTACTTAATTTAGCTAATTATGTTCAACTATCCAATATAGCCAAGCCAGCATAAGAGTATTGGACCACATGCCTTCATATTGTTGAAAAAGAGAAATTAAAATAGGCATGCACCATAAAAAATCTTCAAACAAGGATCCTGATACATGCTCTAGAAATAACCTATGTTGTTGACTTAAGAATAGGCTCATGTACGTAGCCACAGGGTCATGGAATAGATAAGGAATGTTTGCAACTACCTCTTTTTCATGAACAATCTACTAACCAATATCCTCTTGGCTAGGGCAGCCACAAAAACTTCTCGCCTCCACAGCTTTAGACTTTCTAGAAAAGCTTGTTGCTACTGGGAGCCTTCTCCCCACTTGCTGGTAAACAGATCCTTCTGGACCTCATCGACCATCTCTTCCTCCTCTGGATAATATGAATCACAAGTTGGAGGGGGATCTTAATCTTGTTCTCCAGGCGAAGGATGAACATCGCAAGTTGGAGGCTCTTCGCTGACTTCCTGATGGGCTTCCTCTTCTTGCGCAACTTCCCCTGAATGGAAGCATTGTGGCTTTGCATCACTTGACTCTTCACCAGAGTCATATTCATCTTAAGAAGGGGAACATCGCATTCGTATGAATCAAACCCCTAAGGGTTTGTAGGCATCTTGTTGATATTTCTTTCTTCACTTTCTAGCTCAGTGGGTGATGCTTCTTGATGCGAGAGGATGTTTTCTTGGAGTGGAGCTCCACAAACATCTTCATTCAGGTCCTCGACCTTAGGAATGTCTTCATCGTTAAAATGCATGCATCAATCTTCAAATAGAGCATTTGGTGGATATAATTCTTTACAATAGTGATTGAATGCTATATGAAAACATCTCAGGGAAGATATATTGCCATGAGGTATTGTTATGTACCAGACTCTAGCACCCTCCTCTAAAGAATACATGAACAATTTCATTTGTACATCTTCAAGGGAAATGCCCTATTGTTCCATGCATTCATGAAATTCTTTAAGGTGCTGGTCAGGCCTTCTAGTTGTGCTTCCATCAAATCAAGGCAAATAAGTATTCCATTCATGAAATGAAGGGACATGATTAGGATAACCAGCAATAGAAGATAAATCTAGTGGGGCAAATTTGTTGGCCAGGAATGCAGGAATGGCCATCTTGAAAACCTTCCTATATGAGTGATTGCAGGTACAAAGGTAGGGAAAATTTTCAACTGCTATAGCATCAGAGTGAGTATAGGGCTGACTAAAATCCAATATGATCAAAATAGAGATATGGACAATGGAGTCGCCAGGATGTTTACCATAAAATTGATAGTGAAGTCACCAAGGTGAGATCTCTTCAACCCACACTTTCTATGCTCACCTAACAAAGGAAATTAAATGTTTTGTCGTACCCAGGGGAAAATATTCTAATTTGTTCCTCGGAAATGGCGTCAGAAAAATGTCATTAAATCTTTCACCTGCAACACAAGTGCAGTAGGAGGCTCCCTAGAGACAGCCTATGGGTTGATTTTAAACCAGTGCCTAGGACATCTTAAATAGAGGAGTTCTTGTAAGGTTATATGTGAGGGGTTTGTGGCACTCCAATTTTCATGTAAAAGGTAATAGGAGGGCTTGGTTCAATAATATTTCAAAGAGGAAGATTTAGGCCAACTCATGGATTCAAATGTTGGGGGGTATTTGCGAAATATCAAAGAGAAATAACTTCTCCTTCTCGTGGCCAACAAATGAAAATGAGACAGCTTAAACTGAATTTGTATTGATGGTGGAGAGGAGGAAAGGAGGGAGAGAAAAAGATGCATAGGGCTGTAATGAACAGAATCCTAGGAAAACATGTTCCAGCAGAAAGGGGAATTCAATGGATAGGGCTGTAAGCAAGACAGAATCCTAAACCATGGTTTTCCAATGAGATGACAGAAATAGAGGAGAAAAAGAAGGTTTCAAATCCAAAATAACATGGGTATCTTTCTCTGCCAAAGCAGCGAAGATAAATCCATAGATTGCAGAGGAACCAACTGCATTCATTACATTATTTCAAAGAAATAAAAACACACGTGAAATGAGATTACTAAGAGAAACTTGTTGCACATTAATCATGCTTGGAATCAACAGAGAAACACCATTTATCCCAAAGGGCCCAATAACCAGTCCATACACTCAACCATGATATCAATGAAGTCCCATAAAAATATATTGAACTGAAATGGCAACACAGAGTTCATCCATCTCGGGTCTGAGAATCCAGAACCTTTGTATTATGTTTCATCCTCCTATTTATAAGAAGAAGGGGGGGGGTTTGAATTACAATCAAAATATATGAGCCTGAGCCCCAACTTTCATGCTAGACTAGTTGTCTCAGCTCTGTCAGGCTCGGTTACCACCTACCTAAGATTACAACAGGGATCAATTCCCTTTCTTGGAAGAATATAGAAATAAATGCTCAGAGAAAGAAAGTCGAGAGAGGAAGGAGGAGGTGTCCCATTGTTGCTTCAGTGGAGGCCTTGGATGGAGCCATGTCACTATTTTTGTCATGATTCTATCTGATGTTGAGGCGGTTTACTGCTACATCGCCTGACTTCTTTCAATTCTGCCTTAACTACTTGAGTGAGTTGTTCCGTGGAGAAGTGATGGAGTGTGCTTGGGCAGTGTTGCGCTGTGAAAAGGAGTGAAACTCCATGCCAAGGCATTAAGTCTCCATAGAGGCCTCTCATACTATCATTTATGCATTGCCCACTACTTCATTCAATACCAGAGCTACCGACCCAAACGTCCTATGAAACCATTGCAGAAAACTATCAAAGCACCACGGTCGTGGGTCCTTAATGTTTAAAACAAATGAACAGGAGGGCACTTTTAATTTCCCCTTTAGCCCCCCTTTATCATAGCCCCTTTTGTAATTTTCTTATCATATGACCGGGGGCTACGACCAAGGGCTTAGCCCTCGAGCGCTAAGGCCTTTAGGCTCCTGTCCAGGGGCTTCTTTCCTTTGTTATTATGAAATCTTGCACTTTGGCATCTTATTATGTTTTGTCTGTGGCACTTCCCTTTATCCTTAAGATCGTCGATTTGCGGGGTCAGAACTACCAAAAGATATCGCAATCGCAACTGCAGAGAGGGGGGTACTCTTTACCTTTTTCTTTTGGAGCGGGCTGACAGTCTAGACGCAAGATCTTTATAGACCTTGTCGTAATAATTTATCACATCCAGGGGCTACTTCCTTATCAAAAGCACAGCTGGGGAGGAGTCTCGCATATTGCAATTGTTGGCTGCATCGTCTTTATCTTTTCCCCTTAACAGTTGTGATCACCGATTTGTGGGGTGACGTCGCCACTTCCACGTGTCACCTTGTGAGTGCTAACATAAGGTACCCAAAAATGGCCCCCTTCCTACCCCTGAAAATGCTGAAACTGGGTGACACGTGTCCCCAGTATGGCCACACCACCCTCCATCCTGGCACGTCAATGATGACGTCAGCTGCCATGTCAGCTCAGTTGACGAATCAAAGCCCACTAAATGGCCCCCCTGGAGGAGATAGAAATAGGCCCATCAAGCCCTGTTTTTCCATGCTTTCCTTTGTATTTAAAAACCTGTCCTCCCTGGCGATTTTGGTCCATATCGCAATATCTACGATTTCTTATAGTTTTAGACCTGTGACCCCATCGATCCACCAATTGTTGATGCCACGAGGAGGAGAGAGAAGGGGAGGCCCGACCCTTCGTTGGTGCAGCCATTCCGTTTGTAACTCGGAATCGACCCCTCCCGGCGGTACGACATTGTATCGCAATCAGCCCCTGCAATGTCTTTGAAGTTTTAGATTACAGGACTATTGTGATACAAGACGCGAGATGTGGGATTGTGCCACATGGAGGACAGGGAAGGGGGCGACCCACTCCTATTTTTTTAACCATTTTCTTTGTTACTGAATTTCTCAGCCCCCTGGTGATATTACGTCGTATCGCAATCGACCCCCCGGCGTAGTCTTCTGGACTTAAATCTCACCAATACTGATAAATGTGGTGCCCTGACCCGCCAACATCGATAAACGTGGTGCCCTAACCCGTTGACACCGATATATGATATCGATGATCAGTGGATCACAATTTCTACAATCACCTATGTTCTTTGCCTCCTGGTACTGCCGATGCCGATATTCGATGTGCCGAGACCCGTCGACGCCAATATGCAATTTTTCCCTCAGACTTAGCCATTTTTTTGGTTCTCTAATATTTCTAGAGGGATTCTTCAACATGCCCTAACTTCTGATCTAGGAACCATTTTTTGGACTTCTATATGCCCCCAGAAAGGTCTTTCTGAGAATTTTGCACTAGAGAGTGTCCCATTGCATTCTGATAGCTTCTGTGGCTCAAAATTTGGCATCAAACATCACCGCTATTTGGCTTCTGAAGGCACTGGTGACTAAAAAAGTAGTGAGTGACAACAGGTGTGTTGGTATCGACACCAAAAACTAATGAGAAGAGGACACAAATCAGGGTTCCTATAGTCAAGGAAATGAATCGTATATGTATTTGTGTGTCATCAGCACTCAATGGTGGTAAGATTCCTCTTATGGGTTCTTGACGGTAGCAGTTGGTACTAACATGATATATGGTTTGTGTTTTGGCGTCATGCGTAGATGTTAATGATGAGCTTGTTAAGGTGTTGGTGAGGGGTGCATACCATGGCTTGTTCTAGGCTTGGACAAATGTCGAGGTCCCAAAATTATGTTGGCGCAAACGAGCCAATGCTTTGCAAAATCAGGGAAGGGTTGGAAAAACCGAGTATGATGGTTTCACGTACAAATGTGGTAGTTTTGACATTTGCACCTGGGTTAGTTGCTAGCAATAATTTGAGGGCCTTGGTACCATTTCTTAGGTTCCCGCAAATCGGGGCATTATTTAATCATATGTTTAGGCTCATCACATAAGGCGCATATGTAGGCAGGTTGAGGTGTCACTGATTCTAGTTGCCTCCTTGTATGGTGGGAGGTTATGTGACCATGGGTATATGAGGAATATGAGCATGAAGGTTCTTCCTCAAAGACACAAAAATTGTTTTGGATCCATCGTTCGTTACCAATGTGGAGGGAAGCAATTGGGGCATGGTATTGGTTTGAGCGAGTTTTAACCAAGAAATCCCTTCTACGGATAGAAACGATCCCTCTAGTCCAATGAGTGGATCTAGTAACAACTGTGACAAAACAAGCAAACTTCCCTAACCTAGATCAAAATGACAAATGAGAAAGGGACATGGCCTACCTCTCTCATATGAGCTCAACCTTTGATGATGATTGTGATCCCTTAGCTCCCAGACTCGCTCCTCGCTATTCCTTGCGTCTGAATACCTAAAAGAGAGATAAAAGGACAACAACAAGAGATATCATATCATATGCATTCCGATGTAAGTTGTACAATAGATCAAGGAGTATTGTACTAAGAAAACGATCATAGACAAGCTTATGGGAAGTAAAACATGCTTTGTATTAATTATTAAATCAAAGAGAGAATCATACAACTGATGCCTTGATGTTGAAGGCCTATTTCAAGATGGTTCCAAGTCCAAGCCAAACTTAACAAGATCTCCTTTCCTCTCTCACCAAAATGGCAGCATCTAAGCAAAATCGAGCAAAAGAAGGGTGACCAGCAATGACCAACCCATTGAAGAAAGTGAAGAATGAATTAAAGTGAGGGAGAGGGAGTTGGAGATCCACCAAAGGGGGAAGAAGGTCCTTATACCAAAGGTAAGCTCCCTAAAGGTAGGATCAAGAGCACTAAATGGGAGTACTCAACCATATCTTCATCCAACAACTACCAGCTCGTCATTCTCAATGCTTCTAGTAAGACAAGCTTATGCTCCATTTTTGGAGAAATTGCCTGAAGACGTCCTGCGTGGATTTTCCAATCAAAAGTTGTGCCACCAGCCCTAGTGACTAGTTAAAAAAAATGTTACCAACACAGATTTTCTTACTAAAAGTAGCGATGGTCTTGCAAATTAGGGTTTTTCACAAGTTTTTCTAGAATTGCTTCAAGACATTAGTTCTCCATCTCTTCAAGGATGTATTGAGAATATAATTCATGGTGAATGAGTTTACACAGCTTTTGTTGCTTTATCACATTTGTTACGATAGTGGCACAAAGGACGACACTTCAGGTATAGAGTTGGGAATGTGACAAAATATTGTGTAAAAATGAAGGCTCCTAATGCATCTCAGTAACGAGGAATTTCAGGACAATGGTGAGTAAAATTTTTGTATTACACATATATAGTACATGCATGGTGAGTGCGTAATGCTTTATTTTGCATTGGGGTGGCCTTTTCTCCTAAGGGTGAAGGTGTGGAAATTGACGATGTTGGGGCATGAAGAAAGTCTTTTAACTCTTCTAGCTTTGGGCATAAGTTAGTAGGGTTTCCTACAACTTCACATAAATCATAGGGTGGTGGTACACTAGGTGAGGGAGACTTTGTGGCTTCAACCTTCTTGCTTCTTTTTTTATCCCTCTTGCTAGTCCCTACTGTGTAACTCGATTTAGGGTGGTTTCTTGAGGGGGAGCTATAGGAATGATGCCTATCAAAGTGATGCCTGAGTGTGCAGACATGGTCTGTGGGGCTAGATACTAGACAAGTATCACAAGAGCCATATCCAACAACGTAAGTGTTGCCATGACTTGGTGCAAGACAAAACCAAGAGGAGGGTATAAGAAGGGTATAGAGAGAGAGAAGGGGGGCTAAGGTATGGAGGGAATGGGGTTATGGGGAAAGAGGGGGAGAGAGAGTCATAGAGTGAGAAAAAGAGGGTTGGAGAGAGAGATAGGTAGATATGGAGAGAGTAACATGTAAATATGGAGAGAGGGACATGTAAATATGGAGAGAGAGAGAGAGAGAGGAGTGAGGAGAAAAAGAGACAGATAAGAAGATAGAGAGGGACATAGATAGTGCTAGAGGGGGGAGAGAGAGGGAGGAGGAGAGATGTAAAGAGAGATAGTGGAGGTGAAGAGAGAGAGTGAGTGATGGGGGAGAGATGGAAAGATATACTGAGGGAGTGAGATAGAGATATAGATGGAGGCAAGAGAGAGGGGAAGAAGAGAGATGGAGAAAATAGTTAGGGATAGTGAGGGAAAAAAAGAGATACAAAGGAAAAGAGTGACAAGTAGAGAGAGAGTGTAATGGCCCTAATGTTTGTGAACATGGAAATATCATTAACACTCACCTAATTATATCCCTAGGCCCGCGATAAGGAAAAATTATGTAGGAGATCCATGGGAAATTTACCCAATTTTTTTATTATTAAGTAAAAGGTTAAATAAATAATAATAAAATAGAGGAAAAATTATTTATTTTAAAAAGGGGAAAAAATCACTTAGGAGGAGGAAAGTGACTTCTTCAATAAAATAATATTAAAGGAATATCTAGAAGCTTGGAGAAGTCTCAATGAAACATTATAAAAGGAGGGAGCTCAAGGATTGAGCATTCTATAGTCATATCATTTTCTATTGGTGAAGAGCTCATGTGAGTTCACTTTTGAGGATTTCAAGATAGGCCCTCACTTTAGCTTCGGTGGTTTCCTTGGCACCCTAGTTAGACAGCTTCCATCTTGGGTGGGCATCACTACCACCCTAGTGGATTTACTTCTTGTTCATTTAACAGATTTGATCATAAGTTTGCAAAATATTATTTTATTCATAGTTTGCATTGCAAGTATGTCTTCCCATTCTCAAGGTCGAGGGCTATTCTTGTTTCAGGAGGAGAAAGTGCCAACGTTTGGAGTTGTCCCTTGAAGCAGTGATTTCAAAATTATAGCATTGAAATTCCAAGGATGAGAACATTGCGAACAAGGGTATCGATTTGCAAGAAAAAAAAGTTGAGAATTCTATTGGGAGAAACGTATATATAGAGAGGTCAGGAATCACTCTTCTTCCATCCATCAAATCAGATCGGGGAGCTTCTATAGAGATTATTTGTGAACATGTGGAGTCGTGGTTTTTCATCTGGAAGAGTGAGGGCTCTAAAGCTACATGGCACAAATTCTTCAGACTCCCATCAACTAGAATATCGAGCTATCACTGTGTAGAAAGGCCGGTTTGTTAATGCATTGGTTGTGGGTGTATTGAGCCAAATTACTTGTACCTTCTTAGTAATTCATGAGGCCAAAATTCTTGTCTGTTGGCAGCAATTATTGAGGCCGAATTTTTGCAAGTTTAGGATGGTTGAATACTTGAAGATAGATTTCCAAATTGAGCTGCAAAATTTGTTAGAGCAGACTACTTATTTCAGATAAGGGATTGAGTCATCATTCTCATCTTTGTCTATAGGGGAGGCTCGAACCACTGGTGCATTTTCTTCATAATCGGTTCCAGTACTTCAAATTTATGGAGGTTGAATATTTTGTTGGTTGTAGCTCACTATCTCAATTCCAGAAGAGGTTGTTCAATCATTGTCATGTGCTAACTCTTGTTGTGATCCATCACTAACAACACCATTGGGCTGAAAATCACATCTTCAATAATTGATTAATTGAAAGGGTCTGAATTATTTGATTGGTAGCATGTATTCATCTTCAAAGTTGAGGGTTCTCCTAGGTGTTCTTCTCCAAATTATAGTCTCTAGAAATTGCTCAAATAAAGATCAAAACTTTCCTCTTTCCATTAGTGTGCTAAATTGTTGGCAAAATTGGTGTATGGTTTCTTAAATGTATCTTCCATATTTTTCTATTTAAATGTTTGTGGAAAGTTGTAAAAGAAAATTAAAAGTATTTTTGGAAACATACGCTTGAATAATTTTTAAATTTGTTAGAAGATTTCGCTGGTTCATTACAGTGGTATCATAGCATTAATTTAGCCAGTTGTGGGTGATATTGTGGAGAGGAATTCAAGGACTAGAATTGAAAGTTGAAGGTAAGATGCTTCCAAATGATAAATTTGAAGATTATGACCAAGACTTCACAAACATGTTAGAACAAGATGAATAATGGCTATTATCAAAGAAAGAAAAGAGAAATAACAAGCTTAAAACTCAAGATCCTGAAGCAGAAGTTGAGAAAACAAGAAAAACTGAAGAGGAAGACTTGGAGGTAGCTAAAGATCAAGAAGCCTTGAAAACAAAAATATGAAGAGTGTAAGGGTCTAGGAGCAGCAATGAAGTGTTCGGTATCAAATGAACATTTTTTATTGATGGTTTCAGTACACGAACACAAAAATTGCCTTAGTTATTTGGACTTTTGTTGGGTCCCTATAATACTAGTGATTACCCCATTACTATTGTAGTTATACCCCCTATTTATATTGTTGTGCCCCTATTACCCCCATATTGTTATTTCTGTGCCCCATAGAATCCCTCTATTGTTATTTTTGTGGCTTTATATTATTATTGTTAGGTCGGCTGGATTATATTGTGACTCCTTAGACTCCTATATATAGAAAGGAGGTTTTGTCATTTGTATCATCCAAGAATTGTTCATTTATGTAATGTAAAGGAGGTTTCCCCCTCGAAGAGGCTGAATTCTAAGGCGTGGATCTCTCTTTTCTATCTTTTTGTGAGTTGGTTTCATAACATTTGGTATCAAAGCTTTGGATTCTAGGGTTTCGCTGCTCCAAACAGGTCATCGTGGCATTTTCGCTCTAACTTTTTTTCTGTGACGTTTCAGAAGTCGCAAAAAAAAACCCATTTGAGAATAATTGGCGCTGAACCTTGGGTCCGAATTTCAGAGCTGTTCGCGTGATATTTTCAGAGATATGATTTGAGGAAGTTGGCCTTTTTGCAGACTCCTGAATTACATTCAAAACAGGTGACCTGGGGAAAATCGTCATAACTCTCTCTCTGAGGATCGGATTGAAATTTCGTAAAAAGGTACAGAAAGAGGACGGACTGTAGTTTCTTGTGTGTGTGTTTCAGATTCAAAGGTTGAAACAGGGACTCGGGGCACGTCGTACAAGTTCGCTCTACTGAACTAGTCTAAAACCAAGTCACTGTGGGAGATTTCACATAACTCTTCCTTGGAGAATCCAATTTGGCTCAGACTTGTGGCATTGGAAAGAGGACGCAGAAGGCTACTATAGGTAGCAATTTCAGAATTGGATGATCTGAAATTACAGAGATACATCAGATTCAATATCAGGCTTCTATAAAGTAAAAAAAAAGTGTGTAGTTTTTTTTTAATTTTTGTGTAAGCTTGGTTTAACGGAATTCAAAGGGCATAGTAAAGCATTATTATCGGTAACTGATGCCCCGAGGAAAGAAAATGCAAACACCTAGTAAGGAACCTGAAAGCTCTAGCATGACTCATGAAGAAGAGGAAGAAATGCTACATGATATATCAAAATTACAAGAACAAGTGCAACAAATGTCACGCTCACAAAAGCTAACAGAAGCTAAGGTAAATGGCGTGGAATATAAGATAAAGGGTATGGAAGCTAAGATGGAGGATTCGATGGCAAATTTGAAGATAGATTTGAAGACAGACATGGAAGAATTGAAGAAGTTGCTACAAGAAAGGGTCACTAATGGTGAAAAGGTAGTAAAGGAAACTCATGATGAGAACAAAAGAAATGTTAATCATGATTCCATAGACTCTAATGTTGGATCGAAGACTCACCATGTTCCAAAAATCGATATGAGGAAGTTTGATGGCAAGGATCCCGCCACATGGATATTACAGATGGAGCAATTCTTCGATCTCAATAATGTGCAAAACACACAAAAGGTACGTATGGCAACTTTATATTTGGAACCAAATCAGTTTGTATGGTATCAATGGCTTTGTTCTCGTAAACAATTTATCACTTGGGCAATTTTTACGGAAGAATTGATAGCACATTATGAGGATACAAAAAGCAACACTTTTTTTAGCCAATTGATAAGTCTCAAACAAAAGGGTTCAATAATGGAGCACATTGAGGAGTTCCAAAAATTGAACATAAGGGTAAAAGATATTCCAGAGGAGCATAGGATTGATGTGTTCATAGGGTCTTTAAAGGATAATATCCAACATGATGTGCGCCTTTGGGAACCTGATTCATTAGAGAAGGCATTCAGGTTAGCAAGAAAAATGGAAAGCAAAATTATGGCAACTAGGAAGCATACCATTCACAACTATAAAGACGGAAGTGTTGTTGCCCATAGTCTTCCACAACCTACAAGGTTGACACCACAACAATTGGAAGAAAAAAGAGCAAAAGGGCTTTGTTACAATTGTGATAGCAAATACACAAAAGGTCATAAGTGTGCTGAGAAGAAATTATTCTACATAGATTGTGAAGAGGAAGAAGAAAAGGAGCAAGAAAGGTCAAAAGAAGAGGATATATTCCAGGAACAAAGCCTAGATGAAGAACAAATAAATCCGACCATATCTTGTAATGCATTGGCGGGAATTACCACTCCTCAAACCATCAAGATAGAAGGACAAATCAAGAAGAAAAAGGTAATAGTGTTGATTGATTCAGGAAGCACCCACAATTTTATTCATTGTAGGGTAGCAAAAGAATTGAATTGCTTCCTATATCCAGCACCAGAGTGTCAAGTGATGATTGCAAATGGAGGAACAATAAATTGTTCTGGAAAGTGCCATAATATCAAGCTATCCATGGGAGAATATGTATTGACTAGCCCAATGCTTTCCATTCCAATGGGAGGTGCTGATGTTGTACTAGGAGTCCAATGGCTACAATCCTTGGGTACAATAGCTTTTAATTTTCAAGAACTTTTCATGAAATTTTCTGTGGAAGGAAAGGAAGTTGAATTAAGGGGTATTGCAGGGAAACCAGGAAAGATAATCAGCTCTAATGGCATGACAAAGCTTCTAAAAAAGGAGCAAAGAGGTGTAATTGCACAATTATGTTCGCTAGATGTTTCCACATTGGAATCATCTATTTCTCCAGATCTCCAAAAAGTCCTGGACAATCATTCCAAGGTATTTGAGACTCCCAAAGGTCTCCCACCTATGCGTGATCATGATCATGCTATTCATCTGATTCCAGGAAGTGTTCCTCCAAACATCAGGCCGTACAGATATCCATATGTCCAAAAAAGTGAAATTGAACGTATGGTTGCAGAAATGCTAGAGGCTGGTATAATTCAACCGAGTCAAAGTTCTTTCTCAGCTCCAGTAGTATTGGTGCACAAGAAGGATGGATCATGGCGCATGTGTCCAGATTATAGGGAGCTCAACAAGCTCACTATTAAAGATAAGTTCCCCATTCCTGTTATTGATGAATTACTGGATGAATTGCATGGATCAATTTACTTCACCAAGTTGGATCTTCGTTCGGGATATCATCAAATCAGAATGAAGATTGAAGACATTCCGAAAACGGCATTTAGAACTCATGAGGGTCATTATGAATTTTTGGTCATGCCTTTTGGCCTTACCAATGCACCTTCAACATTTCAAGGTTTGATGAATTCAATTTTCAAACCATTCCTTAGAAAATTTGTGTTAGTATTTTTTGATGATATACTAATCTACAGCAAGTCTTGGAAGGATCATGTTGAACATGTTGACAGGGTGCTACAACTATTGGAGGAGAAACAATTATATGCAAAAAGATCCAAATGTTTCTTTGGAGTCCAGGAGGTGGAATATTTGGGTCATATTGTATCTCATGAAGGAGTTAAGGTAGACCCTAGCAAAATTAAAGCCATTAAGGAATGGAAAATCCCCACATCCATAAAGCATCTGCGAGGATTTCTTGGGTTGACAGGGTATTATCGCAAGTTTGTTAAGAATTATGGGAGAATAGCAGCACCTCTAACAACATTATTGAAGAAAGATTCATTTTCATGGACTTCGGAAGCAACAAAGGCCTTTGAACATCTTAAAGAGGCAATGTGCCAAGCACCGGTCTTAGCTACACCGGACTTCACAAAAACCTTTATTGTGGAATGTGATGCTTCAGGAAATGGAATTGGTGCTGTTCTAATGCAAGATGAAAGACCCATTGCTTTTGAAAGTCGTCCAATCAAGGGAAAGTTTTTAAGCAAAGCTATTTATGAGAAGGAAATGTTGGCAATACTCCATGCACTTAAGAAATGGCGACCCTACCTAATGGGAAGACACTTCAAGGTAAAAACGGATCATGATAGCCTTAAATACTTTTTAGAACAAAGATTATCCTCTGAAGAGCAACAAAAGTGGGTCACAAAGATGTTGGGTTATGACTTTGAAATCATCTACAAAAAAGGGAAGCAAAATGTGGTGGCAGATGCACTCTCAAGAAAGGATGAGGATGTGGAAGCATTGTTGTGTGCCATTTCTATTATCCAACCAGATTGGATAAACGAAGCAAGGGAGGAATGGAAGAATGACGAAGAAGTGTGGGCACTTATTCAAAAGCTACAACAAGATTCCAGTACTTCTGATACATTTAGCTGGCAAAATGATTCGTTATGGTACAAAGATCGCTTATACCTCTGTAAGAATTCCCAGCTAAAACAAAAGATTCTTATGGAATTGCACACTTCTCCCTTAGGAGGGCACTCAGGATTTTTAAAAACTTACCACAGGGTTAAGAAGGAATTTTTTTGGGATGGCCTTAAATCAGATATTCAAAAGTTTGTGGCGGAATGTTTGGTTTGCCAGCAAAATAAAGTTGAAACAATTAAGACACGAGGTCTATTACAACCTTTATCCATTCCAAGCCAACGTTGGGAGGAGGTTTCAATGGATTTTATCACAGGTTTACCCAAGTCTGAGGGAAAGAGTGTCATCATGGTGGTAGTTGACAGACTTACCAAGTATGCACACTTTTGTGCATTATCACATCCATTTAAAGCCAGTACAGTTTCTACTGCATTTATGGAAACAGTTCAAAAGCTACATGGAAACCCAAAGATTATTGTAAGTGACAGAGATCCCATTTTCACTGGAAATTTTTGGACAGAATTATTTTCTTGTCTTGGTACTCAGTTAGCTCATAGCTCATCTTATCATCCTCAATCTGATGGGCAAACTGAGATAGTAAACAAATGTTTGGAAGGATATCTTCGTTGCTTTGTATCTGATAAACAGACACAATGGGTCAAATGGTTGCCTCTGGCTGAATGGTGGTATAACACTTCCTTCCATACAGCAACAAAAATGACCCCATTTATGGCACTTTATGGGTATCAACCACCATCCATCACATCATATTTAAGAGAAAATTCTAAGGTTCAGGCAGTGGAACATCACATCGAACATCAACAACAAGTCCTCCAACTCTTAAAGGATAACCTCGTGTTGGCACAAAATAGAATGAAACAACAGGCAGATCAACATCGCAGTGAAAGAAGTTTTGATGTAGGTGATTGGGTATTCCTACGGCTACAACCATATAAGCAAATGTCCCTAAAGCAAGCTAAGAAGGATAATAAATTATCACCAAAGTATTATGGTCCGTACAAGGTGTTGGAAAAGATTGGTACTATGGCATACAAATTGGAGCTTCCTGCAGCTTCTCGATTGCACCCAGTTTTCCATGTTTCATGTTTAAAGAAGGTTATAGGTGACAAGCTCCCAATTCAAACAATATTGCCAGAACTTGACGAGGAAGGAAAAATTATATTGGAACCGGAAGCAATCACAGAAACAAGAACTCGACAGCTACGAAATCGATCAATTTCAGAGTATCTTATCAAGTGGAAGAACTTATCCGCTGAAGATTCCACATGGGAGGATGAGAATTTTATGCAGAAGTATCCAGAACTGCTCAAGCGTTGAGGACAACACTTTTTTGAAGGAGAGGGGCATGTTGGGTCCCTATAATACTAGTGATTACCCCATTACTATTGTAGTTATACCCCCTATTTATATTGTTGTGCCCCTATTACCCCCATATTGTTATTTCTGTGCCCCATAGAATCCCTTATTGTTATTTTTGTGGCTTTATATTATTATTGTTAGGTCGGCTGGATTATATTGTGACTCCTTAGACTCCTATATATAGAAAGGAGGTTTTGTCATTTGTATCATCCAAGAATTGTTCATTTATGTAATGTAAAGGAGGTTGCCCCCTCGAAGAGGCTGAATTCTAAGGCGTGGATCTCTCTTTTCTATCTTTTTGTGAGCTGGTTTCATAACAATTTCAATGTGTCACTGACATGTTACTAACTTCAAAGGCACTGGATTCCAAAGAGGCACTTAAAGTTGGACTTGTAGATGATGTTGTATCTCAATAAGACTTTCTTGTAGCACTATAAATTTATTAAGGAATTAGGTTGGAGGCATACCAAGATTTTACCATAACTTCTAAAGCAAAAGGACTCATACATGTTATTTTTGTTTGATGCTCATCTCTTAAGGGTCTTGGAATTAAGGCTTTTGTGATCCATGTTGAATTAAGAAAACAAATTTTTCGGTAGAAATCACATCAAAGAATTTTTGCCAACGCATTTCGAGCCATCCAGTGTGGTTCATCGTCAGGACAAGATGAAGGAGTGGATCTTGGCACACGTTTAAATATAGATCAATGTAGAGACTCTTCATTCAAATAATAGCTATAATGAACCACTAGTTTAAAAAAAAGAATATTATTTAGTTTATAACATCAATTATATTAAATAGAATCAAGAAATAGGTAAAAGTTTGAAATAAATAACAAATATTCAAAGTCAAACAAGGAGCCAGGTCAAAAATATATAACAAGCCAAAAAACGACTAGTTTAAAAATAAAATTATTTAATTTATAGCATTAATTAGTAGTACCCAATAATATTAAATAAAATCAAGAGATGGATTAAGGAGAAAATTAAATATGGACTAAGAAGAAACAATTAGAACCATGGAGCACTGCCAAAAAAATATAACCAAAGGAGTCAAGACTCTATTATTCAAAAAATAAAATAATGAAAAACTCATAAAATAAAATCAAAATAAGAAAGACAAGTCAACTATAAATTAAGTGGTTAAGGCACTACAAATAAATCAAGCAGCAGAGAAATATGAATAAAATAAACAAAGTCTAACGAAAATAAATGCATAAAGAAAATAAAAATGATATCTAAAATAAAAATAATTAAAAGAGCTCAAAATAATCAAGAGGATAAAACATAATAGATGAAAGAATAATTATTGACCGAAGAAACTAGAAAAGAAGATAAAAAACCCTATATAGACAAAGAACCTATATTGATTCATGATCCAGTTAGAAAAGTTTGTCATAGTTAAAAGATGCTTTTATGGGTTCTGGAATAGTCACCGCTTTGGCTTTGAGTAAATTCCATCATAAACATTTAGAGTAATTCATTGAGACTTGTCTTAGACCACCTGAACCATGCATTGTAACAAAGTTTATGTCTAGTCAAGCTGCATTCTTGAGAAAGTTGTTGCCCCATGGTAATCCAGAGATCATGATTAAGCTCCACGGAGAAGGATGTATTTTTCATAGTAAACAAAATATGTGTGGAAAGGCGTGTTTGGTGGGAGTGTGCAACAACAAAACTTTTCAAACCTCCCATCTGCAACCCGGCCAACAAATGCATCGCAGGAGACTTTGTGGCTTCTACCTCGTACCATTATGGATCCAACAGAATTCGAAAAGCTACTCGATTCAACAAAAAAATTCTTGCGTGGAAAATGCAAAGATTCATTACCCGCTTTTTTTTTATATGAAGCCAAGGTTCAAGGAAAAATTGGAATTACAAATGTAAGATGGTCTGGAATGGAAAGAAATTATAATGTGTTTGTTCTCGACCTTGTTGAACCAAATATTAAATACTTATTCTGTTGGAATTCAGAGGCACAGCAAATCAATTAAAACAAACAGCAGAATATCAAGCACATAACACAGTATTTAACGTGGTTCACCCAACCAATCTGGGCTACGTCCACCAAACATAGGCATCAGGAATTTATTATTCAAATCAGGAGATTACATCATGAAAGCCTCACCAAACTCTCACACTCTTAGCAAACCATCTGAATGGTTGCCTGTTATATAGCCTAGAGAATCTAATAGCCTCATTAATTCCCTCACATTAAATATAGGAGGCATTAACTCCCTCCCAACAACCTGGAGTTAATCTAGGACCTGAATTCCTATTGTTGTCACCAGCTGAGATTTTTCCTATTTCATTACAAACAGAAAATCTCAACAACCTCCACCTTGACAACAATTCGCCTGATGCCCTGTTATTATTATTTTATCTTTTCTGCAAGCCAAGAGAAGCCAAACACCAGCGTAGCTTCTCCAACAAAACTGGTTTCGTGAACATGTCTGCACAGTTCTCCTTTGTATGCACCTTTTCAAGAGAAACTCCCCTTTCAGTGATAACCTGTCTTACAAAATGATATTTGATTGGAATATGCTTTGATTTACTATGATAGGCCGGATTCTTAGCCAAATGTATTGCACTTTGACTGTCACAAAGTAACCTGATGTTATCCTGTAACCTACCAAACTCACCAAGCAAACCTTTCAACCAAACCGCCTCTTTGCAAGCATGCGAAGCAGCAATGTATTCTACTTCAGTAGTGGATAAAGCAACAATGTTCTGTAGCTTTGACATCCAGCTTATAGCTCCACCTGCAAGAGTAAAGACGTACCCTGAAGTTGATCTTCTCTTATCCAAATCACCTGCAAAATCGGAATCGACATATCCGCAAACAAATTCACTACTCTTATTGTAAGAAATACAATAACTACTTGTGCCTCTCAAGTACCGAAGCACCCATTTCACTGCTGAACAGTGCTCTTTACCCGGATTTTCCATGTACCTGCTGACAACCCCAACTGCATGAGAAATATCTGGTCGCGTACACACCATCGCATACATCAAACATCCTACTACATTGGCATAAGGAATTCGAGACATATAATCCTTTTCTTCATCTGTATTAGGACATAAACTCGAAGAAATCTTAAAATGGAAAGCTAAAGGGACTGACACAGGCTTCACATTATTCATACCAAACCTCAAAAGTATTTTCTCAACATACTTCTGTTGTGATAGCCACAACTTACCATTACTCCTGTCTCTGAAAATCTCCATGCCCAAAATCTATCTTGCGGCTCCTAGATCTTTCATATCAAACGTCCTTGCCATCTGAGTCTTCAACCTATTGATTTCTTCAATGCTTTTGCTTGCTAAAAGCATATCATCAACATACAACACTAAGATAATGAACATGCCATTATTTAACTGCTTAAAGTAAACACAATGATCATATTCACTTCTTACATATTTCTGACTCAACATGAAAGAATCAAACTTCTTATACCACTGCCGAGGCGACTGCTTCAGGCCATATAATGACTTCTTGAGCCTGCAGACAAATTTCTCATTGCGATGCTGAACAAACCCTTCCGGTTGTTCCATATATATTTCCTCATCTAAGTCTCCATGTAGAAATGCAGTCTTAACATCTAACTGCTGCAACTCCAAATCAAACAAAGCCACTAATGCTAACACAATTCTAATTGAAACAATTTTAACCACTGGTGAAAATATCTCATGAAAGTCTATGCCAGCTTTCTGAGAAAACCCTTTTGCAACCAGTCTCGCTTTGTACCTGTCTTCCGTATCATTCACACCCCGTTTCAGCTTGTACACCCACTTACATCCCACAGTTTTCCTGCCTTTGGGAAGTTCAACCAGATCCCACGTGCCATTCTTACCTAAGGCCATCATTTCTTCCTTCATGGCTGCTTTCCATTTGTCACTATTGGAACCTTCTACAGCTTCCTGATAACACAAAGGTTCATCATCATTAGCGATCAAAGCAACTGAAGTAACATGATCATCATACCTTCTCAGAGGGCATTTGATCCTTGTAGACCTCCTTAAGAATGTTTATGGTGCTTCCACAATTGGCTGTCTATCAACTGTAGGAATTTCTTCATGATCGCCATCTGAGACCTGTTCATGTCCTCCATCTGAACCCTGTTCATAATCTGATTCTGAAACCTGTTCATGACTAGAATCTGACCTATGGTCGTTATGACTATCATTAGAAATGTTGTCAAACTGAATATGTTGGAAATCAGATACATCATCATGTTTCAATCTACTATTTACATCTAACTGTACAAGAGAGGATTAATCAAACTTTACATCTCTGTTGATGATGATTTTGCGGGTAGTAGGATCCCACAATCTATATCCCTTTGTTCCATCACCATACCCAACAAAGACATACCTTTTCAATTTCGGACCTAATTTAGTTCGCTGATGTTTAGGCACTAGAGCATATGCATCACAGCCAAACACTCTGAGTTTAGAACAGTCACAAGGGTGTCCTTTCCATACCTCTTGCGGAACCTTGCAGCCTATCGCCGTTGATGGAGATCAGTTTATCACATAACAAGCTGTTGCCACTGCTTCCGTCCACAGCTCCTTCGGCAACCCGGCATTACTCAGCATACACCTTGCTCTCTCTAGAAGAGTCCTGTTCATGCGTTCAGCAACTCCATTCTGCTAAGGAGTATAAACCGTGGTCTTATGTCTTTCGATCCCTGCATCCTTGCAATAGCTGTCAAACTCCTTGGAGGAAAACTCACCACCATTGTCAGTTCTTAAACATTTTATAGTTCTACCAGTGCTGTTTTCTACCAATGCTCTAAACTGCTTGAAAACTGAAAAAACATCAGACTTTCTCTTCAACATGTAGACCCAGACCTTCCTAGAAAAGTCATCAATGAATGATACAAAATAAGATGAACCACCATATGAAGTTGTAGGAGCTGGACCCCACACATATGAATGGATATAATCAAGTATGCCTTTACTAGTATGTTTGCCTGTTTTAAACTTTTGTTTACTTTGTTTACCAAACAGACAATGTTTACAGAAATCCAATTTTCTAGATCTTAGATTAGGAAGTAACTTTCGGTCAGCCAAAATTTTTAATCCTCTTTCACTCATATGCCCCAATCTTTGATGCCATAAGTGAATGGAACTACTGTCATGTTCAGACACAGACACATGATCTGACCCAGTTCTACCCTCTAATTGAAAAAGATTTCCTACCTTCTTAGCCTTCATCACTAGTAAGATACCTTTATAAATTTTCATAACTCCACCTTGAATTACAGTTTTATATCCATTTGAATCAAGTGCTCCTAATGAAATCAAATTTTTTCTTAAATCTGGTACATGCCTCACATCAGTTAATATTTTGGTTGTCCCATCAAACATTTGCAGTTGTATGCTCCCAATTCCCACAATATTACATGTTACATCATTACCCATGTACACAATACCATCATCAATTGATTTATATGTTTTAAACCAATCTTTATGAATACACATGTGGTTAGATGCCCCGGAATCTAACAACCAATGTTGATCATGTTTTGAAATATTAACTGACAATACCTCATCACTCATACCTGAACCAGATACTGAACCTGTATCTGTGGTGTTGGCTTCCTTCTTTTCTGTCGAATAACCTTCTTTAGCAGCCTGCTTTCGCTTCCAGCAATCCTTTTTCAGATGTCCAGCCTTGCCACAATGCCAGCACTTCACCTTTGGCTTCTTTCCTTTGGATTTTTGAACGAGAGTCGCTATGCTTTCCCCCGAAGTGTCTCTCTCGTGAGCAACCCTTGGCCATCATTACCTCTGATGTAGAGGTGTCTGCATTCAACCTCTTCCTTGTTTCCTCAGCCAACAAGAATCCAACAACATCGTCAAACTCAAGGATGTCTGATGTACTAAAGCTTATGGAAGTAACAAAGTGATCCCAGGATTTAGGCAATGAACATAATAGAGTTATTGCCTTATCCTCTGAATCAAATTTCACATCTAGACTGTCTAATTGCACCAATAAGGTATTAAAAACATTCAAGTGATCAGAAATTGAGGTACCTTCTTTCATCCGCAAACCATAAAGCTGCCACTTCAGGAGAATCCGATTTGTCAAAGATTTCGTCATATAGAGCTTCTCAAGCTTCGTCCACAGGCCTGCGGCGGTTTTCTCTGACACAATGTTGAACAGAACATCATCCGCCAGACATAACCGAATTGCGCTCAGAGCTTTATCGTCCATCTCATCCCAATCATCCTCCGTCATGGAAGGAGGTCTTTTGTTTTTCCCCAACAGTGCTTTCGCCACACCTTGTTGAACCAGCAGATCGTGCATCTTCACCTTCCAGATCTCAAAATTATTCTTGCCATTAAATTTCTCAATCTCAAAACGGGCACTTTGAGTTTTCGCCATTTTGTATCAGCAAAAAAAAAACAAACACACAGTAATCTCCAATATCCAACCAGCAATAAAAGGAAAAATTGCCTATGCCTTTCTGCCTTTGCCTTTTAAAACAAAAAATAATATTCTGGTGTGAATCACCAATGGAAAGATTGATCCGCTCCACCAAAAAAAAACTACTCCACCATATGCGTTCACCCACTTTAATATTAATCCACCATTAACAAATGTGTACACTTTCCACTACGTTAACATGGTTTATATAATGTGTAACATATGGTTTATAACATATGCGTTTCAACCTTTTTCTTTTTAAACATATATATGTCCACTCAGTTTGAATACACATATAATAAATCCACGCTTCAGCACCACTCAACACTCATTGTTTAAACAGAAATCGACGCCGTTTTTTTTTTTGTTTACATGTATATACCAACGCTTTTGAATGCAGCTATCCACGGCAGCATTAAAAAAAAATATAACTATGCCATTTTGTGAATGTAACTCACACCGGTTTTTGTATATACACTCTGTTTATAACAACTATATTCATGCTGTGTTTTTTTTTTTTAAATATCCACGCTGTTTGTTTAATACATACCCACGCTGTACGCCGTTGTGCAATAAATTAACGCAGGTGTCAACGCTCCACCAGGGTAAGCACGGTCTCCACCTTCCAGGCAGCACTTTATACGCAAGCAGCACTTTATGGTCCGCCCTACAATCAAACGCACCCTCCAGCGTGCATACCAGTGTCGAAGACGGTCCACGCAGCAGCACTCCAGCACCAGCGATCCCCTCCAGCCGCGATCTGCTGAACTCTGATTGCGTTCAACGCACCAGGCACAGTGCCAATAACCAAAAAACCACGCACAACAATCCACGCATTCACTCGCAGGCTCAGCGCTCCAGCACGCTGCCTGATCCACGTATCAACTGCGCTCCACCTCCAACAGTGCTCTGATACCAATTGTTGGAATTCAGAGGCACAGCAAATCAATTAAAACACACAGCAGAATATCAAGCACATAACACAGTATTTAACGTGGTTCACCCAACCAATCTGGGCTACGTCCACCAAACATAGGCATCAGGAATTTATTATTCAAATCAGGAGATTACATCATGAAAGCCTCACAAAACTCTCACACTCTTAGCAAACCATCCGAATGGTTGCCTGTTATATAGCCTAGAGAATCTAACAGCCTCATTAATTCCCTCACATCAAATATAGGAGGCATTAACTCCCTCCCAACAACTTGGAGTTAATCTAGGACCTGAATTCCTATTGTTGTCACCAGCTGAGATTTTTCCTATTTCATTACAAACAGAAAATCTCAACATATTCCATTCTTGTGATAAAAAATTCTCTTGCAAACCCATGTTAATGCTTGTTGATCAACCAATTAACAGGATGGGAGATGTATGTTAAATAACTTCATTGTATGTAAAGCCTAAGAATTTTCTCACAGGTCTTGGGTGAAGAGAAAATCAGGTCTACATCATGGATTCTGGGCTTGTAAAATAATATCGAAATGCTACTAATCATATGCATGATTCCTATCTGGAAAACAAAAATCTCACTAGTACTGCTTGCTATGCTAGTATCAATACCTACCTGGGGATAGAGAAAAATAGGAGAAATGATCTAAGAACTTCATACTATGTGTTGTTGTACATCTTAAGAGGAAGCTTTCCATGGAAGGGATGATAAGATCAGTTTGATTATATATTTGATTGGACTCTCTTAAAATACCGACGAGCCCAAATTCTGGGGTTGATACTTGTCCACAAACTGGAAGAGGGAAGGGGCACGAGAATGCTAATTTCTTGATGCAAAGGATTTCAGTTGGGTAGGAGATTAGTAAGAAAATTTAAGGAATGAATGAATTGTCTCAATGAACGACTATTGGAGCGAGAATGCTAATTTCTTGATACAAAGGATTTCAGTTGGGTAGGAGATTAGTAAGAAAATTTAAGGAATGAATGAATTGTCTCAAGGAACGACTATTGGAGCTAATGTTGTAATAACGCATGGAATACCTGATCATAAGTACAAGGAAAGTGGGTCACATACAAAATAGATGCAGATGATTTGAAAGTACAAAGAAAGTGGGTCACATATTTGAAAGTGTTATGATGAAGGCGTGTTAAAGAGTCTTTTTTTAAAAGGCTTTGAAAATATTTATTAGAAAAGGAAAAGTTCGTGTGAAAAAGTGATTATGAAAATTTTAGAAGGCCTCGTTTGAAGTTCTTTTCCAAAGGGTTTATTTCTAAAAAGATTTATTTAGAGTGGAAAGTTGGATGATAAAATACTTTTATCAAAAGGTCTATGGTGCTTGGTATAAAAGTCCATAAAAGATATTTTGGAGAGATTTTTTTTTGAAGTGATTAAAAAATAAAAGATTTTTTAAAGTGATTTTTTTATTTTTTTATTTTTTTATTAAAAAAATTAAAAGGAAGGTTTTATTGGAATCGATTTTTTTATTTTATCAAGAGAATAAAAAAAAGGGTTTTTATTGGCAAGAGAATTTAGGGCTCTGTAAAAGTTTGTCCGTTTACAATTATATTTGGTTTTTGTCAAGCATGACAGTATTTCGGGTGAAGATTGTGCCTTACTGGGGGCGCATATTGAGAATCATATTTTTTTTGGGGGGTGATATGGAAGAAAATCTCATGCAATCAGCAAAGTAGCTATAAAAAAGGAATGACAGCAGCCATGGGTCGCAAAGCGTGACTAAAGAAGACTAAGAAAAGGAATCGAAAAGAAGAGGCAGAGATTGTTGTCGTGTTTAGAAAGGTTCAGGCTGCAACCGAGGAACTGAGAAGTCTAGCAAAAGATGAAGAAGAATTTGGTGCAAGGGGGAGTGACATGCAGTAGAAGGTTATGTCACAAGCAAAGAAGTCAACCGCAGATATGAGAGTAGATGAGCAAGCATCTCAAAGTAAAACAAAGCTTGGAGAATCCCACTCAAAAGTGGATGATGGTTGTCAAGACCATAAAATTGAAACCCGTTATGCAAGCATGCATATGGATGAAGAAGATGCAACAAAGATTGAAGAGAGAGAAGCAGGAACCTTTGTATGTGAAGCAGAGAAAGAGCATATAAATGCTCAAGGAATCCATTGTAATGTGGATGATGAAAGCAAAGTGAGATGTGAATTGATGCAACTAACAACAGTTGATGGATTTGGTGAAGTTGAAACATTGCACTTACCGTATTTCCACAATCAATCTTTGTTTAAAAAAGAAAGCACATATATCATCAACATAATTTTCATCCACACTATGGTGGGATATTTGAGCATGCATGTGCTCATTGACAATTTCAACTTCACCAAATCCATCAATTGCGGTTGGTTGCACCAATTCACATATAACTTTGCGGTCATCATCCACATGTGTCTCATCGCAGTGGGATTCATTGTCCTTTGTATCATCCACATTACAATGGAGTCCTTGAGCATTTATTTTCTCTTGCTCTGTTTCACACACAGAAGCTTCAACTTCTCTCTCTGCAATCTTTGTTGCATCTTCTTCATCCATATGCATGCTCGCATAATGGGTTTCAATTTTATGGCCTTGACATCCATCATCCACTTTTGAGTGGGGTTCTCCAAGCTCTATTTTTCTCTCAGAGTCTTTCTCATATACTCTCAGATCTATGATTGAATTCTTTGCTTGTGACATAACCTGATGTTGCATGTTGCTCCCCCTTGCACCAAACTCTTCTTACAAGAACTTCCATGCTTCCTTGGAAGTTGTAGCTTTTGCTACCTTGCACAAACACTTCTCATCCAATGCTTGTTTTATAAAAATCAATGCTAAAGCATCACATACTCCATCATATTGGTTATTAGACCCGTACTTAATTAACACTTTAGCTCTAAGAAAATTCAACATCTTGATAACCCAATGATCAAAATATTCACCTGTAAACATAGGAGGTGGTAGCAGATTAAAGCTACACCAATCACCCTTGATTTCTTCTTTGTCTTCTGCTAGACTTCTTAGTTCCTTGGCTACAGCCTGAACCTCTCTAACCATGGCAATAATCTTTGCCTCTTCTTTTCGATTTCTTTTCTTAATATGCTTCAATTGCACTTTGTGACCCATTACTACGGTATTCCCTGATTGCATGAGGCTATCTTCCATATTGCCCTAGAAAGAAAATATAATTTTCCATTTGTGCCCCCATAAGGCACAATGTTCACCCAAAACATTGTCATGCTTGAAAAAAAAAACAAAAAAAATTGCAGATGGACGAAATTTTGCAAAACCCTAAATTCTCTTACCAATAAAGATCGTTTTCCTTTTTTCATTCTCTTGAGAAAATAAAACAAAATCAATTCCAATAAAACCCTCCTTTTAATTTTTTAAATAAAAAAATAAAAAAAATCACTTTAAAAATCTATGTTTATTCTTTTAAATCACTTTGGAAAAAATCTCCCCAACAAAATCTTTTATTAACCTTTATACCATGCACCATACACTTTTTAATAAAAAGATTTTATCATCCAACTTTTCACTCTAAATAAATATTTTTCGAAATAAGCCCTTTCGAAAAGAACTTCAAACGAGACCTTCTAAAATTTTCTTAGGCCTTCTAAAATTTTCATAAACCCTTTTTCACACATGCTTTTCTTTTTTTAATAAATATTTTCAAAACCTTTTAAAAAATACTCTTTAATATGCTTTCTTTTTTTTTGTTAAAGCAAGAGTCGATCCTTCTATTTCTTTAAAACTTGAAATATCTTACATAGTATACACCTTTCCAAAAGGAACTGTGTGCCATGGAAGAACCAACCTCTACTAGCCGATGGCCCCGAGCTAAAGGTTAAACCAAACTGCAAAATCCACAAAACTGCTAATTCCCCAAAAAAGTAAACAAATTAACCCGTGAAATTAGGAGACGGACCCGGAGAGGAAAATAGGGAAACCCCAAAACGGATTTCGGGTCTGGAAGGGGGAGAAGTCTCTCGAGTATCAGGAGAGCGCGAACGCCACCTATTTCCATCCAAACACAAAACCTACCCGGAAGACATTTTGTCCTAATCTGCGCAACTAACCTTCACCATTGATCCTCCCTGCTAGATCCTACGGTGGAGGATAATATCGCTTTGCCAAGTAGCCTGCAAGATACATATATTGTGGCCACCCTGGACCCACAAACAAGCCCGCTTATCTCTGACCATGGATATGTCCTGCCAGATCCAATGGTCTAGGACCATATCGCACGAGCCTAACCTCTGAAGAATAACGTGCGATGAGGGTGGTATTGCAACCTCGTACCATGCCACGTGTAGCGCGGTGAGTGGAATCGCTCCCAACTCCACAAAACCGCTTCCCGTGCTAAGGGTGTGCGATGGACGTCAAACCACCTCCCAGGCTAAATTGAGACCGCCGAAAGGAAAACGGGGGAATACAAGTTGTCGGGAAAGCAGGATATCCGGTCCCTTTCAGCAACCCTCCTCCGCTGATGAAAGAATCGGGGAACTTCGCTATTCGGCACATCGTCTGCGGAACTATATCTGCACATCTCCCTCCATCTGACTCTTCTAAGACTAATCTGTCGAAGGCCGGGGAGGCCGACGAAAACCTTCATCTCCATAATGAACCTGTTTCAGCTACAAAACTGCATACATAAACCGAATCAACAAGACACCGCTCCCTTGTCATTGTATTGAAACACCATTATATCCTCATCCGCCTGATCGTGACATTGCGTCTTCAATCTAGACAGAGGAATCTTAGGCCATTTCAGCACCACCCTACTTTTAGTACTGAGGACTCTTTGATTAGCCAAAATATCTGCCAATTTGTTAGTTGTTCTTCTCACATGGTTGAAACTCACCGTGGGGACTCCTTGGAGATGAAGTTGGATTCTCTAAAAGACTTGGAGCAGTCTCCAATGTTTAGAGACTTTTTCTGGCTTCGTGCCATAGCTTATTCTTTTCACTGAGTTTATGATTAACTCAGAGTCCGCCTCGACTATGACGTTTTGTAGATTATCCTGTTTCAAAAGTTCTAAACATTCCTCAAGAGCCATATGTTCCGCCATATTGTTAGTGGCTCTACCCAAATGGCCATGAAAAATACAAAGAATACTGCCATTATCATCCCTGAGTACCCCGCCGCAGCCAGCAATACCCTGGTTATCTTTGGAAGCCCCATCAATGTTGAATTTTAGAAAACCCTGAGGGGGAGGATACAAATAATCCAGTTTAGAAACCATCCTCAAAACCTTTTTATCCAGGCCTTATGGAGTAAAACCTTTCATCATAACACTTTTGAATCATTTTGAAATGAAGCTGTGACATTTACCTTTTCACACGTCAGTGCTCACAACCATGCAAGGGTTGTTCACGACGGTTGTACATTCAACTCTTTGGTGACTTATGCTCTGCAGCAGCCACCACGCTTTCTATCCGCGACTCTTGTGATGGGAGGGTTGCATGTTAACACCCTGAAGGTTGCTCACATTAGTGACATAACGCTGCCCACCTCAAAGGAAACCGCGTGCTACGGAAAGGTGTAAGTGCACTCTTTTTGTAATGCGGTGATTACAACATGCATTATAACGCTTGGTATACAATTTAAAAGGTGCGTTATAGAATTATTACGTGGAAAAATATATTTCTCTCCTCTCACATGGATTGCTTCTAATCCGTTTTCTGTAGCTCTTTGTAACCTTGTTCTGATACTAATTCATTGGCAAAGCATAGCAAGGAAAACATAAATTCACATACAAAACACACAACGTGACTCTTCTTTTGATTACACAAAACTTGATTCTTACAATGAACCTGGTGAAGGGTATTTAAACCTTTTTGACTAGCGACCCGCCTAAAATATCTTAACATGCACACACACTTAACTCAGTAAACTCACACTCTAAATATGGACTGCTGTTAACACTTCATCCATCACTCAATTTAACTCAATACTTAGTTCACTCACTCTCTAATTTTAACTAAGAATACTTAGCATTTTTTATCAAAAATATCCGTAGCACAAAGTTCTGTTGTTGATACTCGTCCACAAATTGGGAGAGGGAAGGGGCACCAGAATTTTAATGTCTTGATGCAAAGTATTTCAGTTGGGTAGGAGACTAATAAGAAAATTTAAGGAATGAATGAATTGTCTCAAGGAACGACTATTGGAGCTAGTGTTGTAACTCATGGAATACCATATCATAAGACTTGCTCGTCTCATTATGGGAACTAACTATAACGTCTCATTATGGGAACTAGCTATTTGATTATTTAATACATTTGGAATTCGTTGGAGAAGGTAACATGTCATTATGGGAACTAACTATTCGATTAATTAATACATTTGAAATTCGTTGGGAAGGTAACGTGTCATTATATGAACCACGGGATGAATTATTATTTCCGTTACGAGGGCAAAAAATTTAACGGTTTCAATTCCTGTTTAAAGCGAAAAAATAATTAAAATCAAAATCCAGAGCGAAACCAATTCAGAAATACCAATTTCGTAACTTCTCCTTTGCTCATTTCTCCACATGCAGTTACAACTGCCTTCTTTACACACATATATATATAATATTATATATAAACAGATGCTAAACATATATATAAATATTGAAACAGATTCTTTTACTGGAGCAGAGAAGGTTTATCAAATTTAAAAAAGAAAATTTTTACGCAAAAGGCCAAGTGTTTTTATTGGCTCCCGTTGGGGACGGCCTTTCTAATACAACAGTGTAAATACAGATTGTATTTTGATACAGCGTTTTTCTACCGTGAGACGACAGAAAAACTTCTTGTTTGGCACGCCTAGTATATTCATAGAAATACTTCTTGTTTGGTACGCCTAGTATATTCATTCAGGCGCGGACCATAGTGTAACATTTATTAGTTTCAATCGTGTTTGATTGATTAAGCATTAAATGCACATTCAGCTGGAGTCGTAGAAAACCTTCCGGACGTATCGTGACAGTAATCGTAAGTCATGTAATTTTTGCGAACCCAATCAAGTTTTCCCACTTGAGATTCATCTAGGCTTTGAAATTCCGGTTGTTCCCACCAATTGTTGGCACAGGGAAGAGATGAATTAGATGGCGCGCTGCATGCATTCACTTCAAATGATTGATAAGAGGCCACAAAAGGAGCTTTACTCCAATCTATTTTAACTCTTCCTCCATCAGTGGCCCAGTTTTCCCCGTTCCAAAGGGTGGAGAGGATCCTCATGGGTCGACTATTCGGATATGGGATACCCGCAGTTTCTTCATTGTTCTTGAACACCCTGATGGGGATAGAATCAACCCAAAATCTGCTCACAATATGCAGATATACATATATTACAATACAAACAAAGACTAGAAATAAATTCATGATCTGTTAGTTATAAGGAATAAGCACATACACGATTTGTTTTTGGTTCCAGAGAATTGAATAGTTATGGAAGTCCGCCGTGGGATCAAACCACAGATTCAATCTTTGTTCTCTATTCCCAACGCCATTCGCAAAGACGTTGGTTTGTAGAGTGTACGGATTTCCCGGCAGATTCCCCAGAAATTCGTAGTCAAGTTCATCGTGCGAAGCCGCGTCGGACGACATCTGAATGAAAACTACCAACATTAATATATTCAAGTTTTAATTATCTATGCCGGAAATTGGGTTCAAGTACTGTAAATTGCTAATGAATCTTCATTCTTGTGTCAAAATAGCTACTTACATAATAGGAAGTGACTGTTCCTGCCGAGTTTCCAGACACCAGCTTAATACTCATGCTCAAGCTGCCGAAGAGGTATTCGGCTTTGGACTGAAAACCAGAACCTGGTGAACAACTAGAATTATTATTACAATTCTCAGCATTCAATACATTTATGTCCATAAAAAAAGTAATATTGTACCTGAGGCTTTATCCATAGTGAGCTGCGCTGTTTGGCCATTATTCAACAATTGAACGGTTCCCCGTGAAATATCGAAATTGTCGTTGAAGCTGGAGGATTCTACGGAGGACAGAATCAGATTCACGACTGAACTTATGTACACTATTTTTCGCCAATTGATTCCAAATCCAAAAAGCTTTGCGCGGCGCTTCATTGCTGATGATGACGATATTAAAAGGCTGGATTGTCGAAGTTACTTGCTTTTTTCGCAACAGTGTACTGCACATCTGACAAACAAGCTGACACGAGTGAATCCCATGCCCTCTAAATATATGTTGCAGAAATCTAACTTGGAGCCCTGTAACAGCTCCAAAATAATCAAAATAAATGACATCATAGAACAGCCGGCTGTCGCGCAGTTATCTAAATGAGTACTCCATGCTGGATTCCTTAATCCTGTGATTGTTCAAATGAGACGCAAAAGCTTTGTAAGTTTTGGTGATTGGGCGGGTATTACCTCCGCACGGTAGCTAAAATAGGAAGAAGCTTGACAAACCGGCAATGCAACCCTTAATTTCAAACATTTTTCAGTGGTAATACACATTTCATTGGCATGGCTTTGGTTAAGTTATAAATTCTGATATAAGTTATAAATAATGAGAAACCTCACTCAACCAAAACTTCTAAAGTTAATCCAAGATTTCACGCAAACAACAATCGGAAGTCTAACGCAACCTAAAGTATTAACTGCTTACCAGCTCTACAAGGCAATATCTTTCTTAAAATTATTGCGCCTGTCTTTTTAGTATAAATAACACAGATTCCCTAAAACCAACAATAAGTTACATAGTGTTTGATTGTCTTGGAAATTAGATTGTTCCTGAAATGGCTCGTCAACAGCCAATGATTGCACCTGTTTTTATGTATAAATAACACAGATTCCTTAAAACCAACAACGTTACATCGTCTACCCTTGCTTTGGAAATTAGATTGTTCCTGAAATGGCTTTTCAACAACCATTCTAATACATTGCTATTAGCTTTACAAATTCCTGAGGTAGTTTTAAATTTTTATTATATTTGGTGAGGTATAGTGTTAAGTATTTAGTTTTGTTTTAACTGTGTATTAATTTGTTTTCCATAGAAAAATTTATGCCACTTATCTATAGTTTAATATTGAAATATTTTTATTTTTTTCATTATTATTTAAATCTATTTATTTGTAATGTAATTAATTGAGATGTTATTATGGGTTGTTTAGTAATTAGTTATTGATTTTTTGTTTTTAAGTTTCTTTTTTATTTTGACTTTCTTATATTTTCTATTATTCCATTTTCATGCCTTTTACTTTATTTTCTCCATATTTGAATTTAAGATGATTTATTATTATATTAAAAACATATTTCAATAATATTTAATTATAAAAAATTATATATATTAATATAAAATAAAATACATAAATATATATAAAATACATGTATATATTAAAGTATTATAAGTTAATATAAACAATATTAGTTAATAGCATTTTTTAATTTTTGGAGATGGAATTTAATGATATAGTGTTTAATTAGTTGTTTTATTTTTGTTATGAAATTTTTATGTTTATTGTTTTTTAGTTTAATTACGCCGTAAGGCGTTCTCCTTTGAAATCAACTCCCCTCTTACCTTACCTTTGTTACTATGATCTGTCTGATTTGATGTTAGATGATTAAAATGTTTGTGACTATTAGATTAAAGTTCTTGTTATAACTGAAACTATGCCTATAAAACCTCCTTGAAACCATATAAATAACTACTTCGTAGATTTTATGAAACACTGTTCTATGATCCTTTCATTCCGCACTGAACCAAACATCCTTCCAGGCTTGATCCCTTAAGCTCGTCCCTTAAGCTCATTCTAGGAAGTAAGCACCATAAAGACATAGAGCGACCATAGACTATAAATAATAAGTCTATATGCGAGTTGCTCTCCGTAGAGGAGATGCCAAAGGGAGGGGACCAAAGCCAAGTCGTTTGAGTTAGGTCACACTGCAAATGAGAATTACGAGTCCTCAAGCTGTTGAATCCCTAACTCAATGGAATCCTGCTACAAGTAACCGATGGCTCTCCCATGGAGGAAACCATTGTTTTTAGTTTTTAATGATTTGTTTTTAATGATTTTGGGTTTTTACTGCGAGGAGTTCCATGACAGAAAACTGGAAATTGTTAGGAGTCCCTTGATAGAAAACTGGAAATCACTGAGGTTTCTCATTTTATGCAGGATCTCGAATGAAATTTGTTGGGCACTGTGCAGGTAAATTTCAAAATGGAGTGCGTAATCTCGAAACGATTGTTTTTAATTTTTAATGCTTTTGGGTTTTTACTGCTAGGAGTGATTTTGGGTTTTTACTGTGAAGAGTTCTGTGACAAAAAACTGGAAATTGCAAGGAGTTCCATGACAAAAAACTAGAAATTGTTGAGGTTTCTCAGTTTATGCAGGATCTTGGATGAAATCTATTGGGCACTGTGCAGGTAATTTTCAAAATGGAATGGGTAGTCTTGAAACGACTGTTTTTAGTTTTTAATAATTTTTTGTTAATAATTTTGGATTTTTACTGCCATGTGTTCCGTGACAGAAAACTGGAAATTTCCAAGAGTTCTGTGACAGAAAATAGGAAATTGTTGAGGTTTCTCAATTTATTTTGATGTATACTTCATTAATTTGTCTTCAAGAGCTGTCAAAAGAAGAGGTTTTCTGGTGGTTCTCAAAACGTATCTACATATCTACAGCAAGAGGGCACCAATCTTACCTTTAACAATCGCACTCCAAAAATCAGAAATCACTGGCCTTGTGAAGCGAACCAAAGAACCACTTAAATCCGGTGAGGACAACTGAACACCATCAGGCACATTCCTGTCACAATCATGTACACCATGTCTGGTTAATACTCTCTTCCTTGACCCGCCAGTTTGTGGTTCACCAACTGGGACTTCCTTGATTGGTTTCACAGCTCAATTTTCAGAGTTAACATTAGGATTTGCATGAAAGTTTCTCAAATTTCAAACCCATGTATCATCCCCTTTTCACATGCTGACAATAACTACATGATGTGAACAATCAAAAGTTACAACTTCCATCTCATTTCGAGTGGGCATGCCGAATTCATTATTATTGGTTGCTTCCTCTAGCAATGTAGCTTTAGAATGATTTTCATGATAAATTTTAGGCAGACCCATTGTCTGATTATTATCACTTGAATTTGTTGGATCCCTTTGTGATTCTAATTGAGCATGTGAACCATTCCCCATGCCCATTTCAGTCATTGCCCGTTCCTCATCCATAACAGAAACCTTATCTCCATGCGCATCTTCAGGTTCTATAGCTTGATTCATGTTAAATCTTGTCTTCGCTTCCTTAGATGCCTTCAGTTTAGAGGTCAAACTTGAATTTACACCCCAATCACTGGAGTTGACTGGCTTAGCAGACTCACAACACTGAGTTATTTCGCAATAAGGATTGTGGTAAGAGGGCCGATCGTTGTTGGGACATTCATATGTGCCATTAGAACCCTGTTCTTGGGCCCAAGCATTACGCATAATATTTCCAATTTACTTCTTTTTTCTAGTGAAATGATTTTTTTTTGCTAAATGCTTAGTATCTTTCTTCTTGAATATGGACACAAGGATGTTCTTTTGCTGTAATCCTGGGTGGAGCATGTGATTTTTGGATTTGTTGTGGAAACAGACCAGTTCTATTCTTCCATTTGGCCATTGTAAAAGTGGCGACATTGATGTGTTGAAGGGTTTAGTTAAGTCCATGTCGAAAGATGAGAAGAAGCAACATGTTTGCATTCTACGCATGCAATGTGTATTCAATTCAAACATGTGATCTCCATCATGGAAAAGAAACCACTGCTTAATGACTTTAAGTAAAACTGTTTGGCGAGGTAAAAAAGCTTCCATATCTCAAGGATTTTCAATATTGTTTATTATCTATGCCCTGGAGATGAAATTAAATTTGCAGGATGCCTCATTTTGTCTAATAATTCAACACATTTTTGTGTGCTGACTGTTGGAGGAAAATAATCACTGAAATAATATGTGTTTTAGAAGAGGAGTTTAATAGATGACAACCAATAAAATGTATAGCTGCACAGCTTTGTTGAATTTGACAAAGAGAGGTTGAGATTGAGATCTTGATTTGCTAGATAAAGTGAATTAATCTACACCATAAGCAATCTTTTCTTCCACATGCATGCAAAATAATTGAATCCATGCTTCTTTAGTATAGAGAGTTCCCTTGTTCTTCCTTCTTGGATGTGATACTGCAATGCAGATATTGCTAGACAACTCTCCTCTTCATTCTTGCAATTTTTAAGATAAATGGAAGTTTTGTAAATTAGACATAGAGAGGTCAAGATGTCGATTGGTAATTTAGATAGTGAATTGATCTAGCTAGATAGTGAATTGATCTACTCCATGAGCAATACATTCTTGCACAAGAATTTAAAAGAATTGAAGCTATGCATATTTGGTCTATCCAGAGATGAACCATTCCCCATGCCCATTTCAGCCATTGCCCATTCCTCATCCGGAATATAAATAGAATCTCCATGCACATCTTCAGGTTCTGCAGCTTGATTCATGTTAAATATTGTCTTTACTTCCTTAGATGCCTTCAGTTTAGGGGTCAAAAATGAATTTACACCCCAATCACTGGAGTCGACTGGCTTAGCAGACTCACAACACTGAGTTTTTTCGCAATAAGGATTGTGGTAAGAGGGTCGATCGTTGTTCGGAGATTCAGATGTGCCATTAGAACCCTGTTCTTGGGCCCAAGAATTACGCATAATATTTCCAAAATAGAAACATAGAGCATAAATGTTTTGGCATTTAGGTTGGTCAATTTATTTTTGAAGATGAAGAGCAACATTTTTCCAAAATCATCTACAACCCCTCCTTCTACAAACATTCAGATGTGCCATTGGAACCCTATTCTTGGGCCCAAGCATTATGCATAATATTGCCAAAATAGAAACACATAGCATAAATGTTTTGGCATTTAGGTTGGTCAATTTATTTTTGAAGATGAGGAGCACCATTTTTCCAAAATCATCTAGAACCCCTCCTTGTGCAAATCCGTTGGGAAAGGGTAAACCATTTATATTATAATATGATAAATTTCCTTGACACTCATCTAATTTTGTGCATCTCTTGCTTTTATGAGGTCCTTTCAGAAGTGGTAATAATAATATACATGTTTGGATGCAGGATTCACTGGTGATGAATCCAAACATTGCCTTAGTAAGTTTTCAAACTTCCATTTATATTCTTATATTGCTTATGCATTTGTATTTTGGTTAAATAAGGATTTATAAGTCTACATGCATCTCAAGTTAATGTTTAGTCCGTCCTTTCCCAACACTTTCTGAAATCAAGTAGAATCTCACCATGTATTCTTTTATCATTAGGAAGATGTTTTATATTCAATTGTTGCTAACATGGACTACGAGGACATGCCTGATTTCATTGTGACGGAGGATGTTACAGGTGTCAATGCAGGTAGGCGTTTTGTTATTGTCTGCTTGCTTTCTTTCTAAGAAATCTTAAGAGTTCCATGATATCTAATTTATAGTTGAGAAAATCAACATTATCTAAATCGATGCCAAATTTATGAGTTATTTCTTTCTTGCATGTAAAAAGAGATATTTTTGAACATATAGACATAAGCGTCAACATCTGATATCTTCTTGGCTATTACAATTTTACTTTTTTTTCTATTGAAATGATTTTTTGTTTTGCTAAATGCTTAGTAACTTTCTTCTTGAATATGGACATGGGGATGTTCTTTTTCCGTAATTCTGAGTGGAGCATGCGATTTTTGGATTTGTGGTGGAATCAAACCAGTTTTATTCTTCCATTTAGCCATTGTAAAAGTGGCGACAATGATGCATTGAAGGGTTTAGTTAAGTCCATGCCTAAAGATGAGAAGAAGAAACATGTTCGCATTCCACGCATGCAATGTGTATTCAATTCAAACATGTGGTCTCCATCGTGGAAAAGCAGCCACCGCTTAATGACTTTAAGTAAAACTGTTTGGCGAGGAAAAAAAGCTTCCATATTTCAAGGCTTTTCAATATTGTTTATTATCTATGCCCTCGAGATGAAATTAAATTTGCAGGATGCCTCATTTTGTCTAATAATTCAACACATTTTTTTGTGTTGACTTGGAGGAAAAGAATCCCTGAAATAATAAGTGTTTTAGAAGAGGAGTTTAACAGATTACAACCAATAAAATGTATAGCTGCACAACTTTTTGGAATTTGACAATGAGAGGTTAAGATTGAGATCTTGATTTGCTAGATAAAGTGAATTAATTTACACCATAAGTAATATTTTCTTTGACATGCATGCAAAAGAATTAAATACATGCTTTTTTAGTATAGAGAGTTCCCTTGTTCTTCTTTCTTGGATCTGCTCTTCATTCTTGCAATTTTTAAGATAAATGGAAGTTTTGTAAATTAGACATAGAGAGGTCGAGATGTCGATTGGTAAGCTAGATAGTGAATTGATCTACTCCATGAGAAATACATTCTTACACAAACATTTAAAAGAATTGAAGCTATGCATCTTTGGTCTATCCAGAGAGTTTCCTTTGTACTTTTTCCTTTGTCGAGTTACTAGCAGTGCAAAGATTGCTAGGACATTCTTGGTGTTTTTTTGAGGTCTCTTTGCTTGAAGAATAGATCGAGGATTGCTAGATAACTTGGACTAAATCATATACACTTCTATTATATGATTGAATGAGCTATTAAGCAAACCTCGATCTACTTCAAGCTAAGAGACCTTAAAGAGTTATCAAGAATGTGCTAGCAATCTCTGCACTGATAGTAACATGTCAAAATCAACTCTCCAAGTAGACCAAAAAAGCATAGCTTCACTTCTTTTACTTGCTTGGCCATAAATATTTCTTTTTCATTTCTGTCAATTACAATTTCTTACCTTATTCACAAGACCTTGAGACTTTTCTCATGGAATTAATTCATAGTTTTAGTTCTGTGATATGTTATAAGAAAATATATCTTATTCATTCTTGTGACATAAAATCTCTTACCGTGTTCAATCTACGAGAGCATGTAGCATTTTCCACAACATAGATTGTGTGAAGGGAAATCTAGGTTGTATTCCTAGCAATGTTGCGAACATTGGCATCATGATAAAATCAGCAAGGGTCCGAAAAACCAAAAAATCGGGAAAATCGGACATCGGAAAAATCAAGATACCATCAAAATATCGAGAAAAATATCGGCAAACATTGGCTATGCAAAAAAATTGTAAGCCAAAAAATCATGATTTTGAGATAAAATAGGGACATTACATCGAGTAGGCCAAAAAATCGTAGGCCAAAAAATCATGATTTCGAGATAATATAGGGACATTACATTGACTAGGCCAAAAAATCATGATTTCGAGATAAAATAGGGACATTATCGAGATGTTCGCAACACTGATTCTAAGATTCTATACTTGTAGTTGCAAGGTTTTTTTATCACTTCTTCAAGTTTGGGAATGAACTATAGTTGTATGAATGCAAACAATGGTCATATGCATACAAACAAGTATATCCATGAGCTTTTCTGTATTAGTTCTTCTAGTATGAAATTGAATTATAGTTGTATGAATGCAAAATGCCCATATGCATCAAAACATGCATGTGCATGAGCTTGAGTTTGAAAAGCTTTTAGGTGTAGGAAAATGCTGAATTATGGATTTTAGATACAAGGACTAATTAGTAACATGCTGAAACAATGGAGAGTTAGTTTATATGGGTTACAAACAAGTATATCCATGAGCTTTTTTGTATCAGTTCTTCTAGTATGAAATTGAATTATAGCTGCATGAATGCAAAATGCCCATATGCATCAAAACATGCATGTGCATGAGCTTGAGTTTGAAAAACTTTTAGGTGTAGGAAAATGTTGAATTATGGATTTTACATTCAAGGACTAATTAGTAACATGCTGAAACAATGGAGAGTTAGTTTATATGGGTTTATGCTCATATCCTACTGATGAAGGAAGAAGATACTTGGGAACAAGACTAAAAGACAATAACTTACAAAGCTACGATTTCTTACAAACTATTGTATGATTGGTGGGATATGAGTGTAACAACTTTGAAATTACTTTTAGTTCACATTAACATGAAATTCCAACACATTCAAGCATTAACAGCAGTGCCTGTTGCTTAGTCATCTCCTTATAGTGTCTAGTTAACTGTAATCTCAAATGTGCAAAAGCAATTGAAGGCTGATGTTGGAAAGGATTTTAGTGATTTTCTAAGGTTTTTGGGTAACTCATTTTCCCTTCCTCTCTTCCCTCCAAACCTATCCTGCACTCGAGGAAACCCATTCTAGAATAGGAGTTGTGCTCTTTGTTTGTTTGTTTGGACATGAATCATTTTTGCGGCAGAGGAAAATGGTTCCACCTATATGTTGTAACCTGGTCCCATGGAAGGAAATGGTCAGGTGCAAATCCCCTTTTCTAGAATCAAACACAATCCCTTCACATGAAAGGATTGAGTGTCGACCCCTGATTCTAGAATCCAACCCAATCCCTTGACAGGAAATGGATCTGATTTTGGAATCACCAAAATTCAAATATTTGGGTGAGGATCCTTGTTTCCTGAATCTGACATGAAGGTGGAGCATAAGTTCCACCTCCTATAGGTGATTCTAGTAACTGTGGGTGGAACCATTTACCTAGAGGTTTTATTAAACTTTAAATATACACCAGAATAGGAGTTGTTTTGTTTTGTTTTTTAGGTTGGGACAAGATTCCTTTTCCGACAAATGGAAATGAATCCACCTTTGATGGAAACAATCTAGTGCAAATCCCCGATCATTTGACAGGAAAAGGTTCTAATATTGGAATCTCTAAAATTCAGATATTTGAGTGTGGATCCCTGACTATTGAATCTGACCTGAACAGAGAGCATGAGCACCACCTCCCACAGGTGACTCTGGTGACTGTGAGTGGAAATATTTACTTTCCCTTTATGTCTCTCTGATGCATGTGTATTATAGTATATATAGCTTAAGAAAGTGCTTTGTTTCACAGGAGATGTATGCTCTGGGTTGTTAATAAAACTAGACTATTAGGTGGAATTATTTTACCTGTAGGTTAATATTTTTTTAATCAGTTGTACCTGAGAGGAGTCCACATTATTATGTTCCATGTCTCTATGATTCATGTGTATTATAAAATTTTTGTTTCTTTATCTGGGTTGTTTGTATTTTTTTTTTACATTCTTAGAGTTTTTGGTTTGCAGGTGTTTATGCTAAAGGGGACTTCATGATTCATTTAGCGGGATTTAATGATAAAAAGGAGTGGGTCAAGAAGATTCTACAGGAACTCGAGGAAGAGAAGAGCACATTTAAGGACGGAATTGTCAATGATTTGAGCATCTTCATTTTTGAAGGCGCATATTTTTGTTGATAAATTAACCTATTCTTTTTTGCGGGTAGTTCATATTCAATTCATTCATTCTTTTTCCAGTGGAGGGAGACTCTTATCTGCGATGTTCATTTCAATTTCAGATTTCCTAGGTATGATGAATTCAACTTGAGGATTTTTCTAAAAGATAGCAACTCCATATAGTCGCTTGATATGCATGATATTTGATGAGTATTGTTTTGGTTTTCCTATTCAGCTTGTTTTTTTCCATGGTTGCCAGGTTTAGAAGTTGATTATTTGTGATTAAGCCTTGTATCTATATCATCAATTTAACCATGTCCTGCTTTGTACACTATATTCTTTTGGTATATCACGAGTGGTTATTGTTTTTATAAATTGAAATTTTGTACCTAACCTTTTGTTGTCAGAAATATGTGAAAACCTTGTGGACTGTACTTGCTATTTATTGTGACTTGTGGGACACTTTTACTATGCTTGAGATGATAAGGTTCTTTGATTGATATGGAGCAAAGCCAATCACCCATCATTGAATACATGGAATGCTACCTATAAGTAATGCCTAAATGGAACTACCTAGACTCGATTTCAAATATTCCTTCCATAAAAAAGATCAATTGTAAGGTGATGCCCCCCCTTTAAGGGTATTTTGTTATAATCAAATAAAGGTAAAGGTTTCCTATCTGATTCTTTGTATCTTGTGTGTGATTTTATATTCAAATATATTGAGGTACTTAATAGATAATACCTTGGATAACACTTTCCTTACAAAGAGTGAGTGTTAGAATTTTACCTTTGTTACTCTAAACGTGTTCATCCTTCAGCAACACAACAATACACTGCAATATCCCCTAAACGGAGAAGCATACCCAGCAACAACCTTGGACTGTGTGCAGATTGGTTAAAGGTGTAGTCAAAATCAAATTCAACATGGTGCGAAAGTGATGGTGGAGTTTACATTTCTGAAGGTATTTCTCCTTCAGCATTATTTCATCTCAGCAGATCCGTGGAACTACATAGACTCAATTTCAAATATCCTCACAAAGCTTCAGTGAACTGCATAACACAACTGGTGGATTTTTGTCACAATTATGTTCTTGTGAAGGGAATTAATGAGAAAGGTTGATTTATTCAAAACAGGGGAACAATGGATGGATCACTAAGACAATTTATTACTATAGATTTGAGAATGCATATTTTTCTAGAAAAGGGCGGTGAAAACACTTCATAGCTTCAATGGCAGAACCATCAGTGCCAATTTTGCAATATAAGAAAAGAGGGATATTGCTTTCAGGAGGAAAAAGGATCACTATGCTCTTTTGGGTGTCTCTTGTCACGCCTCCTGCAATGATATCAGGGTTGCATACAGAAGACTGGCACTGAAATACCACCCTGATGTCATGCCTTTGCACCAGCTTGAGACAACCACTGACCTTTTTTCTGAGATAAATCAGGCTTATGATACTTTGTCTCATCCACAAAAGAGAAAATCATATGATGATCTGCACCTCATACCCAAGTTTGACACTGCCAGGACTGCAGCATCCCCATCCTCATTTGGGCATTGGGGGGGAAGGAAGTGGGAAACAGATCAATGTTGTGGTTGAGGGGGAATTGTGACCATGTTCTTATTTCTAACTCTAGTGTGTGGATTTTGGTTATGTATTAGAGATGAATAAGACTTTTAAAGACCTATTTTCCAGGTCTTTATATTTTTCTTTGTCGTGGTAATAAATGTTGATTGAATGATTTTGGACATTGTAAATATATGATTTTGAAACATTATAATGATGTGTAGAGATTGCATCGATTTTACAAGACACTTCCAGCTACTAGTTCCTTTTCTATTGCCTTACGGCATTATCTTTGCAACATTTGGTGCAAATGCTAGTTAAGCTATATTTAATCTAAGTGGCAAGTAATAGCTACTATGTAACCTTTGTTAAATTTATGAAACTAATCATATTTTTACCAGTTAAACATATTGCTACCTTAAATGTCATGAATATGAATAATCATGCTACTGCAAAAGTTTTATTAAATTCATGAAACTAATCTTAATTTTACCCGTAAAACATATTTCTAGTTTTATTAAATTCATGAGACTAATCTTAATTTTACCCGTTAAACATATTTCTACTTTGAATGTACTCATGAATAGTCATGCTCTCACGACAGCTTTTTGTGGCATAATACAAAGTAAAAAACGAATTATCTTTAGTAAAACTTTTCAAAAACTTTTCCGAAATTAATTATTATGAAAACCATTTGATGATTTAATACCTTTAGAACGGTTCGGAGAAGATAACTTCTCATTATGGGAACCACCGGATGAAATAATACCTATGTTATTTGCGTTACGAGGGCAAAAAATATAACGGTTTTCAATTTCTGTTTAAAGCGAAAAAAGAACCAAAATCAAAATTCAGAGCGAAACCAATTCAGAAATACCAATTTCGTAAATTCTCCTTTCGTCCTTCCTGCACATGCAGTTACAACGGCCTTCTTTTTATATATATATGATTTACAGGAGGAGGGAAGCTTTATCTGATTTAAAAAAGAAAATAATCACGGCAAAAGGCGACGTTTTTTTATTGGGAGTTGTCTATAGTGCGATTTTTTGGAGATTCTTGTGACGGAATCCGGCGGAAGAAATTGAGGTTAAATCTTGATTTGTTGCAGGTAAAATGGTTTTTTAACTGCATATTTGGATTCAGCACCCTCGAAAACCCCTGGGACGCTTTCATTGTGCAGAAACTAGTTATCAAACTTGCGATTCCAATAAATTCCTACCGGATTTTGACCTGAAAAACCCGCCGAAAAGCTTTCAAAAAGTAGCGTTATAGACTATTTCCTTTTTATTGGCTCCCGTGGAGGGAGGGCGGCATTTCCAAGACAACATGATTAGTAAAAACAAACAAAATTTTGCCATTTGGAAGTCCATTTGTATTCTCAGATTGATACAGCGTTTTTCCACCCTGAGACCACAAAAAAACTAGTTCTTTGGTACGGCTTCATTCAGGCGCGGAGCATAGTGTAATATTTATTATTATGAAACGTGTTTAATTGATTAAGGATTAAATGCACATTCAGCTGGAGTCGTAGAAAACCTCCCGGACGTATCGTGACAGTAATCGTAAGTGATGTAATTTTTAAATAAATATTAACTTTAATAGTAAATTAGTTATATTTATATATTAAAATTAAACCTTCACATTCTCATTAACCTCCTCATTCTTAAAAAAAAAAAAAAAAAAAAACTCGTATATATTAAATATCAGAAATCAAAAATTTAATGAAAAATAATAACACACTACAAAATTGCAGCACTCACCATTACATAAACTTAGCCAAAACTAATATAAATAATTATGCGTCCTTTACTTATCATTCACTTAAATAAATACAGAAAAGGTAGCTAGGTAGCTTTCCTCGAATTGAAAAATGGGAAAGGATCGAGCAAGAACCTGGAGATCTCATGAGAGCATAAAACTATACAATGGAAATGAAACATGGCTCAAGGTAAAATCAATTGTTGTTGGAAACTTAGATGGTTAAGTAATGTCAAATCTTAAGAACAAACTTTAAGGAAAAAAAAAAAAAATTATTTAAAAAAAAAAAAAAATTCCTTTACATTTTATATAATTAATTTTTACACTTTTTAAATATTATAAATTATAATAACTAATATTAATTATTTATAATAACTAATATTAATTATTACATTACATAAGGGTTTAATTTAAAAAAACATATAAAATGGTATACATAGAAATAATATATATAAAATAATTTTTTTATATAGTTTATTTTTTTCATTTATTTTATTTTTAATTTAATTTTTTATTTATTAAAAAAGGATAAACTTATTACCATATATTTTCAAATTTATCGGAATGGTTCGTAAATATTAATAGGCATCAAAGCATTTATCTCAGGATCCATCTCACATTACCAACCAAAAAAAATAACTGAATTATAAATTTATTTTAAATTATTATTATTATTATTATTAAAATTAATATATATAAGTTAAAAAAATAAAAAGAAAACATACAAGCAACTAGATTTTTTACAATGAAGATTAACCTTTATTTTTACAATGGATATTCTTAACCACTTTGAAAATAAATCTCAACCTTTGATTTGTGTATACTATTAAAAATAATATAGGTTAAATCCCTACCATCCAAATTATAAATAAAATTTTGGAAACCGTAGTTTAAAATAAACATGTCTATCTACATAAATTTTATGTGCATATTCTATAGATGTTAAATAGCATTAAATACCTACAATTCATCTATTACTTATTGATAATTAAATTTAAATTCTAGAATTCATATTTCAAAATATCCGAGAGGTAATAATTGATTTATTTTTATAATTTATGGAATACATATGAATAATTAATTTGATTTTATTCATTTTTATTAAAAAAAAGTTAATATGTGATAGTTATGAAGATTTTGTTAGTTGAATTCTAATGTAAATGCAAGAGGAAACAATTAGATTGATATGGAATCTTATGACTATCATAAAAACGTAAAGTACAACAAAATGTAAAATACAAAATAAAAGAAATTCAAAGTTCAACATGGTAAACAAATTGTTCCACACTAAAGTTAAACAAGTTTGCAATATATTTCATATGTTATAAATATATTACTTAGTAGGGCACATAGTTTATCTTTCCAAACACATTGTTATTGGTTTGCATAACTATTTAAACTATTTATTAATGCTTTTAGAAAAAAAATAAGTATGATTTATAATTTACACAATTGGTTTATATTTTACTTATAATCAATTTACAATTAATTTATTTCAAATTTTAAAAATAAAATTACATTTCGGAACATTAACCATAATTTCTAAATTTCATAATTTATTAATCATGGAGCAACTTATCATGGAACTTATTAATATAAATAATGTACTTCATAAGTAAAATATTTCAATACCATATTAAGTAAAATATTTCAATGTCAACTAATATTTACAATGAAAAAAATGATGGCTAAAACATTTATAAGCATTTCAAGTAATGTTATTATTTTATATTTGGGCTCTATTTTTTTGTCAATTTTATCTTTAAGATGCAAACATTTTTTTCAAATTTTGCATTTAAAAAAAAATTACTCAAGAAGAAATTATATCACTCTAAACACTTCTTATATTTGTGATTAAAATAGATCAATATTGATCTTTAAATAAAAAACTAATAAGATCAGCTTGCAACTTGAAAATTTGTTATTGAATAATTGCTAATTAATTTTAGAGCACAAATTCATTCATGCTACTTTACCTAATTCTTCACTAATCTTATAGTGAAAATTCATAGTTGAGCTACTTTTATGCATTTGTAGTTGAAAATTAAAGAAATCTTCCATAGAACACTCCTTCAAATCATTAACATCTAAACCACACTCAATTACTAAATATAAAACACTCCTTCAAATCATTAACATCTAAACCACACTCAGTTACTAAATTTATAGCAGACACATAATTGATCTCGTGGAGATTTGTGGCATAAGCTAGTCAAACCTTATACTCCTCATTTGTGCAAAGACACATATTCCTCTTGAGATTCAAGGTCCCATAAGTACCTTATACTCCTCATTTGTGGGAAGACACATATTCCTCTCTAGATTCAAGGTCTCATAAGTCGCCTCGTGAAATTTGCCACTATCACACACATGTGCATACAAATATATATATATATATATATATATATATATATATGTATGTATGTTCATATACTGGTAAAGTAGACAAGGAAGTAAGTTGTTGCCATGATTATAGTAAAATTGTTGATGTAGCATTCACAACTTGTAACCCACATTCTTCTAGCGTGAGCAGAAGATTGGAGTGGACAATATGATCTTCAAACATGTTGAGGGACATCTTAACACCATGGAATTTATTTGCACCATAGTGAACACCTAGGAAAATACCTTGTTGTATATTTGCTTATAAATAAATGAATGTTATAAATAATAATGAGGAACTTATCATGGATGAATTTATTAGAATTGGAATAATCTCAAATCCCTAGGAAATTGGTGGGTGGGGAGCCACATGGCACGAATCTATTTTTTTCAATTTAATCAGGAACTTATTAGAATTGGAATAATCTCAACATGGAGGAACTTATTAGAATTGGAATAATATCAAATCCCTTCCAAATTGGTGGGTGGGGAGTCACATGGAACGAATCTAATTTTTAAATTTATTAAAATTAATGGACTATTTTGCTAAATAAAATTTGCTTATATATAAATGAATGTTATAAATACAATTGAGGAGCTTATTAGAATTGGAATAATCTCAACATGGAGGAACTTATTAGAATTGCAATAATTTCAAATCCCTGGGAAATTGGTGGGTGGGAAGCCACGTGACAAAAATATAATTTTTAAATTTATTAAAAGTAATGAACCATTTTGATAAAGAAAATTTTCTTATATATAAAGGAATATTATAAATAATAATGAGGAACTTATAAGAATTGGAATAATCTCAAATCCCTAGGAAATTGGTGGATGGGAGCAAGGTGGCATGAATCTAATTTTTTAAATTTATCAAAAGTGATGGACCATTTTTCTAAATAAAATTTTCTTTTATATAAATGAATTTTATAAATAATAATGAGAAACTTATTAGAATTGAAATAATTTCAAATCCCTAGGAAATTGTCGGGTGGGGAGCCACGTGGCACAATTATAATCTTTAAATTTATTAAAAGTAATGAACCATTTTGATAATAAATTTTCCTTATATATAAATGAATGCTATAAATAATAATGAGGAACTTATTAGAATTTGAATAAACTCAAATCCCTAGGAAATTGGTGAGTGGGAGCCTAGTGGCACGAATCTAATTTTTTAAATTTATTAAAAGTAATGGATCATTTTTCTAAGTAAATTTTTCTTATATATAAATTAATTTTATAAATAATAATGAGGAACTTATTAGAATTGGAATAATATCAACATGGAGGAACTTATTAGAATTGGAATTATCTAAAATCCCTAGGAAATTGGTGGTTGGGGAGCCAAGTGGCACAAATCTAATTTTTTAAGTTTATTAAAAGCAATAGACCATTTTTCTAAATAAAATTTGTTTATATATAAATGAATGTTATAAATAGTAATGAGGAAATTATTAGAATTAGAGTAATTTCAACATGGAAGAGATTATTAGAATTGGAATAATCTCAAATCCATAGGAAATTGGTGGGTGGGGGGCCACGTGGCATAAATCTAATATTTTAAATTCATTAAAATATTCTTAACCATGAATATTTACCCCCACCTTACCATGAATATTATTAACTTGTAAATAGGATTTGTTACAATACCATGGCTTATTAATAAGAAATGCCCAAAAAATATAACTTTTTTCACAATCAAAATATTTTATAACAATATGACAAGATTTTTATCCATAGATATTGACCCCCACTTTTTCCATTGATACTTGTGAATAGTCTTTGTTACAATACCATGGATTATCAATACCATATGCCCAAAGCTCAAAACTTATTTCACAATCAAAATATTTTATAACAATATGACAAGATTCTTAACCATGCATATTATTAACTTGTAAATAGATTTTGTTACAATATCATGGGCCAATACCATGGTTTATCAATACCACATGACAAACAAACATAACTCATTTCCCAGTAAAAATATTGTATTTAAATTTTATTTTAAAACATTTTTTTAATTGAATCTAAAAGGAAAAAGTTATAATTACTTTTGAGATATATCCTCATGACTACTAAAAATGTTCTCATAGAAATTAAATTAAGATTTTAATAAAGCTAAAAATGAGTAAGCAATGAGAGCAAGAAAAGTGACTAACGATAATAGAGGAAAGAGAATGTATGATTTTTTAAAGTATTTCATTATTGTATTTTAGTTGACATGATTGATCCAAAATATAGGTTCAATATTTTACAATCAATAAAGTTTTTTTTTAATTTAGATACTTAAATTCCTAAACACAATACAATGGGATCAAGTTTAAGAGGGTGGGATCAAGTTTAAGAGCGGTGGGGGTGTCGGAGGGGGAGGGGGTTGAGAGAGAGAGGAGGAAAGAAAAAATACGTAGATACATAAAGCTGGAGAGAGAGAGAGAGAGAGAGAGAGAGAGAGAGAGAGAGAGGGGGGGGGGGGGGAAGGGGAGACGACAAATAAGAGGAGAGGAGAGAGATAGGGAGAGAAGGGGAAGCAAGAGAGGGAGGCATAAAAATGGAAGGGAAAGAGAGATGGAGAGAGGGATGGATATAGTGACAAAATTGGAGAGAGAGAGAGAGAGAGAGAAATATGGAGGCGAGAGAGAGAAGGAGGGAGATAGTGGCAGAGTTGAAGGGAAGAGAGAGAGAGAGAGAGAGAGAGAGAGAGAGAGAGAGAGAGAGAGATGGGAGGGGAGACAGAGTGAGGTGGGAGAGAAAGGGAGAGAGTACTCAAGAGAGGGAAGGAGAGGGAGTTGGAGTTGGAGTTGGAGTTGGAGGGGGAGAGAGAGGGAGGAAAGAAGAAATACATAGAGGGAGAAATGTGGAGAGAGAGAGGGAGTGACAAGGGATCAATGGAGAGAGCGTGAGAGAGGAGACTAGGAGGGAAGAGAGAGAGGAAGAAAAGGGTAAGAGAGAGATAGACAAAAGGGGAAGAGAGAGAGGCAGAGATAGATAGATATAACGAGAGAATTTGTGTGTTTAGGGGTTGAGATAGAGAGAGGGAATAAGAAAGAGACTCATAGATACAAGTATAGATATTATATAGTATTATATAACCAGCCTAGATCCATCTCAACCTCGGATCTATCAAGAGTCAAGAAGGATCAAATCTCTCAAGGTGCAATCCTTTCCTCAAGTTTTGTACTCAAAAAATAGGTTTTCACCTTGAGAGATTGGATCCCTGTCGGGGCTTGATAGATCTAGGGTTAAGATCGATCTAGGCTGGTTATTATTCAATAATAAAAAGAATATATATATATATATATATATATATATATAAAGAATTTTGGTATATTATTCTTGATCATGGAGATTTACCCCATTTCACCAAGGAGATTCTTAATCTATAAATAGACATTCTTACAATACTATGGACCAACACCATTTCTTATCAATACTACATACCCAAAAATTCATAACTCACTTCATATGACACTCATTCATATAACATTTTTGTTGTTATGTTTCTGTTGATATGGAGTACCAAAACAAGTTACCTTGGAATTGTTTTTTACCTACAAGGAGTTAATAAGTTGTTGGTTGTTGTTAGTGGACAACTTAAATAACAAAGCATTGAAACAATGGAAGCAATGCATACATAAAAATAAACTAAGAAAAACTATGCTAAATAGCACAAAGAACAAAGCTTAATGAAGAAAACAAGTCAACAATATATAGGAAAAGGGCTCCCTTTATTGACTGTTGAAAGTAGAAGAGATACAATAGATGAATTCCAAACACTTGGAGAGAATTGTTTGATCATTAGTGCTAAAACATTCCTCAACAAGGATCTTTTTCTTCAATATCCTTGCAAGCTTCCTCTCTCTCTGAAAGAAGTATGAAGACTCTTTAAATGGTGAAATCCTCTTCTCTATGAAATGTTGGATTGTTGTGGAGCATTTTTTCCAACATGAAAATGCTTTATTTCTTCTTGTTTTTGGTCTTCCAATTGTCTGTTTATATAGAATTTTGAATTCTTCTTCCTTCTCTTTGTCCATTAATTAGAAAATGATTTATGAGTAGGACAAGAGGATCCCTTGGGGGCTGCATATCTCTAAGTCGACCTCGAAATCAGATTTCCTTGAATGTTACATGTCAGGGAATCTCAATTTAGAGTGTGTGAAGTGGTCCTGAGTTGCTGACTCGGAATTTCGTTCGATCATGTGGCTATCGAAGAAACAGTCACTAATTTTGGCCTTTTGATGAGCCACGCGGATAGACATTATAACTCAAAAACTTTGGAAAACTTTGATTTTTGTATTTAATGATGCTTTCAACTAGAAAACCTTCACTTTCAAATCTGTTGAACAATTATGGATGCCATCTGGATTGTACAAATGTGTGTACGATTTTTCCATGTTAACAGTTGCCTGTAATGTCTTAGAGTCTGATCAACTTCTTGAGAGATAAAGTAACTTACTATGGAGATGGATAGAGAAAATCCTTGATTGAGAATTAAAGATAACCATGCTCTAGATAAAGTGAAATAAAAAATGTTTATATGACGTGGGCATGTCCCATGCTCGTTATGATAACTAATGACCATACAATAAATGTTCTTGCCAAGTCATATTTGATGTGGCTGGTGTGTTGATCGTTGATGATGATAATTGTTTATGCCCTTAGGGGCGGTTCTGATGAATAGAATAAATTTGTTCCCCCATGCATCAAAAGTAAAGCATTGTTGAATGAGGTGCTAAAGGATGCATGGGTATTCAACTCTAGATACCTCTCATGCATCAAAATGTAAGCACTATTGAATGAGGTGCAAAAGGATGTATGGGTCTTCTGCTACATGAGAGAACTACAACAGTCACAATGTACAGTACTAACCTGACATGATAAACTTTGTTGGTGTGGAATGTCAGGGAGATCGATGACATCAGTGGGTGATATTGATTCCAACTGTGTGACCTGAGGATGTCCCTTAAGGGGGGGAGAAACCAAGGTAAAACTTCAATCCTGAAAGGTTAGTGTTGAAGTCGATAGGAAAGAATACCTAATTACCCGAAATAGTGATTCACGGAATCATGGTGAAGGAACAAAGATGATCGTAGTATGGTGGGTCATGATAATGAGGATTGAAGATATGGGTGGATAGGGTAAACTTCCCAAGGTTGGAGTTGTAATGTGAGTGGTGCTTTTCAAAAAAAAAATCTGAGGAAATGCCCCCAGAGTTGGTAGGACATCTAGGGTGGGTATAGGCATGTTCTCACTGGTGTGATGAATGATGAATGAAAGTGGATCATGGTGTGGTGATGAAATCTATCTCAAACCACAGGAAACTAGGGACTGTTGTTGGGTAACTAACATGAAAATATGGGTGAGATTCATTTTCCTTAAAACAAAAAATTGTACACTTGCCAAAAGAATAATAAAATGGTTTAGGATGTACAGACACGGAGACGAGTTCCCCAAGAGAATGGTGGATAGAAAATGATGCAAATAGGGTTCTTTGTTGAGGGCGAGGACCACATTGGTTGGTCTTGGTACAAGGTTGGTGAGGCAGATGAAGTGACACAAATGGTATACTCCGTATGGGGGGATGATAGGCCAAATGTAGAAAGCACGAGTGTATTCAACTTTATCTAGGGAAAAAAAAACAAAAACAAAAACAAAACAAAACAAATAAAAACAAAAAAACAAAAACAAAACAAAAACAAAAACAAAAACAAAAAAACAAAAACAAAAACAAAAACAAAAACAAAAAATACAAACAAACAAACAAAAAACAAAAACAAAAATACAAACAAACCAAAAAACATGAGGCAGCGAGGGAGCAGAGTTTGTAAGCAATAAGTGAAGAAGAGGAGAATGAGGCTAATCTTCAAGACATGTAAATGAGATGGCTCCTAGGCCAAATTGAATGGTCATGGATCCCCATGGTGAAGGTTGTTCTATGAATGAGCTTATCCATGCATGGGTAGGTGCTATCGACCGACATGGATGTTTACCAGGTGTAAGAGGAACGTGGTGGTAAATGTGGTCAAGATGGTGGACCCTATGGTAAATTTCAGAGAAATGATGCCAGGATATGCAAAGCTTTGTGGGAAGCCTATCATGTTGAATGGATAATGATACCTTAACTTTCGATGGTCAGTGGGGGACTAATTCTGCTGAGAAACTGCTGGGAGACCTGCAACTTCGAGAACCAACTCCGAAAGTGAAAACATCTTGATGAAATCATATATAAAAGAAAATGTGTTGAAAAATATGAATTAAAGAACATGGAAAAGAACACCCGAAGGGGTACTTTGAAATGGGCCCAAAAATGAGTCTAATGCCGAAATGGAACGGAGGGCCCGATGATGAAGATGATTTCGTCTTGATCCTTGTGTCACTGACAGTTTTGAAAATGGAGGTTGTAAGCTCCTGAATGTGGCTTTGGAAGATGGAAAAGATGGCAATATATAGTAAAAAGTGGGCCATATGCCACCTCATTTGTACATGCTAACTTGGAGTGCAAAGCTAGGTCCAAGAGTTGTTTTTTCCGTAGCGGACAGCCTGTGCACCAGGGAGAATGGACATTTATGAGTAAGGCCAAGCAAAGATGTCCCTATATCTTTGGAAGAGGGCCTCATATGAGGCCACTTTGTCTGGGGAGCATGATACCCCAATAAGATTTCCTCGATTATGTCTGGTTTAACAGAAATATTTACCTTGACAGTGGGTGATATATTGGATATATTCCCTTCCTCAAATGCATCCAGTGTATGAACAATATTCTTGAACCAATCTACCTATTCTTGAGGTAGGAAGTCTTTAGTTTCTACTGTGGAAATGTTGTGACTTGGTGCCTTAGTAGGTGAGAATTCTTTCTCTAGTAAGAAGAAAAAGTGGTGATGTATAATGTCCTAGGGGCAATCTAGTTCCATCATGGCCTCCACAATATCTTCATATGAGTGAAGAAAATGGCCTAAAAGTGTTAATAATTGTTGGAGGTCGTGAATATGGGATTGGGATATAGTGGTGTTGGTTGACGAACAAGAAAATGAATCGTTGGTCGCCTTTGTAGAACCTAGTGATGTTGACAATGTGTATATTCCATGGGTCTTCACAGTGAGGGGTGGCACTACCTTTGTGATAGGTGTTGTTGTTGCTAAATCTTGCACCTGCAGCACAAATGCGGCAGGACGCAAGGAAAGCTCCCTAGAGACAACCTATGGGTTGATTGTAAACTAGTGCCTAGGACATATTAAATAGAGGAGTGCTTGTAAGGTTATATGTGAGGGTTTTGCGGCACTACAATTGTCACATAAAAGGTAATAGGAGGGTATTGGTTCAATAAGCTTTCAAAGACGAAGATTAGGGCCAACTCATGAACCGAAATATTGGGGGGTATTTGGGCAATCTCAAAGAAAAAATGACTTCTCCTTCTGGTGACCAACACATGGAAATGAGACAGCTTAAACTAAAGTTGTATTGATGGTGGAGAGGAGGAAAGGAGGGAGAGAAAAGATGCATAGGTTTGTAATGAAAAAAATCCTAGGAAACCATGTTCCAACAGAAAGTGGAATTCAATGGATAGGGCTGTAAGCAAGACAAAATTCTAAACCATGGTTTTCCAATGAGATGATAGAAATAGAGGAGCAAAAGAAGGTTTCAGATCAAACATAACATGGGTATCATTCTCTACCAAAGAAGCTAAGATAAATCCATAGACTGAAGAGGAACCAACTGCGTTCATTACAATATTTCAAAGAAAGAAAAACACAGGTGAAATGAGATTACCAATAGAAACTTGTTGCACATTAATCATGCTTGGAATTAACAGGGAAACACCATTTATCCCAAAGGGCTGAATAACCAGTCCATACAATGAACCATGATATCAGTGAAGTCCCATAAAAATATATTGAACCAAAATGGCAACATAGATTTTAGCCCTCGCCGGTCTAAGAATCCAAAACCTCTAAGAATCCGGAACCTTTGTATTATTTTTCATCCCCCTATTTATAAGAAGAGGGGGGAGAGTTTTGAATTACAATCAAAATATATGAGTCAGAGTGCCACCTATCATGCTAGACTAGATGTATCAGCTCTGTACTAAGAAAACTATCATAGACAAGCTTATGGGAAGTAAAACATGCTTTGTATTAATTATTAAATCAAAGAGAGAATCATACAACCAATGCCTTGATGTTGAAGGCCTCCTTCAAAATGGTTCCAAGTCCAAGCCAAACTTAACAAGATCTCCTTTCCTCTCTCACCAAAATGGTAGCATCTAAGCACAATCGAGCAGAAGAATGGCGCCCAACAATAACCAACCCATTGAGGAAAGTGAAGAACGGATTTATAGTGAGGGAGAGGGAGTTAGAGATCTACCAAAGGGGGAAGAAGGTCTGTATCCCAAAGGTAAGCTCCCTAAAGGTAGGATCAAGGGAACTAAATGGTAGTACTCGACCATATCTTCATCCAACAACTACCAGCTCATCGTTCTCAATGCTTCTAGTAAGAGAAGCTTATGCTCCATTTTTGGAGAAATTTCCTGAAGAGGACCTGCGTGGATTTTCCTATCAAAAGTTGCGCCACCAACGCTAGTTACTAGTCAAACAAAAGGTTACCAACACAGATTTTCTTACTAAAAGTAGCGATGGTCTTGCAAATTAGGGATTTTCACAAGTTCCTCTAGAATTGCTTCAAGACATTAGTTCTCCATCTCTTCAGGGATGTATTGAGAATATAATTCATTGTGAATGAGTTTACACAGCTTTTGTCGCTTTATCACATTTTTTATGATAGTGGCACAAAGGACGAATCTTCAGGTATAGAGTTGGGAATGTGAAAAAATATTGTATAAAAATGAGGGCTCCTAATGCATCTCGGTAACGAGGAATTTCAGGACAATGGTGAGTAATTTTTTTTGTATTTCACACATATAGTGCATGCATGGTCAGTGTATAATGCCTTATTTCGCATTAGGGTGGCCTTTTCTCCTGAGGGTTAAGGTGGGGAAATTGACGATGTTGGGGCATGAAGAAAGGCTTTTAATTCTTCTAGCTTTGGGCATAAGTTAGTAGGGTGTCCTCAAACTTCACATAAATCATAGGGTGGTGGTACACTAGGCGAGGGAGAATTTGTGGCTTCAACTTTCTTGCCTTTTTTCTTATCCCTCTTGCTAGCCCCTACTAGTGTAACTCGATTTGGGGTGGTTTCTTGAGGGGGATCTATAGGAATGATGCCTATCAAAGTGATGTCTGAGTGTGAAGACATGGTCTGTGGGGCCAGATACTAGACAGGTATCACAAGAGCCATATCCAACAACGTAAGTGCTTCCATGACTTGGTACAAGACAGAACCAAGAGGAGGGTATAAGAAGGGTGATTAAGTGATAATGTAGGGTAGGAACATTAAGTCAGTAACCACATCACTAGGGATGCCGGGAAATGATTCTTGGGTTTGGGGTGTGTTTGACGAGCTCATCATGTACACTAGGGCCAAAGGGGGGCCTCTATTAGCAGTGGGTCTCTTAGGTGTGTTCCAAGCAATGATGATGGTTTGCAAGCAACAAGGGAGGGAGAGAGAAATAAAGGAAGGGAGAGAGAGAGATTTTTTTTTTTAAGCATAGACTAAGTGATTGAGAGAGGAAAAGAGAGAGAGAGAGAGAGAGAGGATGAAGAGTGAGATGAAGATAGAGTGAGAGATATATAGATAAATATGGAGACAGAGAGGGGTTGAGAGAGTGGTGGGGAGAGAGAGAAGGAGATGAGGATGGAGATAGAAAAAGAGATATAGGGGAATATAGAGGTACAAAGAGAGAGAGAGAGAGAGAAGGGGGGCTAAGGGAGGGCAATAATGGGGTTGTGGGGAAAGAGGGGGAGAGAGAGTCATAGAGTGAGAAAAAGAGGGATGGAGAGAGAGATAGGTAGATATTGAGAGAGTAACATGTAAATATGGAGAGAGGGACATGTAAATATGGAGAGAGAGAGAGAGAGAGAGAGAGAGAGAGAGAGAGAGAGAGAGTGGTGAGAAAAAGAGATAGATAAGAAGATAGGGAGGGACATAGATAGTGCTAGAGTGGGGAGAGAGAGGGAGGAGGAGAGAGATAGTGGAGGTGAAGAGAGAGAGTGAGTGATGGAGGAGAGAGGGAAAGATATAATGAGGAAGTGAGATAGAGATATAGATGGAGGCAAGAGAGAGGGGAAGAAGAGACATGGAGAAAATAGTTAGGGATAGCGAGGGAAAAAAAGAGATACAAAGAGAAAGAGTGAGAAGTAGAGAGAGTGTGTAATGCCCCTGATGTTTGTGAACATGGAAATATCATTAACACTCACCTAATTATATCCCTAGGCCAGCGATAAGGAAAAATTATGTAGGAGATCCATGGGAAATTTACCCAAATTTTTTTATTGTTAAATAAAAGGTTAAATAAATAATAAAAAAATAGAGGAAAAAATTATTTTATTTTAAACAGGGGAAAAAATCACTTAGGAGGAGGAAAGTGACTTCAATAAAATAATATTAAATGGATATCTAGAAGCTTGGAGAAGTCTCAATGAAACATTATAAAAGGATGGAGCTTAAGGATTAAGCATTCTATTCAGTCATATCATTTTCTATTGGTGGAAAACTCAGGTGAGTTCACTTTTGAGGATTTCAAGTCAGACCCTCACTTTAGCTTCGATGGTTTCCTTGGCACCCTAGTTAGACACCTTCCATCTTGGATGGGCATCACTACCACCCTAGTGGAATTGCTTCTTGTTCATTTGAGAGATTTGATCATAAGTTTGCACAATATTATTTTATATTCATAGTTTGCATTGCAAGTATATCTTCCTGTTCTTGAGGTCGAGGGCTATTCTTGTTTCAAGAGGAGAAAGTGCCAAGGTTTGGAGTTGTCCCTTGAAGCAGTGATTTCAAAATTATACCGTTGAAATTCTAGGGATGAGAACATTGTGAACAAGGGTATCGATTTGCAAGAAAAAAAAGAGGTTGAGAATTCTATTGGGAGCATTGTAAATATAAAGAGGGCAGGACTCACTCTTCTTCCCTCCATCAAGTCAGATCGGGGAGCTTCTATAGAGATTATTTGTGAACACGTGGAGTCATGGTTTTTCATCTGGAAGAGTGAGGGTTCTAAAGCTACATGGCATGAATTCTTCAGAATCCCATCAACTAGAATATCAAGCTATGACTGTGTAGAAAGGTCGGTCTGTTAATGCATTGGTAGTGGGTGTTTTGAGCCAAATTACTTGTACCTTCTTAGTAATTCATGAGGCTAAAATTTTGTTGTGCTGGCAACAATTATTGAGGCCGAATTGTTGCAAGTTTAGGATGGTTGAATACTTGAAGATAGATTGCCAAATTGAGCTGCAAAATTTGTTAGAGCAGACTACTCATTTCAAATAAGGGATTGAGTCACCCATTCTCATCTCTGTCTATAGGGGAGGCTCGAACCACTGGTGCATTTTCATCATAATCCGTTCCAGTACTTCAACTTTAGGGAGGTTGAATATTTTGTTAGTTGTAGCTCACTGTCTCAATTCAAAAAGAGGTTTTTCAGTCATTGTTGTGTGCCAACTCTTGTTGTGCTCCATCACTAACAACACCATTGGGGTGAAAATCACATCTTCAATAGTTGCTTAATTGAAAGGGTCTGAATTATTTGATTGGTAGCATGTATTCATCTCCAAAGTTGAGGGTTCTCGTAGGTGTTCTTCTCCAAATTATATTCTCTAGAAATTGCTCAAATAAAGATCAAAACTCGCCTCTTTCCATTAGTGTGCTAAATTGTTGGCAAAATTGGTGTATCGTTTTTTACATGTATCTTCCATATTTTTCTCTTTAAATGTTTGTGGAAAGTTTTAAAAGAAAATCAAAAGTATTTTTGGAAACATTTGCTTGAAGAATTTTTAAATTTGCTAGATGATTTGGCTGGTTCATTATAGTGGTATCAGAGCATGAATCTAGGCAGTTGTGGGTGATATTGAGGATAGGAATTCAAGAACTAGAATTGAAAGTTGAAGTAAGATGCTTCCAAATCATAAATTTGAAGATTATGACCAATACTTTGCAAACGTGTTAGAACAAATGGAATAATGGCTATTATCAAATAAAGAAAAGAGAAATTACAAGCTTAAAACTCAAGGTCCTGAAGCAGAAGTTGAGAAAACAAGAAAAACTGAAGAGGAAGACTTGGGGGCAACTAAAGATCAAGAAGCCTTGAAAACAAAGTATGAAGAGTGCAAGGGTCTAGGCGCAACATTGAAGTGTTTGGTATCAAATGAACATTTTTTTGTTGATGGTTTCAGTAGACGAACACAAAAATTGCCTCAATTGTTTGGACTTCAACCTATGACTGACATGTTACTAACTTCAAAGACACTAGATTCCAAAGAGACACTTAAAGTTTGACTTGTAGATGATGTTGCAGCTCAATAAGACCTTCTTGTAGCACTAGAAATTTATTAAGGAATTAGGTTGGAGGCATACCAAGATTTTATCATAACTTCTGAAGCAAAAGGACTCATACATGTTATTTTTGCTTGATTCTCATCTCTTAAAGGTCTTGGAATTAAGGCTTTTGTGATCCATATTGGATTAAGAAAACAAATTTTTCGGTAGAAATCACATCAAAGAATTTTTACGGACGCATTTTGAACCATCCAGTGTGGTTCATCATTAGGACAAGATGAAGAAGTGGATCTTGGCACACGGTTTAAATAAAGATCAATTAGAGACCTTTCATTCAAATAACGGCTATAATAAACCGTTGGTTTATAATATATATATATATATATAGAGAGAGAGAGAGAGAGAGAGAGAGAGATATAATTTATAGCATCAATTATATTGAATAAAATCAAGAAATAGGTAAAATTTTGAAATAAATAACAAAAATTCAAAGTCAAATAAGGAGCCAGGTCAAAAATATATAACAAGCGAAAAAATGGCTAGTTTAAGAATAAAATTATTTAATTTATAGCGTTAATTAATAGTACCCAATAATATTAAATAAAATCAAGAGATAGATTAAGGAGAAAATTAAATATGGACTAAAAAGAATCCATTAGAACCAAAGAGTGCTACCAAAAAATATAACAAAAAGAGTCAAGACCCTAAAAACTGGAGTCAAGACCCTATTAATCAAAAAATAAAATAATGAAAAACTCAGAAAGTAAAATCAAAATAATAAAGACAAGTCAACTATAAATTAAGTGGTTAAGGCACTACAAATAGATCCAAGAACAGAGAAAAATAAATAAAATAAACAAAGTCTAATGAAGAAAAAATACATAAAAAAATAAAAATAAAAATAATTAAAAGAGCTCAGAATAATCAAGAGGATAAAACATAATAGATGAAAGAAAAGCCAAGAAAAATAAATAAAATAAACAAAGTCTAACGAAGAAAAAATACATTAAAAAAATAATAATAAAACACAGCAGATTAAAAAATAATTATTGACTGAACAAACTACAAAGGAAGATAAAATTGACTGAACAAACTACAAAGGAAGATAAAAAACCTATATAGACAAAGAATCTATATTGATTCCTGATCCAGTTAGAAAAGTTGTCATAGTTAAAGATGCTTTTATGGGTTCTTGGATTTGAGTAAATTCCATCGTAAACATTTAGAGTAATTCATTGAGACTTGTATCAGACCACCTGAACTATGCATTGTAACAAAGTTTATGTCTAGTCAAGCTGCATTTTTGAGAAAGTTGTTGTCCCATAGTAATCCAGTGATCATGATTAAGCTCCACGGATAAGGATGTATTTTTCGTAGTAAACAAATGGAAAGGCATGTTTGGAGATGGCTTCATCTGCAACTAAACTTTTCAAACCTCCCATCTGCAACCCGTCCAACAAATGCATCACAGGAGACTTTGCGGCTTCTACCTCGTACCATTATTGATCCAGTAGAATTCGAAAGCTACTCGATTCAACTAAAAATGCTTGCGTGGAAAATGCAAAGACTGATTACCCCCATTTTTTATATGAAGCCAATGTTCAAGGAGAAATTGGAATTACAAATCTAAGATGGTATGGAATGGAAAGAAATTATAATGTGATGGTTCTCGACCTTGCTGAACCAAATATTAAATACCTATTCAATTCCTGTGATAAAAAATTCTCTTTCAAATCCATATTGATGCTTGTTGATCAACTAATTAACAGGATGGGGATGTCTGTTCAAATAACTTCATTCATCATGATGTAAAGCCTAAGAATTTTGGGTGAAGAGAAAATCAGGTCTACATCATGGATTCTGGGCTTGTAAAATAATATCGAAATGCTACTAATCATATGCATGATTCCTATATGGAAAGCAAAAATCTCACTAGTATTGCTTGCTATGCTAGTATCACTACCTACTTGGGGATAGAGCAAAACAGGCGAAATGATCTAATATTGTAATAACTCATGGAATACCTGATCATAAGACTTGCTCGTTACGAGCAAAATGGCCATTCAAAGTACAAGGAAAGCGGTCACATATTCGAAAGTGTTATGATGAAGGCATGTTAAAGAGTCTTTTTTAAAAGGGTTTGAAACTATTTATTAGAAAAGGAAAAGTTCGTGTGAAAAAGTGATTATGAAAATTTTAGAAGACCTCATTTGAAGTTCTTTTCCAAAGGGTTTATTTCTAAAAAGATTTATTTAGAGTGGAAAGTTCGGTGATAAAATACTTTTATCAACATGTCTATGGTGCATGGTATAAAGTTCTATCAAATATGTTTTGGGGAGATTTTTGTAAAGTGATTAGAAAAATAGAAGATTTTTTTATTTTTTTTATTAAGAAAATTTAAAGGAATGTTTTTTTGGATTTTTTTTTTTTAATCAAGAGAATAAAAAAAAGGAAAAGGGCTTTTGTTGGCAAGAGAATTTAGGGCTCTGTAAAAGTCTTTCTGTTTATAAAATTATTTGGTTTTTGTGAAGTATGAGAGTATTTTGGGTGAAGAATGTGCCTTACGAGGGGCGTATATTGAAAATCATATTTTTTTCAGGGGCGATATGGAAGACAGCCTCATGCAATCAGTAAAGTAGCTATAAAAAAAGGAATGACAGCAGCAATGGGTTGCAAAGCGAGACTAAAGAAGACTAAGGAAATGAATCGAAAAGAAGAGGCAGAGATTGTTGTCGTGTTTGGAAAGGTTCAGGCCGCAACCGAGGAACTAAGAAGTCTAGCAAAAGATGAAGAAGAATTTGGTGCAAGGGCAGAAGGTTATGTCACAAGCAAAGAAGTCAGCCGCAGATATGAGAGTAGATGAGCAAGAGTCTCAGAGTAAAACAAAGCTTGGAGAATCCCACTCAAAAGTGGATGATGGTTGTCAAGACCATAAAATTGAAACCCATTATGCAAGCATGTATATGGATGAAGAAGATGCAACAAAGATTGAAGAGAGAGAAGCAGGAATCTCTGTATGTGAAGCAAAGCAAGAGCATATAAATGCTCAAGGAATCCATTGTAATGTGGATGATGACAGCAAAGTGAGATGTGAATTGGTTCAACCAACAACAGTTGATGGATTTGGTGAAGTTGAAATTGTCAATGAAATTGACAATGAGCACATGCATGCTTGGATATCCCACCATAGTGTGGATGAACATTATGTTGATGATATGTGTGCTTTCTGTTTTGAAACAGAGATTGATTGTGGCAATATGATAAGCATCATGTTTGATGAAGAATTAAGCATTGAAGCTGCCACTATATCAGCAAGATATGAAGCAGTTGGAACTGCCCATGACGCAGTATGTGATCTAGCAACAGTTCATGATCAAGAACATGATAAAGTGATTGAAGAGTTTTTTATCAGAATATTCACTGACAACATAATAGTGGAAGATAGTTTCGGTGAAGTTGAAAACAAGGGAAAGAAGGAAGAGGTAGAGCAGGAATCTCTCACTAAAGAGCATAATAAAGATGTTTTTAACATTTTTTTTTAATATGCAAGTGTTCAAAATAACATGGGCGAAAAAGTTGAAAACAAGGTTGTTAGTAAATTTGATGCAGATTTGAAGCTCATTGAAGAATGGATTCCGAAACCAACATAACAAATTGATGCGAGTCTTAAAGAAGCAGATGGAATAAAAGAATTCAATGAAATTGTGAATATTGATCTTGAGTGTGCATAATACAGGAAAAAACCAGCAGTACCTGATGATGAAAGTGAAAGGGATGTTTCTGAAGACAAAGATGAATGCATTGAAACCATTTTTCAGCAATGGAGTCAAGAAGAGATAAGATTATGATATCCAGAAATATGGCAGAAATAAATTCAGAAATATGAAACACAAGAAGCAAAGCAAAGAAGACAGTTTGAAGATGCAATGTTTTGGCAGCAGTCCATAGTTGAAAGAATATTTGAAGAGGAAGTTGTAGAAGACATGATCCAATTGTCTTTCAGAACAAATTCAAGACAAGTCAAAGGAAAATTGCAGCAGCAACAAGTGAATAAAGCCTAGATGAAAGGCAGAGGAGACAAAACATAAATTTACACACAAAACACACGAGTTGTGGCTCTTCTATTGATCACACAAAATTTGATTCTTACAATGAATCCGGTGAAGGGTATTTAAACATTTTCGACTAGTGACTTGCCTAAAATATCTTAACATGCACACACACTTAACTCAGTTAACTCACACTCTAAATATGGACTTCACCTAACAGTTCATCCATCACTTGCCTTGACTCGACGCTTAGTTAACTGACTCCCTAATTTTAGCCAACTCCTCATGCGGAAGTAATTACAATTTCCAACACTCACCCTTAATTATGACCATATGTCTCAACATAACTCAAACATGACTTGACTCAATTATCATTGAAACATGTGTGCTGGTCTATGTCTCAGCTAGGTTTACAATGACTCAAAACTTTTACTATTTTTCATTTTCTTTTTCTCTTCTTCCAAGATATATATCCTCGAAATTGCTTCATTCTCTCTTGAACTTTCTTGTTGTAGGCTTTATTCACTTGTTGTTTTTGCAACTTTTCTTTGACTTGTCTTGAACTTGTTTTGAAAAACAATTGGATCATGTCTTCCACAACTTCCTCTTCAAATTTTCGTTCAACTATGGACTGCTGCCAAAACATTGCATCTTCAAATTGTCTTCTTTGATTTGCTTCTTGTGTTTCATATTCCTTACTTTCTTTCTGCCATATTTTTGGATAGCAGAATCTTATCTCTTCTTGACTCCATTGCTGAAAAATGGTTTCAATGCATTCATCATTGTGTTAAAAAACATCCATATCATTATTTTCACTTTCATCATCAGGTATTGTTGTTTTCTTCATGTAATCTGCAGACTCAAGATCATTATTTACCATTTCATTCAACTCTTTTATTCCAGCTACTGCTTTAAGACTTGCATCGATTTGTTTTATTGGTTTCTGAATCCATTCTTCAATGAGCCTCAAATTTTCATTAAATTTATTGACAAACTTGCTTTCAACTACTTCTTCCATGCTATTTTTAACACCTACATATTAAAAAACAATGTTAAAAACATTTTTAATATGACTCTCTTTAGTGAGAGCTTCCTACTCTACATATGTCTTCTTTTCAACTGCATGGAGGTTGTCTTCCATTATTATGTTTTTAGTGGATATTCTCATAAAAAACTCTTCAATCACGTTATCCGATTCTTGATCATTAACTATTGCTAGATGACATATTGCTTCATGAGCAGTTCCAACTACTTCATATCTTGCTGCTATAGTGGCAGCTTCAACTTTCAATGTTTCATCAAACATTGCACTTACCATATTGCCACAATCAATTTTGTTTCAAAAAGAAAGCACACATATCATCAACATAACTTGCATCCACACTATGGTGGGATATCTGAGCATGCATGTGCTCATTGTCAATTTCATTGACAATTTCAACTTCACCAAATCCATCAATTGCGGTTGGTTGCACAAATTCACATATAAATTTGCAGTCATCATCCACATGTGTCTCATCACAATGGGATTCACTATCATTTATATCATCCACATTATAGTAGAGTCCGTGAGCATTTATTTTATCTTGCTCTGTTTCACACACAGAAGCTTCAACTTCTCTCTCTGCAATCTTTATTGCATCTTCTTCATCCATATGCATGCTTGTATAATGGGTTTCAATTTTATGGTCTTGACAACCATCATCCACTTTTGAGTGGGGTTCTCCAAGCTCTGTTTTCCTCTCAGAGTCTTTCTCATATACTCTCAGATCTACAGTTGACTTCTTTGCTTGTGACATAACCTGATGTTAAATGTCGCTCCCCCTTGCACCAAACTCTTCTTCCAGGAACTTCTATGCTTCCTTGGAAGTTGTAGCTTTTGCTACCTTTCACAAACACTTCTCATCCAATGCCTATTTTATAAAACCCAATGCTAAAGCATCACATACTTCATCATATGGGTTATAAGACTTGTACTCAATTAACACTTTAGCTCTAAGAAAAGTCAACATCTTGATAACCAAATGATCAAAATATTGCCCTGTAAACATAGGAGGTGGTAGCAGATTAAAGATACACCAATCACCCTTGATTTCTTCTTTGTATCTTGCTAGACTTCTTAGTTCCTCGGGTACGGCCTGAACCTCTCTGACCATGGAAATGATCTTTTCCTCTTCTTTTCGATTTCTTTTCTTAATATGCTTTAGTTGCGCTTTGTGACCCATTACTACGGTATTTCCTGATTGCATGAGGTTATCTTCCATATCGCCCCCGAAAGAAAATATAATTTTCCATATGTGCCCCCCATAAAGCACAATGTTCACCCAAAACACTATCATGCTTGACAAAAAAATCAAAAAAATCACAAATAGACAAACTTTTGCAGAACCCTAAATTCTCTTGCCAATAAAAATCGTTTTCATTTTTTTATTCTCTTGAGAAAATAAAACAAAATCAATCACAATAAAACCCTCCTTTTAATTTTCTTTAATAAAGAAAATCAAAAATCACTTTAAAAAATCTCTTTTTGTTCTTTTAAATCACTTTTAAAAAAATCTCAAAAAAAAAATCTTTTATAGACCTTTATACCATGCACCATTTAGTGAAAAAAATCCAACCATACATCTTTTGATGTAACTCCATTCATCGTTATGTAAAGCGTAAGAATTTTCTCACAGGTCTTGGGTGAAGAGAAAATCAGGTCTACATCATGGATTCTGGCCTTGTGAAATAATATCGAAATGCTACTAAATCATATGCGTGATTCCTATATGGAAAACTCACTAGTACTGCTTGCTATGCTAGTATCAATACCTACATAGGGATAGAGAGAGTGGAGAAATGATATAAAAACTTCATACTATGTGTTGTTGTAAACCTTGAGACGAAGCTTTCCATGGAAGGGATTAAAACCCGCAACCAAAAAGAAAAGGTATGATAAGATCAGTAAAACCTCAATATATTTGAGTGGACTCTCTTAAAATACCGAAATTCTGCTGTTGATACTTGTTCACAAACTGGAAGAGGGAAGGGGCACGAGAATGCTAATTTCTTGATGCAAAGGATTTCAGTTGGGTAGGAGATTAGCAAGAAAATTTAAGGAATGAATTGTCTCAAGGAACGACTATTGGAGCTAATGTTGTAATAACTCATGGAATACCTGATCGACTATTGGAGCTAATGTTGTAATAACTCATGGAATACCTGATCATAAGTACAAGGAAAGTGGGTCACATACAAAATAGATGCAGATGATTTGAAAGTGTTATGATGAAGGCATGTCAAAGAGTCTTTTTTAAAAGGGTTTGAAACTATTTATCAGAAAAGGAAAAGTTCGTGTGAAAAAGTGATTATGAAAATTTTAGAAGGCCTCGTTTGAAGTTCTTTTCCAAAGGGTTTATTTCTAAAAAGATTTATTTAGAGTGGAAAGTTGCGTGATAAAATACTTTTATCAAAAGGTTTATGGTGCTTAGTATAAAGGTCTATAAAAGATTTTTTTGGAGATTTTTTTGAAGTGATTAAAAAATAGAAGATTTTTTAAAGTGATTTTTTAACTTTTTTATTAAAAAAATTAAAAGGAAGGTTTTATTGGAATTGATTTTTTTATTTTATCAAGAGAATAAGAAAAGGAAAAGGGTTTTTATTGGCAAGAGAATTTAGGGCTCTGTAAAAGTTTGTCCATTTACAAAATTATTTGGTTTTTGTCAAGCATGACAGTATTTCGGGTGAAGATTGTGCCTTATAGGGGGCGCATATTGAAAATCATATTTTTTTTTCGGGGGTGATATGGAAGACAACCTCATGCAATCAGCGAAGTAGCTATAAAAAAAGGAATGACAGTAGCCATGGGTCGCAAAGCGCGACTAAAGAAGACTAAGAAAAGGAATCGTAAAGAAGAGCCAGAGATTGTTGTCGTGTTTAGAAAGGTTCAGGTTGCAACCGAGGAACTGAGAAGTCTAGCAAAAGATGAAAAAGAATTTGGTGCAAGGGGGAGTGACATGTAGTAGAAGGTTATGTCACAAGCAAAGAAGTCAACCGCAGATATGAGAGTAGATCAGCAAGCATCTCAAAGTAAAACAAAGCTTGGAGAATCCCACTCAAAAGTGGATGATGGTTGTCAAGACCATAAAATTGAAACCCATTATGCAAGCATGCATATGGATGAAGAAGATGCAACAAAGATTGAAGAGAGAGAAGCAGGAACCTTTGAATGTGAAGCAGAGAAAGAGCATATAAATGCTCAAGGAATCCATTGTAATGTGGATGATGACAACAAAGTGAGATGTGAATTGGTGCAACTAAAAACAGTTGATGGATTTGGTGAAGTTGAAATTGTCAATGAAATTGACAATGAGCACATGCATGCTTGGATATCCCACCATAGTGTTGATGAACATTATGTTGATGATATGTGTGCTTTCTTTTTTGAAACAGGGATTGATTGTGACAATATGATAAGTGTCATGTTTGATGAAGAATTAAACGTTGAAGCTGCCACTATATCAGCGAGAAATGAAGCAGTTGGAACTGCCCATGACGCAGTATGTGGTCTAGCAGCAGTTCATGATCAAGAACATGATAAAGTGATTGAAGAGTTTTTTATCAGAATATCCACTAACCACATAATAGTGGAAGATAGTTTCAGTGAAGTTGAAAAGAAGACAAATAAGGAAGAGGTAGAGCATGAATCTCTCACTAAAGAGCATAGTAAATATATTTTTAACATTTTTTTAATATGCAGGTGTTCAAAATAACATGGGCGAAAAAGTTGAAAACAAGGTTGTTAATAAATTTGATGCATATTTGAAGGTCATTGAAGAATGGATTCAGAAACCAATAAAACAATTTGATGCAAGTCTTAAAGAGGTGGATGGAATAAAAGAATGGAATAAAATTGTGAATATTGATCTTGAGTGTGCAGAATACAAGAAAAAAGCAGCAATACCTAATGATGAAAGTGAAAGGGATGTTTCTGAAGACAAAGATGAATGCATTGAAACCATTTTTCAGCAATGGAGTCAAGAAGAAATAAGATTATGATATCCATAAATATGGTAGAAATAAAGCTAGGAATATGAAGCATAAGAAGCAAAGCAAAGAAGACAGTTTGAAGATGCAGTGTTTTGGCAGTAGTCCATAGTTGAACGAATATTTGAAGAGGAAGTTGTAGAAAACATGATCCAATTTTCTTTCAGAACAAGTTCAATACAAGTCAAAGGAAAATTGCATAAGCAACAAGTGAATAAAGCCTAGATGAAAGGCAAAGGAGACAAAACATAAATTCACACACAAAACACAAGAGTTGTGGCTCTTCTATTGATCACACAGAATTTGATTCTTACAATGAACCCGGTGAAGGGTATTTAAACCTTTTTGACTAGCGACTCGTCTAAAATATCTTAACATGCACACACACTTAACTCAGTTAACTCACACTCTAAATATGGACTTCACCTAACACTTCATCCATCACTTAACTTGACTCAACGCTTAGTTAACTAACTCTCTAATTTTAGCCAACTCCTCATGCGGGGGTAATTACAATTTCCAACACTTCCCCTTAATTACGACCGTATGACTCAACATAACTCAAACATGACTTAACTTGACTCAATTATCATTGAAACATGTGTGTTGGTCTATGTCTCAGCTAGGCTTACAATGACTCAAAAATTTTACTATTTTTCATTTTCTTTTTCTCTTCTTCCAAGATATATATCCTTGAAATTGCTTCATCCTCTATTGAACTTTCTTGATGTAGGCTTTATTCACGTGTTGTTGTTCCAATATTTCTTTGACTTGTCTTGAACTTGTTCTGAAAAATAATTGGATCATGTCTTCTACAACTTCCTCTTCAAATTTTCGTTCAACTATGGACTGCTGCCAAAACATTACATCTTCAAATTGTCTTCTTTGATTTGCTTCTTGTGTTTCATATTCCTTACTTTCTTTCTGCCATATTTTTGGATAGCAGAATCTTATCTCTTCTTGACTCCATTGCTAAAAAATAGTTTCAATGCATTTATCTTTGTCTTCAGAAACGTCCATATCATTCTTTTCACTTTAATCATCAGGTACTGTTCTTTTTTTCATGTAATCTGCACACTCAAGATCATTATTCACCATTTCATTCAATGCTTTTATTCCAGCTACTGTTTTAAGACTCGCATCAATTTGTTTTATTGGTTTATGAATCCATTCTTCAATAAGATTCAAATTTTCATTAAATTTATTGACAACCTTGATTTCAACTCCTTCTCCCATGCTATTTTGAATACCTACATATTCAAAAACAATGTTAAAAACATTTTTAATATGATTCTCTTTAGTGAGAGCTTCCTGCTCTACATATGCCTTCTTTTCAACTGCATGGAGGTTGTCTTCCATTGTTATGTTTTTAGTGGATATTCTCATAAAAAACTCTTTAATCACTTTATCCTGTTCTTGATCATTAATTGTTGCTAGATGACATACTGCTTCATGAGCAGTTCCAACTAATTCATATCTTGCTGCTACAGTGGCAGCTTCAACCTTCAATGTTTCATCAAACATTGCACTTACCATATTGCCACAATCAATCTTTGTTTCAAAAAAGAAAGCACACATATCATCAACATAATTTTCATCCACACTATGGTGGTATATCTGAGCATGCATGTGCTCATTGTCAATTTCATTGGCAATTTCAACTTCACCAAATCCATCAATTGTGGTTGGTTGCACCAATTCACATATAACTTTGCAGTCATCATCCACATGTGTCTCATCGCAGTGGGATTCATTGTCCTTTGTATCATCCACATTACAGTGGAGTCCTTGAGCGTTTATTTTCTCTTGCTCTGTTTCACACACAGAAGCTTCAACTTCTGTCTTTGCAACCTTTATTGCATCTTCTTCATCCATATGCATGCTTGCATAATGGGTTTCAATTTTATGGCCTTGACATCCATCATCAACTTTTGAGTGGGGTTCTCCAAGCTCTGTTTTCCTCTCAGAGTCTTTCTCATATACTCTCAGATCTACGATTTAATTCTTTGCTTGTGACATAACCTGATGTTGCATGTTACTCCCCCTTGCACCAAACTCTTCTTCCAGGAACTTCCATGCTTCCTTAGAAGTTGCAGCTTTTGCTACCTTGCACAAACACTTCTCATCCAATGCTTGTTTTATAAAACTCAATGCTAAAGCATCACATACTCCATCATATGGGTTATTAGACCCGTACTCAATTAACACTTTAGCTCTAAGAAAATTCAACATCTTGATAACCCAATGATCAAAATATTCACCTGTAAACATAGGAGGTGGTAGCAGATTAAAGCTACACCAATCACCCTTGATTTATTCTTTGTCTTCTGCTAGACTTCTTAGTTCCTTGGCTACAGCTTGAACCTCTCTAACCATCGCAATAATATTTGCCTCTTCTTTGCGATTTCTTTTCTTAATATGCTTCAGTTGCGCTTTGTGACCCATTACTACAGTATTTCCTGATTGCATGAGGCTATCTTCCATATTGCCCTCGAAAGAAACTATAATTTTCCATTTGTGTCCCCATAAGGCACAATGTTCACCCAAAACACTGTCATGCTTGAAAAACAAAAAGCAAAAGAAATCGCAGATGGACGAACTTTTGCAGAACCCTAAAAAAAATCGTTTTCCTTATTTTATTCTCTTGAGAAAATAAAACAAAATCAATTCCAATAAAACCCTCCTTTTAAATTTTTTTAATAAAAAAAATCAAAAAATCACTTTAAAAAATCTGTGTTTATTCTTTTAAATCACTTAAAAAAAAATCTCCCCAACAAAATCTTTTATTAACCTTTATACCATGCACCATACACTTTTTAATAAAAAGATTTTATCATCCAACTTTTCACTTTAAATAAATATTTTTCGAAATAAGCCCTTTCGAAAAGAACTTCAAATGAGACCTTCTAAAATTTTCTTAGACCTTCTAAAATTTTCATAAACCCTTTTTCACACGTGCTTTTCTCTTTTTAATAAATATTTTCAAAACCTTTTAAAAAATACTCTTTAATATGCTTTCCTTTTTTTATTGCTAATGCAAGAGTCGATCCTTCTATTTCTTTAAAACTTGAAATATCTTACATAGTATACACCTTTCCAAAAGGAACTATGGGCCATGGAACAACCAACCTCTACTAGCTGATGGCCCCAAGCTAAAGGTTAAACCAAACTACAAAGTCCAGAAAACTGCTAATTCCCCAAAAAAGTAAACAAATTAACCCGTGAAATTAAGAGACGGACCCGGAGAGGAAAATAGGGAAACCCCAAAACGGATTTGGGGTCCGGAACAGGGAGAAGTCTCTCGAGTATAAGGAGCGCGTGAACGCCGCCTATTTACATCCAAACACAAAACCTATTCGAAAGACATTTTGTCTTGATCTGTGCGACTAACCTTGACTGTTGATCCTCCCTGCCAGATCCTACGGCAGAGGATAATATCACTTTGCTAAGTAGCCCGCAGGATACGCATATTGTGGCCACCCTAGACCCACAAACAAGCTTTCTTATTTCTGACCATGGATCTGTCCTGCCAGATCCAACAGTCCAGGACCATATCGCATGGGCCTAACCTTCTGAAGAACAACGTGCGATGAGGGCGGTATTGCAACCTCATACCATGCCACATGTTGTGCAATGAGTGGAATCGCTCCCAACTCCACAAAACCACTTCCTGCACTAAGGGTGTGCGATGGACGCCAAACCACCTCCCAGGCTGAATTAAGACCGCCGAAGGGAAAACAGGGGAATACAGGTTGCCGGGAAAGCATGATATCCGGTCCCTGTCAGCAACCCTCCTCTGCTGACGAAAGAATCGGGGAACTTCGCTATTCGGCACCTCGTCCGCAGAACTATATCTGCACGTCTGCCTCCATCTGACTCTTTTGAGACTAATCTGTTGAAGGCCAGGGAGGCCGACAAAAACCTTCATCTCCATAATGAACCTTTTTTGGCTACAAAACTGCATACATAAACTGAATCAACAAGACACCGCTCCCATGTCATTGTATCGAAACACCATTATATCCTTGTCCGCCTGATCGTGACATTGCGTCTTCAATCTAGACAAAGGCATCTCAGGCCATTTCAGCACCACCCTACTTTTAGTACTGAGGACTCCTTGATTAGCCAAAATATTTGCCAATTTGTTAGCTATTCTTCTCACATGGTTGAAACTCACTGTGGGGACTCCCTGGAGATGAAGTTGGATTCTCTAAAAGACCTGGAGCAGTCTCCAATGTTTAGAGACTTTTTCCGGCTCCATGCCATAGCTTATTTTTTTGACTGAGTTTATAATTAACTCAAAGTCCACCTCGACTATGACGTTCTGTAGATTATCCTGTTTCAGAAGTTCTAAACATTGCTCAAGAGCCATAAGTTCTGCCATATTGTTAGTGGCTCTACCCGAATGGCCATTAAAAATACAAAGGATACTACCATTATTATCCTTAAGTACCCTGCCACAGCCAGCAATACCCGAGTTATCTTTGGAAGCCCCTTCAATGTTGAATTTCAAAAAACCCTGAGGGAGAGGATACCAATAATCCAGTTTAGAAACCATCCTCAAAACCTTTTGTCCACCTTTCTCTCCAGGCTTTATGGAGTAAAACCTTTCATCATAACACTTTTGAATCATTTTGAAACGAAGCTTTGACATTTACCTTTTGACACATCAGTGCTCACAACCATGCAAGGGTTGTTCATGACGGTTGTACATTCAACTCTTTGGTGACTTATGCTCTGTGGCAGCCACCACGCTTTCTATCCGCGACTCTTGTGATGGGAGGGTTGCATGTTAACGCCCTGAAGGTTGCTCACGTTAGTGACATAATGCTGCCCACCTCAAAGGAAACTGCGTGTTGCCGGAATGGTGTAAGTGCACTCTTTCTGTAACGCAGTGATTACAGCATGCGTTATAATGAATGGTGTACAATTTACAAGGTGCATTATAGTATTATTACGTGGAAAAATATATTTCTCTCCTCTCACATGGATTGCTGCTAATCCGTTTTTTGTGGCTCTTTGTAACCTTGTTTTGATACTAATTCGTTGGTAAAGCACAGTAGGAAAAACATAAATTCACACACAAAACACACGACTTGGCTCTTTTTTTTATTACACAAAACTTGATTCTTACAATGAACCCGATGAAGGGTATTTAAACCTTTTCGACTAGCCACTCGCCTAAAATATCTTAACATGCACACACTTAACTCAGTAAACTCACACTCTAAATATAGATTGTTGTTAACACTTCATCCATCACTCAATTTAACTCAATACTTAGTTCACTCACTCTCTAATTTTAACAAACCCCTCTTCGTATGAGAATACTTACAATTTTTATCAAAAATATCCGTAGCACAAAGTTCTGTTGTTGATACTCGTCCACAAATTGGGAGAGGGAAGGGGCACAAGAATTCTAATTTCTTGATGCAAAGTATTTCAGTGGGGTAGGAGATTAATAAGAAAATTGAATGAATGAATTGTCTCAAAGGAACGACTATTGGAGCTAGTGTTGTAACTCAAGGAATATCATATCATAAGACTTGCTCGTTACATTATGGGAACTAACTATAACGCCTCATTATGGGAACTAGCTATTTGATTATTTAACACATTTGGAATTCGTTGGAGAAGGCAACATGTACATTTGAAATTCGTTGGAGAAGGTAACGTGTCATTATAGGAACTACGGGATGAATTATTATTTCCGTTACGAGGGCAAAAAATTTAACGGTTTTCAATTCCGGTTTAAAGCGAAAAAATAATTAAACTCAAAATCCAGAGCGAAACCAATTCAGAAATACCAATTTCGTAACTTCTCTGGTCATTTCTCCACATGCAGTTACAACTGCCTTCTTTACACACGTATATATAATATTATATAAATATTGAAACAGATTCTTTTACTGGAGCAGGGAAGGTTTATGAAATTTAAAAAAGAAAATATTTACGCAAAAGTCCAGGTGTTTTTATTGGCTCCCGTAGGGGGCGGCCTTTCTAATACAACATTGTACATACAGATTGTATTCAGATTGATACAACGTTTTTCTACCGTGAGACGACAGAAAAACTTGTTGTTTGGTATGCCTAGTATATTCATTCAGGCGCGGACCATAGTGTAACATTTATTAGTATCAATCGTGTTTGATTGATTAAGCATTAAATGCACATTCAGCTGGAGTCGTAGAAAACCTTCCGGACGTATCGTGACAGTAATCGTAAGTCATGTAATTTTTGCGAACCCAATCAAGTTTTCCCACTTGAGATTCATCTAGGCTTTGAAATTCCGGTTGTTCCCACCAATTGTTGGCACAGGGAAGAGATGAATTAGATGGCGCGCTGCATCCATTCACTTCAAATGATTGGTAAGATGGCGCGCTGCATCCAATTTATTTTAACTCTTCCTCCATCAGTGGCCCAGTTTTTGTTGAAAATATAATTTCAACTGCGATCGCCGATATCGCATCGGCAAAATGAAGTGAAGGAATTATAAAGGAGCCTTTGTAAGCGATCGCCGATATCGCATCGGCAAAGTCGAAGTGAAGAAATCATAAAGAAGCTTTTGTGCTTCCGACGAGCGATCGCCGATATCGCATGTCGGCAAATCGGCATATCGGCAGGTTGGAGCATCGGAGGCAGGTAGTGGCAGCAATGTAAAACATCGCCGATGAGCGATCGCCGATATCGCATCGGCACATCGCTATCGGCAATGTCATAGGGTCGGCATCTTTGACATGAGTAAAGTTGCGATGCGATGCAAATAAAGTCAATGGTTAAAGTACAAGTCTGCAGCAAATAAATTTGACGTGAAGTAAAAGTTCCTTTACCGCCAGTAAATGTCAGTAAAACAGTAAATGCAATTTACTGTGGGTTGGTAAGTTTTGGTGAAGTTTTTAATTTTGTTTCAGCGGGAGTATGGGCACAAGTAAAGGCTGATAAAAACATTTAATTTTATTGTTTTTTTTATTTTTACGGAAGCATGGCAAGTGGAAACGTATGTAAGTCCTTTTGTTTTATTGCCATGAATATATATGTAATGTTTTCTTGTGTGTGCATCGTAAGGTAGAAGAGGTATGGTAATGCACAGCAGTGCGATGTAATGAAATTGAAGAGTGAGGCACAACAGTGCGATGTATTGAACACACAACAGTGTGTAAAAAGAGAACCAGTCGATGTAATTTTGGTGTGGTAAGAAAACCATGTGTGGTTTTTGCACAAGCAGTGCATAAAGAAAATGTTGAAGTTTTTTTTTTGTAAGTCTGTGTGAATTTTGTTTACAGCAGTAAACTTATGTAACCTTTTATTACAGCAGTAAGTTGTTTTTACAGCAGTGAATGAAGATTTTACACAGCAGTGTAAAAATCATTTTGTAAAAGAGGCAGAGTATTTTATTTTGAAAATCCCTCTGAGTGAAAGAGGATGAAGTTTGTATCAGGTTTTGTATTTTAATCAATAGAAATATTTTCTTTGGCTGTGTAATACTCTGTTATGAGTAGATTTGTTTTAAAAGCTTCCCTGTGCACAAAGGTCCTGGAACAGTGGAAACAGAGCATTGGCTCTGTGGTGTTAAGAATGTCTGGTTTTGGTATTTCCCATCGAAAAATACCTAACAGTGGTATCGGAGCTAGTCCAGGCTCTTTGAAGACTCAAAGAAGCTGAAGGAAGGTGTGGTTGCAGCTGAGAAAGCTTCTCCAGCAGTGTGAAGTTTCAGCCAAAGGGATTCAGGTATTTCCCAAGTTTCTGAGTTATTATTAAAGACAGTCAGTGATTTAAAAAACACAGTCAAGTATTTGAAGCCTAGATAAGAATGGCAAAGTCAAAGAAGAAAGCCTCCAAGCCTGCTAAAAATGTGTCTCCCTCCTCTACTAAACTAGAAGGCAATCCATTAGAATACATTCTATTTCAAACCCCAAAGTTTGATGGAAACTTTGATGTATGGGAAATAATGATGAGGGCTTTCCTAATGTCTGAGGGGATTGAAGTCTGGGAGTCAGTGATTGATGACAGCAAGATGGATGAAGAATCCATGGAGTATGATGCACAAGCAGTTAAACTAATTTTGGATGGACTCCCTGATTCTGTGAAGAAGAATCTAGGAAAATATACATCAGCAAAGGATATATGGGACAGACTGCATGACCTTCATGCAAAGGGAGCACTGACCATGACAATGAGTCAAGAAGAACCCATCATAGAAGCTGAGAATGAAAAGCTTGACCTCATCAAGCTTCAAGTAAGAGAAAGGGATGAAGAGCTAGCCAAGCTCAAGAAGGAGCTTGATCAATGCAAGAGGAAACATCATGAAGAAGTCATGTCTATGACAAATCAGCTGAATGAAGCAAAGAAGCAGGCAGATGCCTTGACAAGTCAACTTGAACAAAGGCACAAGAGAGTGAACAAGCTTGTAGAAGAGATTGGACAGTACAAGGTAGAGGTCTCCTCCCTTAAGTCCGAACTACAAGAAGCCAAGAAGCAGGCACAAGGAGCAGAGAAGAAAATGGAGAGCAGTCAAGCAGAAATCTCCAAAATGAAGACAGACTTTATCTCCTTCAAAATAGTAGCAGCTGAAGCTACTCGTAGCAAGGAAGAAACTGAGGGACAACTAGCAAAGAAAAATATTGAATGTGAAAAGTTAGAAGAAGAGATTGTCCTCCTCAGGAAGAAGGTTGAAGGGATGAACAAAATGATGAAAAGCTCTCAAGCTTTGGATGACATGCTCAGCTATCACAGATGTCCATTTGATAAATCAGGACTTGGGTATGTAGCTGAACCCTCAAACAAGGATGAGGATGCTTTAAGCAAAGGAGATGTGAAGAAGCTAGAAAGAAGGTATGATGCTCCTAGTTCCAGCAAAGACAAGGAGAAAAATGAAGGCTGCAATAGAAAAGATCCTGCTCCAAGTAGGAAACCAGCTCCAAGAAGAAATGTAGCTGATGTCAAAGAGACAAGAGGCAATGGTGATCATCAAAGGATATCAAGGCAGCAAGGCTTCAGAAGTGCATCAAGGAAACCTCCATCTCCCAGGTACCAAAGTTCATTTTATGGTTATTGTTATGCTTGCTCAAACTTTGGTCATATGGCAAAAGACTGTAGAACATTTCATGGAGATAGATGTTGTGGTCCCCGACAATCTCCAAGAAATAATTTCACAAGAAGAAATCATGAATCTTTATTCATGAAGAATGTTGAATGCTTCAAGTGTCATAACATTGGGCATATGGCACGTGACTGTAACTTGACATGGGCCCTTACACAAGCTAGACCCATGCAAAAGAAGAAAGTTACACAAGTATGGAGAAGAAAAGAAATACAGTGTGAAAGCCCCTTAAGCAACGCAGCGGATCTAAATTTATTTTGAGAAGAGTCTGCCAAAAGAAGACAAGCACACATTAAAGGGGAGCTTGTAATTTTTGTTGCTGGACTGTATTAACAGTCATTTGTTGATGGAGGATGTATTGCAGCACAGCAGTTGCAAATGAAATCTTTGTTAATCCCTCTGAAAGGTAATATGCATCAGTGATGAAATCAGCAATGTTTTTGTTTTGTGTTCATGCAATATGCACAGAAATGCATAAGGAAGAAAAAATGGCAGCGCTGAAATGTAAAGAGCAGCAGCGAGATAATAGAAAAATGCAAAGCATGGAAACCCTCACAGCAGTGGGAAGATAGAACATGAACAACAGTTTGAAGTTTTTTTTTTTGTGGTGCACATGCATTGAAATGCATAGCAATGGAAGGTAGTTTCCTTCTATGTAATGTGATAGAACACACTCACAGCAGATTGAGTGTAATGCACAGCAGATGAAATGTTTTGTATTGGGAATGAAAATGCAAAGCAGTGAGAAGAAAATGAGAAGAAGGCAAAACGCAGCAGAACGTAAATGCCCAGTGGCTGAGAATGCAATGAAATTTCTCACACAACAGTAAAAAAAATGTAATGTTTTTCTTCATATGCAATGCAGCATGCAAAGAAATGCATAAAGAAAAGCAGGGACAGCAGATTTTTAATGCACATGGATGAATGAGAATGTGTATGGCAGCAGAAAAATGAAAGGAACTGCACAGCAGTGCATTGTGTAATTAAAAAAATGAAACTGAAGATTGTGTGAAGCAAGGGTGCATAAGAAAAGGTAGCAGCCCGTGTTATTTTTTTGTGGAGAATGAAGTGCCAAAAGTATGGGCACACAGCAGTATGTTGAAACAAAAGGCAGCGACAGTGCAAATTGCAGAGGCAACGCAGCAGCGAATAAAAACCCAGGGATGACAGTCCATGGTTATGGGTATGGACAGCAGTGAATATGAAAAAATGCAGCAGCAAGAAGTTTTGAACAGCAGCACATGCAAAAGAAATTTTCCTTACAGCAGTAAAGGTAAATGTAATGAATTTGTTGTTCATTTGAATTGAAATGCAACACCAGTGAGTGTGTTGGTTGCATCTGAAATGCAAGTGAGACACAGCAGAAGTATGATTGTAATGAGTGAAGGGGAGCACGCAGCAGCGTGAAGAAAAGTTTTCCCATTGTGAAGAAGGGAAGCACGCATAAGTGCGCAAGTAAGGAATTCTCACACAACAGTGTGAATGTGAGAAAGGGAAGGCACAGCAATGCAGAGTTTGCAAAGAAATGTAAGTGAAGTGCAGCAACACAACAGCAAGTGAAGACACAGCAGTGTGGGATAGACACAGTAAAGAAGATGGCACAACAGTGCAGCAAAAAAAAATATATGCATCAGCTTAGGAGAACATTGTAATGAGTTTGCACACACAGCAGTGCAATGTTTGTTATGGAACTGCATTTGAAGCAGTCATTTGGTGAATCCCTCTGTTCAGAGGAAGATGCTCTCTAGCATAGTTTGGTAGATCCCTCTGTCATGAGGAAGGTGCTCTTCAGCACATTGTAATGGTGAATCCCTCTGTCATGAGGAAGGTGCTCTTAAGCACAGTTTCAGGTGAATCCCTCTATTAAGAGGAAGACAACTTTGTTTGTTTATGAACTGCAGCAGAAGCAGTTGGTGAATCCCTCTATGCGAGGAAGATTGGTGAACCCCTCTATGTGAGGAAGATATTCTTGTAACAGCAGTTAGTGAATCCCTCCAAGTGAGGAAGTGTTTGGGTATGACTGAATGCCCGACAGTTGAAATTAAAGGGGAGTGTTGAAAATATAATTTCAACTGCGATCGCCGATATCGCATCGGCAAAATGAAGTGAAGGAATTATAAAGGAGCCTTTGTAAGCGATCGCCGATATCGCATCGGCAAAGTCGAAGTGAAGAAATCATAAAGAAGCTTTTGTGCTTCCGACGAGCGATCGCCGATATCGCATGTCGGCAAATCGGCATATCGGCAGGTTGGAGCATCGGAGGCAGGTAGTGGCAGCGATGTAAAACATCGCCGATGAGCGATCGCCGATATCGCATCGGCACATCGCTATCGGCAATGTCATAGGGTCGGCATCTTTGACATGAGTAAAGTTGCGATGCGATGCAAATAAAGTCAATGGTTAAAGTACAAGTCTGCAGCAAATAAATTTGACGTGAAGTAAAAGTTCCTTTACCGCCAGTAAATGTCAGTAAAACAGTAAATGCAATTTACTGTGGGTTGGTAAGTTTTGGTGAAGTTTTTAATTTTGTTTCAGCGGGAGTATGGGCACAAGTAAAAGCTGATAAAAACATTTAATTTTATTGTTTTTTTTATTTTTACGGAAGCATGGCAAGTGGAAACGTATGTAAGTCCTTTTGTTTTATTGCCATGAATATATATGTAATGTTTTCTTGTGTGTGCATCGTAAGGTAGAAGAGGTATGGTAATGCACAGCAGTGCAATGTAATGAAATTGAAGAGTGCGGCACAGCAGTGCGATGTATTGAACACACAACAGTGTGTAAAAAGAGAACCAGTCGATGTAATTTTGGTGTGGTAAGAAAACCATGTGTGGTTTTTGCACAAGCAGTGCATAAAGAAAATGGTGAAGTTTTTTTTTTGTAAGTCTGTGTGAATTTTGTTTACAGCAGTAAACTTATGTAACCTTTTATTACAGCAGTAAGTTGTTTTTACAGCAGTGAATGAAGATTTTACATAGCAGTGTAAAAATCATTTTGTAAAAGAGGCAGAGTATTTTATTTTGAAAATCCCTCTGAGTGAAAGAGGATGAAGTTTGTATCAGGCTTTGTATTTTAATCAATAGAAATATTTTCTTTGGCTGTGTAATACTCTGTTATGAGTAGATTTGTTTTAAAAGCTTCCATGTGCACAAAGGTCCTGGAACAGTGGAAACAGAGCATTGGCTCTGTGGTGTTAAGAATGTCTGGTTTTGGTATTTCCCATCGAAAAATACCCAACAGTTTTCCCCGTTCCAAAGGGTGGAGAGGATCCTCATGGGTCGACTATTTGGATATGGGATGCCCACACCTTCATTGTTTTTGAATACCCGGATAGGGATAGAATCAACCCAAAATCTGCCCACAATATGCAAAATATACATATATTACAATACAAACAAAGACTAGAAATAAATTCATGATCTGTTTCAGTTATAAAGAATAAGCACATACACGATTTGATTGTGGTTCCAAAGAATTGAATAGTTATGGAAGTCCGCTGTGGGATCAAACCACAGATGCAATCTTTGTTCTCTATTCCCAACGCCATTCGCAAAGACGTTTGTTTGTAGAGTGTACGGACTTCCCGGCAGATTCCTCAGAAAATCGTAGTCAAGTTCATCGTGAGAAGCCGCATCGGACGACATCTGAATGAAAAATACCAACATTAATATATTGAAGTTTTAATTATCTATGTCGAAAATTGGGTTCAAGTACTGTAATTGATAATGAATCTTCATTCTTGTGTCAAAATAGCTAGTTACATAATACGAAGTGACTGTTCCTGCCGAGTTTCCAGACACCAGCTTAATACTCATGCTCAAGCTGCCGAAGAGGTATTCATCTTTGGACTGAAAACCAGAACCTGGTGAACAACTAGAATTATTATTACAATTCTCAGCATTCAATACATTTATGTCCATAAAAAAGAAATATTGTACCTGAGGCTTTATCCATAGTGAGCTGCGCTGTTTGGCCATTATTCAACAATTGAAAGGTTCCCCATGAAATATCGAAATTGTCGTTGAAGCTGGAGGATTCTACGGAGGACAGAATCAGATTCGCATCTGACAAACAAGCCGACACGAGTGAATCCCCTGCCCTCTAAATATATGATGCAGAAATCTAACTTGGAGCCCTGTAACACCTCTCATAATCAATACGAGAGAAGAATTATCAAAATAAATGACATCATAGAACAGCCGGCTGTCGCGCAGTTATCTAAATGAGTACTCCATGCTGGATTCCTTAATCCTGTGATTGGGCGGGTATTACGAACTACACTTCAAACTACGACGGTCCGGTCCTCATTGAATTAATTGTAAATATGTCAGTAAATCCGAAGGATGTGTCTGCATATCCGTGGTATGGCGTTTTTAATAAGTTAGTTAACCGTAAATTTGTGAAAAAATCAAAGACCTTATTCACATTGAGAGCGAATGACATTCCTAATAAACTGATCAAAGTATTCTCGAATTAGAAGATTTCATTGACCCTTCGGTTGGCACCGAACTTACAAAAACTTTTAATGAACTCCAACTCAATAATTATGAAGCTATGAGTTTGGTAGTCCATCCAATTTATACTATGCTTCTTTTGTCTGATAGTGGCTCTCAACAGATTTGATTAGACGCCTACTGTGCATTATAATACCATTAATGAGTCATTCGATCGAATTTCCTAGGCTGTCCAAGATGTAACGTTTCAATCATTTGAACATGCTTAATTTTTTAGAGTGGTCTGTCTTCTAGAGCTGGCAAACACATAATAATTTTGTTTGTAACAAGCTTCTGATTATTATTTGGGTGAAATATTGGATTAATTTGAAATTATTTCAGATTATCTTGAAATATTGGATTAACTTTAAATGATTTCTGATTAGCATGAAATCTTGGACTAACTTGAAATTATTATCAATTATATTTTCACTTATTCAAGTAATTAATTTTATGATAATATTGTCGTATTAAATTTTATTAATTAAATTAACAAATAATATCTTAAAAATAGAAAGAGATAAGTGAAAAGCAAACTAAGATTTATTCGAGATTTTACTATTGCTCTAACTCACCTACTTACAAAATGAAGAAATTCCATAAGAACGTTACAAACAATAATGAGAAACCTCACTCAACCAAAACTTCTAAGTGATCTAGTTCATTCCTTCCTCGGAAATAAATACAAGTTAATCCAAGATTTCACGCAAACAACAATCGGAAGTCTAACGCAACCTAAAGTATTAACTGCTTGCCAGCTCTACAAGGCAATATCTTTCTAAAAATTATTGCGCCTGTTTTTTCAGTATAAATAACACAGATTCCCTATAACCAACAATAAGCTACATAGTGTTCGATTGTCTTGGAAATTAGATAGTTCCTGAAATGACTCGTCAACAGCCAATGATTGCACCTGCTTTTATGTATAAATAACACAGATTCCTTAAAACCAACAATGTTACATCGTCTACCATTGCTTTGGAAATTAGATTGTTCCAGAAATGGCTTCTCAACAACCATTCTAATACATGGCTATTAGCTTTACAAATTCTTAGTGTAGTTTTAATTTTTTATTATATTTGGTGAGGTATAGTTTTAAGTACTTAGTTTTGTTTTGAGGGTGTATTAATTTGTTTTTATAAAAAAAAATATGTTATTTATTCATAGTTTAATATTGAAATATTTTTATTTTTTTCATTATTATTTAAATCTATTTATTTGTAATGTAATTAATTGAAATGTTATTATAGGTTGTCTAGTAATTAGTTATTAATTTTTTGTTTTTAGTTTTTTTTTTATTTTGACTTTCTTCTATTTTCTATTATTCCATTTTCATGACTTTTACCATTTTTTCTCCATATTTGAATTTAAGATGATTTATTATTATATTAAAAACATATTTCAATAATATTTAATTATAAAAAATTATATATTAATATAAAATAAAATACATAAATATATATATAATACACATATATATTAAAGTATTATAAGTTAATATAAACAATATTAGTTAATAGCATTTTTTAATTTTTGGAGATGGCATTTAATGATATAGTGTTTAATTAGTTGTTTTATTTTTGTTATGAAATTTTCATGTCTATTGTTTTTTAGTTTAATTATGCCATAAGGCGTTCTCCTTTGAAATCAACTCCCCTCTTACCTTACCTTTATTGCTATGATCTGTCTGATTTGATGTTAGACGATTAAAATGTTTGTGACCATTAGATTAAAGTTCTCGTTATCATTAAAACTATACCTATAGTACCTCCTTGAAACCATATAAATAACTACTTCGTAGATTTTTTGAAACACTGTTCTACGATCCTTTCATTCCGCACTGAACCAGACATCCTTCCAGGCATGATCCCTTAAGATCATTCTAGGAAGTAAGCACCATAAAGCCATAGAGCGACCATAGACTATAAATAATAAGTCTATATACGAGTTTCTCTCTATAGAGGAGACGCCAAAAGGAGGGGACCAAAGCCAAGTTGTTTGAGTTAGGTCACACTGCAAATGAGAATTATGAGTCCTCAAGCTGTTGAATGCCTAACTCAATAGAATCCTGCTGCAAGTAACCGATGGCTCTCCCACGGAGGAAACCATTGTTTTTAGTTTTTAATGATTTTGGGTTTTTACTGCGAGGAGTTCCGTGACAGAAAACTGGAAATTGCTGGGAGTTCCTTGACAGAAAACTGGAAATCGCTGAGGTTTCTCATTTTATGCAGGATCTTGAATGAAATTTGTTGGGCACTGTGCAGGTAAATTTCAAAATGGAGTGGGTAATCTCGAAACGATTGTTTTTAATTTTTAATGATATTTTTTTAATGCTTTTGGGTTTTTACTGCTAGGAGTGATTTTGGGTTTTTACTGTGAAGAGTTCTGTGATAGAAAACTGGAAATTGCCAGGAGTTCCATGACAAAAAACTAGAAATTGCTGAGGTTTCTCAGTTTATGCAAGATCTTGGATGAAATCTGTTGGGCACTGTGCAGGTAATTTTCAAAATGAAATGGGTAGTCTTGAAACGACTGTTTTTAGTTTTTAATAATTTTTTGTTAATGATTTTGGGTTTTTACTACCAGGAGTTCTGTGACAGAAAACTGGAAATTTCCAAGATTTCTGTGACGGAAAATAGGTAATCGCTGAGGTTTCTCAGTTTATTTTGATGTATACTTCATTAATTTGTCCTCGAGAGCTGTCAGAAGAAGAGGTTGTCTGGTGGTTCTCAAAACATATCTACATATCTACAGCAAGAGGGCACCAATCTTACCTTTAACAATCGCACTCCAAAAATAAAAAATCATTGGCCTTGTGAAGCAAACCAAAGAACCACTTAAATCTGGTGAGGACAACTGAACACCATCAGGCACATTCATGTCTCAATCATGTACACCATGTCTGGTTAATACTCTCTTCCTTGACCCGCTAGTTTGTGGTTCACCGATTGGGACTTCCTTGATTGGTTTCACACCTCAATTTTCAGAGTTAACATTAGGATTTGCATGAAATTTTCTCAAATTTCAAACCCATGTATCATCCCCTTTTCACATGCTGACAATAACTACATGATGTGTACAATCAAAAGTTACAACTTCCATCTCATTTCGAGTGGGCATGCCGAATTCATTATTATTGGTTGCTTCCTCTAACAATGTAGCTTTAGAATGATTTTCATGATAAACTTTAGGCAGACCCATTGTCTAATTATTATCACTTGAATTTTTTGGATCCCTTTGTGATTCTAACTGAGCATGTGAACCATTCCCCATGCCCATTTCAGTCATTGCTCGTTCCTCATCCAAAACAGAAACCTTATCTCCATGCGATTCTTCAGGTTTTATAGCTTGATTCATGTTAAATCTTGTCTTTGCTTCCTTAGATGCCTTTAGTTTAGAGGTCAAACTTGAATTTACACCCCAATCACTGGAGTTGACTGGCTTAGTAGACTCACAACACTGAGTTATTTCGCAATAAGGATTGTTGTAAGAGGGCCGATCGTTGTTGGAACATTCGTATGTGCCATTAGAACCCTGTTCTTGGGCCCATGTTCTTGGGCCCAAGCATTATGCATAATATTTCCAATTTACTTTTTTTTCAAGTGAAATGATTTTTTTTTGCTAAATGCTTAGTATCTTTCTTCTTGAATATGGACACAGGGATGTTCTTTTTCTGTAATTCTAGGCGGAGCATGTGATTTTTGGATTTGTTGTGGAAACAGATCAGTTTTATTCTTCCATTTGACCATTGTAAAAGTGGCGACAATGATGCATTGAAGGGTTTAGTTATGTCCATGTCTAAAGATGAGAAGAAGCAACATGTTTGCATTCCACTCCACGCATGCAATGTGTATTCAATTCAAACATGTGATCTCCATCATGGAAAAGAAACCATCGCTTAATGACTTTAAGTAGAACTGTTTGGCGAGGTAAAAAATCTTCCATATCTCAAGGCTTTTCAGTATTGTTTATTATCTATGCCCTGGAGATGAAATTAAATTTGCAGGATGCCTCATTTTGTCTAATAATTCAACACATTTTTGTGTGCTGACTGTTGGAGGAAAATAATCACTGAAATAATATGTGTTTTAGAAGAAGAGTTTAATAGATGACAACCAATAAAATGTATAGCTGCACAGCTTTGTTGAATTTTACAAAGAGAGGTTGAGATTGAGATCTTGATATGCTAGATAAAGTGAATTAATCTACACCATAAGCAATCTTTTCTTCCACATGCATGCAAAATAATTGAATCCATGCTTCTTTAGTATAGAGAGTTCCCTTGTTCTTCCTTCTTGGATGTGATACTGCAATGCAGATATTGCTAGACAACTCTCCTCTTCATTCTTGCAATTTTTAAGATAAATGGAAGTTTTGTAAATTATACATAGAGAGGCCAAGATGTCAATCGGTAAGCTAGATAGTGAGTTGATCTAGCTAGATAGTGAATTGATCTACTCCATGAGCAATACATTCTTGCACAAGTATTTAGAAGAATTGAAGTTATGCATATTTGGTCTATCCAGAGATGAACCATTCCCCATGCCCATTTAAGCCATTGCCCATTCCTCATCCGGAATATATACAAAATATCTATGCACATCTTCAGGTTCTGCAGCTTGATTCATGTTAAATATTGTCTTTGCTTCCTTAGATGCCTTCAGTTTAGGGGTAAAAATTGAATTTACACCCCAATCATTGGAGTTGACTAGCTTAGCAGACTCACAACACTGAGTTTTTTCGCAATAAGGATTGTGGTAAGAGGGCCGATAGTTGTTCGGAGATTTAGATGTGCCATTAGAACCTTGTTCTTAGGCCCAAGAATTACACATAATATTTCCAAAATAGAAACACTGAGCATAAATGTTTTGGCATTTAGGTTGGTCAATTTATTTTTGAAGATGAAGAGCAACATTTTTCCAAAATCATCTAGAACCCCTCCTTCTGCAAACATTCAGATGTGCCATTGGAACCCTGTTCTTGGGCCCAAGCATTACGCATAATATTGCCAAAATAGAAACACATAGCATAAATGTTTTGGCATTTAGGTTGGTCAATTTATTTTTGAAGATGAGGAGCACCATTTTTCCAAAATCATCTAAAACCCCTCCTTGTGCAAATCCATTGGGAACAGGTAAACCATTTATATTATAATTTGATAAATTGCCTTGACACTCATCTAATTTTGTGCATCTCTTGCTTTTATGAGGTCCTTTCAGAAGTGGTAATGATAATATACATGTTTGGATGCAGGATTCACTGGTGATGAATCCAAACATTGCCTTAGTAAGTTTTCAAACTTCCATTTATATTCTTATATTGCTTATGCATTTGTATTTTGGTTAAATAAGGATTTATATGTCCAGATGCATCTCAAGTTAATGTTTAGCATCTCAAGTTAATGTTTAGTCAGTCCTTTCCCAACACTTTCTGAAATCAAGCAGAATCTCACCATGGATTCTTTTATCTTTAGGAAGATGTTTTATATTCAATTACTGCTAACATGGACTACGAGGACATGCCTGATTTCATTATGATGGAGGATGTTACAGGTGTCAATGCAGGTAGGCATTTTGTTATTGTCTGCTTGCTTTCTTTCTAAGAAATCTTAAGAGTTCCATGATATCTAATTTATAGTTGAGAAAATCAACATTATCTAAATCGATGCCATATTTATGAGTTATTTCTTTCTTGCATGTAAAAAGAGATATTTTTGAACATATAGACATAAGCGTCAACATCTGATATCTTCTTGGCTATTACAATTTTACTTTTTTTTCTATTGAAATGATTTTTTGTTTTGCTAAATGCTTAGTAACTTTATTCTTGAATATGGACATGGGGATGTTCTTTTTCCGTAATTATGAGTGGAGCATGCGATTTTTGGATTTGTGGTGGAATCAAACCAGTTTTATTCTTCCATTTAGCCATTGTAAAAGTGGCGACAATGATGCGTTGAAGGGTTTAGTTAAGTCCATGCCTAAAGATGAGAAGAAGAAACATGTTTGCATTCCACGCATGCAATTTGTATTCAATTCAAACATGTGGTCTACATCATGGAAAAGCAGCCACCGCTTAATGACTTCAAGTAAAACTGTTTGGCAAGGAAAAAAAGCTTCCATATTTTAAGGCTTTTCAATATTGTTTATTATGTATGCCCTCGAGATGAAATTAAATTTGTAGGATGCCTCATTTTGTCTAATAATTCAACACATTTTTGTGTGTTGACTTGGAGGAAAAGAATCCCTAAAATAATAAGTGTTTTAGAAGAGGAGTTTAACAGATGACAACCAATAAAATGTATAGCTGCACAACTTTTCTGAATTTGACAAAGAGAGGTTGAGATTGAGATCTTGATTTGCTAGATAAAGTGAATTAATTTACACCATAAGCAATATTTTCTTCGACATGCATGCAAAAGAATTGAATACATGCTTTTTTAGTATAGAGAGTTCCCTTGTTCTTCTTTCTTGGATGTGATACTACAGTGCAGATATTGCTAGACAACCCTGCTCTTCATTCTTGCAATTTTTAAGATAAATGGAAGTTTTGTAAATTAGACATAGAGAGGTCGAGATGTCGATTGGTAAGCTAGATAGTGAATTGATCTACTCCATGAGAAATACATTCTTGCACAAGCATTTAAAAGAATTGAAGCTATGCATCTTTGGTCTATCCAGAGAGTTGCCTTTGTACTTTTTCCTTTGTCGAGTTACTAGCAGTGCAGAGATTGCTAGGACATTCTTGGTATTTCTTTGAGGTCTCTTTGCTTGAAGAATAGATCGAGGATTGCTAGATAACTTGGACTAAATCATATACACTTCTATTATATGATTGAATGAGCTATTTAGCAAACCTCAATCTACTTCAAGCCAAGAGATCTTAAAGAGTTATCAAGAATGTGCTAGCAATCTCTGCACTGATAGTAACATGTCAAAAGCAACTCTCTAGGTAGACCAAAAAAGCATAACTTCACTTCTTTTACTTGCTTGGCCATAAATATTTCTTTTTCATTTCTGTCAATTACAATTTCTTACCTTATTCACAATACCTTGAGACTTTTCTCATAGACTTAATTCATAGTTTCAGTTTTGTGATATGTTATAAGAAAATATATCTTATTCATTCTCGTGACATAAAATCTCTTACCGTGTTCAATCTATGAGAGCATGTAGCATTTTCCACAACACAGATTGTGTGAAGGGAAATCTAGGTTGTATTCCTAGCAATGTTGCAAACATTGGCATCGGGATAAAATCTGCAAGGGTCCGAAAAACCAAAAAATCGGGAAAATCAGACATCGGAAAAATCAAGATAGCATCAAAATATTAGGAAAAATATCGGGAAACATTGGCTAGGAAAAAAAATCATAGGCCAAAAATTCATGATTTCGAGATAAAATAGGGACATTACATCGAGTAGGCCAAAACATCGTAGGCCAAAAAATCATGATTTCGAGATAATATAGGGACATTACATCGACTAGGCCAAAAAATCATGATTTCGAGGTAAAATAGGGACATTCTCAAGATGTTCACAACACTAATTCTAAGTTTCTATACTTGTAGTTGCAAGTTTTTTTTATCACTTCTTCAGGTTTGGGAATGAACTATAGTTGTCTGAATGCAAACAATGGTCGTATGCATACAAACAAGTATATCCATGAGCTTTTTTGTATCAATTCTTCTAGTATGAAATTGAATTATAGTTGTATGAATGCAAAATGACCATATGCATCAAAACATGCATGTGCATGAACTTGAGTTTGAAAAAATTTTAGGTGTAGGACAATGCTGAATTATGGATTTTAGATACAAGGAATAATTAGTAACATGCTGAAACAATGGAGAGTTAGTTTATATGGGTTACAAACAAGTATATCCATGAGCATTTTTGTATCAGTTCTTCTAGTATGAAATTGAATTATAGCTACATGAATGCAAATGCCCATATGCATGAAAACATGCATGTGCATGAGCTTGAGTTTGAAAAAAATTTAGGTGTAGGAAAATGTTGAATTATGGATTTTACATTCAAGGACTAATTAGTAACATGCTGAAACAATGGAGAGTTAGTTTATATGGGTTTATGCTCATATCCTACTGATGAAGGAAGAATATACTTGGGAACAAGACTAAAAGACAATAACTTACAAAGCTACACTATTGTATGATTGGTGGGATATGAATCTAACAACTTTGAAATTACTTTTAGTTCACATTAACATGAAATTCTAATGCAGTCAAGCATTAACAGCAGTGTCTGCTGCTTAGTCATCTCCTTATAGTGTCTAGTTAATTGTAATCTCAAATGTGCAAAAGCAATTGAAGGCTGATGCTGGAAAGGATTTTAGTGATTTTCTAAGGTTTTTGGGCAACTCATTTGCCCTTCCTCTCTTCCCTCCAAACCTATCCTGCACTCAAGGAAACCCATTCCAGAATAGGAGTTGTGCTCTTTGTTTGTTTGTTTGGACATGAATCATTTTTGCAGCAGAGGAAAATGGTTCCACCTATATGTTGTAACCTGGTCCCATGGAAGGAAATGGCCAAGTGCAAATCCCCTTTTCTGGAATCAAACACAATCCCTTCACATGAAAGGGTTGAGTGCCGACCCCTGATTCTAGAATCCAACCCAATCCCTTGACAGGAAATGGATCTGATTTTGGAATCACCAAAATTCAAATATTTGGGTGACGATCCTTGTTTCCTAAATCTAACATGAAGGTGGAGCATAAGTTCCACCTCCTATAGGTGATTCTAGTAACTGTGGGTGGAACCATTTACCTAGAGGTTTTATTGAACTTTAAATATACACCAGAATAGGAGTTGTTTTGTTTCGTTTTTTTTGGTTGGGATAGGATACCTTTTCCGGAAAATGGAAATGATTCCACCTTTGATGGAAACAATTTGGTGCAGATCCCTGATCATTTGACAAGAAATGGTTCTGATATTGGAATCTCTAAAATTTAGATATTTTAGTGTGGATCCCTAACTATTTAATCTGACCTGAACATAGAGCATGAGCACCACCTCCCACAGGTGACTCTGGTGACTATGAGTGGAACTATTTACTTTCCCTTTATGTCTCTCTGATGCATGTGTATTATAGTATATATAGCTTAAGAAAGTGCTTTGTTTCACAGGAGATGTATGCTCTGGATTGTTAATAAAACTAGACTATTAGGTGGAATTATTTTACCTATATGTTAACATTTTCTTAATCAGTTGTCCTTGAGAGGAGTCCACATTATTATGTTCCATGTCTCTCTAATTCATGTGTATTATAAAATTTCTATTTCTTTATCTGGTCTGTTTTTATTTGTTTTTGACATTCTTAGAGTTTCTGGTCTTTAGGTGTTTATTCCTAAGGGGACTTCATGATTCATTTAGCGGGATTGAATGATAAAAAGGAGTGGGTCAAGAAGATTCTAGAGAAACTCGAGGAAGAGAAGAGCACATTTAACGATGGAATTGTCAATGATTTGAGCATCTTCATTTTTGAATGTGCATATTTTCGCTGCTAAATTAACCTATTCTTTTTTGCGGGTAGTTCATATCCAATTCATTCATTCTTTTTCCAGTGGAGGGAGGCTCTTATCTGCGATGTTCATTTCAATTTCAGACTTCCTAGGTATGATGAATTCAACTTGAGGATTTTTCTAGAACTAGTTTAAAAGATAGCAACTCCATATAGTCGCTTGATATGCATGATATTTGATGAGTATTTTTTTGGTTTTCCTCTGACAGCTTGTTTTTTTCCATGGTTGCCAGGTTTACAAGTTGATTATTTGTGATGAAGCCTTGTATCTATATCATTGATTTAACCATGTCCTACTTTGTACACTATATTCTTTTGGTATATCACGAGTGGTTATTGTTTTTATAAATTGAAATTTTGTACCTGAATTTTTGTTGTCAGAAATATGTGAAAACCCTGTGGACTGTACTTGCTATTTATTGTGACTTGTGGGACACTTTTACTACGCTTGAAATGATAAGGTTGTTTTATTAATATGGAGCAAAGCCAATCACCCATCATTGAATACATGGAATGCTACTTATAAGTAATGCCTAAATGGAACTACCTAGACTCGATTCCAAATATTCCTTCCATAAAAAAGATCAATTGTAAGGTGATGCCCCCCCTTTAAGGGTATTTTGTTATAATCAAATAAAGGTAAAGGTTTCCTATCTGATTCTTTGTATCTTGTGTGTGATTTTATATTCAAATATATTGAGGTACTTAATAGATAATAACTTGGATAACACTTTCCTTACAAAGAGCGAGTGTTAGAATTTTACCTTTGTTATTTTAAACGTGTTCATCCTTCAGCAACACAACAATACACTGCAATATCCCCTAAACGGAGAAGCATACCCAGCAACAACCTTGGACTGTGTGCAGATGGGTTAAAGGTGTAGTCAAAATCAAAATCAACATGGTGCAAAAGTGATGGTGGAGTTTACATTTCTGAAGGTATTTCTCCTTCAGCATTATTTCATCTCAACAGATCCGTGGAACTACATAGACTCGATTTCAAATATCCTCACAAAGCTTCAGTGAACTGCATAATACAACTGGTGGATTTTTGTCACAATTATGTTCTTGTGAAGGGAATTAATGAGAAAGGTTGACTTATTCAAAACAGGGGAACAATGGATGGATCACTAAAAAAAATTATTACTATAGATTTGAGAATGCATATTTTGCTGGAAAAGGGCTGTGAAAATGCTTCATAGCTTCAATGGCAGAACCATCAGTGCCAGTTTTGCAATAGAAGAAAAGAGGGATATTGTTTTCAAGAGGAAAAAGGATCACTATGCTCTTTTGGGTGTTTCTTATCACGCCTCCTGCAATGATATCAGGGTTGCATATAGAAGGCTGGCACTGATATACCACCCCGATGTCATGCCTCTACACCAGCTTGAGACAACCACTGACCTTTTTTCTGAGATAAATCAGGCTTATGATACTCTGTCTCATCCACAAAAGAGAAAATCATATGATGATTTGCACCTCATACTCAAGTTTGACACTGCCAAGACTGTAGCATCCCCATCCTCATTTGGGCATTGGAGAGGAAGGAATTGGGAAACAGATCAATATTGTGGTTGAGGGGGAGTTGTGACCATGTTCTTATTTCTAACTCTAGTGTGTGGATTTTGGTTATGTATTAGACATGAATAAGACCTGTAAAGACCTATTTCCAGGTCTTTATATTGTTCTTTGTCGTGGTAATAAATGTTGATTGAATGATCTTGGACATTGTAAATATATAATTTTGAAACATTATAATGATGTGTGGAGATTGCATCGATTTTACAAGACACTTCAAGCTACTAGTTCCTTTTCTATTGCCTTACTGCGTTATCTTTGTAACATCTGGTGCAAATGCTAGTTAAGTTATGTTTAAGCTAAGGGGCAAGTACTAGCTACTATGTAACCCTTGTTAAATTTATGAAACTAATCATATTTTTACTAGTTAAACATATTGCTACCTTAAATGTCATAAATATGAATAATCATGCTAATGCAAAAGTTTTATTAAATTCATGAGACTAATCTTAAGTTTACCGGTTAAACATATTTCTAGTTTTATTAAATTCATGAGACTAATCTTAATTTTACCCGTTAAACATATTTCTACTTTGAATGTACTCATGAATAGTGATGCTCTCACGACAGCTTTTTGTGGCATAGTACAAAGTAAAAAACGAATTATCTTTAGTAAAAAAATTTCAAAACTTTTCCGAAATTAATTATTATGAAAACCATTTGATGATTTAATACCTTTAGAACGGTTCAGAGAAGATAACTTCTCATTATGGAACCACCGAATGAAATAATACCTATGTTATTTGTGTTAAGAGGGCAAAAAATATAATGGTTTTCAATTTCTGTTTAAAGCGAAAAAAGAACCAAAATCAAAATTCAGAGCGAAACCAATTAGAAATACCAATTTCGTAAATTCTCCTTTCGTCCTTTCTGCACATGCAGTTACAACGACCTTATATATATATATATATATATCTATATATATATATATATATATATATATATATATATATATATATATAAATCTTGAAAAAAGATGATTTTACAGGAGGAGGGAAGTTTTTTTTTTTCAGAAATCAGATACTGTCATAGGATCATAGGATCAGAACCACATGGATGTCAAGAAAGATCAAAACATTGAGCGCATAGCGCCAAAAGATCTCCAGGGGAGATATCCAACAAAAGCAAGATATAAATAGATCTGGATACAACAATAATGCCACATGAGAAGGAAACATATGATGCCAGGACAGATATTAATCCACAGGAGGCATATAGCCCGAAATTTTGATCAAGATGGAGTCAAGGGGAAAACAGGAATTCTGGAAGATGTGTTCATTCCTCCACTTCCAAAGGAACCAGCAAGTAATAATGAAAAGAGAACGCCAGGAGGGGCGTTGCGCGCAGGAGGAGGGAAGCTTTATCTGATATAAAAAAGAAAATAATGACTGCAAAAGGCGAGGTCCTTTTATTGGCTCCCGTCGAGGGCGGCATTTCCAAAACAACATGATAAGTAAAAACAAATAAAATTTTCCCATTTGGAAGTCCATTTGTATTCTCAGATTGATACAGCGTTTTTCCACACTGCGACGACAGAAAAACTAGTTCTTTGGTACGGCTTCATTCAGGCGCGGACCATAGTGTAATATTTATTGTTATGAAACGTGTTTGATTGATTAAGCATTAAATGCACATTCAGCGGGAGTCGTAGAAAACCTCGCGGACATATTGGGACAGTAATCGTAAGTCACGTAATTTTTGCGAACCCAATCAAGTTTCCCCAGCTGAGATTCATCTAGGCTTTGAAATTCTGGCTATTCCCACCAATTGTTTGCACATGGAAGAGATGAATTAGATGGCGCGCTGCATGCATTCACTTCAAATGATTGGTAAGAGGCCACAAAAGGAGCTTTACTCCAATCTATTTTAACTCTTTCTCCATCAGTGGCTTAGTTTCCCCGTTCCAAAGTGTCACACCTCTAGGTTTGTGGTAGTCTTCCAACCGTTCTTGGCAAGGTGCGGCACCACCAAACACTTTCTTTTCACCAATACTAATGTTCATGGACTATGCCTAATTCACTTTTCCTTACTTAGTTTGTGTTTCGCAACCAAGCAATATTATGTTTAGCCTTTATACTAATGAACACCCATACTCATTCATTATCATCAACAATTATAAAAGAGAACAACAATTGCACAGTATAAAGGGAGGGGCAACTCCCTGAACAATGAGTCTGCCCAACAATATATTAAGAATATCAGTTTACAATACACAAGTATGTCTTGGCAAGACCAAGTCCCATACTTAGCCAATTTTACATCAATACAACTTTCGTGCACTCCTTGCACGATGGGCGGGCGCTCACCCGAGCCACCAAGACACCCTCGCCAAGTCTCGGCACAACAACACAACCGCACATCCAACCCGGGCACGTCTTGCCCAACACCTTCACCTCTCACCGTGAGCGATTCCAACAAGTGCGTTCCACCAAGGAGGGCGCATGAGCTATGTGCTCATCTCTCCTCTAAAACTGCGCACTTACAACCTCTCTCCAAGAGCGAAGATCGAATGTGTTGTCGAATTGATTCTGTAAGTTGAACGCTCCTCCAATGAATGTATATACCCATCGTGGGGTGTGGGTGGGCTGCCCAGCCGACCGCCCACACACCCCTTCATCGCATCGTTTGGGTGTTCCATGAGTCGGCCATACCCCATCATCGTAGGTCGGCCACCCTTCCACCGCAAACGCTCAAGGCATGGGTATAAACCATCGCATAACACTCGGTCGTTCACCAAGTTCGCACTATCGTCGCATATCCATCGTCGCATATCGTCGCACGCTCGTTTGGTTGCTCCTCCGTTCGGTCGCACAACCGCCCGTCGCACCTCCAACATGCGCCCGTCATGTGCACGCGCCCGGTCGCCCGGCACCCAACCGTCGCACAACTTCGAAGGCCTTACATCCTCCTCCACCTGAAATCGTTGTCGTCCTCGACAACATACCGTATCGGTAGCCATCCACCAAGATCATCACTATCCATGATGTCAACTCCTCCACAAAAGGCAACATCCCTACAACATATGTAGAACTCCATCTCCATCATGTCTCACCTTAGTGTCCAACTGCCACCAAGCTCTCCATACCAAGGTATACACCTCATCGGTATGTCCTCCATCAGATATCATCTCAATCCATGATCATCGACCACCCTGTCACAATCTCCACATGCGGCTCCCCATCATGGAAGGCTGGTCCCTCCATCTCAAGCTACATGCCCACTGCAACATCTCATGTCGACCTCATCATGTGTCATCATGTGAACCTCTGTCATGATACTCCAACAAGAGCTAACACATATCCATCATGTGCCAACATCTCATCCCAATAGCAACATCATCCTGTACACTGGATCCCCTCATGACTCAAGCTAGTTGGGTAGCTAATCCAACCATACGCCCAAACCACAAGAATGCACATTCTTCCGTCACCACCAGTCGTTTCTCAAAACAACCTGCCACCTTCTTGACTCATCAAGAATCTATCTCCCTAAGTATAATCTATGCTCAGGTCCATGGAAGCTCCATCCATCTCATCTGCAACATGTCATGATGCTTGATGCCAAACCATCCCTGCACCATCAGTCATACCTGCTCAATATGTTTTAAGGACTCACTGCCATAAGAAGCTAACAATGAGCCTCATCTCCTCATCCATCTAAGAAGATGTAGAGGGAATAGAGCCTGAAGGCTCTCCCTCACTAATCAACTCGATCCATCTATCAGGATCCTCAATCTCCATCCTTTGTAGATAAGCAACCCGGTCTTCTTTCTGGACATTCGGCCTCACATATGCCTCCTCATCATCATCATCGTCCTCAACCAACTCTAGCCTTCTTGACAAATCCAAGATGCTATCTGAAAGTGACATGATGACCAATGACTGTTCGGTAAGCTTTGCCTTAACAGTAGACAACCACTTACTCATGTCTCCCATTCTCTTCTCGTCCTCCATTTGCATCACTCCCAATTTACAATCAGGCCTTGTCACTCCAATGGTTGGCACACCAATGGGTACATCTTCTCTTCCATCATAAATGTAGAGCTCCTTCAAATGTGGAACAATCATAACATCAAATTGTTTCATGAATTCCATCCCCAATACAGCCTCATAGTCATCAATCCGCACTATAGTGAAATCAACCTTCCCTGTCCATTCACCAAGTGTAGTGTCCACCCTCTCAGCTATACCAAGAATTTCAATAGGAGGAAAATTCACTGTCTTCATTTGTGCCTTTGCCGGTACAAATTTCAGCCCAATCCTTCTCGCAATATCTTCGCCCATGAAGTTGTGAGAAGCCCCACTATCCACCATAGTGAGTACATCAGCACCTCCAACCTTCATTCGAACATACTCCAATCTATTCCTCTTAGGATCCCTCCTAGAGACCACCTTCGTAGTAGCAGAAACACCAAGTATCTGCATCATCCTCACAGAAGCACCTTCATTCTTCGCATCAGATTGTGCAATAGCAGCCACCTTTGGTCCAGAAGGACAATTCTTCACCGTGTGTGGTCCAGTACATATCCAACACTTCAAGGCTTTCTTAGTCTTCGAACTATCATGTGATTTCGAAGCATCATCCTTCTTCTTCTCTTTCGGTTTATCGGACTTCTTCTTCTTGTCATCAGAAGTCTCATCATAATGCTCCACCAACCTGTCAACAGCAGCAAAAGCTTCCTCAAGTGTCCTAATCTTCTGCCTCTTCACTTCATTGCGTGCCCAAGGCTTCAACCCAATAATGAAGTTGAACACCTTGTCCCTCTCCGCCATGTCAGGAAGTTCCAAAGCTGCACTTGCAAACTCTCGCTGATATGCTTGTAAGCTCCCGGTCTGCTTTATGTACTTAATCTTTGTCCTTACTTCCCATGTTTCATCTTGAGGACTAAAATGGGTCTGCAAAGCCTTCTTCATGTCATCCCACGAAGTAATGTCATCAACACTGCCATTGGCAATCTGGTCCATCCTCCTCCGCCACCACATCTTAGCATCCTTTGTTAAGAACTGAGTAGCTACCTTGACCTTTGTCTCATCATTAGATAGACCCACCCGTTCCAAGTATTGCTCCATGTCCCATAGAAAGTTGCCAAGAGTTTTTGCATTCCTTGTGCCATCGTAAGATTCTGGTTCCTTGACTTTCACATGAGGCACTCCTCCACCTGAGTTATGCCTCATGACCTTCTTCAACACCGTGATCTCATCGCTGGCTTCGTCAAGAGATTCTTCAAGTTCACGATCTCTGCAAGACCCTGATCCCTTGCTTCTTCAACCTCCTTGACCCTTATTTCAAGTTGTGTACACATAAGATCAGTGTACTCATGCTGTGTCCGAAGTTCATCAAACTCTTCCTTCATATTTGAGTTGGCTTCTTGCTCCTTAGGGAACAAGTCCATCTTCTTATCCCAGGAAGTTTCCATAACCTCCATCCTCAACAACATCTTTTCCATAAGTGCTAGAGTAGCATCTTGTCCATGACTAGACCCAGCCTGAGATTCAACCGCCATCTCTAACAGCGTCTTCTTCTTTTGCAATCTAGTTTCGACCATCCAACAGCTTCACCAAGTCACCTGCAACCTGAACCAACCCTTGTTCCACTTGTGTGAAACAGTTTCCTTCACCTGCAAGTACCCTTTTCACTGTCACGAGCAACCCTGCTCACCAGCTTCCTGCAAGACTCCTCCAAGTCTTCAGACTAGCTCTGATACCACCTGTCACGCCCCCAGGCCTGCGGTAGTCTTCCAACTGCTCTTGGCGAGGTGCGGCACCACCAAACACTTTCTTTTCACCAATACTAATGTTCATGGACTACGCCTAATTCACTTTTCCTTACTTAGTTTGTGTTTCGCAACCAAGCAATATTATGTTTAGCCTTTATACTAATGAACACCCATACTCATTCATTATTATCAGCAATTATAAAAGAGAACAACAATTGCACAGTATAAAGGGAGGGCAACTCCCTGAACAATGAGTCTACCCAAAAATATATTAAGAATATCAGTTTACAATACACGAGTATGTCTTGGCAAGACCAACTCCCATACTTAGCCAATTTTACATCAATACAACTTTCTTGCACTCCTTGCACGATGGGTAGGCACTCACCCGAGCCACCAAGACACCCTCGCCAAGTTTTAGCACAACAACACAACCGCACATCCAACCCGGGCACGTCTTGCCCAACACCTTCACCTCTCACCGTGAGCGATTCCAACAAGTGCGTTCCACCAAGGAGGGCGCATGAGCTATGCGCTCATCTCTCCTCTAAAACTGCACACTTACAACCTCTCTCCAAGAGCGAAGATCGAATGTGTTGTCGAATTGATTCAGTTTGAACGCTCCTCCAACGAATGTATATACCCATCGTGGGGTGTGGGTGGGCTGCCCAGCCGACCGCCCACACACCCCTTCATCGCATCGTTTGGGCGTTCCATGAGTCGGCCATACCCCATCATCGTAGGTCGGTCACCCCTCCACCGCAAACGCTCAAGGCATGGGTATAAACCATCGCATAACACTCGGTCGTTCACCAAATTCACACTATCGTCGCATCTCCATCGTCGCATATTGTCGCACGCTCGTTTGGTCGCTCCTCCGTTTGGTCGCACAACCGCCCGTCGCACCTCCAACATGCGCCCATCATGTGCGCGCGCCTGGTCTCCCGGTGCCCAACCGTCGCACAACTTCGAAGGGCTTACACAAAGGGTGGAGAGGATCCTCATGGGTCAACTATTCGGATATGGGATACCCGCAGTTTCTTCATTGTTCTTGAACACACTAATGGGGATAGAATCAACCAAAAATCTGCTCAAAATATGCAAAATATACATATATTACAATACAAACAAAGACTAGAAATAAATTCATGATCTGTTTCAGTTATAAGGAATAAGCACATATATGATTTGATTGTGGTTCCAAAGAACTGAATAGTTATGGAAGCCGGCCGTGGGATCAAACCACAGATTCAATCTTTGTTCTCGATTTCGAACGCCATTGGCAAAGACGTTGGTTTGTAGAGTGTACGGATTTCCAGGCAGATTCCCCAAAAATTCGTAGTCAAGTTCATTGTGCGACGTCGCGTCGGACGACATCTGAATGAAAAACACCAACATTAATATATTGAAGTTTTAATTATCTATGTCGGAAATTGGGTTCAAGTACTGTAAATTGATAATGAATCTTCCTGCAAGGTTTCATTCTTGTGTCAAAATAGCTACTTACATAATAGGAAGTGACTGTTCCTGCCGAGTTTCCAGACACCAGCTTAATACTCATGCTCAAGCTGCCGAAGAGGTATTCGTTTTTGGACTGAAAACCAGAACCTGGTGAACAACTAAAATTATTATTACAATTTTCAGCATTCAATACATTTATGTCCATAACAAGGAAATATTGTACCTGAGGCTTTATCCGTAGTGAGCTTCGTCGTTTGGCCATTATTCAACAATTGAACGGTTCCCCATGAAATATCGAAATTGTCGTTGAAGCTGGAGGATTCTACGGAGGACAGAATCAGAATCACCATTGAAGTTATGTATACTATTTCTCGCCAATTGATTCCAAATCCTAAAAGCTTTGCGCAACGCTTCATTGTTGATGATGATATTAAAAGGTTGGATTGTCGAAGTTACTTGCTTTTTTCGCAATAGGGTACTGCACATCTGACAAACATGCTGACAATAGGGTATGATGCATAAATGTAAATACGAGAGAAGAATAATCAAAATGAATGACATCATAGAGCAGATGGCTTTCATGTTGTTATCTAAATGAGTACTCCATGCTAGATTCCGTTAATTCTATGATTGTTCAAATGATACGCAAAGGCTTTGTAATTTTTGGTGATTGGGCGGGTATTACCTCCGCACGGTAGCTAAAATAGGAAGAAGCTTGACAAGCTGGTAATGTAACTATTTATGTGCGGTGTTTCTGTTCTTGTTAAGCTGTAAATTTTTAAATATCTAAATTAGCCTAATTAGAAACCAATTCTTGCTTTTACTAAGTTATAAATTCTTATATGTCTAAATTACAACAATTTGATATCTCTTAGTATAATTGTAATCACTAAATTTCTAAATTTAATATTAGAACTGTTAGGATATTCCGACACGTAGGAAATAGTTAAGTACAACTTGGTCTAGTATAGAGTTAGGTATAGAGTTAAGTAAAGTGTGTTTCTTTACCTTGTACATTTTGTAACTTAAAATCCGACGGTCACGATATGTAGTGATCCGACGGTTCATTCTCTCCTCGGTATTACCGACACTTGATCCGTGGCTTGACACCTGATTGGTCCATGATTTCTATTTAAAGCGCATGGAGGGTCATTTGTAGGGAAATCCGTCTATGAGAGAAGCTTATGTAAATTTTCATTCTTTTATTAATAAATTGCCTGAAGTGGCCGCGTTGGCTCAGGGCGTGGACTGTTTCCTTCTTTGAGGGTTTTAACCACGTCAAAAATACTGGTGTATTGATCTGCGATCTGGTTGTGAGCGGTGTCCTTTGGTGTTCTGTCTGAGGAACTTACCCTGTAAATTCCTACATGGTATCAGAGCTATTTGAGGGCCGCGTCCGTTAGTGATCCAAATCTGAAGCCGGTAGAACTGCATCCGACTGCTGTTTCCTAGATCTGCTATTTCTGACTACTTTCGGGCCGAGAGGACTGCTCTGTTGTGTTGGGAGCATCTGTTCCAGTGAGGAACCCCTTTCGTTTCACACGAAAAAGCTTCCGGTAGCCCTAGCTGCGTCATTTTTAAGATCTAGAGGTATACAGTGTTTATTTGCAGTTTACAGTTATTTTCTCTCTGTTTATTTCGGTTTCGGTTTATTTAGCCTTTTTTATTACCGGATCTATACCTTTCATTTCTACGTATGCTCTTTTCCCTGTGACTCTGTGCGATCTGGTCAAATCAGAAACAAAAAGGAAGGATTTTTCTCATGCGTATGCTCTTTTCCCTGCGCCTTAGGGTGATCTCGGAAAATCAGAAACATTGAGGAAAATATTTAGTTTCCGGCTAAAGCTAACTTTGAGCCGCAAGGATCATTTTTGAAAATATTTAGTGTTTCGGCTAAAGCTAACTTCGAGCCATAAGGTTCGTTTTCTTTGCATGTCCGTGTTGGGTTTTGTGTTTTTTGTTTTGTAGGGAAAAAGAGTTTTCTCAAAGCAAGCACGCAACCCAAAGCCCCCCCCCTCTCTCTCTCTCGAATTTTTTGTATAGCTCAATTGGGTTCAAGTCTTCATTTTGTGGGGGCGGACTTTTTCATTTCCGCACATTCCCGCACTTCGTCGGCAACTTCATCAATTTTTTTTCAAAAAGCCATAACTTCTTCATCCGGAAGCTGTTTTTAGAGCCATTTTTTTTAAACCAACCTAATTTTTCGAGATCTATCCATTGGAACACTTAGTTTCAGCATCTTTAGCTTCAGTTTCCGTTGAAATGGAAAGTCAATACCAAGTTACCCTTGACAGCACCAACTACTTCCAATGGTTGTCCTACATTGAGGATTTACTTAGAAGTAAAGGTCTCTACAGAATAGCCTCAGGCCAAGAAAAAAAACCGAAGGATGAAGATAAGGCTGCTAAATGGGAAAATAGGCAAGATCAAGCACGTGGATTGATAGGGATGTCTATTTCTCCAGATCTTAGATTCCATATTGCAGAACTTGATACTCCTGATGAAGCAATGAAACAAATCAATAAAGTTTTTGGGATTAAAAATGAACTTAGAGCCCATCAACTTGAAAATGAGTTGCTTACATTGAACCCTAATAATTTTTCTTGCATTGAAGATTTCTTGTCCAAGTTCAAGACCCTTAGATATCTCTTGGAAGGTGTTAAAGTTAAGAAAGAAGATAGTAACCTTATCTATTCCATTCTTACTAAGTTGGGACCAGCCTACTCTGTGTTTGTTTTCACCTTCCATTCTACAAGAGAAGCCTTCATTTCTCAATGAACAGACTACAAGTCCCCTTCCTTTGACTTTTTTTTGTGATTCTTTAATAAGAGAACAAGAAAAACTCTTACACCTTGGTCTTCTTAATCTTGGAAACTCTTCCAAGAAAGCCTTAGCCGCCCAACAGCAACCAAATTCAAAGAATCCTAAGAAGTCATATCCTAAAAAAAATGGTCCTAAACCAAACAAGGGTCCTAAGCAATCTCAGCCTCAAAATGAAAAATCATTTCAACAAAATGATAAGACAAATAAAAACAAATGGAAGAAGACTGATAGACATTGCAACTTTTGTAATCGAGATGGCCACTTAGAATCCAAATGCTTTAAGAAGATGGAAGCCTTGGAAGCAGCGATGAAGAAACATAACATCCATTTGGAGCATTCTTCAACTTCAACTTCATCTTCAGGAATGGCACTTTCTGCATGTGGTTGTCAATCATCTCGGTCTGGTTATGCATTAAATGTATCTTCTTCTTCTCATTCTCATGAGTGGCTCATTGATTCTGGAGCTTCTTATCACATGGCCAAAAACAAAGCCATGTTTTCGTCTTTAAATGATTGTAACACCAAAAATATATATGTTGGTGATGATAGATCTCTTAGTGTTGTAGGGACTGGAACTGTTCATCTAGACAATGGTCAGTTTAATGATGTATTATGTGTTCCAACCTTATCCTGCAACCTTCTATCTGTATATCAGATAACTCATTCAGGTGAAGGTAAAATCGTTGAATTTTCACCTCATGATGTTGTAATCAAGGACCTAAGAGATCCTAAAAAGATTTTAGCTACTGGCATTGCTGATAATTCTACAAGGTTGTATAAGTTTCACAACTTTGGGTCATCAAATCTTCCCTCAGTGTTTGTTGCTCATAACGATGAAGTGAGCAAATGTTGGCATGAGCGATTTGGTCACTTAAACTATCGCTCCCTTCAGCATCTATGTGAAGAAAATATGGTGACAGGTCTTCCTATGGTATCTTGAAGAGATGGTGTTTGTTCTGGATGTGTACTCGAAAAACATCATCGGGACAATTTTGAAAAACATGCCTCTTGGCACGCCTCAGCCCCTTTACAGCTTGTGCATAGTGATTTATGTGGTCCACTTCCAGTTGTGTCATTCTCTGGCTGCAAGTATTTCTTAACTTTCATTGATGATTTCTCCAGACGCACTTGGGTATACTTCTTAAAACTCAAGAGTGAAGTATTTAACACATTTTTGGCCTTCAAGGCCTTTGTTGAAAAACAATCTGGACATCAAATTCTTAAGCTAAGATCTGATAATGGCGGAGAATATGTTAAAAACACATTCATCAACTTTTGCACTGAGAATGGAATTCAAATGCAACATACTGTTCCATATACTCCACAACAAATTGGTGTAGCTGAAAGGAAGAATCACACCTTAAAGGAAATGGCTAATTGTATGCTACAATCTAAAGGACTTGGTCTTAGTTTTTGGGCAGAAGCAATTAACTATGCAAATTACATAATAAATCGCACTCCTACTAAGGCTTTAAAGAATATCACTCCAGAAGAAGCATGGAGCTCAATCAAACCAGATGTAAGTCACTTTCGTGTTTTTGGAAGTGAAGCGTGGGCCCATATTCTAGATGAAAATCATAAAGCTTTAGAACCTAAGAGTGAAAAATGTACTTTTGTTGGATATTCTGAAGATGTCAAAGGCTATAGACTTATTCCATTTAAGTCCAAAAATGTTATCATTAGAAGAGATGTAAAATTTGATGAAAATATATCGGCCTACGAGCCTAGTCCGGCAGATGTGCCACTCTCCCTATCTCTTCTACTTTTGAAAACATTTCTTCTTCAGATGATGAAAGTGAGGATGACAATCCTCCCCCACCATCTCAGGATCCTCCTTCAGCTCCTCAGCTTCCAAAATGGGTTCGTGCTACTCGAGATGCAGCAGGTGATCTTGTCAGTGATCCTACATATCAGCGAAGCACACGTTCTCAGTTTGACAGAGCCTCTTCTTTACTGGCTCAAGCTCCAGTAAATTATGATCCTGACACCTTTGCAGAAGCTTCAGGCCATCCAGATTGGGAAGTAGCTATGAATGAAGAATATCATTCATTATTGGAAAATGATACATGGGATCTTGTTCCTCTACCAAAGGGATGCAAATGGGTTTACAGAACCAAGTATGGACCAGATGGGAAAGTTTATAAACATAAAGCTCGTCTTGTTGCTAAAGGTTTTTCACAGGTTGAAGGCATTGACTACACTGAAACCTTCTCCCTTGTTGCCAAAATGAACTCTATCCGCCTTGTTCTTTCCCTTGCTGCCTCGTTCAAATGGGAAGTCCATCAGATGGATGTTAAATCTGCCTTCTTGCATGGGGACTTGCATGAAGAAATCTACATGGAACGACCCATTGGCTTCATAAAAACAGACTCCAGCCTTGTATGTCGGCTTAAGAAATCCCTTTATGGTCTCAAGCAAGCTCCTCGAGCTTGGTATGCCAAAATGGATAGCTTTCTTTTAGAATCTGGCTTTTCTAGGTGTCATTCTGACAATACCGTCTACACCAAGAAAGTGGGCAAGTCTCTTATCATTCTTGTTCTTTATGTTGATGATCTTATCCTTACCGGTAGTGATCCCAACCTTATAAACCATGTGAAGTCCAGCCTTAAAAAGAAATTTGAAATGACAGACTTAGGACACTTACATTATTTTCTCGGTCTTCAAGTCTTGCAAACCAAGGAGGGTATTTCCCTTTCCCAGTCCAAGTATGCCTGTGATATTCTACGCCATTTTCACATGGAAGACTGTAAGCCAGCCCCTTCTCCCTTTCAGTCTGGAGTCAAACTTTCAGTCACTTGTACTTCTCTTGAAGTTGATGCTACCTTATACCGTCAACTTGTAGGAAAACTTTTGTATCTAACCCATACTCGTCCTGACCTTTCCTTTGTTGTTGGCCTTGTTGCTCGGTTCATGCAAAATCCCCGTGAAAGTCATTGGAAAGCAGCTAAAAGAATACTTCGTTATGTTCAAGGTACAGTTCAGTTTGGGATTCATTACAGTGCCGAAGCATCTCCTCTATTGGTTGGTTTCACTGATTCTGATTGGGCTGGTGACCCTGATGATCGGAAGTCTACTGCCGGTTATGTGTTCACTCTTGGTTCAGGACCTATTACATGGGCTTGCAAGAAACAAGGTGTCATTTCTCTTTCATCAGCAGAAGCAGAGTATCGTGGTGTCGTAGAAGCTAGTAAGGAAGCCTTGTGGCTTCATCAAATCCTGTCAGAGTTTGGCTTTCAGCAGCAGCATCCAACTACACTTTGGTGTGATAATCAAAGTGCCATTCAACTATGCAAAGATCCAATCCAACATCAGTGCAGCAAACACATTGAACTGCACATGCACTTCATCAGAAAGCTCATTCACGACCATGTTCTTGAAGTGCAATATTGTTCAACAGATGATCAAATTGCAGACATCTTCACAAAGGCTCTCACAGAGGCGAAGTTCACTAAACTTCGATTTATGGTTGGAGTTCAGGAAGTTGTCACTAAGGGGGGATAGGCTCTAGTGCCTCCTTCCTTCTCCTATTGTGTCATATTTGTAAATCCTTCAATCCTATCCCAAGTTGTTCTTCAGGGGGGATGTTAGGATATTCCGACACATAGGAAATAGTTAAGTACAACTTGGTCTAGTATAGAGTTAGGTATAGAGTTAGGTAAAGTTTGTTTCTTTACCTTGTACATTTTGTAACTTACAATCCGATAGTCACGATATGTACTGATCTGACGGTTCATTCTCTCCTCGGTATTACCGACACTTGATCCGTGGCTTGACACCCGATTGGTCCATGATTTCTATTTAAAGCGCATGGAGGGTCATTTGTAGGGAAATCCGTCTATGAGAGAAGCTTATGTAAATTTTCATTCTTTTATTAATAAATTGCCTGAAGTGGCCACGTTGGCTCAGACCGTGGACTGTTTCCTCTTTGAGGGTTTTAACCACGTCAAAAATACTGGTGTATTGATCTGCGATCTGGTTGTGAGCGGTGTCCTTTGGTGTTCTGTCTGAGGAACTTACCCTATAAATTCCTACAAGAACAGTAACCACTAAATTTGATATTTAATATTAAATCTTTAAAAATTACAAATTCACCTTGATTTAAAAGAAAAATTGCCCTTCAAACTACGAAAGCCTTCATTAAATTAATTATAAATATGTAAGTAAATCCGAAGGATGTGTCTGCATATCCGTGGTATGGTGTTTTTAATAAGTTAGTTAACTGTAACTTCGTGAAAAAATCAAAAGATCTTATTCACATTGAGAGCGGAAGACATTCCTAATAACCTAATAAAAGTATTTTCGATTTAGAAAATTTCTTTGAACTTTCGGTTGGCACCAAACTTAGAAATAGAGAACACGGACTCAAACACATAAACACAGAACTTAGAACTTACCTTCATTCGATGATTGAACAAATATTTATACATAACAGAGAAATTTATGAAGTTTGATGAGGCGATGGCTTCTTCAAAAACATTCCTAATAAACTAATCAAAATATTCTCGCTTTAGAAAATTTCATTGAACCTTCGGCTGGCACCCAACATACAAAAACTTTTAATAAACTTAACTCAATAATTACGAAGCTATGAGTTTGATAGTCCACCAAATTTATACTATGCTTTTTTGTTTTTGGTCTGATAGTGGATCTCAACAGATTTGATTAGACGCCTACTGTGCATTATAATACCATTAATAAGCCATTTGATCGAATTTGAAGGCTGTCCCAGATGTAAATTTTCTATTGGTAGGTTAATAAATGAGTATTTTATATCGTTAAATATTTAGCCAATTCAATTTCAGCATTTATTAATTTTAAAGATGTTAGGCATGAACTGAGAATTTATGTATCGAAGCATAAAAATATACAACCGTTTTAATTTTAAAGATGATATACACAAGGGAAGAGATATTTAGAAGCTATTTTACATATATATATTAAAAATTATGTTTTAAAGGTGTTTTTTTTATGTTATCAGATATTTAGTCCATTTATTTTTTTTTATTATGGGACCACCATTTTAATTCTAAAGATGATATACACAAGGGAAGAGATATTTTGAAGCTATTTTATATATAGATATATTAAAAATTATGTTTTAAAGGTGTTTTTTATGTCATTAGATATTTAGTTAATTTAATTTTTTTTATTATGGGACAAGAGCAACGATTTAAATTCTAAGTCTACAAAGATATACATATTCTATTTTCAACTGGTTTTAAACATATGACTTCTTTAAATGAAATACATGTTCTTAACTATTAAGCCTATTCAAGCTCTCTCTATATATATATTAACTTATTTTTAACAATGTTTTAATAATTACACAAAAATTTATTGTTACAAATATTGATTTTTATTTTTTAAATAAATATTAACTTTAATAATAAATTAATTATATTTATATATTAAAATTAAACCTTCACGTTCTCATTAACCTCCTCATTCTTAAATTAACAAAAAAAAACAGAAAACAAAAAACCCATTCTACTCTTATATATTAAATATAAGAAATAAAAAATTTAATAAAAACTAAAATGAAAGAGGAATAACACACTCCAAAATTGCATCACTCACCATTACATAAACTTAGCCAAAACCAATATAAATAATTATGCGTCCTTTACTTATCATTCGCTTCGCAGGCTCCAAATAAATATTTTCAACCACTAAAAATAAATACAGAAAAGGTAGCTACGTAGCTTTCGTCGAATTGAAAAATGGGAAAGGATCGAGCAAGAACCTGGAGATCTCATAAGAGCATAAAACTATACAATGGAAATGAAACATGGCTCAAGGTAAAATCAATTGTTGTTGGAAACTTAGATGGTTAAGTAATGTCTAATCTTGAGGAAAAAAAAAATATATATATTCTATTTAAAAGGAAAGTATTTTATTTTAAAAAAAAATTACTTCACATTTTATATAATTAATTTTTAAATATTATAAATTATGATAACTCATATTAATTATTACATTACCTAATTAATTTTTAAATATTATAAATTATAATAACTCATATTAATTATTACATTACATAATGGTTTAATTTAAAAAACCATTTATTTTATATATAGAAATAATGTATATAAAGTAATATTTTTCATATAGTTTTTTTTTCATTTATTTTATTTATAATTTAATTTTTTATTTATTAAAAAAAGTGATAAACTTATTACAATATATTTTCAAATTTATCGAAATGGTCAGTAAATATTAATAAGCATCAAAACATTTATCTCATGATCCATCTCACGTTACCAACCAAAAAAAATAACTGAATTATAAATTTATTTTAAATTATTATTATTATTATTATTAAAAAAATTAATATATATAAATTAATACATTAAAAAGAAAACATGCAAGCAACTAGATTTTTTACAATGAAGATTAACCTTTATTTTTACAATGGATATTCTTAATCACTTTGAAAATAAATCTCAACCTTTCATTTGTGTATACTATTAAAAATAATGTAGGTTAAATCACTACCATCCAAATTATAAATAAAATTTTGGAAACCCTAGTTTAAAATAAACATGTCTATCTACATAAATTTTATGTGCATATTCTATAGATGTGAAATAGCATTAAATACCTACAATTCATCTATTACTTATTGATAATTAAATTTAAATTCTAGAATTCATATTTCAAAATATCCCAGAGGTAATAATTGATTTATTTTTATAATTTATGGAATACATATGAATAATTAATTTGATTTTAATCATTTTTATTAAAAAAAGTTAATATGTGATAGTTATGAAGATTTTGTTAGTTGAATTCTAATGCAAATGCAAGAGGAAACAATTAGATTGATATGGAATCTTATGAGTATCATAAAAATGTAAAGTACAACAAAACGTAAAATACAAAATAAAAGAAATTCAAAGTTCAACATGGTAAACAAATTGTTCCACACTACATTTGGTAGTTAAACAAGTTTGCAATATATTTCATATGTTATAAATATATTACTTAGTAGGGCACATAGTTTATCTTTCCAAACACATTGTTATTGGTTTGCATAACTATTTAAACTATTTCTTAATGCTTTTAGAAAAAAATTAAGTATGATTTATAATTTACACAATTGGTTTATATTTTACTTATAATCAATTTACACTTAATTCATTTCAAATTTTACAAATAAAAATGCATTTGAGAACATCAACCATAATTTCTAAATTTCATAATTTATTAATCATGGAGCAACTTATCATGGAACTTATTAATATAAATAATGTACCTCATAAGTAAAATATTTCAATACCATATTAATTAAAATATTTCAATGTCAACTAATATTTACAATGAAAAAAAATGATGGCTAAAACATTTATAAGCATTTCAAGTAATGTTATTATTTTATATTTGGGCTATATTTTTTTGTCAATTTTATCTTTGAGATGCAAACATTTTTTTTCAAATTTTGCATTTAAAAAAAATTACACAAGAAGAAATTATATCACTCTAAACACTTCTTATATTTGTGATTAAAATAGATCAATATTGGTCTTTAAATAAAAAACTAATAAGATCAGCTTGCAACTTGAAAATTTGTTATTGAATAATTGCTAATTAATTTTAGAGCACAAATTCATTCATGCTACTTTACCTAATTCTTCACTAATCCTACACTGAAAATTCATAGTTGAGCTACTTTTATGCATTTGTAGTTGAAAATTAAAGAAATCTTCCATAGAACACTCCTTCAAATCATTAACATCTAAACCACACTCATTTACTAAATTTATAGCAGACACATAATTGATCTCATGGAGATTTGTAGCATAAGCTAGTCAAACCTTATACTCCTCATTTGTGCGAAGACACATATTCTTCTTGAGATTCAAGGTCCCATAAGTACCTTATACTCCTCATTTGTGGGAAGACACATATTCCTCTCTAGATTCAAGGTCCCATAAGTCGCCCGTGATCCAATATCAAATGCCTAAACTTTTCATAGAGGCTTTCCAGGTTAAATTTACCACTATCACACACATGTGCATACAAATAAATAAATAAAGATATATATATATATATATATATATATATATATATATATATATATATATATATATATATGTTCATATACTAGTAAAGTAGACATGAAAGCAAGTTGTTGCCATGATTATAGGAAAATTACTTGTTATATAAGGTATGGAAAACTTTGTTATTAACCGAAGAAGATGTAGCACTCACAACTTGTAACCCACAATCTTCTAGCGTGAGCAGAAGATTGGAGTGGACAATATGATCTTCAATCATGTTGAGGGACATCTTAACACCATGGAATTTATTTGTACCATAGTGAACACTTAGGAAAATACCTTGTTATATATTTGCTTATAAATAAATGAATGTTATAAATAATAATCAGGAACTTATCATCGATGAATTTATTAGAATTGGGATAATCTCAAATCCCTAGGAAATTGGTGGGTGGGGAGCCACATGGCACGAATCTATTTTTTTCAATTTAATCAGGAACTTATTAGAATTGGAATAATCTTAACATGGAGGAACTTATTAGAATTGGAATAATCTTAACATGGAGGAACTTATTAGAATTGGAATAATCTCAAATCCCCTCGAAATTGGTGGGTGGTGAGTCACAGCACGAATCTAATTTTTAAATTTATTAAAATTAATGGACTATTTTGCTAAATAAAATTTGCTTATATATAAATGAATGTTATAAATACTATTGAGGAACTTATTAGAATTGGAACAATCTCAGCATGGAGGAACTTATTAGAATTGCAATAATTTCAAATCCCTCGGAAATTGGTGGGTGGGGAGCCACGTGGAAAAAATATAATTTTAAATTTATTAAAAGTAATGAACCATTTTGATAAAGAAAATTTTCTTATATATAAATGAATATTATAAATAATAATGAGGAACTTATTAGAATTTGAATAAACTCAAATCCATATGAAATTGGTGAGTGGGAGCCAAGTGACATGAATCTAAGTTTTTAATTTGTTAAAAGTAATGGATCATTTTTCTAAGTAAAATTTTCTTATATATAAATTAATTTTATAAATAATAATGAGGAACTTATCAAAATTGGAATAATCTTAACATGGAGGAACTTATTAGAATTGGAATTATCTCAAATCCCTAGGAAATTGGTGGTTGGGGAGCCACGTGGCACAAATATAATTTTTAAAATTTATTAAAAGAAATAGACCCTTTTTCTAAATAAAATTTGTTTATATATAAATGAATGTTATAAATAATAATGAGGAAATTATTAGAATTGGAATAATTTCAACATGGAATAAATTATTAGAATTGGAATAATCTCAAATCCCTAGGAAATTGGTGGGTGGGGGGCCACGTGGCATAAATCTAATATTTTAAATTCATTAAAATATTCTTAGCCATGGATATTTACCCCCACCTTACCATGAATATTATTAACTTGTAAATAGGATTTGTTACAATACCATGGCTTATTAATACGAAATGCCCAAAAAATATAACTTATTTCACAATCAAAATATTTTGTAACAATATGAAAAGATTTTTATCCATGGATATTGACCCCCACTTTTTCCATTGATACTTGTGAATAGTCTTTGTTACAATACCATGGGTTATCAATACCATATGCCCAAAGCTCAAAACTTATTTCACAATCAAAATATTTTATAACAATATGACAAGATTCTTAACCATGCATATTATTAACTTGTAAATATAAAATTTTGTTACAATACCATGGGCCAATACCATGGTTTATCAATACCACATGACCAACAAACATAACTCATTTCCCAATAAAAATATTGTATTTAAATTTTATTTTATAACATTTTTTTAGTTGAATCTAAAAGGAAAAAGTTATAATTACTTTTGAGATATATCCTCACGACTACTAAAAATGTTCTCATAGAAATTAAATTAAGATTTTAATAAAGCTAAAAATGAGTAAGCAATGAGAGCAAGAAAAGTGACTAACGATAATAGAGGAAAGAGAATGTATGATTTTTTTAAGTATTTCATTATTGTATTTTAGTTGACATGATTGATCCAAAATATATGTTCAATATTTTACAAGCAATTAAGTTTTTTTTTAATTTAGATACTTTCCTAAACACAATAAAATGGGATCAAGTTTAAGAGGGTGGGATCAAATTTAAGAGCCGCAGGGGGTGTCGGAGGGGGAGGGGGTTGAGAGAGAGAAGAGGAAAGAAAAAATACATAGATACATAAAGCTGGAGAGAGAGAGAGAGAGAGAGAGAGAGAGAGAGAGTGACAAGGGAGAGAATGAGGGAGAGGGGGAAGGGGGGAAGACAAATAAGAGGAGAGGAGAGAGAGAGATAGGGAGAGAAGGGGAAGCGAGAGAGGGAGGCACAAAAATGGAAGGGAGAGAGAGATGGAGAGAGGGATGGAGATAGTGACAAAATTGGAGAGAGAGAGAGAGAGACAAATATGGAGGCGAGAGAGAGAAGGAGAGAGGGAGGGAGATAGTGACAGAGTTGAAGGGAAGAGAGAGAGAGATAGATAGATAGATAGATGGGAGGGGAGACAGAGTGAGGTGGGAGAGAAAGGGAGAGAGTACTCAAGAGAGGGAAGGAGAGGGAGTTGGAGTTGGAGTTGGAGTTGGAGTTGGAGGGGGGGAGAGAGGAAGGGAAGAAGAAATACATAGACAGAGAAATGTGGACAGAGAGAGGGAGTGACAAGGGATCAATGGAGAGAGAGTGAGAGAGGAGACTAGGAGGGAAGAGAGAGAGGAAGAAAAGGGTAAGAGAGAGATAGAAAAAAGGGGAAGAGAGAGAGGGAGATATAGATAGATATAACGAGAGAATTTGTGTGTTTATAGGTTGAGATAGAGAGAGGGAATAAGAAAGAAACACATAGATACAAGTATAGATATTATATAGTATTATATAACCAGCCTAGATCCATCTCAATCCCGGATCTATCAGGAGTCAAGAAGGATCAAATCTCTCAAGGTGCAATCCTTTCCTCAAGTTCTATACTCAAAAAATAGGTTTTCACCTTGAGAGATTGGATCCCTCTCAGGGATTGATAGATCTAGGGTTAAGATGGATCTAGGCTTGTTATTATTAAATAATAAAAAGAATATATATATATATATATATAGATATCAAGAATTTTGGTATACTATTCTTAATCATGGAGATTTACCCCATTTCACCAAGGAGATTCTTAATCTATAAATAGACATTCTTACAATACTATGGACCAACACCATTGCTTATCAATACTACATACCCAAAAATTCATAACTCACTTCATATGACACTCGTTCATATAACATTTTTGTTGTTATGTTTATGTTGATATGGAGTACCAAAACAAGTTACCTTGGAATTATTTTTTACCTACAAGGAGTTAACAAGCTGTTGGTTGTTGTTAGTGGACAACTTAAATAACAAAGCATTGAAACAATGGAATCAATGCATACATAAAAATAAACTAAGAAAAACTATGCTAAATAACACAAAGAACAAACCTTAATGAAGCAAACAAGTCAACAATATATAAGAAAAGGGCTCCCTTTATTGACTGTTGAAAGTAGAAGAGATACAATAGATGAATTCCAAACACTTGGAGAGAATTGTTTGAGCATTGGTGCTAAAAAATTCCTCAACAAGGATTTTTTCTTCAATATCCTTGCAAGCTTCCTCTCTCTCCGAAAGAAGTATGAAGACTCTTTCAATGGTGAAATCCTCTTCTCTATGAAATGTTGGATTGTTGTGGAGCATTTTTTCCAACATAAAAATGCTTTATTTCTTCTTGTTTTTGGTCTTCCAATGGTCTGTTTATATAGAATTTTGAATTCTTCTTCCTTCTCTTTGTCCATTAATTAGAAAATGACTTATGAGTAGGACAAGAGGATCCCTTGGGGGCTGCATATCTCTAATTCGACCCCGAAATCGGATTTCCTTGAATGGTGCATGTCAGGGAATCTCAATTTAGAGTGTGTGAAGTGGTCCTGAGTTGCTGACTCGGAATTTTTTTCGATCGTGTGGCTATTGAAGAAAAAATCGCTAATTTTGGCCTTTTGATGAGCCACGCGAGTAGACATTATAACTCAAAAACTTTGGAAAACTTTGATTTTTGTATTTAATGATTCTTTCAACTAGAAAACCTTCACTTTCAGATCTGTTGAACGATTATGGATGCCATCTGGATTGTACAAATGTGTGTATGATTTTTCCATGTTAACAGTTGCCTGTAATGTCTGAGAGTCTGATCAACTTCTTGAGAGACAAAGTAACTTACTATGGAGATGGATAGAGAAAATCCTTGATTGAGAATTAAATATAACCATGCTCTAGATAAAGTGAAATAAAAAAATGTTTGTATGACGTGGGCATGTCCCATGCTTGTTATGATAACTAGTGATCATACAATAAATGTTCCTGCCAAGTCATATTTGATGTGGCTGGTTTGTTGATCGTTGATGATGATAATTGTTTATGCCCTTAGGGGCGGTTCTGACAAATAGACTAAATTTGGTTCCCCCATGCATCAAAAGTAAAGCATTGTTGAATGAGGTGCTAAAGGATGCATGGGTATTCAACTCTAGATACCTCTCATGCATCAAAATGTAAGCAAGTCTATTGAATGATGTGCAAAAGGCTGTATGGGTCTTCTGTTAGATGAGAGAACTACAACAGTCGCAATGTACAGTACTAACCTGACATGATAGACTTTGTTGGTGTGGAATGTCAGGGAGATCGATGACATCAGTGGGTGATATTGATTCCAACTGTGTGACCTGAGGATGTCCCTTAAGGGGGGGAGAAACCAAGGTACAACTTCAATCCTGAAAGGTTAGTGTTGAAGTCAATAGGAAAGAATACCTGACTACCCGAAATGGTGATTCACGGAATCATGGTGAAGGAACAAAGATGATCGTAGTATGGTGGGTCATGATAATGAGGATTGAAGATATGGGTCGATAGGGTAAACTTCCCAAGGTTGGAGTTGTAATGTGAGTGGTGTTTTTCAAAAAAAAATCTGAGGAAATGCCCCCAGAGTTGGTAGGACATCTAGGGTGGGTATAAGCATGTTCTCACTGGTGTGATGAATGATGAATGAAAGTGGATCATGGTGTGGTGATGAAATCTATCTCAAACCATAGGAAACTAGGGACTGTTGTTGGGTAACTAACATGAAAATATGGGTGAGAGTCATTTTCCTTATAAAAAAAAATTGTACACTTGCCATAAGAATAATAAAATGGTTTAGGATGTACAAACATGGAGACGAGTGCCCCAAGAGAATGGTGGACTGCGAATGATGCAAGTAGGGTTCTTTGTTGAGGGCAAGGACCACATTGGTTGGTCTTGGTACAAGGTTGGTGAGGCAGATGAAGTGACACAAATGGGATACTCTGTATGGGGGGATGATAGGCCAAATGTAGAATGCAGGAGTGTATTCAACTTTATCTAGGGAAAAAAAAAAAAAAAAAAACAAAAAACAAAAACAAAAAACAAAAACAAAAACAAAAAACAAAAAACAAAAACAAAACAAAAACAAAAACAAAAACAAAACAAAACAAACAAAAACAAAAACAAAAACAAAACAAAACAAAACAAAAACAAAAAAACAAAAAACAAAACAAAAACAAAAACAAAAACAAAAAAAACAAAAACAAAAAAACAAAAAACAAAACAAAAACAAAAACAAAAACAAAAACAAAAAAAACAAAAACAAAAACAAAAACAAAAACAAAACAAAACAAAAACAAAAACAAAAAAACAAAAACAAAACAAAAAACAAAAACAAAACAAAAAAACAAAAACAAAAACAAAAATACAAAAATACAAAAAAAAAAAAACATGAGGCAGCGAGGGAGTAGAGTTCGTAAGCAATAAGTGAAGAAGAGGAGAATGAGGCTAATCTTCAAGACATGTAAATGAGATGGCTCCTAGGCCAAATTGAATGGTCATGGATCCCCATGGTGAAGGATGTTCTATGAATGAGCTTATCCATGCATGGGTAGGTGCTATCGACCGACATGGATGTTTACCAGGTGTAAGGGGAACGTGGTGCTAAATGTGGTCAAGATGGTGGACCCTATGGTAAATTTTAGAGAAATGATGTCAGGATATGCAAAGCTTTGTGGGAAGCCTATCATACTGAATGGAGAATGATACCTTAACTTTCGATGGTCACTGGAGGACTAATTCTGCTGAGAAACTGCTGGGAGACCTACAACTTCGAGAACCAACTCCCAAAATGTAAACATCTTGATGAAATCATATATAAAAGAAAATGTGTTGAAAAATATGAATCAAAGAACATGGAAAAGAACACCCGTAGGTGTACTCTGAAATGGGCCCAAAAATGATTCTAATGTCGAAATGGAATGGAGGGCCCGATGATGAAGATGATTTCGTCTTTATCCTTGTGTCACTAACAGTTTTTAAAATGGAGGTTGTAAGCTCCTGAATATGGCTGGAAGATGGAAAAGATGGCAATATATAGTAAAAAGTGAGCCATATGCCACCTCATTTGTACATGCTAACTTGGAGTGCAAAGCTAGGTCCAAGAGTTGTTTTTTCCTTAGAGGACAGCCTGTGCACCAGGGAGAATGGACATTTCTGACTAAGACCAAGAAAAGATGTCCCTATATCTTTAGAAGAGGGCCTCATATGAGGCCACTTCATCTGGGGAGCATGATACCCCAATAATATTTCCTCGATTATTTCTGGTTTAACATAAATATTTACCTTGATAGTGGGTGATATATTGGATATATTCCCTTCCTCAAATGCATCCAGTGTAGGAACGATATTCTTGAACCAATCTACCTGTTCTTGAGGTAGGAAGTCTTTAGTTACTACTGTGCAAATGTTGTGACTTGGTGCCTTAGTAGGTGATAATTCTTTCTCTAGTAAGAAGAAACAGTGGTGATGTATAATGTCCCAGGGGCAATCTAGTTCCATCATGGCCTCCACAATATCTTCATATGAGTGAAGAAAATGGCCTACAAGTGTTAATAATTGTTGGAGGTCATGAATATGGGATTGGGATATAGTGGTGTTGGTTGACGAACAAGAAAATGAATCGTTGGTCGGCTTTGTAGAACCTAGTGATGTTGACAATGTGTATATTTCATGGGTCTTCACAGTAAGGGGTGGCACTACCTTTGTGATAGGTGTTGTTGTTGCTAAATCTTGCACCTGCAGCACAAGTGCGGCAGGAGACAAGGAAAGCTCCCTAGAGACAACCTATGGGTTGATTGTAGACTAGTGCCTAGGACATATTAAATAGAGGAGTTCTTGTAAGGTTATATGTGAGGGGTTTGCAGCACTGCAATTGTCACATAAAAGGTAATAGGAGGGGATTGGTTCAATAAGATTTCAAAGACGAAGATTCGGGCCAACTCATGAATCAAAATATTTGGGGTATTTGGGCAATCTCAAATAAAAATGACTTCTCCTTCTGGTGACCAACACATGGAAATGAGACAGCTTAAACTAAAGTTGTATTGATGGTGGAGAGGAGGAAAGGAGGGAGAGAAAAGATGCATAAGTTTGTAATGAACAAAATCCTAGGCAACCATGTTCCAACAGAAAGGGGAATTCAATGGATAGGGCTGTAAGCGAGACAAAATCCTAAACATGGTTTTCCAATGAGATGATAGAAATAGAGGAGCAAAAGAAGGTTTCAAATCAAACATAACATGGGTATCGTTCTCTACCAAAGCAGCTAAGATAAATCCATAGATTGAAGAGGAACCAACTGTGTTCATTACACTATTTCAAAGAAAGAAAAACATAGGTGAAATGAGATTACCAAGAGGAACTTGTTGCACATTAATCATGCTTGGAATCAACAGGGAAACACCATTTATCCCAAAGGGCCGAATAACCAGTCCATACAATGAACCATGATATCAGTGAAGTCCCATAAAAATATATTGAACCGAAATGGCAACACAGATTTTAGCCCTCGCCGGTCTAAGAATGCAAAACCTCTGAGAATCTGGAATCTTTGTATTATTTTTCATCCCCCTATTTATAAGAAGAGGGGGGAGAGATTTGAATTACAATCAAAATATCTGAGTCGGAGTGCCAGCTGTCACGCTAGACTAGATGTCTCGGCTTTGTACTAAGAAAACTATCATAGGCAAGCTTATTGGAAGTAAAGCATGCTTTGTATTAATTATTAAATCAAAGAGAGAATCATACAACCGATGCCTTGATGTTGAACGCCTCCTTCAAGATGGTTCCAAGTCCAAGCCAAACTTAACAAGATCTCCTTTCCTCTCTCACCAAAATGGCAGCATCTAAGCACAATCGAGCAGAAGAATGGCGCCCAGCAATGACCAACCCATTGAGGAAAGTGAAGAACAAATTTATAGTGAGGGAGAGGGAGTTAGAGATCTACCAAAGGGGGAAGAAGGTCTGTATCCCAAAGGTAAGCTCCCTAAAGGTAGGATCAAGGGAACTAAATGGGAGTACTCGACCATACCTTCATCCAACAACTACCAACTCATCATTCTCAATGCTTCTAGTAAGAGAAGCTTATGCTCCATTTTTGGAGAAATTTCCTAAAGAGGACCTGCGTGGATTTTCCTATCAAAAGTTGTGCCACCAACGCTAGTCACTAGTTAAAAAAAAGGTTACCAACACAGATTTTCTTACTAAAAGTAGCGATGGTCTTGCAAATTAGGGATTTTCACAATTTCCTCTAGAATTGCTTCAAGACATTAGTTGTCCATCTCTTCAGGGATGTATTGAGAATATAATTCATTGTGAATGAGTTTACACAGCTTTTGTTGCTTTATCACATTTTTTACGATAGTGGTACAAAGGACGACACTTCAGGTATAGAGTTGGGAGTGTGAATAAATATTGTATAAAAATGAGGGTTCCTAATGCATCTCGGTAACAAGGAATTTCAGGACAATGGTGAGTAAATTTTTTGTATTTCACACATATAGTGCATGCATGGTCAGTGTGTAATGACTTATTTCGCATTAGGGTGGCCTTTTATCCTGAGGGTGAAGGTGGGGAAATTGACGATGTTGGGGCATGAAGAAAGGCTTTTAACTCTTCTAGCTTTGGGCATAAGTTAATAGGGTGTCCTAAAACTTCACATAAGTCATAGGGTGGTGGTACAGTAGGTGAGGGAGAATTTGTGGCTTCAACCTTCTTGCTTTTTTTCTTATCCCTCTTGCTAACCCCTACTAGTGTAACTCGATTTGGGGTGGTTTCTTGAGGGGGATCTATAGGAAGGATGCCTATCAAAGTGATGCTTGAGTGTGAAAACATGGTCTGTGGGGCCAGATACTAGACAGGTATCACAAGAGCCATATCCAACAACGTAAGTGTTTCCATGACTTGGTAAGAGACAGAACCAAGAGGAGGGTATAAGAAGGGTGCCTAAGTGATAATGTAGGGTAGGAACATTAAGTCAATAACCACATCACTAGGGATGCCGGGAAATGATTCTTGGGGTTGGGGTGTGTTTAACGATCTCATCATGCACACTAGGGCCAGAGGGGGGCCTCTATTAGCAGTGGGTCTCTTAGGTGTGTTCCAAGAAATGATGATGGTTTGCAAGCAACAAGGGAGGGAGAGAGAAATAAAGGAAGGGAGAGAGAGAGAGATTTTTTTTTGAAGCATAGACTAAGTGATTGAGAGAGGAAAAGAGAGAGAGAGAGAGAGAGAGAGAGAGAGAGAGAGAGAAAGGATGGAGAGTGAGATGAAGCTAGAGTGAGAGATATATAGATAGATATGGAGACAGAGAGGGGTTGAGAGAGTGGTGGGGAGAGAGAGAAGGAGATGAGGATGGAGATAGAAAAATAGCTATAGGGGGATATAGAGGTACAAAGAGAGAGAGAGAGAAGGGGGGCTAAGGGAGGGCAGGAATGGGGTTGTGGGGAAAGAGGGGGAGAGAGAGTCATAGAGTGAGAAAAAGATGGATGGAGAGAGAGATAGGTAGATATTGAGAGAGTAAAATGTAAATATGGAGAGAGGGACATGTAAATATGGAGAGAGAGAGAGAGAGAGGAGTGGTGATAAAAAGAGATAGATAAGAAGATAGGGAGGGACATAGATAGTGCTAGAGTGGGGAGAGAGAGGGAGGAGGAGAGAGATAAAGAGAGATAGTGGAGGTGAAGAGAGAGTGTGAGTGATGGGGGAGAGAGGGAAAGATATAGTGAGGAAGTGAGATAGAGATATAGATGGAGGCAAGAGAGAGGGGAAGAAGAGAGATGGATAAAATAGTTAGGGATAGCGACGGAAAAAAAGAGATACAAAGAGAAAGAGTGACAAGTAGAGAGAGTGTGTAATGCCCTTGATGTTTGTGAACATGGAAATGTCATTAACACTCACCTAATTATATCCCTAGGCCAGCGATAAGGAAAAATTATGTAGGAGATCGATGGGAAATTTACCCAAACTTTTTTATTATGAAATAAAAGGTTAAATAAATAATAATAAAATAGAGGAAAATTTTATTTTATTTTAAACAGGGGAAAAAATCACTTAGGAGGAGGAAAGTGACTTCTTCAATAAAATAATATTAAAGGAATATCTATAAGCTTGGAGAAGTCTCAATGAAACATTATAAAAGGAGGGAGCTTAAGGATTAAGCATTCTATTCAGTCATATCATTTTCTATTGGTGGAGAGCTCAGGTGAGTTCACTTTTGAGGATTTCAATTCAGGCCCTCACTTTAGCTTCGATGGTTTCCTTGGCACCCTGGTTAGACACCTTCCATCTTGGATGGGCATCACTACCACCCTAGTGGAATTACTTCTTGTTCATTTGAGAGATTTGATCATAAGTTTGCACAATATTATTTTATATTCATAGTTTGCATTGCAAGTATATCATATGTTCTTGAGGTCGAGGGCTATTCTTGTTTCAGGAGGAGAAAGTGCCAAGGTTTGGAGCTGTCCCTTGAAGCAGTGATTTCAAAATTATAGCGTTGAAATTCTAGGGATGACAACATTGCAAACAAGGGTATCGATTTGCAAGAAAAAAAAAAAAAAAGAGGTTAAGAATTCTATTGGGAGCATTATAAATATAAAGAGGGTAGGACTCACTCTTCTTCCCTCCATCAAGTCAGATCGGGGAGCTTCTATAGAGATTATTTGTGAACACGTGGAGTCATGGTTTTTCATCTGGAAGAGTGAGGGTTCTAAAGCTACATGGCACGAATTCTTCAGAATCCCATCAACTGGAATATCGAGCTATGACTGTGTAGAAAGGTCGGTCTGTTAATGCATTGGTAGTGGGTGTTTTGAGCCAAATTACTTGTACCTTCTTAGTAATTCATGAGGCTAAAATTCTTGTGTGCTGGCAATGATTATTGAGGCCGAATTGTTGCAAGTTTAGGATGGTTGAATACTTGAAGATAGATTTCCAAATTGAGCTGCAAAATTTGTTAGAGCAGACTACTTATTTCAAATAAGGGATTGAGTCACCCATTCTCATCTCTGTCTATAGGGGAGGCTCGAACCACTGGTGCATTTTCTTCATAATCGGTTCAAGTACTTCAACTTTAGGGAGGTTGAATATTTTGTTAGTTGTATCTCACTGTCTCAATTCCAAAAGAGGTTTTTCAGTCATTGTCATGTGCCAACTCTTGTTGTGCTCCATTACTAACAACACCATTGGGGTGAAAATCACATCTTCAATAGTTGATTAATTGAAAGGGTCTGAATTATTTGATTGGTAGCATGTATTCATCTTCAAAGTTGAGGGTTCTCGTAGGTGTTCTTCTCCAAATTATATTCTCTAGAAATTGCTCAAATAAAGATCAAAACTTGCCTCTTTCCATTAGTGTGCTAAATTGTTGGCAAAATTGGTGTATGGTTTCTTACATGTATCTTCCATATTTTTCTCTTTAAATGTTTGTGGAAAGTTGTAAAAGAAAATCAAAAGTATTTTTGGAAACATTTGCTTGAAGAATTTTTAAATTTGCTAGAAGATTTGGCTGGTTCATTACAGTGGTATCAGAGCATGAATCTAGGCAGTTGTGGGTGATATTGAGGAGAGGAATTCAAGGACTAGAATTGAAAGTTGAAAGTAAGATGCTTCCAAATCATAAATTTGAAGATTATGACCAATACTTTGCAAACGTATTAGAACAAATGGAATAATGGCTATTATCAAATAAAGAAAAGAGAAATTACAAGCTTAAAACCCAAGTTCCTGAAGCAGAAGTTGAGAAAACAAGAAAAACTGAAGAGGAAGACTTGGAGGCAACTAAAGATCAAGAAGCCTTGAAAACAAAGTATGAAGAGTGCAAGGGTCTAGGCGCAACACTGAAGTGTTTGGTATCAATTGAACATTTTTTTATTGATGGTTTCAGTACACGAACACAAAAATTGCCTCAATTCTTTGGACTTCAACGTGTGACTGACATGTTACTAACTTCAAAGACACTAGATTCCAAAGAGACACTTAAAGTTGGACTTGTAGATGATGTTGCAGCTCAATAAGACCTTCTTGTAGCACTAGAAATTTATTACGGAATTAGGTTGGAGGCATACCAAGATTTTATCATAACTTCTGAAGCAAAAGGACTCATACATGTTATTTTTGCTTGATTCTCATCTCTTAAGGGTCTTGGAATTAAGGCTTTTGTGATGCATATTGGATTAAGAAAACAAATTTTTCAGTAGAAATCACATCAAAGAATTTTTACCGACGCATTTCGAACCATCCAGTGTGGTTCATCGTTAGGACAAGATGAAGAAGTGGATCTTGGCACACGTTTAAATAAAGATCAATTAGAGACCTTTCATTCAAATAATGGCTATAATAAACGTTGGTTTATGTTACGCAGTAAATTGTCACTGTCTCCTTGTCAGTCTCCCTACTGTGCCATGGAATCAAATGCACCATGCTCATGCTCTCCTAACTGGCCAAATGACCCACTTTGCCAAAGTTTATTTCATCAGCGCGACTGTTATTAAAATAACCGCGCTGACTAGCGGCTGATAGTGCAACTGATGCGCTGCCAGCGTGGAAGCACACGGGTTTTCCGCGCTAGTCGAATTTCATGAGCTAGCGCATCCTATGCTTGTACTAAGTTGCGCTGACACAGCCTGCTCCGTTATTAAGATGCACTGTCAGCGCTCCAGTTCAGTGTTACACCCGCGCTGATCCAGTTTGGGCGAATTTGTTCTAACAGCCAGCCTTCCAGATAACTCCAGACCTGGTTGTTAGCCTTGTGAGTATCGCCCTCCCTTCTATGGCATGTATGTTCGTCATTTGGAACCACATTCCTTGGAGATAAGCTCATCCTCCCACCATTCATGGAGACTCCTTCTCCTATTTAAACCTCCACCATTTGCCATGAGCAACTAGTTTTGATAGTGTGGAATTCATAGTGCTTAGAGTGTTGCTGCTAATAGGTAGTTGGTGTGACAAGTGTGGATTTGCTAGAGGAAGCTTAAGGAAGGTTGTGAGTATTTCTTGTGTGAGAGAGAGCTTTTGTTTTGGGAGAATCTACCTCCAAGGGTGAATGCTTAAGAGACTTGCTGGCTGGACCCTCTTGAGAAGGACTCAGCGTCAGAACTTTGGTTGTACCTTTCTCTGTTATTGATTAATAATAGATGACTACTGTTATGGTTCCATTCTCATTTGTCTTTGTAATGGTTAATGTGAATTACATCCTTTCTGACTGATGTATAATTGCATTTATTAGATTTCACGTTGGTGTTTGCATTTCTCTTCGTGTGTGCAAGTATCTATCTACGGGGATCGTGGAAGATCGTGACCGGCCAAAGCGAAGGAGTGAGAACGACATCTCTTCATCAAACTATAGCGTTGGAATCCAAGTAGGTGTTCATTGCCTATATTTTATTTGCAATTAGGAACTTGCACAGTAGCATTGATTGATTGTTGCTAGACCCATTCTGGGCTAGTAGGGATCGCCTCTATCCGTAGAGGGGATTTACCTCTCCAAAAATTTGGCGACTCCGTTGGGGAGCTGGCCTTTGTCTCTTTTTGTTCATTCTTGTTTTTGAGTTTGATTGTGACTCTCTTTTCAAAAATTAGGGGTTAGTCCTCTGCTTTTAACTTCCCTGGTTCAATATAGGAAGTGCCTTAATTGTTTAAAGAGTTCTTGCCTTGGTTTGGGAGTTTTTAGCTTGATTCTGCTTGTTTTTTAGCCTCAGCGCAGTTTATATCAAAACAGTCGCGCTGACAGTGCATAGCTGTCTCTTTGACTTTGTTGTCATCCCGTTTTTACCTAAAACAGTCGCGACGGTTCTGAAATCGAACCAGCGCGCTTAAGTCGTGTGCTTCCGCGCTGACAGCGCTTTGTTGCTACGCGTGACTTCTTGTCAGCGCATTGTTGCTGAGTGTTACCCGCGCTGATCCTTTAGAATTGAATTTGTTTCAATTTTACCTCCTAAGCCTGTTGGTTTGACTATCTCCTGCTCTTTCTACTTGGTTTATGACTTGATTTTTATTGATTGAATTGTGAAACACTTGCTTGCGAAGTCTTGTCGGACGAATCTTGTTTTGTGTCCTGTGACCTAGTGCCATCATCCCGTTTTCATTGGATTGACCTTGTTTTATCACTCGTTCACAAAGATTCGTTGCTGCTCGCCTTTGCTATTGCGGAAACCTTCCTCTTTTTTCTTTCTTTGCTTGTTTGTTTGAGGTGATTGTCGTTGAACCGGTCCTCGGATTGTTTCACTACCCAGACATAGATCACAGTTGCTTGGGTTCAATCAACTCTTTTCACGCTTGTTGTGTTTGTCATTGAGTGATTTTATTTCTCTTTACTCGGTGTTGTTGTCTCTCAAAATTCATCTTAAGTGCACAGTGCCATTGAAAAAGAAATCAAACTAATGTCTTTTGCATTCAATAGTTAATGAAAAGAAGAGCATTTCATTGATTTGTGTTCTCAAAAGAAAAATTTCATTTCTTTGTCATTAGCTGCATTAGATTGTTTGATTGATTGAGTTCATTTTGTTTGATTGAAAACTCTTAACCCTCTCATAGTTAGAATTCATCGAACGGAATGGTATTCTTTGGCATGTAGTTTGCATCTAGGTAATTGTGAGAGATCACACGGTAAGGCCTGAAACCGAAACTTAATTCAAGATCAACCATAAAATAAACTGAATAAACCTAAAAACGCATTGGAACTTAACGCAAACATCTAGAGGTCTAGGTTAGAGACGTGTTCCGGCGTCTTTAAACATAGTCACTATTGTTTCACATTACGGTTGGGTGATTCCTCCTTCTGTGACTCGATAGTGGTCTAACACGGACTGTGCTCCCACGTACCGTCGCGTATATAGGGAGACCCCACTAGGCTTTTATCCTTGATCCATAGGAAGTCGAGTCTGCCGCCCTGCGAACCGTAATGCACCGAACACAGCATTCGGGAATATTGACTGCAGTACGGAAAGTCCTTGGTTCTCATACGATTGCCAAGGTGTATAAGCAGTTTTACGGATTGCTTGGTAAACCCTTTGCCTAGAATCTCCAGAGCAATCACTTTTGATCCTTTTCGGACTCCCTAAAAGAAAAGGTGTCAGTGAGCGTCTTGTCACTTCGTGCTCATTAAACATTCGAAGGAGACTAGAGTCATCTTTTCGTCCTTTTCTCGACTCTTGAAACATGAAAAGGTCAAGTTTAGTTCCTGTGTCTTAAAAATTTATTCAGCCACGATAACATTACCTGGTTAGTTCTTGTGTGCGTTAGCTTGAGTAGGGTCTTTATCGTTAGTTTCCTTTAGGTTTTGTGAGGGGTTTGTCATCCTGGCTGACCCGTCAACTCCCGGTCCAAGTGATCAAGGTTCTCCATCTTCTGTTGCTCCTGAGGTACCAGTTGTAAGCGATACTCTTACGGTTATCCCGAGTATCCAGCCTATCAATGCACGTGCCCTGGGTGACGAGGATTACGAAGAAGATTGGAACCCTATCTGGGAGCCTGACGAGGACGATATTCCTGTTACCCCTCCCGGTATGTCGTCTCCGATGTCCACTTCCCACATGGACGAGACATCTCCCAGCGCAGGTGAGACACCCATGGTGTCAAATATTGAATCTCCCATTCCAGCTACTTCTCCACTCCCCCCACGATATCAGTCGATGAGGGATAGAATAGCTGCCAAGATGCCTTCTACGACTATATGGGATCCTAGTGTCATTGCCACCACGGAACCCTTTCTTTCGCAACCCCCTAATACACCTGTTACCTCAGTTCCCACGATTCCAACTGTTTGTGTAGCGTACTCAACTCCGGTCGTCAGTGCTATGACAGCATCTTCATCTACGAACCCTGGGGCTGGTCCCTCTCACGGTCAAGTGAGTAATGGCCAGCCGGGACTTTCGTCTGGAGTCGTTGACCCTGCACAAAGTGCTCAACCCTCCTCTGGCCCTGTTCCAAGAGGGGGGCCGTATGATGCCCATGGGAAACCCATTGTGGACCCGAATTACCAAGGTCCACTCTTTTATTATGATTCTATCGGTCAGTACCTCCAGTTCGCTCAATTCGCGCCTCTTCAACACTTTGTTGAAGTCTCAGTACCATTATCCATTACTTATGACGCCGGTACTCATTCTTTTCATGGGGGCCAGGCAATTCCTGGACAGCCTCAAGGACCACCTAATCTAGGCCAGCCACCTTATGTGCAAGCCCCCCAAGGGCAACCACTTTATGGCCAGTCTTACCCAGGACAATCTGGGGGCCCACAAGGACAACCCTATCCGGGACAACCTTCGGCCATTGGTGGTCCATCTTTTCCCTATCAGAGTCAACCTTCTGGTTATCCGGGGCAACCTGGTACCCAGCAAGGCTACCCGTCTGGGCAACCAGGACAGCCTTACATCCAACAAGGCCAACCTGGTTTCCAGCAGGGTTATCCCGCTGGACCAACTGGGCAAAATTATATTCCTCAAGGTCAACCAGCAATCCAACAGGGGTATCCTTTTGGGCAAGGGGGGCAACCCTACGTGCAGCAGGGCCAACCCACTGCCCAGTCTAGTCATCCTTCTGGGCAAGGGGGGCAACCCTACGTACAACAGGGCCAACCCACTGCTCAATCCATGCATCCTCCTGGGCAAGGGGGGCAACCCTACGTACAGCAGGGCCAACCCACTGCTCAGCCAGTACAACCTTCCGGACAAATGGGCTAGCCTTCTATACAGCAAGGCCAACCCACCATTCGCCCTAATCATCCATCTAGACAGGCTGGCCAACCGCAAGGTCAACCAGCCGTCCAGCCTACTCGGCCATCTGTTCCGCAAGGACAACCCTTGGTTGCTCAAGGACAACCTGGCACCCAGCAAGTACGTCCTTCTGGGCAAACAGGTCTATCCCAAACTCAACCGGGCCAACCTTCCGGCCAGATGATCCAAGCCCAGCCGGTTCAAGGATATTATGCTGGGCCCCAAACTCAAATGAGTTATCAAATGCAAGGCGGGCCACGGCCCCAACCTTCCTACCAAGCGCAGCCTGCTTATCAAGCTCAGTATGGAGCCCAGCAAACGTATGGCTACCAGCAACCCCAGGGGCAAACTCAGTTTACCCCTTATCAAAATTATCAACAGATGCAGGTCACTCCTTACCAAAATTATCAGTATGCTGCACCTGCGGGCCAAGTTGTTAATACATGGGGTGCTGGGGGGAAAAACCAGGGACAAGTGTCTGCATATGGACAGAATCCGTATGGACAAAACCCCTATGGGCAAGGTCCCTATGCGCCAGGCCCTTTCGGGCCGGGTCCATCTGGACAGAGTCCATGGGGGCAACCACCACCTGGCTGGAACCCTAATACTGCCTCGAATCCACAGCCACAAATGTCCTTTAACCCTCAGTTGTCGTTCTTAGCGACGTTGGAACTTCCGGATGTGTCCAAGTTGACGAATGATCCCATTCTGCATAATCCGTATTGGCCACCAGTTCCAACTAAAATACCCGGTGATTGTCCAAAATTTGATGGCAAAGCTGGTGAAGATCCTCAAGCCCATGTCATGACCTATCACCTCTGGTGTTCATCGAACTCATGGCTTGATGACTCTATCCGGCTCCGCCTCTTTCAGAGAACTCTCACCGGCTCAGCCGCTAAGTGGTACATTGAGCTGAATCGCGGCACGTTTCAAGATTTCAACTCGCTGGCTATGGCGTTCTTAACTCATTTTCAGTTACCCATTCGGTACGAGACAGGGACACATCTCCTCACGTCTCTCAAACAGGACACGGCGACCCATATATCTGATCATATACATGAATGGAGAAGGCGTCGTCGCCGTATCAAATTCTGGATTCCTGATCAACTCCTGACCGATTGGTTCACAACTTCCTTTGTCCCTGTGATTGCACGAGACATAGCCATGGGAGCTTGTGTAACTGAAGAGCAAGCGATCACGCGAGCTCAGTACCTAGACTTAGTATACTCTCAGTCGGGTACTCTATATGATTATTTTCCAGACGCCCCGAGGCCTGGACAGCCCAAGGCTCTGCCCAAACCATCTGTTGATGGAGTCATTGGCTCTGTAAATTCGTCATCGAAGAAATCGGCCGCGAACCCTGGGAAGCAAAAACAGAACGCTTCTAATGGAAATGCTCCTCAGGGCCAATCTAATCCTAGAAGTACCTCCGAGGTAAACGCCGTTCAGTCCACCGCGGCGGATAAATCCTCAAAAGGGAAAAAGAAAGGGAAAGCTAAAGATAAATCTGGACAGCCCAAGAAGGATTCCCCTAAGCCTCCTCCTGAGGAAGGAGCTAAACAAAAACCTAAGTATCCTTGTCTCATCTGTGATGAGGATCACTACACTAAGGACTTCCCAAGGTAGTCCGAAGTTAGTCGGTTATTGAAAGGTGCTCCTGGGACTCCTGCCGTGCTTAAAGACCCTTTCCCTTCCCAGCAGACTCAAATGGTGGCAGACCCGTCTCAACCCTCTTCCTCGTTCGGTTCTCAAGTGTTCATGGCTGGAACTATTCCCATCCATGTTTCAACTCGAGCGAAAGACTATCCATCTCGTGCCAGGAAAGAGCCGTAGGTTCCCTCCAGCGCTCCTCCATCTAGTTCTGGTCCTCTCCACATCGAAAGACCCAGCACTGAGACGATCCCCCGACCCCCTCCAAAAGGTGTACTCAGGAAGTCGTCTTACAACCCTAATGCTCGTGCTGCCCAGCATTATAGCATTGTTGAGGACTTAGCTCAGGCTCCGTCTGCTATGTCCGCTCTAGAAGTCCTCCAGAGCTGCCCCTCCCAGAGGAAGTCCTTGCTATCAACTATTGGTGGCATCGACCCGACAGATTCAGATTTGATTTCTTTTGATCTCGAGGGTTTTACACAGAGACTGCCTCACCAAGTCGCTTTCCTTATACAGGTCATCATCAATAACAGAACGATTCATCGTACGGTTATTGATGAAGGTGCCTCAACCTGCATCATGTCCGTTGCTTGCTGGAAGGCGATTGGTTCCCCGACTTTGAGTCAGTCCCCTACGACGTTAGAAGCTTTCGATGGAAGAGAGTCCTGTCCTTACGGTATCCTCCAACGCTTGCCCATCTCTTTGGAAGGGAAGACCGTGGAAGTGGAGGTCGAAGTTGTTGACGCCAATCTTACCTACAACCTCCTCCTCGGACGGAGCTGGACATACGCCATGCAAGCCGTGGCTTCCTCCCTGTTTCGTGTCATTCATTTCCCTCACCAGGGGAAGATTGTCACGGTCGACCAGCTCTCCTTCTTCGCCTCTTCTTCTGAAGGTAATGTGCCATTTGTGGAGCATACCTCTAAGTCGCTCGAGAGCGTGGGTGCCGGACTTTTCAAAGATCCCACTTTAATTTGAGTCTTTCCCCTCCCACCTCCGAATCTCGCCCCTATTAATATGATCTTTGTACGCTCTGATCCGTGGGTTCTTCCTCCTGCTAACCAGGAAGACTCTTGGGGTGATATGATGCCGTTGAGTCTTGCCGAACTCAACTACATCGAGATTGTCGCTACATCGGCTCCCCCTGATGAACCTGCTCTCCCGAGCAGTGTTCCCGATTCATATGTTCATTTCCCTTGGCTAGGAGATGAGGCTACTTCGGATCCATTGAAGGAAATATTTCCTTCCGATGAAGCCATCATAGAGACAATGTCTCTCGAAGAGCTCCCTTGGTCAGATCACCACCACCGCTCTTCGTTTCTCCCCCCCCCATCCGGAAATGACCGCATGTCTCGAGCGGTTTGCTTCGTGTGTCCCATCCCCGCCCCTCCAAACACCCATTCAGCTTTATCAAGTGTCTTCAGAGGGCAATATGGGAAATATCACGCAAACCCAACCGATCGACATCTCTGTCAAACCAGGGATCGTCGAGCACATTCATATCAGAGTCACTTGCACTCCAGAGGAAATTCAACTCTACACTGCTCTATTTCGCGAATTTCGTGATGTCTTCGCATGGTCCTATGAGGAAATGCCCGGCATCGATCCTAGTATAGTGGTGCACGAAATACCTACATATCCAGGTGCTAAGCCTGTTCGTCAGCGCTTACGCCCTGTGCACCCCCGAAAGGCTGCAGCCATCAAGGCCGAAGTCGAAAAGCTTCTTAAAGCTGGTTTCATTTACCCCATTCCCCTTACGGATTGGGTGTCTAATATAGTCCCTGTGAATAAAAAGCAGGGCACTATCCGGGTCTGTGTTGACTATCGTGATATCAATCGTGCATGTCCGAAGGATAACTTCCCTACGCCCTTCATCGATCAGCTTATTGACGAGTGCGCAGGAAGTGAAATTTACTCGTTTATGGACGGCTTCTCTGGCTATAACCAGATCAACATTGCACCCACGGACCAGCATAAGACGGCTTTTATTTTTCCTTGGGGCACCTTCGCCTATAAGAAGCTTCCTTTCAGTCTAAAGAATGCCGGTGCTACATTTCAACGTGCAATGTCTTATGCCTTTCATGATATTCGTCACATTGTACAACCTTATCTAGATGACCTTCCAGCTCATTCAGCTAAGCGTCAGGATCATCCCTCTCATCTTCGCAAGATTTTTCTCCGCTGTCGACACTACCGCATTAGGCTTAATCCTCATAAGTGTGTCTTCTGCGTAGAATCAGGCCGACTGCTCGGGTTCATCGTCTCCCGAGAAGGCATCCGTCTGGATCCCCTCAAGGTTGAGGCCATCTTGAATCTTCCTCCCCCTGCCTCTTTGCAGCAATTGCAGAGCTTGCAGGGCAAAGCGAATTTTCTTAGACGATTCATCCCGAATTATGCCGAGGTGGCTAAGGGTTTCACACGGTTATTAAAGCGAGACACACCCTTTCATTGGGATGCCATCGCCCAGGAGTCTTTCGAGCGACTCAAGGACCTCCTTGTCTCGGCTCCACTCTTAAGACCTCCGAACTATCACCGTGATTATACTCTCTATCTAGCTGCCGCTGACACCACCATCGGCATGGTTCTAGTGTAGGATGATGATGATGGCAACAAGCACGTTATCTATTACCTTAGTCGCAATCTCTTGGATACGGAAACTCGCTACGCTTATGTCAAGAAGTTGGCATTGGCAGCTGTCTGCGCCGTCCAACGATTCCGGCACTATATCCTGTTGCGCACTACGACTGTGATTTCCGACTGCAACCCAATGACCTACATCTTGTCGCGTCAGCTGCTGGGGGGCAAGTACTCGAAATGGATAGTAATCCTACAAGAGTTTGACTTGGAATTTACTGCTGCCAAGTCTAAGAAGTCTCTGGTCTTTGCAGAATTTCTCTGTTCTTTGCCATCTCCTTCTGCACCATCTCGTTCGGAAGAGCATATCCCGGATGAAACATTGTTTCTAATCAACACCCTCGACCCTTGGTATGGGGACATCATCGTATATTTGCAGACGTCTTCCTTCCGTCCTAATGTATCGAAAGACGCTCGACGGAGGATTCGTCACCAATCTCAACCCTATCGCATTATTGGCGATACCCTGTACTGCCTCGGCGTTGATTCTGTTCTCCGCCGATGTTTGACTCTTGAGGAGGCTGAGCGGGTGTTCAATGACTACCACTCCGGTGCTTGTGGCGGCCACATGTCCGGATATGCCACCGCCCAGAAAATCCTCCGTGCTGGTTATTTCTGGCCTTCTATCTTCAAGGATTGCATCCTTGCCGTCCGTGCATGTCATGAATGCCAGATCTACCACCAAAAAATGCGTGCACCTCCTGCACCACTGCACCCTGTTCTTACCGTAGGTCCATTTTCCAAATGGGGCATCGATTATACGTCCTGTAACCCTCGTTCGGCCGGGGGGCATGGGTATATCATCGTTGCCGTGGATTATTTCACCAAATGGGACGAAGCGATGCCTACATTGAACGAAGACGGTTACACGGCGACGCAGTTTTTGTTTAATCATGTCATTACTCGGTTCGGAGTCCCCCAGGCTATCGTCACGGATCACGGAAAACACTTCCGTAATCACATGATGACGGAAGTAATGACCCAGCTAGGCTTGCGTCAAGATAGTTCGACGCCGTATTACCCTCAATCCAACGGCCAAGTTGAAGCTGTGAACAAAGTTTTGATCACAATGCTCCAATGTACCGTGAATACGCACAAGTCTAACTGGCATCTGATGTTGTTCCCCGCCTTGTGGGCCTATCAGACCTCCGTGAAGGACGCCACCGGTTTCACCCCTTTTCAGCTTGTTTACGGACTGGAGGCCACCCTTCCTGTTGAGTGTGAAATTCCTTCGTTAAAGTTAGCTGTCGAGTTGCTTCCCAACACCACTCCGGTGGAGGAACGGCTTCTTTATCTAGAACGGCTAGACGAGACTTGTCGCTTAGCCTCTCTAGCTATTGAAGCGCAGAAGAAGAGGGTTAAGGCTCACTTCGACAATACCATTCAACCTCGTTCCTTTGTTGAGGGAGATCTAGTACTGCTCTATGATCAAGCTAAGGATAAGCTGGGGGCAGGTAAACTCGAATCCATGTGGCTAGGCCCCTATATCGTGAAGAGAGTTCTGCAAAAAGGGGCATATGAGCTGATCGACTACGAAGGAAATCCTCTCGACAAGCCCCGCAACGGGCTCTATTTGAAAAAATACTATGCATGATTTCGTGCACCTAGTTTGTACATACGAGTGTTTTTAGCAAGTGTGTTATGTGTGCATGATTTCTTGTTTTGCTTTGGTGTGAAGGCGTGTTTGCCTCTTATTGTGTTTTCTGCTTCTTGTGCAGATGTCTAGTACACCTTATGTTGGTTTTGGTGATGGCGCCTGCCGTAGCACTTGCAACTTGTCTTCTGCGGTGTGGGCGATCTATAATCCTCACGGCGAGTTGCTAGATCTTCAACGCGTGTGCTTGGGTCGTACCACTAACAATGTTGCCGAATACAGTGCTGTAATTGAATTACTAGCCGAAGCAGTTGATCTCAGCATTCGTGCATTGGTGGTAAACTTGGACTCTCAACTTGTCGTCCATCAACTCAACGGGCAATATTCCATCAGAGACCAATGCATTCTAAGGTTGTATTTACGTGTAAGATTGTTAGAAAGGAATTTGGTTACATCACATATCAACACATTCCAAGACGATTAAACACGTTAACTGATGCATTGGCAAACCATGTGTTAGACAGACATTTGCGTAATAGATAAACATCATACAAGAAGACATAGAAAGCATAATAAGACCATAGAATAAGCATATGTAAATAAATTCTTCTCCAAGCATAGTTTGCATGTGTGTTCGCATGTGTGCTTTTAAGCTTGCATAAAAAATTAAAATATGTGGATCACATGTTGTGCAACTGATACATTAGATCACATTTGTATTAGACATTTGCATAGCATATAAAAACATCATCACATGTGAAAAGATCCATCCAAAAACAGTATATATATATATATATATATATCGTGTGGCGCACTAAGGCGCTAAAAAATAAGTGTATATGTCTGAAGTAAGGCCGATGTTCTCAGTACATCTGAGACACGTGTCTCTCAAAAAACATCAGTGGAAATAAAACCTAGATGTCTACTGTGCTGGGTTGTGCTCTCTGTAGCACACGACTGCCCGTGCCACCCGCCTCAAAAGGCGGTGCATCCTGGGTTCCACCCCCACTGTGTGGATCTGAGATGCTATGGGGACCTCCTCGATCCCCTGGTAATCTGGCACTCCCGCCAGCAAACCCTCAAGGTTCTGTAGCACAATCTCCGGTGTGTTGACTCCTGGAGGAGCCAAGGCTAGGGCTCCAGCGCCCTGTCCCTCTCTCCGTGCCTCTGGGGCTAGACCAAGGGGTCTCGCGGGTCCCACATCTGCACATCATAGCATTCATCAAGACATGTACATGAAAAATTAAAAAACATTACAAAAGATAAAAATTAAAAAGAGATCAAGTGTCATACCTCCATCGTCCCAATGCTCTCCCGCAGGCAGTGGCATGTCGGGATCACCGCGGAAGTCGATACCGGCATATGGCCAGTCCTCTACGAAAATGACCTGCCGATCCAGCCACTCTCGAAAATAAACACCCCATGCCACTGGGCGGCCGCCACCTCCGCGCGGCATGACATGGCCCCATCGACTGGCCCTCATCTCCCGGGGACCCCTGGGTGGATCCACGACCATGTCCTGTAGCTGTAAGGCCGGCACCCGCTCCAGCATGAGCGGAAGTAAGAGCGACCCATAACCGAACTGCTTCGACTCTCCGCGTCGACAGTTGCTCAGTTGCCTCTTCATGCTGATCGTTACTGCTGCTGCCCAGTTGAATACGGTGGGCTGTAAGCACTCGAGAGCTAGTAGTAGATGGGTCTTTGAGGCCTCATGATTGGCCAAGCAACCCGCTGCCCGTGTCACCATAAAGAGTATGGTGTGAAGAACCATGTCGTCCACCGTCGGAATACCCACCTTCCCACTCCGTGTTTTAACAGCCCGTGGGCACACTCGAGCCATAAGCTGGTCAAGGGTCTCACCGCTGGGCCGTTGCCCCTCCAGAATGGGCATCTCGCCCCGGCGTGACAACCCAGTCAAAAAATAAATGTCCGTGTAATCGAACTCGATATCACGGCCACGGATCGTGAATTTTCCATCAACTGGGTTCCAAGCTCTGATTAAGAGCTCGAGGAGATCAGGTTGCGCCCTCAGGCGCGGAGTGAGGAAGAATTTTAGGAATCCGCATGCCCGCATTGCATTTCGGCAACCCGCATCGGCATACGCTGCTATATCTTCGTTATCGTGAGCTCTCTCTTGCCAAACAAATGCCATTGCGTCCTGCATGACCATGAAAAAACATTAGGACCCTAACCGTTGAAGAATGTACGTTCAATTTCTTAAAAACAAAACTTTACGGCGTCAGCGCGGCTATTTTTAAAACAGTCGCGCTGATCATGGCGCCCCGTTGTTTTTTCCTTGGGTCAGCGCGGAAGCACACGTGTTTTCCGCGCTGACCCGAGAGGTGGTGTGTGTAAATTTAATCGATCAGCGCGGACCCGATGCGGAAATCCGCACTGACCGAGAGCGCATCAACGCTCAAAGAATTTGCCCAAACGGCCAAATCCCACCGTGGAAATGCTGCAAAAAAGACTCAAAATGAAGCGCAGGGAGAGGAGAACCTACCTGGAACAAGCTGCCGGATGAATGGTGTCCGCACGGGCTGGAAATCGCTCCGTCAACCTCACAGCTCCACAACATTCTTCACAACTCAGAATGGTAACAATGGTAACAAATGGCTTTTACCCCCCTATTTATTGTAAAAATTTATAATTGACCATGGTTTTTTATAAATGTGGGTTTTTGTCATGTTTTCACCATAGATTTAGCACTAATGTCGCTATATTATGCTTTTATGCATGTTTTACTATGTTTTTTTAATGTGTTGAACAGATTTATGCATGCAGTGTCCTTGTGCAGATTCTAGTAACCGGCGTGGTCATAACGGTTCTATGTACACTTGGTCCTAAAAAATGTCGTCTTTAAGCTCTTTTCCGACATAAACCAAGAAAAGATGGCCGAGCTTCCTTTCGGCTCGTTAAAAGGAACGAGAGGCAGTCACTTTTAAAGCTCTTTTTTCGACCGTTTAACTTAAAGAGATTGCCAGGTGTTTGTCGTTTCGCACTCGTTATTGGCTCTAAAACGACGTGCTTCCGACTGCTTTTTTACTTTTTTGGGTCGAAGTCACTATTCACGAAAAGTACTCCTCGATCATACTAGTCAGGCGGTTCTTTCGGGCATTGTTTTATACTTTTTCGGGCTCGAGAGACACAACTTTACGAAAAAGGACCCCCCTGGAGTTTCCTTTTCCGCTGTCTTTTCAGACTCTCTAAACAGGAAAAGACGCCGAGTTCTTCCTTTGTCAGGCTCGTTAAAACTTAATGACATCGGATATCGTCGAAATGACGCTTTCCAAGCATATGCTATCCCCGTCAAGCTTGTCATCCAAAAATAACCGGGGTACCTGCCAGAAATGGTGGGGAAAATGAAACTGTAATAATGGTCGTGTCGGCAGTATGTCGCTCTTGAACATGGCACTCGTCTGCATTCGTGTCTGGGTGGGGATTTCTCATCTTGTTTTACACTAGCCTCCGTGGGTTTGGGTTATCCTATTTGACCTCTCATCTGCTCATTGCCTTGTCACCATGACCTCTGCTCATTTGATGTCAGATACTGCCAAATCCGTTGTCGTGCCGCCAATATGTTCAAGAGAAGTTGGCCTCTGCAAGCTTACCACCTCCCTCTGATGTCTCACACAAAATATTTTATCCTTCTCTGTCTCGTGTCGATGATGTGGGAAACATTATGGCCCACCTTCGATCAAGGTTACTTCCTGTCGACTTCAACTCATTATCCAGGAAAGTGACCTAGAGACTCCCTTCAGGTGCCTTAGAGCCTGCATGCCTCAATGGCAGGTTCTTCGTGTTCGACGTGAGGTTTTCATCATTGGCCTCCGATCGGATGATTCTGCGGGTGTTCGACACCAGCTCATTGATTCACACGCCGCGGATTGTACCTATAAGTACCTTGAGGACCATTGTCATTATTGGTGGTACCTCTCGCGTCTGTTAACAGTTTTCATCATTGACTGGTAATCAGACGATGTTCATGCATGTTCGACTTCAGCTCATGTATTCACATGCTTGGACTTGTACTTTGTTCGGGTGGGGATGGAGCGCAAGACCCTGGTTTTTGTCTATTGTGAACCAGGCTGCGATTTTGTGGATTGTTATTACATGACTCATTGATGGATGGCTGCGCCCATACCTGAGTCTTTGGGATGGCTGCGACCATACCTTCTTATCATCATGGTCTCTTCAGCTGGGTGGCTGCGTCCATACCACAGACCTTCTTCGTATGTCTTTTGGATGGTTGTGCCCATGCCTAGACTACATGTAATCGAGATATCAGTTGTACATACATGTAGGTCCTTCCTGGTGAGGTTCCAGTTCAGCAATTTTGTAAAGCATTTCACCCCTCCCACTCTCTTGGGCTTCATGCTTTAGGGGGCATCTGTTACGCAGTAAATTGTCATTGTCTCCTTGTCAGTCTCCCTACTGTGCCATGGAATCAAATGCACCATGCTCATGCTCTCTTAACTGGCCAAATGACCCACTTTGCCAAAGTTTATTTCATCAGCGCGACTGTTATTAAAATAACCGCGCTGACTGGCGGCTGATAATGCAACTGATGCGCTGCCAGCGCGGAAGCACACGGGTTTTCCGCGCTGGTCGAATTTCATGGGCCAGCGCATCCTATGCTTGTACTAAGTCACGCTGACACAACCTGCTCCGTTATTAAGATGTGCTGTCAGCGCTCCAGTTCAGTGTTACACCCGCGCTGATCCAGTTTGGGCGAATTTGTTCTAACATCCAGCCTTCCAGATAACTCCAGACCTGGTTGTTAGCCTTGTGAGTATCGCCCTCCCTTCTATGGCATGTCTGTTCGTCATTTGGAACCACCTTCCTTGGAGATAAGCTCATCCTCCCACCATTCATGGAGACTCCTTCTCCTATTTAAACCTCCACCATTGCCATGAGCAGCTAGTTTGGATAGTGTGGAATTCATAGTGCTTAGAGTGCTGCTGCTAATAGGTAGTTGGTGTGACAAGTGTGGATTTGCTAGAGGAAGCTTAAGGAAGGTTGTGAGTATTGCTTGTGTGAGAGAGAGCTTTGTTTTGGGAGAATCTACCTCCAAGGGTGAATGCTTAAGAGACTTGCTGGCTGGACCCTCTAGAGAAGGACTCAGCGTCAGAACTTTGGTTGTACCTTTCTCTGTTATTGATTAATAATAGATGACTACTGTTATGGTTCCATTCTCATTTGTCTTTGTAATGGTTAATGTGAATTACATCCTTTCTGACTGATGTATAATTGCATTTATTAGATTTCACGCTTGTGTTTGCACTTCTCTTTGTGTGTGCAGGTATCTATTCGCGGAGATCGTGGAGGATCGTGACCGGCCAGAGCGAAGGAGCGAGAGCGGCATCTCTTCATCAAACAATAGCGTTGGAATCCAAGTAGGTTTTCATTGCCTCTCTTTTATTTGAAATTAGGAACTTGCACAGTAGCATTGATTGATTGTTGCTAGACCCATTCTGGGCTAGTAGGGATCGCCTCTATCCGTAGAGGGGATTTACCTCTCTAACAGTTTATATAAAAAAATATTTAATTTATAGCATCAATTATATTGAATAAAATCAAGAAATAGGTAAAATTTTGAAATAAATAACAAAAATTCAAAGTCAAATAAGGAGCCAAGTCAAAAATATATAACAAGCCAAAAAATGGCTAGTTTAAGAATAAAAGTATTTAATTTATAGCATTGATTAGTAGTACCCAATAATATTAAATAAAATCAAGAGATAGATTAAGGAGATAATTAAATATGGACTAAAAAGAAACCATTAGAACCAAGGAGTGCTACCAAAAAATATAACCAAAAGAGTCAAGACCCTATTAATCAAAAAATAAAATAATGAAAAACTCAAAAAGTAAAATCAAAATAAGAAAGACAAGTCAACTATAAATTAAGTGGTTAAGGCACTACAAATAGATCAAAGAACAGAGAAAAATAAATAAAATAAACAAAGTCTAATGAAGAAAAAATACATAAAAAAATAAAAATAAAAATAATTAAAAGAGCTCAGAATAATCAAGAGGATAAAACATAATAGATGAAAGAAAAGCCAAGAAAAATAAATAAAATAAACAAAGTCTAACGAAGAAAAAATACATAAAGAAAATAAAAATAAGTAAAAGAGCTCAAAATAATCAAGAGGAGGATAACTAGACGAAAACATTTTAGGTTTCTCAAAAATTTTGACAGGGTCCGCAAGCTTCCAGTAGAACTAGATGCGGTGTCACTCTGTGCACTAAAGGAACAGTGTAGGGATGTCAGCACGGTCTTGTAAAAAGAAAGTGCGGTCCTCTTCAAAATTTTGGAAAAAACAAAAAATACTCCAAATCCTAAAAACTACCCAATCCCACACACATCAAGTAAAAACCAGAAACAATAAAACGTTTCTCAAGTCAAAGAAAAAGGAAAAGAAAAAAACCAAATTCAAGTCCCCAGCGGAGTCACCAATTTGTCGGCCGGATAAATCGTTCTTGCAAACAAGACCGATCTCCCTAGTATCAACAGATATATAACAACAAGAAGGACAAGCAAATCTATCTTTCTCTAAATAAATTATGATTCATTAATAAAAACCAAGAGGTGTTTTAGACCCTACCTTAAGTCCAACGCTAGTTTGTGGCAGCCACGCTTTGACCGTCCGAAAGAGTTTCCTTTTGAGAAACTGCAATCACAAACAAGCACACATCAAATAACACCTACATGGCTAATATAATAAATCATATTTATCATGGTGATCAAGGAATCCATGAAATAAACCATAAAACACAGCTTATTGAGAAAAATAAACTTGATTGTATTAACTTTGAAAATAGAAGAACTTTACAACCTTTGGTGCCTTGATGTTGTACAAGCTCCTCCCAGGGTTCAAAACAGGAATCTCCTCTACTTTGACAAGCCTCACACTCTTCCAAATGAGATCAACAAGGTATGCAATATTTCCTCACTTAAGCTCAATTAGGAAGACTAAGTTCCAGTAGCATTTCACCTCAAAAATCTTTAGCTCTCAACCTCCTCAGTAACCAGCCCAATGCTTCATTTTATAGTGCAAAGGAAGGAGGTTACAGGCCCACCTATGAAGGGATAGAGTCCTCCTTCAAAGGGATAAACTCCTCACATCAAGGGGTTAGCTCCTTAAGGTATGGGATGCATGAACCTTAAGGGAGCGAACTTGCGACCTCAAGATTCCTTCTAGAAGCTTCCAGAAATTACTCAAAGTGAGTTTTTAAGAATGTACTTGTGCCTTTTTTACTTTTATAGGGGTACGCACCCATTACACAGAGACAGAGTGGTCAGGTACGCAGGGAACATGACCAGTAGGTGCAGGACCGCAGGTAATGCTAAGAGAAAGTGCAGAACCAGAGTTTTAGAGACTTTTAAGGGCTTTCTCTTATTTTCAAGGCTTTACATGAAGAACTGAGGTTTAAGACTTGCAAAGGAGGAAAGTATGAGTGGTGATAGACTCACACCGATTGCATAATGCCATGGTGACAATATTTTGTGCAACAATACTAGACAGGTATCACAAGAGCCATATCCAACAACGTAAGTGTTGCCATGACTTGGTGCAAGACAAAACCAAGAGGAGGGTATAAGAAGGGTGCCTAAGTGATAGTGTAGGGTAGGAACATTAAGTCAGTAACCACATCACTAGGGATGTCGGGAAATGATTGTTGGGGTTGGGGTGTGTTTGACGAGCTCATCATGCACACTAGGGCCAAAGGGGGGCCTCTATTAGCAGCAGGTCTCTTAGGTGTGTTCCAAGCAATGATGACGGTTTGCAAGCAACGAGAGAGGGAGAGAGAAATAGAGGAAGGGAGAGAGAGATAGAGAGAGAGAGAGATTTTTTGAAGCATAGACTAAGTGATGGGGAGAGAGAGAGAGAGAGAGAGAGGGTGGAGAGTGAGATGAAGATAGAGCGAGAGATATATAGATAGATATGGAGATAGAGAGGGGTTGAGAGAGTGGTGGGGAGAGAGAGAAGGAGATGAGGATGGAGATAGAGAAAGAGCTATAGGGGAATATATAGGTACAAAGGGAGAGAGAGAAGGGGGCTAAGGGAGGGAGGGAATGGGGTTATGGGGAAAGAGGGGGAGAGAGAGTCATAGAGTGAGAAAAAGAGCGATGGAAAGAGAGATAGGTAGATATGGAGAGAGTAACATGTAAATATGGAGAGAGGGACATGTAAATATGGAGAGAGAGAGAGAGAGAGGAGTGGTGAGAAAAAGAGACAGATAAGAAGATAGGGAGGGACATAGATAGTGCTAGAGGGGGAGAGAGAGGGAGGAGGAGAGGTGTAAAGAGAGATAGTGGAGGTGAAGAGAGAGAGTGAGTGATGGGGGAGAGAGGGAAAGATATAGTGAGGGAGTGAGATAGAGATATAGATGGAGGCAAGAGAGAGGGGAAGAAGAGAGATGGAGAAAATAGTTAGGGATAGTGAGGGAAAAAAAGAGATACAAAGAAAAAGAGTGACAAGTAGTGAGAGAGTGTAATGGCCCTAATGTTTGTGAACATGGAAATATCAAATACACTCACCTAATTATATCCCTAGGTCAGCGATAAGGAAAAATTATGTAGGAGATCCATGGGAAATTTACCCAATTTTTTTTATTATTAAGTAAAAGGTTAAATAAATTAATAAAATAGAGGAAAAATTATTTTATTTTAAAAAGGGGAAAAAATCACTTAGGAGGAGGAAAGTGACTTCTTCAATAAAATAATATTAAAGGAATATCTAGAAGCTTGGAGAAGTTTCAATGAAACACTATAAAAGGAGGGAGCTCAAGGATTGAGCATTCTATTCAGTCATATCATTTTCTATTGGTGAAGAGCTCAGGTGAGTTCACTTTTGAGGATTTCAAGTCAGGCCCTCACTTTAGCTTTGGTGGTTTCCTTGGCACCCTAATTAGACAGCTTTCATCTTGGGTGGGCATCACTACCACCCTAGTGGATTTACTTCTTGTTCATTTAAGAGATTTGATCATAAGTTTGCAAAATATTATTTTATTCATAGTTTGCATTGCAAGTATGTCTTCCCATTCTCAAGGTCGAGGGCTATTCTTGTTTCAAGAGGAGAAAGTGCCAACGTTTGGAGTTGTCCCTTGAAGCAGTGATTTCAAAATTAAAGCATATAAATTCCAAGAATGAGAACATTGCGAACAAGGGTATCGATTTGCAAGAAAAAAAAAAAAGAGGTTGAGAATTCTATTGGGAGAAATGTAAATATAGAGAGGTCAGGAATCACTCTTCTTCCATCCATCAAGTCAGATCGGGGAGCTTCTATAGAGATTATTTGTGAACACATGGAGTCGTGGTTTTTCACCTGGAAGAGTGAGGGTTCTAAAGCTACATGGCACAAATTCTTCAGACTCCCATCAACTAGAATATTGAGCTATCACTGTGTAGAAAGGCTGGTTTGTTAATCCATTGGTTGTGGGTGTATTAAGCCAAATTACTTGTACCTTCTTAGTAATTCATGAGGCCAAAATTCTTGTGTGCTGGCAGCGATTATTGAGGTCGAATTGTTGCAAGTTTGGGATGGTTGAATACTTGAAGATAGATTTCCAAATTGAGCTGCAAAATTTGTTAGAGCAGACTACTTATTTCAGATAAGGGATTGAGTCACCCATTCTCATCTTTGTCTATAGGGGAGGCTCGAACCACTGGTGCATTTTCTTCATAATCGGTTCCAGTACTTCAACTTTATGGAGGTTGAATATTTTGTTGGTTGAAGCTCACTGTCTCAATTCCAGAAGAGGTTGTTCAATCATTGTCGTGTGCCAACTCTTGTTGTGCTCCATCACTAACAACACCATTGGGCTGAAAATCACATCTTCAATAGTTGATTAATTGAAAGGGTCAGAATTATTTGATTGGTAGCATGTATTCATCTTTAAAGTTGAGGGTCCTCCTAGGTTTTCTTCTCCAAATTATATTCTCTAGAAATTTCTCAAATAAAGATCAAAACTTGCCTCTTTCCATTAGTGTGCTAAATTGTTGGAAAAATTGGTGTATGGTTTCTTAAATGTATCTTCCATATTTTTCTATTTAAATGTTTGTGGAAAGTTGTAAAAGAAAATTAAAAGTATTTTTGGAAACATATGCTTGAAGAATTTTTAAATTTGCTAGAAGATTTGGTTGGTTCATTATAGTGGTATCAGAGCATTAATCTAGCCAGTTGTGGGTGATATTGTGGAGAGGAATTCAAGGACTAGAATTGAAAGTTGAAGGTAAGATGCTTCCAAATCATAAATTTGAAGATTATGACCAAGACTTCACAAACATGTTAGAACAAGATGAATAATGGCTATTATCAAAGAAAGAAAAGAGAAATTACAAGCTTAAAACTCAAGATCCTGAGCAGAAGTTGAGAAAACAAGAAAAACTGAAGAGGAAGACTTGGAGGTAGCTAAAGATCAAGAAGCCTGGAAAACAAAAATATGAAGAGTGTAAGGGTCTAGGAGCAGCAATGAAGTGTTTGGTATCAAATGAACATTTTTTATTGATGGTTTCAGTACACGAACACAAAAATTGCCTCAGTTGTTTAGACTTCAATGTGTCACTGACATGTTACTAACTTCAAAGGCACTGGTTTCCAAAGAGGCACTTAAAGTTGGACTTGTAGATGATGTTGTAGCTCAATAAGACCTTCTTGTAGCACAAGAAATTTATTAAGGAATTAGGTTGGAGGCATACCAAGATTTTACCATAACTTCTAAAGCAAAAGGACTCATACATGTTATTTTTGCTTGATGCGCATCTCTTAAGGGTCTTGGAATGAAGGCTTTTGTGATCCATATTGAATTAAGAAAACAAATTTTTCGGTAGAAATCACATCAAAGAAATTTTGCCGACGCATTTCGAACCATCCAGTGTGGTTCATCGTCAAGGCAAGATGAAGAAGTGGATCTTGGCACACGTTTAAATAGAGATCAATGTAGAGACCCTTCATTCAAATAACCAGTGTAGATAATATCGGCGAAATATCGCCGAATAGCATAAATATCGCGATATTTTCGGGAGTCCAAAATATCATCGAGAAATTATCGCGATATTTTCGATTCCCAAAAATATCGCGATATTTCCAAAATATCGGTGATATTTCGGCAAAATATCGTGCGACGATACAAAATATCGCCGAGCGTGTTTTTCCTCGGCTACAAAAAGGAAAATTTGGTTTTTTTCTTCATTTTTGTTTCTGAGTGTTGGAGAAGGAAGGAAAAGAGTTTTGTGGTGCTTGTCAAGGAGAGTTTGAAGATCAAACAACGATTATCACCACCAATTAAGATTTTTTTGTGGATCAAAGATTGAAGAATAGTGAAACAAACATCATTTCTTCCATTAACAGGTATGTTCTTAAAAACCCCTATGTTAATGATTTTTTCATAGATTTAGGGTTATGCTTGCTTGCCTCTTTGTCTACCAACATTTTGTTTTTTGGTTTTTTTCCATTTGCTATGATTTTCATGCCCATGAACCAATGCAAGGGTTTTCTCCGTATTTGGACAGCAAGCTTCATTTTATTTTTTTCAACTTTCTTATGCACCCTCTTATTGCCATTTTTCGTTCACATTGCAAAATGCAAATAATGTAGTAATTTTTTTTGAATGAAGTGGTTATTACTTATTATTTTTTCATTTTGTGTTGGGGGTTTAATGCCAATTTTTTGTTTTTTTGTGCCCTAGGTTTGAATTAGTTCAATACAAATGTCAAATATGCCAAAAGCCTTGGACCCATTTTGGGAGTATGGGGAGGTTGTTGGTGGGGCAAATTAGGCATATATATCATGCAACTTGTGTGGAACCAAGATGTCAAGAGGGGTTACACGATTGAAATACCATCTGGCTAAACTCTTTGCATATGATGTAGATGTAATGCCTTGTATGGTTTCTAGTGCAGAGGTTATACAAAAAGCTCGTGAAGCAATTGTTGAACAAGACAGAAATAAAGCTACTAGGGAGAGGCCAATGGTCTCAGATAGATAGCTGCTAGTTTTATTTGTTTTGCAACTTTTGCTACATATAAGTTTATAACTCATGATGATGAAATACTTTTAAAGTTTTATATATGTGATGTTATTTTGTTTGAGTCCTTGATGGGACAATTATCACTATCAGGGATCAGCATGATATGTGATGTTATTTTGTTTGAGTCCTTGATTGGACAATTATCAGGGATTAGTGGGATTTGATATCGCCTTTGAAGTTTGATCATGATGTATCATTTCTATTTGACATCATATATATCAATGCCTTCTTCATATTTATGTGCCAATGTGTTTAGTTCATGTTGTTATTGCTTTATATGTTTAGAAATCTGAAAAAAAAAATGAATATATTATGCATTTTCTATGCTTGTTGATATTTGCCGATATTTTTGCCGATATTGCCGATAAGATATCTTCTAGACCCTCGTCGATATTTTCCCGATACCGATATTATCAACACTGCAAATAACAGCCATAATAAACCACTAGTTTATAAAAAAGAATATTATTTAGTTTATAGCATCAATTATATTAAATAGAATCAAGAAATAGGTAAAAGTTTGAAATAAATAACAAATATTCAAAGTCAAACAAGGAGCCAGGTCAAAAATATATAAGAAGCCAAAAAACTACTAGTTTAAGAATAAAATTATTTAATTTGTAGCATTAAGTAATAGTACCCAATAATATTAAATAAAATCAAGAGATGGATTAAGGAAAAAATTAAATATGGACTAAGAAAAAACAATTAGAACCCAAGAGAGTTGCCAAAAAATATAACCAAAGGAGTCAAGACCCTAAAAACTAGAGTCAAGACTCTATTATTCAAAAAATAAAATAATGAAAAACTCATAAAATAAAATCAAAATAAGAAAGACAAGTCAACTATAAATTAAGTGGTTAAGGCACTACAAATAAATCAAGGAGCAGAGAAAAATGAATAAAATAAATAAAGTCTAACGAAAAAAATACATAAAGAAAATAAAAATAATTAAAAGAGCTCACAATAATCAAGAGGATAAAGCATAATAGATGAAAGAATAATTACTGACAAAATAAACTACAAAAGAAGATAGAAAACCCTATATAGACAAAGAACCTATATTGATTTAAAAGATGTCATAGTTAAAAGATGCTTTTATGGCTTTGAGTAAATTCCATCATAAACATTTAGAGTAATTCATTGAGACTTGTATCAGACTGCCTCTTTGAGTAAATTCCATCATAAACATTTAGAGTAATTCATTGAGACTTGTATCAGACCGCCTGAACTATGCATTGTAACAAAGTTTATGTCTAGTCAAGCTGCATTCTTGAGAAAGTTGTTGCCCCATGGTAATCCAGAGATCATGATTAAGCTCCACGGACAAGGATGTATTTTTCATAGTAAACAAAATATGTGTGGAAAGGCGTGTTTGGAGATGGCTTCATCTGATGGGAGTGTGCAACAACAAAACTTTTCAAACCTCCCATCTGCAACCCGTCCAACAAATGCATCACAGGAGACTTTGTGGCTTCTGTAAGACATTCTACAGTTTCAACAATGATTCTTCAGGCGGAATAAACTCAAAGAATCATTAAATCTTAATACCCAGGGATACGAGTTACCTCCAGCCATTGGTGATGTTCTGATGGAGGCCACAGTCCACTTGCTTGCTTCTTCTTCAGCACTCCAGCTACAATCCAAGCAAAAGAAAAAGAACACAATAATTCTGAAGGCACTTCCAAGCTCTGCTATCTCAGCTAGATGGTGTAAAACTGAAGGGGGTTGAGGGATAAGCTTGGGGACCAAACAGATGTACATATAGCTAAGCTTCCATCAAGCTTCTAATAGCTATGTGTTAGATGTCCCACAAATCAAGGCAGAGAACTCGAATCAAAGTGATGGACCACTATAGTAGCTCCTAATAATAAATTTAGTAATTGCAGTTGCCTTTTCTTAACTTAAGGAAACTACTGCAGTTGGTTTCCATAAGTTAAGGAAAGACTGCAACTCCATAATTGTAGGCAGCAATTTGTGCAAAACTTAATGGAGCTAACATTCTCCCACTTGGTCCATACTTCCAAACTTAATGTCTCAAAAACCATTGATAATATTTATTAAGTAATAGATACATGAATCATGGCGATAATTCCTCTAATGACGAGTATTATCTTCCATGTATTACTATGTATTTATTCTTATTATAATTTATGTGGCAACAATTTCTTAATGAATAAACCTTATGATTATTCTTGGTCCTTCTTAAATGAATTTTCTCAAATCATCTTAAGGTGCACATAAATATGAGAAAAAACATCACAATAATTAAGAATTTCATCAAAATAACATTGTCCATACAATGAAAAACTTCATAATGGAACCAAGTCCCATATTCAATACATGATCCTTGAATTTAAACGGTGGCATGCCCTTAGTCAAGGGATCAGCGATCATTAACTCAGTGCTAACGTGCTCAATGACCACTTTCTTTTCTTTAACACGTTCCCTTATAGCTAAATACTTAATGTCGATGTGTTTATTTCGACTCCCACTTTTTTAGCCATAAAAACAGCAGCTGAATTATCACAATATATTCTCAATGGCTTAGATATAGAATCCATAATTCTAAGCCCAGAAATGAAATTCCTAACCCATACACCATGTAAAGTAGCCTCAAAACAGGAGACGAACTCGGCTTCCATAGTGGAAGTGGCAATCAAGGTCTGCTTGGCACTCCTCCATGATACAGCTCCACCGGCCATCATAAAAATGTATCCTGATGTTGATTTGCGTGAATCAACACATCCAGCGAAGTCAGAATCTGAGTAGCCAATCACTTCCAAGTTGTCCGTCCGTCTATACATAAGCATGTAGTCTTTGGTTCCTTGAAGGTACCTCATAACTTTCTTTGCAGCTCTCGAGTGGTCTAAACCTGGATCACTCTGATATCGTCCCAACATTCCTACACAAATGCAATCTCAGGTCTTGTGCAGACTTGAGCATACATTAGGCTTCCGACAGCAGAAGCATATGGAATGTTCTTCATTTGTTCCCTTTCAAGGTTGTTCTTCGGGCATTGGTTCAAATTGAACCTATCACCCTTCACAATGGGAGCTACACTTGGTGAACAATCCTTCATCTGAAATCTCTCTAAAATTTTATTAATATAGGTTTCCTGGGACAGACCCAAGATGCCTCGAAATCTGTCTCTATGGATCTTAATGCCAATGACATAAGATGCCTCACCCATATCCTTCATATCAAAAATTTTAGAGAGGAATTGTTTCACCTCATGTAGCAAACCCTTATCATTGGTTGCTAGCAAAAGATCATCCACATATAAAACAAGAAAACAAATTTTACTCCCACTAACCTTCAGGTATATACATTGATCCATAATGTTTTCTACAAAACCAAAAGAAGAAATTACATTATGGAATTTCAAATACCATTGGCGGGATGCTTGTTTTAAACCATATAATGACTTCTTGAGCTTGCAAACCAATTGCTCACCATCACTAGAGGGGAATCAATGAAGATGTGTTATTAATGAAGAAGTGTTATCAATCATTAATGAAGAAGTGTTATTAATGAAGAAGTGTTAATAACCATCATCTTTTAGTGCCAGTGTGAACATGCATTGAATCATATGTGACATTGTTTTGTAAATTAATGCAGTAAAGACCATTAGACAAAATACCATTCCCAACATAATCAGATTTATAGAATAGACTGAAATATTTTTCTGAAAAGTTTAAGGAATATCCAAAAAAGGTACAAGCCTTGAAACTGAGATCAAGTTTCTAGAAAAACTTGAAACATAAAAGGTCTTTTCTAACTCCAAAACAAAGCCACTACTTAAAGTTAAATAACATGTTCTTATAGCTTCCACATGCGAGCCCATCTTGTTTCCTGATAAGATGCTTTGCTCACTTCCCACTGGCTTCCTTAGGTTTCGCAAACCCTTTGTCTGCAAGCCATTTCTGAAATTTGGCGCATTCCTTCTTCATGTGTCCCTTCTTCTTACAGAAAAAACAATTGGAAACCTTCTTGATATCGGCTTGGGGAGGTACTTTACCTTTCCCTTTCCGATTGGCTTGAGATTTGCCCTTTCCACGCGTTGCCAGCATTGCACTCTCTCCCAGTTCCATCACCAGTCTTTCTTCCTCTTGAACACACATGGTCATGAGTTCATTAATTGACCATTTATCCTTATGTGTGTTGTATGAGATTTTGAAAGGTCCATATTGGTGCGGAAGGGTGTTCAGGATGTAGTGCACTAGGAAGGACTCCGATATTTCAACCTCGAGTTTCTTCAATTGAGCCACAGTGTCCCTCATCTGCATGATGTGCTCGCGCACACCTTTCACACTAGTGAGCCTTAGGGATGAGAACTTCATGATTAGGGTGCTTGCTAGTGCCTTGTCTGAAGAGATGAATTGTTCATCAATGGCCTTCAACAAGTCTCGGACCTTGTCATGCTGATCAACGGAACCTCGAATACCAGCTGAAATTTTAATCTTAATGAACATCATGCTTAGACGATTGGATCGCTCCCATCGTTCATAAAGCGCGATGTCTGCTGCAGTGCTGGTATTAGTGAGTGCCGATGGTTCATCTTTCCTGATAGCATAATCTATGTCCATCCACCCTAAATGAAGGAGAATCCTCTCCTTCCAAATCTTGTAGTTATCTCCCTTAAGTTCAGGAATGTCACAACGAATTTCAGAGAAATTTGCAGGTTGTACTACTGCATCAAAATAAAGAATCACATGCTTATGTTAAAATTGAGGCTTAATAAACTTTCATGTTTTACCAATGTAAATCATGCTAAAAAGAATTGAATCAAATGACATAAAAATTGCCTGTGGGCTAAATTTTTAATTCAAACAGATTCAATAAAACTTTATGATAAAATTTATTAATTCATAACTCATGTGGGTAGGTTATGAAATTTTATCCTAATTAATTACATAAATATAATAAAGATTCCTGTGGGATAAAATTCATTATATTCAGTGTAAATCATGCTAAAAAAGAATTGAATCAAATGACATAAAAATTGCCTGTGGGCTAAATTTTTAATTCAAACAGATTCAATAAAACTTTATGATAAAACTTATTAATTCATAACTCCTATGGGTAGGTTATGAAATTTTATCCTAATTAATTACATAAATACAATAAAGATTCCTGTGGGATAAAATTTATTATATTCAGTGTAATTAATTACAATTTAATGTCTAAATAAACTTTATGTGATCTTATCAAACAAAATATATAATTTTATTTAATTAAAGATGTTGTGGCTATTCTCTAATTAATTAAAATTATATGGATCACTAGAAATTATTTTGCTACATAAACAAAACTTAACCAGAGAGAAAAATAATGTTTACTGAAAGGAGTAAGTCAAAATGACATAAACTCCATATAACTGTAATAATTTTCCAGCAAAATCAAAATCAAGGTTAAAGCAGTCAGCATTACCGAAAATGACTACAAATTTGATTGTTCAATTTATAAACTTAACCCGGAGATTGACTGAAGCAGCGTTGATCTACTTTGCACTTGCATAGCAAATGCAGTTCGAAGGCTAGCTGGCTTGACTTCAGGCTCTGTCCTTAAGTTTATAAAACAACAAAAATTGACCAGCAAACAAGCTATTTTGGTCACATGATAAAATTAAAATCAAATTTACATTCCTTAGTCTAACTGTCCCATAATTTATTTAAGACTAATTCTTAAATTAATTACAAAATGGGCTCTAAACAATTTGCAAACAAAAACTGCAAATTTGAAATATTCAAAATAAAAGACTAAACCATTTCAAATATCGAAATATTGAAATATTTAAGAATTCATAAACCATTTCCTTAAACATGACTCATATCAATAACCTTTCTTAACTCCCTCTACAACTGCATGATATGGTATATCATGATCCTTAAAAAGACAACTCGGCATCTACAAGGCCTTGCCTAAACAGTGTGAGATTCAACCGAGCTTGTAGCTTCAAAGTAATGTCATGCTTCTGAACACACAGGTTTGTTATTTAAAGTATGGCAATTTTATAATGATTTATACATTAAAAACAGCAAATTGTCATCCATCGACCACTAATTGAACTGTAAGAAAGGGGAACTTGCTATGCCGAGAGGGAGATTCTAATCTTGTAGGAAATCTTGAATGGTGTGCCAAACAATAAATCGACATTAACTTTGCACCAGTGAGTGACAGGCAGTTTGGTCCAGATGGGTTAAAAACCTGTTCTTGGAATAATACAGCGTGCAAATCAATGTCATCGGTGAATATGTCCAATCTGGTTGAGATTATTATGGTATTTGATTATTTGAGTCAATAAATTTTAGTGTTCCTTAATGAAGACATCCTTGGCAAAATAAGGTAGTGTTAAGAGTTATAGCAACAGCCCCAGATTGCAGGTAAACGGCGTCTATGAACCAAAGGCTACATAATTAATTTCCCGTGTAGACACCGCAGCTCGACCAAAAACAACACAACCGAAACCAGCATCGCAGACAAACTGATGGGATCTGGAGAACCAGGAATTGGTCTACAAAATCCTAATTTCATGGAAGCATATGCAAATTTAATTTAATTCGAATTTTTTTTTATTGATGTCCACTGGTGGTCAGAAATGGCCAATGAGGCTTCAAAAGGTACATTAATACAATATGAAATGAGAGTCTGCCTAGTGCACTCCAGCAAAGCTAAGTATCATAAGCCATGAAAACTCAAGGAAGTCAATGGATACATCATAATCGCAAAATTCCTAAGCAAACTTGGATAACATTTAGAAGCGTAAACGATCTAGATATTTTTCACGATTTGCATGCTAAAAAATTATATCAAAATGCAAAAATTGACATTTGAAAATATAATAAGAGAGAAAACGCCAACAGCAGCCCCAGATATCACAAAGGAAAAAAATGGATCACAATTTGCCAAAAATGAACAAAACATATCGGAAACTGATCAATACATGTCGTAAAATAAAATAATAATATGCGTTGCCAAAGAAGAACCTCAACGCTGCACCGTGCTCTGAACTCGCCTTGCTGTAATTCCTTCAAATTATTTCACATGAAAAATCTAGAGAACACTTCTAATATAACGAGAGCATATGTTATAATTAAGCGTATGATTGTTTTCTTGTAATGCAGGGTCGCCACTGGTTGAGGGACGTTCAGATGCACAGAAAGACAAAGGGTGGCGAGAGCACACCAAGGTAGAGATAATAGAGGCTGGATGTGTAGATCGTGTACTTTTACATGATTCTTATGGTTGCGCAATCTTCAGCATAAATAAAATTTCTAATGCTATTCGAATCGCACACCAAGGCAGAGGTAAAACACGGCTCTGATACCAAATGTAAGACATTCTACAGTTTCAACAATGATTCTTCAGGCAGAATAAACTCAAAGAATCATTAAATCTTAATACTCAGGGATACGAGTTACCTCTAGCCATTGGTGATGTTCTGATGGAGGCCACAGTCCACTTGCTTGCTTCTTCTTCGGCACTCCAGCTACAATCCAAGCAAAAGAAAAAGAACACAATAATTCTGAAGGCACTTCCAAGCTCTGTTATCTCCGCTAGATGGTGTAAAACTGAAGGGGGTTGAGGGATAAGCTTGGGGACCAAACAGATGTACATATAGCTAAGCTTCCATCAAGCTTCTAATAGCTATGTGTTAGATGTCCCACAAATCAAGGCAGAGAACTCGAATCAAAGTGATGGACCACTATAGTAGCTCCTAATAATAAATTTAGTAATTGCAGTTGCCTTTTCTTAACTTAAGGAAACTACTGCAGTTGGTTTCCATAAGTTAAGGAAAGACTGCAACTCCATAATTGTAGGCAGCAATTTGTGCAAAACTTAATGGAGCTAATAGCTTCTACCTCGTACCATTTTGGATCCAACAGAATTCGAAAAGCTACTCGATTCAACAAAAAAATTCTTGCATGGAAAATGCAAAGACTCATTACCCGCATTTTTTTATATGAAGCCAAGGTTCAAGGAAAAATTGGAATTACACACGTAAAATGGTCTAGAATGGAAAGAAATTATAATGTGTTTGTTCTCAACCTTGTTGAACCAAGTATTAAATACTTATTCCATTCTTGTGATAAAAAAATTCTCTTGCAAACCCATGTTAATGCTTGTTGATCAACTAATTAACAGGATGGGGGATGTATGTTAAATAACTTCATTGTATGTAAAGCCTAAGAATTTTCTCAGAGAAAATCAGGTCTACATCATGGATTCTGGACTTGTAAAATAAAATCGAAATGCTACTAATCATATGCATGATTCCTATATGGAAAACAAAAATCTCACTAGTATTGCTTGCTATGCTAGTATCAATACCTACCTGGGGATAGAAAAAAACAGGAGAAATGATCTAATATTGCAATAACTCATGGAATACCTGATCATAAGACTTGCTCATTACGAGCAAAATGGCCATTCAAAGTACAAGGAAAGTGGGTCACATATTCGAAAGTGTTATGATGAAGGCATATTAAAGAGTCTTTTTTAAAAGGGTTTGAAAATATTTATTAGAAAAGGAAAAGTTCGTGTGCAAAAGTGATTATGAAAATTTTAGAAGACCTCGTTTGAAGTTCTTTTCCAAAGGGTTTATTTCTAAAAAGATTGATTTAGAGTGGAAAGTTGGGTGATAAAATACTTTTATCAAAAGGTTTATGGTGCATGGTATAAAGTTCTATAAAATATTTTTTGGGGAGATTTTTGTAAAGTGATTAAAAAAATGAGATTTTTTAAAGTGTTTTTTTATTTTTTTTTATTAAGAAAATTAAAAGGAAGGTTTTATTGGAATTGATTTTTTTATTTTATCAAGAGAATAAAAAAAGAAAAGTGTTTTTATTGGCAAGAGAATTTAGGGCTCTATAAAAGTTTGTCCGCTTACAAAATTATTTGGCTTTTGTCAAGCATGATAGTATTTCGAGTGAAGATTGTGCCTTACAGGGGGCACATATTGAAAATCATATTTTTTTTCGAGGGTGATTTGGAAGACAACCTCATGCAATCAGCAAAGTAGCTATAAAAAAGGAATGACAGCAGCCATGGGTTGCAAAGCGCGACTAAAGAAGACTAAGAAAAGGAATTGAAAAGAAGAGGCAGAGATTGTTGTCGTGTTTAGAAAGGTTCAGGTTGCAATCGAAGAACTGAGAAGTCTAGCAAAAGATGAAGAAGAATTTGGTGCAAGGGGGAGTGACATGCAGTAGAAGGTTATGTCACAAGCAAAGAAGTCAACCGCAGATATGAGAGTAGATCAGCAAGCATCTCAAAGTAAAACAAAGCTTGGAGAATCCCACTCAAAAGTGGATGATGGTTGTCAAGACCATAAAATTGAAACCCATTATGCAAGCATGCATATGGATGAAGAAGATGCAACAAATATTGAAGAGAGAGAAGCAGGAACCTTTGTATGTGAAGCAGAGAAAGAGCATATAAATGCTCAAGGAATCCATTGTAATGTGGATGATGACAGCAAAGTGAGATGTGAATTGGTGCAACTAACAACAGTTGATGGATTTGGTGAAGTTGAAATTGTCAATGAAATTGGCAATGAGCACATGCATGCTTGGATATCCCACCATAGTGTGGATGAACATTATGTTGATGATATGTGTGCTTTCTTTTTGAAACGGGGATTGATTGTGGCAATATGATAAGCGTCATGTTTGATGAAGAATTAAACGTTGAAGCTACCACTATATCAACAAGATATGAAGCAGTTGGAACTGCCCATGAAGCAGTTAGTGATCTAGCAGCAGTTCATGATCAAGAACATGATAAAGTGATTGAAGAGTTTTTTATCAAAATATCCACTAACCACATAATAGTGGAAGATAGTTTCAGTGAAGTTGAAAAGAAGACAAACAAGGAAGAGGTAGAGCATGAATCTCTCACTAAAGAGCATAATAAATATATTTTTAACATTTTTTTTTAATATGCAGGCGTTCAAAATAACATGGGCAAAAAAGTTGAAAACAAGGTTGTTAATAAATTTGATGCAGATTTGAAGGTCATTGAAGAATGGATTCAGAAACCAATAAAACAAATTGATGCAAGTCTTAAAGAAGTGGATGGAATAAAAGAATTGAATGAAATTGTGAATATTGATCTTGAGTGTGCAGAATATAGGAAAAAAGCAGCAGTACCTAATGATGAAAGTGAAAGGGATGTTTCTGGACACAAAGATGAATGCATTGAAACCATTTTTCAGCAATGGAGTCAAGAAGAAATAAGATTATGATATCCATAAATATGGTAGAAATAAAGTTAGGAATATGAAACACAAGAAGCAAAGCAAAGAAGACAATTTGAAGATGCAATGTTTTGGTAGCAGTCCATAGTTGAACGAATATTTGAAGAGGAAGTTGTAGAAAACATGATCCAATTTTCTTTTAGAACAAGTTCAATACAAGTCAGAGGAAAATTGCAGAAGCAGCAAGTGAATAAAGCCTAGATGAAAGGCAAAGGAGACAAAACATAAATTCACACACAAAACACACGAATTGTGGCTCTTCTATTGATCACACAAAATTTGATTCTTACAATGAACCCGGTAAAGGGTATTTAAACCTTTTCGATTAGTGACTCGCCTAAAATATCTTAACATGCACACACACTTAACTCAGTTAACTCACACTCTAAATATGGACTTCACCTAACACTTCATCCATCACTTGACTTGACTCAATGCTTAGTTAACTGACTCTCTAATTTTAGCCAACTCCTCATGCGGGAGTAATTACAATTTCCAACACTTCCCCTTAATTACGACCGTATGACTCAACATAACTCAAACATGACTTAAATTGACTCAATTATCATTGAAACATGTGTGTTGGTCTATGTCTCAGCTAGGCTTACAATGACTCAAAACTTTTACTATTTTTCATTTTCTTTTTCTCTTCTTCCAAGATATATATCCTCGAAATTGCTTCATCCTCTGTTGAACTTTCTTGATGTAGGCTTTATTCACTTGTTGCTGTTCCAATTTTTCTTTGACTTGTCTTGAACTTGTTCTGAAAAATAATTGGATCATGTCTTCTAAAACTTCCTCTTCAAATTTTCGTTCAACTATGGACTACTGCCAAAACATTACATCTTCAAATTGTCTTCTTTGATTTGCTTCTTGTGTTTCATATTCCTTACTTTCTTTCTGCCATATTTTTGGATAGCAGAATCTTATCTCTTCTTGACTCCATTGCAGAAAATTGGTTTCAATGCATTCATCTTTGTCTTCAGAAACGTCCATGTCATTCTTTTCACTTTCATCTTTAGGTACTATTGTTTTTTTCATGTAATCTGCACACTCAAGATCATTATTCATCATTTCATTCAATTCTTTTATTCCAGCTACTGCTTTAAGACTCGCATCAATTTGTTTTATTGGTTTTTGAATCCATTCTTCAATGAGCTTCAAATTTGAATTAAATTTATTGACAGCCTTGCTTTCAACTCCTTCTCCCATGCTATTTTAAACACCTACATATTCAAAAACAATGTTAAAAACATTTTTAATATGATTCTCTTTAGTGAGAGCTTCCTGCTCTACATATGCCTTCTTTTCAACTACATGGAGGTTGTCTTCCATTGTTATGTTTTTAGTGGATATTTTCATTAAAAATTCTTCAATCACTTTATCCTATTCTTGATCATTAACTGTTGCTAGATGACATACTGATTCATGAGTAGTTCCAACTACTTCATATCTTGCTGCTACACTGGCAGCTTCAACCTTCAATGTTTCATCAAATATTGCACTTACCATATTGCCACAATCAATCTTTGTTTAAAAAAGAAAGCACATATATCATCAACATAATTTTCATCCACACTATGGTGGGATATTTGAGCATGCATGTTCTCATTGACAATTTCAACTTCACCAAATCCATCAATTGCGGTTAGTTGCACCAATTCACATATAACTTTGCAGTCATCATCCACATGTGTCTCATCGCAGTGGGATTCATTGTCCTTTGTATCATCCACATTACAATGGAGTCCTTGAGCATTTATTTTCTCTTGCTCTTTTTCACACACAGAAGCTTCAACTTCTCTCTCTGCAATCTTTGTTGCATCTTCTTCATCCATATGCATGCTTGCATAATGGGTTTCAATTTTATGGCCTTGACATCCATCATCCACTTTGAGTGGGGTTCTCCAAGCTATATTTTTCTCTCAGAGTCTTTCTCATATACTCTCAGATCTACAATTGAATTCTTTGCTTGTGACATAACCTGATGTTGCATGTCGCTCCCCCTTGCACCTTCAACGTTTCAAGGTTTGATGAATTCAATTTTCAAACCATTCCTTAGAAAATTTGTGTTAGTATTTTTTGATGATATACTAATCTACAGCAAGTCTTGGAAGGATCATGTTGAACATGTTGACAGGGTGCTACAACTATTGGAGGAGAAACAATTATATGCAAAAAGATCCAAATGTTTCTTTGGAGTACAAGAGGTGGAATATCTGGGTCATATTGTATCTCATGAAGGAGTTAAGGTAGACCCTAGCAAAATTAAAGCCATTAAGGAATGGAAAATTCCCACATCCATAAAGCATCTGCGAGGATTTCTCGGGTTGACAGGGTATTATCGCAAGTTTGTTAAGAATTCTGGGAGAATAACAGCACCTCTAACAACATTATTGAAGAAAGATGCATTTTCATGGACTCCAGAAGCAACAAAGGCATTCGAACATCTTAAAGAGGCAATGTGCCAAGCACCGATCTTAGCTACACCGGACTTCACAAAAACCTTTATTGTGGAATGTGATGCTTCAGGAAATGGAATTGGTGTTGTTTTAATGCAAGATGAAAGACCCATTGCTTTTGAAAGTGTCCAATCAAGGGAAAGCTTTTACACAAAGCTATTTATGAGAAGGAAATGTTGGCAATACTCCATGCACTTAAGAAATGGCGGCCCTACCTAATAGGAAGACACTTCAAGGTAAAAACGGATCATGATAGCCTTAAATACTTTTTAGAACAAATATTATCCTCTGAAGAACAACATTATCCTGTTGGGTTATGACTTTGAAATCATCTACAAAAAAGGGAAGCAAAATGTGGTGGCAGATGCACTCTCAAGAAAGGATGAGGATGTGGAAGCGTTGTTGTGCGCCATTTCTATTATCCAACCAGATTGGATAAATGAAGCAAGGGAGGAATGGAAGAATGATGAAGAAGTGTGGGCACTTATTCGAAAGTTACAACAAGATTCCAGTATGTCTGATACATTTAGCTGGAAAAATGATTCGTTATGGTACAAAGATCTCTTATACCTCTGTAAGAATTCCCAGCTAAAACAAAAGATTCTTATGGAATTGCACACTTCTCGCTTAGGAGGGCACTTAGGATTTTTAAAAACTTACCACAGGGTTAAGAAGGAATTTTTTTGGGATGGCCTTAAATCAGATATTCAAAAGTTTGTGGTGGAATGTTTGGTTTGCCAACAAAATAAAGTTGAAACAATTAAGACATCAGATCTATTACAACCTTTATCCATTCCAAGCCAACGTTGGGAGGAGGTTTCAATGGATTTTATCACAGGTTTACCCAAATCTGAGGGAAAGAGTGGCATCATGGTGGTAGTTGAAAAACTTACCAAGTATGCACACTTTTGTGCATTATCACATCCATTTAAAGCCAGTACAGTTTCTATTGCATTTATGGAAACAATTCAAAAGCTACATGGAAACCCAAAGATTATTGTAAGTGACAGAGATCCCATTTTCACTGGAAATTTTTGGACAGAATTATTTTCTTGTCTTGGTACTCAGTTATCTCATAGCTCATCTTATCATCCTCAATCTGATGGGCAAACTGAGACAGTAAACAAATGTTTGGAAGGATATCTTCGTTGCTTTGTATCTGATAAACAGACACAATGGGTCAAATGGTTGCCTCTGTCTGAATGGTGGTATAACACTTCCTTCCGTACAGCAAAAAAAATGACCACATTAATGGCACTTTATGGGTATCAGACACCATCCATCACATCATATTTAAGAGAAAATTCTAAGGTTCAAGCAGTGGAACATCACATTGAACATCAACAACAAGTCCTCCAACTCTTAAAGGATAACCTCGTGTTGGAACATAATAGAATGAAACAACATGCAGATCAACATCATAGCGAAAGAAGTTTTGATGTAGGTGATTGGGTATTCCTACGGCTACAACCATATAAGCAAATGTCCCTTAAGCAAGCTAAGAAGGATAATAAATTATCACCAAAGTATTACGGTCCATACAAGGTGTTGCAAAAGATTGGTACTATGGCATACAAATTGGAGCTTCCTGTAGCTTCTCGATTGCACTCAGTTTTCCGTGTTTCATGTTTAAAGAAGGTTATAGGCGACAAGCTCCCAGTTCAAACAATATTGCCAGAACTTGACGAGGAAGGAAAAATTATATTGGAACCGGAAGCAGTCACAGAAACAAGAACTCGACAACTACGAAATCGATCAATTTCGGAGTATCTTATCAAGTGGAAGAACTTATCCACTGAAGATTCCACATGGGAGGATGAGAATTTTATACAGAAGCATCCAGAACTTCTCAAGCGTTGAGGACAACACTTTTTTGAAGGAGAGGGGCATGTTGGGTCCCTATAATACTCGTGATTACCCCATTACTATTGTAATTGTACCCCTTATTAATATTTTTATGCCCCTATTATTCCCATATTGTTATTACTATACCCCATAGAATCCCCCTATTGTTATTTTTGTGGCTTTATATTATTATTGTTAGGACGGCTGGGTTATATTGTGACTCCTTAGACTCCTATATATAGAAAGGAGCTTTTGTCATTTGAATCATCCAAGAATTGTTCATTTATGTAATGTAAAGGAGGTTGCCCCCTCGAAGAGGCTGAATTCTAAGGCATTGATCTATCTTTTTCTTGAGCTGGTTTCATAACACGCTCCCCCTTGCACCAAACTCTTCTTCCAGGAACTTCCATGCTTCCTTGGAAGTTGCAGCTTTTGCTACATTGCACAAACACTTCTCATCCAATGCTTGTTTTATAAAACTCAATGCTAAAGCATCACATACTCCATCATATGGGTTATTAGACCCATACTCAATTAACACTTTAGCTCTAATATAATTCAACATCTTGATAACCCAATGATCAAAATATTCACCTGTAAACATAGGAGGTGGTAGCAGATTAAAGCTACACCAATCACCCTTTATTTCTTCTTTGTCTTCTACTATACTTCTTAGTTCCTTGGCTACAGCCTGAACCTCTCTAACCATGGCAATGATCTTTGCCTCTTCTTTTCGATTTCTTTTCTTAATATGCTTCAATTGCGCTTTGTGACCCATTACTACGGTATTTCCTGATTACATGAGGCTATCTTCCATATTGCCCTCGAAAGAAAATATAATTTTCCATTTGTGTCCCCATAAGGCACAATGTTCACCCAAAACACTGTCATGCTTGACAAACAAAAAACAAAAAAAATCGCAGATGGACGAACTTTTGCAGAACCCTAAATTCTCTTACCAATAAAAATCATTTTCATTTTTGTATTCTCTTGAGAAAATAAAACAAAATCAATTCCAATAAAACCCTCCTTTTATTTTTTTTTTAATTAAAAAAATCAAAAAATCACTTAAAAAACTCTGTGTTTATTCTTTTAAATCACTTTAAAAAAAATCCCCCCAACAAAAGCTTTTATTAACCTTTATACCATGCACCATACACTTTTTAATAAAAAGATTTTATCACAACTTTTCACTCTAAATAAATATTTTTCGAAATAAGCCCTTTCGAAAAGAACTTCAAACAAGACCTTCTAAAATTTTCTTAGGCCTTCTAAAATTTTCATAAACCCTTTTTCGCTCGTGCTTTTCTTTTTTTAATAAATATTTTCAAAACCTTTTAAAAAATACTCTTTAATATGCTTTTTTTTTTTCGCTAAAGCAAGAGTCAATCCTTCTACTTCTTTAAAACTTGAAATATCTTACATAGTATACACCTTTCCAAAAGGAACTGTGGGCCATGGAACAACCAACCTCTACTAGCCGATGGCCCCGAGCTAAAGGTTAAACCAAACTGCAAAGTCCACAAAACTGCTAATTCCCCAAAAAAGTAAACAAATTAACTCGTGAAATTAGGAGACGGACCCGGAGAGGAAAATAGGGAAACCCCAAAATGGATTTCGGGTCCGGAAGGGGGATAAGTCTCTCGAGTATCAGGAGCGCATGAACGCCACCTATTTCCATCCAAACACAAAACCTACTCGAAAGACATTTTGTCGTGATCTGTGCAACTAAACTTGACCGTTGATCCTCCCTACCAGATCCTACGGCGGAGGATAATATCGCTTTGACAAGTAGCCCACAGGATACGCATACTGTGGCCACCGTGGACCCATAAACAAGCCCTCTTATTTCTGACTGTGGATCTGTCCTGCCAGATCCAACAGTCCAGGACCATATCGCACAGGCCTAACCTTCTAAAGAATAACGTGCGATGAGGGTGGTATTGCAATCTTGTACCATGCCACGTGTAGTGCGGTGAGTGGAATCGCTCCCAACTCCACAAAACCACTTCCTGCGCTAAGGGTGTGCGATGGACGTCAAACCACCTCCCGGGTTGAATTGAGACCGCCGAATGGAAAATAGGGGAATACAGGCTGCCGGGAAAGCAGGATATCCGATCCCTTTCAGCAACCCTCCTCCGCTGACGAAAGAATCGGGGAACTTCGCTATTTGGCACATCGTCCGTGGAACTGTATCTGCACATCTGCCTCCATCTGACTCTTCTGAGACTAATCTGTCGAAGGCCGGGGAGACCGACGAAAACCTTCATCTCCATAATGAACCTGTTTTGGCTACAAAACTGCATACATAAACCGAATCAACAAGACACCGCTCTCGTGTCATTGTATCAAAACACCATTATATCCTCGTTTGCCTGATCGTGACATTGTGTCTTCAATCTAAATAGAGGCATCTCAGGCCATTTCAGCACCACCCTACTTTTAGTACTAAGGACTCCTTTATTAGCCAAATATTTGCCAATTTGTTAGTTGTTCTTCTCACATGGTTGAAACTCATCGTGGGGACTCCCTCGAGATGAAGCTGGATTCTCTGAAAGACCTGGAGCAGTCTCCAATGTTTAGAGACTTTTTCTGGCTCCGTGCCATAGCTTGTTCTTTTGACTAAGTTTATGATTAACTCATAGTCAGCCTCGACTATGACATTTTGTAGATTATCCTGTTTCAGAAGTTCTAAACATTGCTCAAGAGCCATAAGTTCTGCCATATTGTTAGTGGCTCTACCCAAATGGCCATGAAAAATACAAAGGATACTGCCATTATCATCCCTAAGTACCCCGCCACAACCAGCAATACCTAGGTTTTCTTTGGAAGCCCCATCAATGTTGAATTTCAAAAACCCTGAGGGGGAGGATACCAATAATCCAATTTAGAAACCATCCTCAAAACCTTTCTGTCCAGGCCTTGTGGAGTAAAACCTTTCATCATAACACTTTTGAATCATTTTGAAATGAAGCTTTGACATTTACCTTTTCACGCATCAGTGCTCACAACCATGCAAGGGTTGTTCACGACTGTTGTGCATTCAACTCTTTGGTGACTTATGCTCTGTGGCAGCCACCACACTTTCTATCTGTGACTCTTGTGATGGGAGGGTTGCATGTTAACGCCCTGAAGGTTGCTCACGTTAGTGACATAACGCTGCCCACCTCAAAGGAAACCGCATGCTGCCGAAATGGTGTAAGTGCACTCTTTTTGTAACGCGGTGATTACAGCATGCGTTATAACGCTTGGTATACAATTTACAAGGTGCGTTATAGTATTATTATGTGGAAAAATATATTTCTCTCCTCTCACATGGATTGCTGCTAATCCGTTTACTGTGGCTCTTTGTAACCTTGTTCTGATACTAATTCGTTGGAAAAGCACAGCAAGGAAAACATAAATTCACACACAAAACACATGACCTGGCTCTTCTTTTGATTACAGAAAACTTGATTCTTACAATGAACCCGGTGAAGGGTATTTAAACCTTTTTTACTAGCGACTCGCCTAAAATATCTTAACATGCACACACACTTAACTCAATGAACTCACACTCTAAATATGCACTGCTGTTAACACTTCATCCATCACTCAATTTAACTCAACACTTAGTTCACTCACTCTCTAATTTTAACCAACTCCTTGTATAAAATATCCATAGTGTAAGGTTCTGTCGTTGATACTCGTCCACAAATTAGGAGAGGGAAGGGACACAAGAATTCTAATTTCTTGATGCAAAGTATTTCAGTTGGGTAGGAGATTAATAAGAAAATTTAAGGAATGAATGAATTGTCTCAACGAACGACTATTGGAGCTAATGTTATAACTCATCGAATACCGTATCATAAGACTTGCTCGTTACATTATGGGAACTAAATATAACGTCTCATCATGGGAACTAACTATTTGATTATTTAATGCATTTGGAATTTGTTGGAGAAGGTAACATGTCATTATGGGAACTAACTATTTGATTATGTAATACATTTGAAATTCGTTGGAGAGAGTAACGTGTCATCATGGGAGCTATGGGATGAATTATTATTTCCGTTACGAGGGAAAAAAATTTAACGGTTTTCACTTTCGCTTTAAAGCGAAAAAACAATTAAAATCAAAATCCAGAGCGAAACCAATTCGGAAATACCAATTTCGTAACTTCTCCTTTGGTCATTTCTCCACATGCAGTTTTCCACAGAAAAAGCATAATATTTTTATATCAGAAATATAGAAGAGTCATTTCTCGAGATGCAGTTACAACTGCCTTCTTTACACACATATATATAATATTATATAAATATTGAAACAGATTCTTTTACTGGAGCAGGGAAGGTTTATCAAATTTAAAAAAGAAAATATTTACGCAAAAGTCCAGGTGTTTTTATTGGTTCCCGTAGGGGGCGGCCTTTCTAATACAACATTGTAAATACAGATTGTATTCAGATTGACACAGTGTTTTTCTACCATGAGACGACAGAAAAACTTGTTGTTTGGTACGCCTAGTATATTCATTCAGGCGCGGACCAGAGTGTAACATTTATTAGTATCAATCGTGTTTGATTGATTAAGCATTAAATGCACATTCAGCTGGAGTCGTAGAAAACCTTCCGGACGTATCGTGACAGTAATCGTAAGTCATGTAATTTTTGCGAACCCAATCAAATTTTTGTTGGAATTTAATTCCAACTGCAACATAAACAACTGGACAGAAATTTGATTTGCTGTAGATATTCCAGACTGTTGGATGCCTCAAAGTCATGTTTGATATTTTCCACATTAATATGCATTAAATTTTCAGCATTAAATTCCCCTGCAACAGCCGACTTCATTTCTTCAAAAGGCATCACCGCTTGCTGCATTCAATACGCAGATAAGCTTTAGAAGATATTTTTATTATCTTATTGTTTAAAGTCAGATATGTTTTAACATATAAATGTAATGAACAGCAATTCTGTTTTAGGTTAGAAGAATGATAAAGAGTTTTTTTTGTAACGCACAACAGTGCTGAAACTGTAATTTTCTGAGATAGCAGAAATTGGTTTGTGGAACTGAAGCGTTCCTACTGTAATCCCTCTGTCAAGAGGAAGATGCTGTTCAGCATAATCTTTTGTGGAAATCCCTCTATGTAAGGAAGACGAATTTGTATCAGTTGGTTTACTGTTTATAAATACAAGTTTTTTTTGCGTTGCTGTTACACAGTAAGTAGAAAATAGTTTCTCGTTGCTGTTACACCGTAACCAGAAAATAGTCTTGACGTCAAAACAGAGTGTTGCTGATACACGAGTTTCAGCGTTGCTGAAACACCTTATTCCGCAAAATATTTTTATTTCCGCTGTATTAAAACAGAGTATTGTTCTGTTTTTCAGTTTTGTTTAGAATTATCAGAAATTCCCAACATGGTATCGGAGCTAGTCCAGGCTCTTTGAAGACATCAAAGAAGCTGAAGGAAGGTTTCTTGCTGCAGCAGCTTCTCCAGCAGAGTGAAGACTCAGTCAAGAAAGATCCAAGTATTTCTCAAGTTTTCTGTGTTACTATTGAAGACAGTCAGTTATTTTAATACACAATCGAGTATTTTTGAAGAGTGCAAGAATGGCCAGCACCAGCACTAGCATGGGTATTTTTAATACTCAGCTCCCACTACTTAATGGGAAAAATTATGACTATTGGGCAATAGTTATGAGAGCTTTGCTTTTCTCAGAAGATTTATGGGAATTTGTTGAAGATGGTTTTGAAGAACCAGCAAATGAAAATGAGTTTAATAGCTTAACTCAGGCAGAGAAAGAGCGGTTGAAGAATTATAAGAAGGAGGATGCTAAGGCCCTCTACTTCTTGTATCGAGCAGTGGATGAGAGTATGTTTCCAAGGATAGCAGCAGCCAAGACATCCAGAGAAGCATGGCAAACTCTCAAGACAGCCTATCAAGGCATGGAGAAAGTGAAGACAGTAAAACCTCAGTTCATTGAGGAGGAAGCTTGTGATAAAAGCTTAGAGAAGACAGTGAATGTGAAGACAATTGTGTCTCACGAAGAAGAAGAGGAAGGGATAGAAGCAAATAATCCTTCCTTGGTGGCTCCTCCTCCACCACAGCAAGTACAACAAACCACACCACAAGCTGGAATTCGAACAGCCTTGAAAAGTCAAGGAAGTGCTTCTCCAAGCACACCAAGAAGACCAAGATTCAGAAATTTGAATGAGATTTATGAACAAGGAGAGGTAAGTAACAATACCAGTCTGAATTCATTATTCACTTTGTATTGTCATGTTGATGACCCAGTTCATTTTGAAGATGTTGTAAATGAAGATAAATGGATTGGAGCAATGAATGAAGAAATTGGTGCAATTGAGAAGAGTAAAACATGGGAGTTAATGGACCTCCCTGAAGGCAAATATGCCATTGGAGTTAAGTGGGTCTATAAGACCAAAAGCAATGCTGAAGGCAAGATTGACAGGCACAAAGAAAGACTTGTTGTGAAAGGCTACAAGCAGCAACAAGGCAAAGACTATGATGAAACCTTTGCACCAGTAGCAAGGATGGAAACAGTCAGAACAGTGTTGTCTATTGCAGCACAACACAAATGGAAGATTTATCAGATGGATGTTAAATTTGCATTCCTGAATGGAGTGTTAAAAGAAGAGGTTTATGTTGAACAACCTTCAGGCTATGAAGTTGAAAGCCAAGAGCATAAATTCTGCAAACTGAAGAAGGCTCTTTATGGGCTGAAGCAAGCTCCAAGAGCATGGTACAGCAGAATAGATGCTTATCTAATTGAGAATGGGTTTGATAAGTGTGATGGTGAACCCACACTCTACATAAAGGAGAATGACGATAAGATTATTATTGTTGTTTTATATATAAATGATTTGATTTTTACTAGCAATGAGGCTTCTCTCATTGCTGATTTTAAAGCAGTCATGAAAAGTGAATTTGAAATGACTGTCTTGGGCTTCTTAAGATATTTTCTTGGAATTGAAGTAAACCAAAGTGAAAATGGTGTTTTCATTTCTCAAGTTAAATATGTAGAAGCAATGTTGAAGAGATTTAACATGCAAAACAGCAAGGCAGTTGTGACTCCAACTATAATGGGGTTGAAATTGACCAAAGAAGATAGCAGCAAGGATTTTGATCCAAAATTGTACAAGAGCATAGTTGGCAGCCTTATGTACTTGACTACAACTAGGCCGAATATTATGCACGCTGTGAGTTTAATCTCCAGATTTATGGAAAGACCGAAAGAGACTCATTGGCAGGCCGCCAAGAGGATTCTAAGGTATGTGAATGGAACGAAGGGGTTTGGTATTTTATATTCCTCTTCTGAAAGTTTCATGTTGACAGGTTACACTGACAGTGATTGGGCTAGAAGTGTTGATGATAGGAAAAGCACATCTGGGTATGTGTTTCATATGAGATCGGGAGCCATCTCATGAGCTTCCAAGAAGCAACCAGTTGTGTCTTTGTCAACAGCAGAGGCAAAGTATGTGGTAGCAACAGCAGCAGCATGCCAAGCAGTGTGGCTGATAAGAGTTCTCAAAGATTTGTGTCATGAACAAGAAAAGGGCACAACCATTTACTGTGACAATAGCTCAACAATAGCATTGTCTAAAAACTCTGTTTTTCATAAAATGACAAAGCACATAGACACCAAATTTCACTTCATACGTGAATTGGTTAACAATGGTGAGATTGTTTTGCAGCACTACAGAACAAAGGATCAGTTCGCTGACATCTTGACAAAACCATTGGGAAAAAAAAGTTTTGATCATTTCAGGAAATCCCTGGGTATGCAGAAAAACCCAGCAGTTGAAATTAAGGGGGAGTGTTGGAATTTAATTCCAACTGCAACATAAACCGCTAGACAAAAATTTGATTTGCTGTAGATATTCCAGACTGTTGGATGCCTCAAAGTCATGTTTGATATTTTCCACATTAATATGCATTAAATTTTCAACATTAAATTCCCTTGCAACAGCCGACTTCATTTCTTCAAAAGGCATCACCGCTTGCTGCATTCAATACACAGATAAGCTTTAGAAGATATTTTTATTATCTTATTGTTTAAAGTCAGATATGTTTTAACATATAAATGTAATGAACAGCAGTTATGTTTTAGGTTAGAAGAATGATAGAGAGTTATGTTTTAGGTTAGAAGAATGATAGAGAATTAGTTAACCGTAAATTTGTGAAAAAATCAAAAGATCTTGTTCACATTGACATTCCTAATAAACTGATCAAAGTATTCTCGAATTAGAAAATTTCATTGACCCTTCAGTTGGCACCGAACTTACAAAAACTTTTAATGAACTCCAAGTCAAAAATTATGAAGCTATGAGTTTAGTAGTCCATCAAATTTATACTATGCTTCTTTTGTCTGATAGTGGCTCTCAACAGATTTGATTAGATGCCTACTGTGCATTATAATACCATTAATGAGTCAATCGATCGAATTTCCAAGGCTGTCCAAGATGTAACGTTTCAATCCTTTGCAGATGCGTGCAAGACTTAAACATGCTTAATTTTTTAGAGTGGTCTGTCTTCTAGAACTGGCAAACACATAATAATTTGTAACAAGCTTCTGATTATTATTTGAGTGAAATATTGGATTAATTTGAAATTATTTCAAATTATCTTGAAATATTGGATTAACTTTAAATGATTTCTGATTAGCATGAAATCTTGGACTAACTTGAAATTATTTTCAATTATATTTTCACTTATTTAAGTAATTAATTTTATGATAATATTGTCCTATTAAATTTGATTAATTAAATTAACAAATAATATCTAAAAAAGAGATTAGTGAAAAGCAAACTAAGATTTATTCGAGATTTTACTATTGCTCTAACTCACCTACTTACAAAATGAAGAAATTCCATAAGAACGTTACACAAACAATAATGACTTTCGATTGTCTTGGAAATTAGATTGTTCCTGAAATGACTCTACAACAGCCAATGATTGCACCTGTTTTTATGTATAAATAACACAGATTCCTTAAAACCAACAAAGTTACTTCGTCTACCCTTGCTTTGGAAATTAGATTGTTCCTGAAATGGCTTTTCAACAACCATTCTAATACATGGCTATTAGCTTTACAAATTCTTAGTGTAGTTTTAATTTTTTATTATATTTGGTGAGGTAGAGTGTTAAGTATTTAGTTTTGTTTTGAGTGTGTATTAATTTTTTTATAAAAAATTTATGCCACTTATTTATAGTTTAATATTGAAATATTTTTAATTTTTTCATTATTGTTTAAATATATTTATTTGTAATGTAATTAATTGAAATATTATGGGTTGGTTAGTAATTAGTTACTAATTTTTTGTTTTTAGTTTTTTTTTTTATTTTGACTTTCTTCTATTTTCTATTATTCCATTTTCATGACTTTTACTTTTTTTTTCTCCATATTTGAATTTAAGATGATTTATTATTATATTAAAAACATATTTCAATAACATTTAATTATAAGAAATTATATATATTAATATAAAATAAAATACATAAATATATATAAAATACACACATATATTAAAGTATTATAAGTTAATATAAACAATATTAGTTAATAGCGTTTTTTAATTTTTGGAGATGGCATTTAATGATATAGTGTTTAATTAGTTGTTTTATTTTTGTTATGAAATTTTTATGTCTATTGTTTTTTTGTTTAATTATGCCGTAAGGCGTTTTCCTTTGAAATCAACTCCCCTCTTACCTTACCTGTATTACTATGATCCGTCTGATTTGATGTTAGATGATTAAAATGTTTGTGACCATTAGATTAAAGTTCTCATTATAACTGAAACTATACCTATCGTACCTCCTTGAAACCATATAAATAACTACTTCGTAGATTTTCTGAAACACTGTTCTACGATCCTTTCATTCCGCACTGAACCAGACATCCTTCCAGGCTTGATCCCTTAAGCTCATTCTAGGAAGTAAGCACCATAAAGACATAGAGTGACCATAGACTATAAATAATAAGTCTATATGCGAGTTGCTCTCTGTAGAGGAGACGCCAAAGGGAGGGGACCGAAGCCAAGTCGTTTGAGTTAGGTCACACTGCAAATGAGAATTACGAGTCCTCAAGCTGTTGAATCCCTAACTCAATGGAATCCTGCTGCAAGTAACCGATGGCTCTCCCACGGAGGAAACCATTGTTTTTAGTTTTTAATGATTTGTTTTTAATGATTTTGGGTTTTTACTGCGCGGAGTTCCGTGACAGAAAACTGGAAATTGCTGGGAGTTCCTTGACAAAAAACTAGAAATTGTTGAAGTTTCTCATTTTATGCAGGATCTTGAATAAAATTTGTTGGGCACTGTGCAGGTAAATTTCAAAATGGAGTGGCAAATCTCGAAATGATTGTTTTTAATTTTTAATGATATTTTTTTAATGCTTTTGAGTTTTTACTGCTATGAGGGATTTTGGGTTTTTACTGTGAAGAGTTCTGTGACAGAAAACTGGAAATTGCCAGGAGTTCCATGACAAAAAACTAGAAATTGCTGAGGTTTCTCACTTTATGCAGGATCTTGGATGAAATCTGTTGGGCACTGTGCAGGTAATTTTCAAAATGGAATGGGTAGTCTTGAAACGACTATTTTTAGTTTTTAATAATTTTTTGTTAATGATTTTGGGTTTTTACTGCCAGGAGTTCCGTGATAGAAAACTGGAAATTTCCAAGAGTTCCGTGACAGAAAATAGGAAATTGTTGAGGTTTCTCAATTTATTTTGATGTATACTTCATTAATTTATCTTCGAGAGCTGTCAGAAAAAGAGGTTGTCTGGTGGTTCTCAACGTATCTACATATCTACAGCAAGAGGGCACCAATCTTACATTTAACAATCCCACTCCAAAAATCAGAAATCACTGGCCTTGTGAAGCGAACCAAAGGACCACTTAAATCCGGTGAGGACAACCAAACACCATCAGGCACATTCCTATCACAATCATGTACACCATGTCTGGTTAATACTCTCTTCCTTGACTCGCCAGTTTGTGGTTCACCAATTGGGACTTCCTTGATTGGTTTCACAGCTCAATTTTCAGAGTTAACTTTAGGATTTGCATGAAAGTTTATCAAATTTCAAACCCATGTATCATCCCCTTTTCACATGCTGACAATAACTACATGATGTGAACAATCAAAAGTTACAACTTCCATCTCATCTCGAGTGGGCATGCCGAATTCATTATTATTGGTTGCTTCCTCTAGCAATGTAGCTTTAGAATGATTTTCATGATAAATTTTAGGCGGACCCATTGTCTGATTATTATCACTTGAATTTGTTGGATCCCTTTGTGATTCTAACTGAGCATGTGAACCATTCCCCATGCCCATTTCAGTCATTGCCCGTTCCTCATCCAGAACAGAAACCTTATCTCCATGCGCATCTTCAGGTTCTATAGCTTGATTCATGTTAAATCTTGTCTTCGCTTCCTTAGATGCCTTCAGTTTAGAGGTCAAACTTGAATTTACACCCCAATCACTGAGTTATTTCGCAATAAGGATTGTGGTAAGAGGGTCGATCGTTGTTGGGACATTCATATGTGCCATTAGAACCCTATTCTTGGGCCCAAGCATTACGCATAATATTTCCAATTTACTTCTTTTTTCTAGTGAAATGATTTTTTTTGCTAAATGCTTAGTATCTTTCTTCTTGAATATGGACACAAGGATGTTCTTTTTCTGTAATTCTGGGTGGAGCGTGTGATTTTTGGATTTGTTGTGGAAACAGACCAGTTTTATTCTTCCATTTGGCCATTGTAAAAGTGGCAACATTGATGTGCTGAAGGGTTTAGTTAAGTCCATGTCGAAAGATGAGAAGAAGCAACATGTTTGCATTCCACGCATGCAATGTGTATTCAATTCAAACATGTGATCTCCATCATGGAAAAGAAACCACCGCTTAATGACTTTAAGTAAAACTGTTTGGTGAGGTAAAAAAGCTTCCATATCTCAAGGATTTTCAATATTGTTTATTATCTATGCCCTGGAGATGAAATTAAATTTGCAGGATGCCTCATTTTGTCTAATAATTCAACACATTAATAATTCAACACATTTTTGTGTGCTGACAGTTGGAGGAAAATAATCACTGAAATAATGTGTTTTAGAAGAGGAGTTTAATAGATGAAAACCAATAAAATGTATAGATGCACAGCTTTGTTGAATTTGAAAAAGAGAGGTTGAGATTGAGATCTTGATTTGCTAGATAAAGTGAATTAATCTACACCATAAGCAATCTTTTCTTCCACATGCATGCAAAATAATTGAATCCATGCTTCTTTAGTATAGAAAGTTCCCTTGTTCTTCCTTCTTGGATGTGATACTGCAATGCAGATATTGCTAGACAACTCTCCTCTTCATTCTTGCAATTTTTAAGATAAATGGAAGTTTTGTAAATTAGACATAGAGAGGTCAAGATGTCGATCGGTAAGTTAGATAGTGAATTGATCTACTCCATGAGCAATACATTCTTGCACAAGCATTTAAAAGAATTGAAGCTATGCATATTTGGTCTATCTAGAGATGAACCATTCCCCATGCCCATTTCAGCCATTGCCCATTCCTCATCCGAAATATAAACAGAATCTCCATGCACATCTTCAGGTTCTGCAGCTTGATTCATGTTAAATATTGTCTTTACTTCCTTAGATGCCTTCAGTTTAGGGGTCAAAAATGAATTTACACCCCAATCACTAGAGTTGACTGGCTTAGCAGACTCACAACACTGAGTTTTTTTCGCAATAAGGATTGTGGTAAGAGGGTCGATCGTTGTTCGGAGATTCAGATGTGACATTAGAACCTTGTTCCTAGGCCCAAGAATTACGCATAATATTTCCAAAATAGAAACATAGAGCATAAATGTTTTAGCATTTAGGTTGGTCAATTTATTTTTGAAGATGAAGAGCAACATTTTTCCAAAATCATCTAGAACCCCTCACATTTTTCCAAAATCATCTAGAACCCCTCCTTCTGCAAACATTCAGTTGTGCCATTGGAACCCTGTTCTTGGGCCCAAGCATTACGCATAATATTGCCAAAATAGAAACACATAGCATAAATGTTTTGGCATTTAGGTTGGTCAATTTATTTTTGAAGATGAGGAGCACCATTTTTCCAAAATCATCTAGAACCCCTCCTTGTGCAAATCCGCTGGGAACGGGTAAACCATTTATATTATAATATGATAAATTGCCTTGACACTCATCTAATTTTGTGCATCTCTTGCTTTTATGAGGTCCTTTCAGAAGTGGTAATAATAATATACATGTTTGGATGCAGGATTCACTGGTGACGAATCCAAACATTGCCTTAGTAAGTTTTCAAACTTCCATTTATATTCTTATATTGCTTATGCATTTGTATTTTGCTTAAATAAGGATTTATAGGTCTAGATGCATCTCAAGTTAATGTTTAGTCAGTCCTTTCCCAACACTTTCTGAAATCAAGTAGAATCTCACCATGGATTCTTTTATCTTTAGGAAGATGTTTTATATTCAATTACTGCTAACATGGACTACGAGGACATGCCTGATTTCATTGTGACGGAGGATGTTACAGGTGTCAATGCAGGGAGGCGTTTTGTTATCGTCTTCTTGCTTTCTTTCTAAGAAATCTTAAGAGTTGCATGATATCTAATTTATAGTTGAGAAAATCAACATTATCTAAATCTTTGAACATATAGACATAAGCGTCAACATCTGATATCTTCTTGGCTATTACAATTTTACTTTTTTTTCTATTGAAATGATTTTTTGTTTTGCTAAATGCTTAGTAACTTTCTTCTTGAATATGGACATGGGGATGTTCTTTTTCCGTAATTCTGAGTGGAGCATGCGATTTTTGGATTTGTGGTGGAATCAAACCAATTTTATTCTTCCATTTAGCCATTGTAAAAGTGGCGACAATGATGCGTTGAAGGGTTTAGTTAAGTCCATGCCTAAAGATGAGAAGAAGAAACATGTTCGCATTCCACGCATGCAATGTGTATTCAATTCAAACATGTGGTCTCCATCGTGGAAAAGCAGCCACCGCTTAATGACTTTAAGTAAAACTGTTTGGGGAGGAAAAAAAGATTCCATATTCCAAGGCTTTTCAATATTGTTTATTATCTATGCCCTCGAGATGAAATTAAATTTGCACGATGCCTCATTTTGTCTAATAACACATTTTTTGTGTTGACTTGGAGGAAAAGAATCCTTGAAATAATAAGTGTTTTAGAAGAGCAGTTTAACAGATGACAACCAATAAAATGTATAGCAGCACAACTTTTTTGAATTTGACAAAGAGAGGTTAAGATTGAGATCTTGATTTGCTAGATAAAGTGAATTAATTTACACCATAAGCAATATTTTCTTCGACATGCATGCAAAAGAATTGACTACATGATTTTTTAGTATAGAAAGTTCCCTTGTTCTTCTTTCTTGGATGTGATACTGCAGTGCAGATATTGCTAGACAAACCTGCTCTTCATTCTTGCAATTTTTAAGATAAATGGAAGTTTTGTAAATGAGACATAGATAGGTCGAGATGTCAATTGGTAAGCTAGATAGTGAATTGATCTACTCCATGAGAAATACATTCTTGCACAAACATTTAAAAGAATTGAAGCTATGCATCTTTGGTCTATCCAAAGAGTTTCCTTTGTACTTTTTCCTTTGTCGAGTTACTAGGAGTGCAAAGATTGCTAGGACATTCTTGGTGTTTCTTTGAGGTCTCTTTGCTTGAAGAATAGATCGAGGATTGCTAGATAACTTGGACTAAATCATATACACTTCTATTATATGATTGAATGAGCTATTTAGCAAACCTCGATCTACTTCAAGCTAAGAGACCTTAAAGATTTATCAAGAATGTGCTAGCAATCTCTGCACTGATAGTAACATGTCAAAAGCAACTCTCCAAGTAGACCAAAAAAGCATAGCTTCACTTCTTTTACTTGCTTGGCCATAAATATTTCTTTTTCATTTCTGTCAATTACAATTTCTTACCTTATTCACAAGACCTTGAGACTTTTCTCATAGACTTAATTCATAGTTTCAGTTCTGTGATATGTTATAAGAAAATATATCTTATTCATTCTCGTGACATAAAATCTCTTACCGTGTTCAATCTACGAGAGCATGTAGCATTTTCCACAACACAGATTGTGTGAAGGGAAATCTAGGTTGTATTCCTAGCAATGTTGCAAACATTGGCATCGGGATAAAATCGGCAAGGGTCCGAAAAACCAAAAAATCGGGAAAATCGGACATCGGCAAAATCAAGATACCATCAAAATATCGGGAAAAATATCGGCAAACATTGGCTAGGCAAAAAAATCGTAGGCCAAAAAATCATGATTTCGAGATAAAATAGGGACATTACATCGAGTAGGCCAAAAAATCATGATTTCGAGATAATATAGGGACATTACATCGACTAGGCCAAAAAATCATGATTTCGAGATAAAATAGGGACATTATCGAGATGTTCGCAACACTGATTCTAAGTTTCTATACTTGTAGTTGCAAGTTTTTTTTATCACTTCTTCAAGTTTGGGAATGAACTATAGTTGTATGAATGCAAACAATGGTCGTATGCATACAAACAAGTATATCCATGAGCTTTTTTGTATCAGTTCTTCTAGTATGAAATTGAATTATAGTTGTATGAATGCAAAATGCCCATATGCATCAAAACATGCATGTGCATGAGCTTGAGTTTGAAAAACTTTTAGGTGTAGGAAAATGCTGAATTATGGATTTTAGATACAAGGACTAATTAGTAACATGCTGAAACAATGGAGAGTTAGTTTATATGGGTTACAAACAAGTATATCCATGAGCTTTTTTGTATCATTTCTTCTAGTATGAAATTGAATTATAGATGCATGAATGCAAAATGCCTATATGCATCAAAACATGCATGTGCATGAGCTTGAGTTTGAAAAACTTTTAGGTGTAGGCAAATGTTGAATTATGGATTTTACATTCAAGGCTAATTAGTAACATGCTGAAACAATGGAGGGTTAGCTTATATGGGTTTATGCTCATATCCTACTAATGAAGGAAGAAGATACTTGGGAACAAGACTAAAAGACAATAACTTACAAAGCTACGGTTTCTTACAGACTATTGTATGATTGGTGGGATATGAGTCTAACAACTTTGAAATTACTTTTAGTTCACATTAACATGAAATTCTAACACACTCAAGCATTAACAGCAGTGCCTGCTGCTTAGTCATCTCCTTATAGTGTCTGGTTAACTGTAATCTCAAATGTGCAAAAGCAATTGAAGGCTGATGCTGGAAAGGATTTTAGTGATTTTCTAAGGTTTTTGGGCAACTCATTTGCCCTTCCTCTCTTCCCTCCAAACCTATCCTGCACTCGAGGAAACCCATTCCAGAATAGGAGTTGTGCTCTTTGTTTGTTTGTTTGGACATGAATCATTTTTGCAGCAGAGGAAAATGGTTCCACCTATATGTTGTAACCTGGTCCCATGGAAGGAAATGGTCAGGTGCAAATCCCCTTTTCTGGAATCAAACACAATCCCTTCACATGAAAGGGTTGAGTGCCGACCCCTGATTCTAGAATCCAACCCAATCCCTTGACAGGAAATGGATCTGATTTTGGAATCACCAAAATTCAAATATTTGGGTGAGGATCCTTGTTTCCTGAATCTGACATGAAGGTGGAGCATAAGTTCCACGGAATAGGTGATTCTAGTAATTGTGGGTGGAACCATTTACCTAGAGGTTTTATTAAACTTTAAATATACACCAGAATAGGAGTTGTTTTGTTTTGTTTTTTTGGTTGGGACAGGATTCCTTTTCCAGCAAATGGAAATGATTCCACCTTTGATGGAAACAATCTGGTGCAGATCCCCGATCATTTGACAGGAAACGGTTCTGATATTGGAATCTCTAAAATTCAGATATTTGAGTGTGGATCCCTGACTATTGAATCTGACCTGAACAGAGAGCATGAGCACCACCTCCCACAGGTGACTCTGGTGACTGTGAGTGGAACTATTTACTTTCCCTTTATGTCTCTCTGATGCATGTGTATTATAGTATATATAGCTTAAGAAAGTGCTTTGTTTCACAGGAGATGTATGCTCTGGATTGTTAATAAAACTAGACTATTAGGTGGAATTATTTTACCTGTAGGTTAACATTTTTTTAATCAGTTGTCCCTGAGAGGAGTCCTCATTATTATGTTCCATGTCTCTCTGATTCATGTGTATTATAAAATTTCTATTTCTTTATCTGGTCTGTTTGTATTTGTTTTTGACATTCTTAGAGTTTCTGGTCTGCAGGTGTTTATGCTAAAGGGGACTTCATGATTCATTTAGCGGGATTGAATGATAAAAAGGAGTGGGTCAAGAAGATTCTACAGGAACTCGAGGAAGAGAAGAGCACATTTAAGGACGAAATTGTCAATGATTTGAGCATCTTCATTTTTGAAGGCACATATTTTTGTTGCTAAATTAACCTATTCTTTTTTGCGGGTAGTTCATATCCAATTCATTCATTCTTTTTCCAGTGGAGGGAGGCTCTTATCTGCGATGTTCATTTCAATTTCAGACTTCCTAGGTATGATGAATTCAACTTGAGGATTGTTCTAGAACTAGTTTGAAAGATAGCAACTCCATATAGTCGCTTGATATGCATGATATTTGATGAGTATTTTTTTGGTTATCCTGTGACAGCTTGTTTTTTTCCATGGTTGCCAGGTTTACAAGTTGATTATTTGTGATGAAGCCTTGTATCTATATCATCGATTTAACCATGTCCTGCTTTGTACACTATATTCTTTTGGTATATCATGAGTGGTTATTGTTTTTATAAATTGAAATTTTGTACCTGACTTTTTGTTGTCAGAAATATGTGAAAACCCTGTGGACTGTACTTGCTATTTATTGTGACTTGTGGGACACTTTTACTACGCTTGAGATGATAAGGTTCTTTGATTGATATGGAGCAAAGCCAATCACCCATCATTGAATACATGGAATGCTACCTATAAGTAATGCCTAAATGGAACTACCTAGACTCGATTTCAAATATTCCTTCCATAAAAAAGATCAATTGTAAGGTGATGCCCCCCCTTTAAGGGTATTTTGTTATAATCAAATAAAGGTAAATGTTTCCTATCTGATTCTTTGTATCTTGTGTGTGATTTTATATTCAAATATATTGAGGTACTTAAGAGATAATACCTTGGATAACACTTTCCTTACAAAGAGTGAGAGTTAGAATTTTACCTTTGTTACTCTAAACATGTTCATCCTTCAGCAACACAACAATACACTGCAATATCCCCTAAACGGAGAAGCATACCCAGCAACAACCTTGGACTGTGTGCAAATTGGTTAAAGGTGTAGTCAAAATCAAAATCAACCTGGTGTAAAAGTGATGGTGGAGTTTACATTTCTGAAGGTATTTCCTCCTTCAGCATTATTTCATCTCAGCAGATCCGTGGAACTACATAGACTCGATTTCAAATATCCTCACAAAGCTTCAGTGAACTGCATAATACAACTGGTGTATTTTTGTCACAATTATGTTCTTGTGAAGGGAATTAATGAGAACGGTTGATTTATTCAAAATAGGGGAACAATGGATGGATCACTAAGACAATTTATTACTATAGATTTGAGAATGCGTATTTTGCTGGAAAAGGGCGGTGAAAATACTTCATAGCTTCAATGGCAGAACCAATAGTGCAAGTTTTGCAATAGAAGAAAAGAGGGATATTGCTTTTAGGAGGAAAAAGGATCACTATGCTCTTTTGGGTGTCTCTTGTCACGCCTCCTGCAATGATATCAGGGTTGCATACAGAAGACTGGCACTGAAATACCACCCTGATGTCATGCCTCTGCACCAGCTTGAGACAACCACTGACCTTTTTTCTGAGATAAATCAGGCTTATGATACTCTGTCTCATCCACAAAAGAGAAAATCATATGATGATCTGCACCTCATACCCAAGTTTGACACTGCCAGGACTGCAGCATCCCCATCCTCATTTGGGCATTGGAGAGGAAGGAATTGGGAAACAGATCAATGTTGTGGTTGAGGGGGAATTGTGACCATGTTCTTATTTCTAACTCTAGTGTGTGGATTTTGGTTATGTATTAGAGATGAATAAGACCTTTAAAGACCTATTTTCCAGGTCTTTATATTGTTCTTTGTCGTGGTAATAAATGTTGATTGAATGATTTTGGACATTGTAAATATATGATTTTGAAACATTATAATGATGTGTAGAGATTGCATGGATTTTACAAGACACTTCAAGCTACTAGTTCCTTTTCTATTGCCTTATGGCATCATCTTTGCAATATTTGGTGCAAATGATAGTTAAGCTATATTTAAGCTAAGTGGCAAGTACTAGCTACTATGTAACCCTTGTTAAATTTATGAAACTAATCATATTTTTACCCGTTAAACATATTGCTACCTTAAATGTCATGAATATGAATAATCATGCTAATGCAAAAATTTTATTAAATTCATGAGACTAATTTTAATTTTACCCGTTAAACATATTGCTAGTTTTATTAAATTCATGAGACTAATCTTATTTTTACCCGTTCAACATATTTCTACTTTGAATGTACTCACGAATAGTCATGCTCTCACGACAGCTTTTTGTGGCATAATACAAAGTAAAAAACGAATTATCTTTAGTAAAACTTTTTAAAAACTTTTCCAAAATTAATTATTATGAAAACCATTTGATTATTTAATACCTTTAAAACGGTTCGGAGAAGATAACTTCTCATTATGGGAACCACCGGATGAAATAATACCTATGTTATTTGAGTTAAGAGGGCAAAAAATATAACGGTTTTCAATTTCTGTTTAAAGCGAAAAAAGAACCAAAATCAAAATTCAGAGCGAAACCAATTCAGAAATACCAATTTCGTAAATTCTCTTTTCGTCCTTTCTGCACATGCAGTTACAACGGCCTTCTTTTTATATATATATATAAATCTTGAAAACAGATGATTTTACAGGAGGAGGGAAGCTTTATCTGATTTAAAAAAGAAAATAATTACTGCGAAAGGCGAGGTCCTTTTATTGGCTCCCGTGGAGGGCGGCATTTCCAAGACAACATGATAAGTAAAAACAAACAAAATTTTGCCATTTGGAAGTCCATTTGTATTCTCAGATTGATACAACGTTTGCCCACCCTGAGACGCCAGAAAAACTAGTTCTTTGGTACGTCTTCATTCAGGCGCGGACCATAGTGTAAAATTTATGGAGTTGTTTATAATGCGATTTTTTGGAGATTTCGGTGACGGAATCCGGCGGAAGAAATTGAGGTTAAATCTTGATTTGTTGCAGTTAAAATCGTTTTTTAACTGCATATTTGGATTCAGCACCCTGAAAAACCCCTGGGATGCTTTGATTGTGCAGAAACTAGCTATCAAACTTGCGATTCCAATAAATTGCTGCCGGATTTTGACGGGAAAAACCCAACAAAAAAACTTCCAAAAAATCACATTATAGACAACTGCAAAATTTATTATTGTCAAACGTGTTTGATTGAATAAGCATTAAATGCACATTCAGCTGGAGTCGTAGAAAACCTTCCGTACGTATTGTGACAGTAATCGTAAGTCATGTAATTTTTGCGAACCCAATCAAGTTTCCCCACTTGAGATTCATCTAGGCTTTGAAATTCTGGCTGTTCCCACCAATTGTTGGCACATGGAAGAGATGAATTAGATGGCGCGCTGCATCCATTCACTTCAAATGATTGGTAAGAGGCGACTAACGGAGCTTTACTCCAATCTATTTTAACTCTTCCTCCATCAGTGGCCCAGTTTTCTCCGTTCCAAAGGCTGGCGAGAATGCTCATGGATCGACTATTCGGATATGGGATACCCGCAGTTTCTTCATTGTTCTTGAACACCCTGATGGGGATAGAACCAACCCAAAATCTGCCCACAATATGCAAAATATACATATATTACAATACAAACAAAGACGAGAAATAAATTCATGATCTGTTTCAGTTATAAGGAATAAGCACATACACGATTTGATTGTGGTTCCAAAGAATTGAATAGTTATGGAAGTCCGCCGTGGGATCAAACCACAGATTCAATCTTTGTTCTCTATTCCCAACGCCATTCGCAAAGACGTTGGTTGCCTCTGACTCGGCGCTCATTTGCCCCGCTGGTGTCGTATTCCTCTTTTTTATTTTCTATTGGTCGAATTGACTCAAAACCCGAACACTCTTCGCTGTAAACACCGCCGTCTCAAATAGTTTCAGCAGAGTTGCCGACTTGCCATTGTGAAGGTGATAAGAAAGCGAGAAGATTTTAAGGCTGACTCATCTTGTAGTAATAATAGTGTAATTTCAGCGATAATTATATATAAATGATTGTTTTATATCGTTAAATATTTAGCCAATTCAATTTCAGCATTTATTAATTTTAAAGCTGTTATGCATGAACTGAGCTGGGAATTTATATTTCGAAGCAGAAAAATATACAACCGTTTTTAATTTTAAAGATGGTATACACGAGGGATGAGATATTTCGAAGCTATAATATATATATATTAAAAATTATGTTTTAAAGGTGTTTTTTTTATGTTATTAAACATTTAGTTAATTTAATTTTTTTTATTTATGGTAAAGGGTAATGATTTGATTACTAAATTTACAAAGATATACATACTTTACCTTTTTTTATTTATGGTACAAAGGTAATGATTTGATTACTAAATTTACAAAGATATACATACTCTACCTTTTTTTAGTTTTGAACCTGTGATTTATTTAGATGACACACATACTCTTAACCATTAAGTCTACTCAAATTATATATATTTCAAAATTTATTTTTTTAAATATTTTAAAAAAGTTTTTTGTTACTGATTTTTATCTTTTTAAAATTAAATATTAACTTTAATAATAAATTAATTATATCTATGTATTAAAATTAAACCTTACATTCTCATCAACCTCCTCATTCTTAAACCATGCAAAGATATTACCATTCTACTCAATTAATTATATCTATGTATTAAAATTAAGCCTTTATATTCTCATCAACCTCCTCATTCTTAAACCATGCAAAGAGATTACCATTCTACTCCTATGTCTTAAATATCAGAAAGGGAAAAGTTTAATAAAAGTATAATGAAAAAAAAATAAAACACACTACAAAATTACATCACTAAAAACAATAAAACACACTACAAAATTACATCACTCACCATTGCATAAACTTAACAACAACCAATATAAATGATTATGCGTCCTTTACTTAGCATTCACTTCCCAGGCTTTATTTTGAGCATCTAGAAATAAATACAAAAAAGGTAGCTAGGTAGCTTTCCTCTAATTGAAAAAGGGGAAAGGATCGAGCAAGAGCATGGAGATCTCATAAGGGCATAAAACTATACAATGGAAATGAAACATGGCTCAAGGTAAAATCAATTGTCGTTGGAAAGTTAGGTCAGTTCTAATCTTGAGACATTAACTATGTAAATAACCAATCCAAAAAAAATAAAACTAATATTTATTTTATTTGAGATATTAGTTATAATGGTTAAAGTGGAGGATGATTTTGGTAGGTTAAAGTGGAAACATCTTCTGTAAATTTACATTTTTACAATTTCTTTTTTTATATATTTTTAATACTTAGATTTAACTGGTTAGAAAGTCTCAATTAAATAATATGTTGAGAAATATTCTATTTAGATAATTAATTTTTTATTTTTTATTTTTTTTAAATATTATAAATTATAATAACTCATATGAATTTATTATTATTAAATATTGGTTTAATTTATATATATATAATTATATAAATAAAAATAATATATATAAAATAATATATTTTTATAAAATTTGATTTTTATACAATTTGATTTTTTTCATTTATTTTACTTGTAATTTAATTTGTTATCTATTAAAAAAGTAAATGATAAACTTATTACAACATATTTTTAAATTTATCATATTAATAGGCATCAAAACATTTATCTTATGATCCATCTCACATTGCCAAAAAAAAATTAACTGAATTATAAATTTATTTTAAATTATTATTATTATTATTATTAAAAAAACTAATATATAAATTAATACATTAAAAAGAAAACATACCAGCAACAAGATTTTTTACAATGAAGATTAACTTTCATTTTTACAATGGATATTCTTAACTACTTTGAAAATAAATCTCAACCTTTGAATTGTGTATACTAATAAAAATAATATAGGTTAAATCCCTACTATCCAAATTATAAATAAAATTTTGGAAACCCTAGTTTAAAATAAACATGTTTATCTACATAAATTTTATGTGGATATTCTAAAGATATTAAATAACATTAAATACCTATAATACATCTATTACTTATTGATAATTAAATTTAAATTCTAAAATTCATATTTCAAAATATACCAGAGGTAATAATTGATTTATTTTTATAATTTATGGAATACATATGTATAATTAATTTGATTTTAATCATTTTTATTAAAAAAAGTTAATATGTGATAGTTATGAAGATTTTGTTAGCTGAATTCTAATGTAAATGCAAGAGGAAACAATTAGATTGATATTGAATCTTATGAGTATCATAAAAGTGTAAAGTACAACAAAATGTAAAATACAAAATAAAAGAAATTCAAAGTTCAATATGGTAAACAAATTGTTCCACACTACATTTGGTAGTTAAACAAGTTTGCAATATATTTCATAGGTTATAAATATATTACTTAGTAGAGCACATAGTTTATCTTGCCAAACACATTATTATTGATTTGCATAACTATTTAAACTATTTCCTAATGCTTTTAGAAAAAAATTAAGTTTGATTCATAATTTACACAATTGGTTTATATTTTACTTATAATCAATTTACAATTAATTCATTTCAAATTTTAAAAATAAAAATACATTTCAAAACATCAACCATAATTTCTAAATTTCATAATTTATTAATCATGGAGCAACTTATCATGGAACTTATTAATATAAATAATGTACTTCATAAGTAAAATATTCCAATACCATATTAAGTAAAATATTTCAATGTCAACTAATATTTACAATGAAAAAGAAATTATGGTTAAAACAGTTTTAAGCATTTCAAGTAATGTTATTATTTTATATTTGGGCTATATTTTTTTGTCAATTTTATCTTTGAGATGCAAACATTTTTTTTCAAATTTTGCATTTAAAAGAAATTACACAAGAAGAAATTATATCACTCTAAACACTTCTTATATTTGTGATTAAAATAGATCAATATTGATCTTTAAATAAAAAACGAATAAAATCAACTTGCAACTTGAAAATTTGTTATTGAATAATTGCTAATTAATTTTAGAGCACAAATTCATTCATGCTAATTTACCTAATTCTTCACTAATCCTACACTGAAAATTCATAGTTGAGCTACTTTTATACATTTGTAGTTGAAAATTAAAGAAATCTTCCATAGAACACTCCTTCAAATCATTAACATCTAAACCACACTCAGTTACTAAATTTATAGCAAACACATAATTGATCTCGTGGAGATTCGTGGCATAAGCTAGTCAAACCTTATACTCCTCATTTGTGCGAAGACACATTCCTCTCGAGATTCAAGGTCCCACAAGTCAGCCTAGTGATCTAATATCAAATGCCCAAACTTCTCATAGAGGTTTTCCACGTTAAATTTTCCACTATCAGACACATGTGCGTAAAAATATATATATGTTCATATACTGGTAAAGTAGACAGGGAAGTAAGTTGTTGCCACGATTATAGGAAAATTACGTGTTATATAAGATATGGAAAACTTTGTTATTAACCGAAGAAGATGTAGCATTCACAACTTGTAACCCACATTCTTCTAGCCTAAGCAGAAGATTGGAGTGGACAATATGATCTTCAAACATGTTGAGGGACATCTTAACACCAGACTGCATGGAATTTATTTGCACCATAGTGAACACTTAGGAAAATACCTTGTTATATATTTGCTTATAAATAAATGAATGTTACAAATAATAATGAGGAACTTATCATGAATGAATTTATTAGAATTGGAATAATCTCAAATCCCTAGGAAATTGGTGGGTGGAGAGCCACATGGCACAAATCTATTTTGTTTATTTTTCTAAAAGTAATGGACCATTTCACTCAATAAAGTTTTGTTATATATAAATGAATGTTATAAATAATAATCAAGAACTTATTAGAATTGGAATAATCTCAACATGGAGGAACTTATTAGAATTGGGATAATCTCAAATCCCTTTGAAATTGGTGGGTGGGGAGTCACGTGGCATGAATCTAATTTTTTTAATTTATTAAAATTAATGGACCATTTTGCTAAATAAAATTTGCTTATATATAAATGAATGTTATAAATACTATTCAGGAACTTATTAGAATTGCAATAATTTCAAATACCTGGGAAATTGGTGGGTGGGGAGCCACGTGGCACAAATATAATTTTTATATTTATTAAAAGTAATGAACCATTTTGATAAAGAAAAATTTCTTATATATAAATGAATATTATAAATAATAATGAGGAACTTATTAGAATTGGAATAATCTCAAATCCCTAGGAAATTGGTGGGTGGGAGCCAAGTGGCATGAATCTAATTTTTTAAATTTGTTAAAAGTGATGGACCATTTTTCGAAATAAAATTTTCTTATATATAAATGAATTTTATAAATAATAATGAGGAACTTATTAGAATTGGAATAATTTCAAATCCCTAGGAAATTGGTAGGTGGGGAGCCATGTGGCACAAATATAATTTTTAAATTTATTAAAAGTAATGAACCATTTTGATAAATAAATTTTCCTTATATAAATGAATGCTATAAATAATAATGAGGAACTTATTAGAATTGGAATAATCTCAAATCCCTGGGAAATTGGTGGGTGGGAGCCAAGTGGCACGAACCTAATTTTTTAAATTTATTAAAAGTAATGGATCATTTTTCTAAATAAAATTTTCTTATATATAAATGAATTTTATAAATAATAATGAGGAACCTATTAGAATTGGAATAATCTCAACATGGAGGAACTTATTAGAATTCGAATTATCTCAAATCCCTAGGAAATTGGTGGTTGGGGAGCCACGTAGCACAAAACAAATTTTTTAAATTTATTAAAAGCAATAGACCATTTTTCTAAATAAAATTTGTTTATATATAAATGAATGTTATAAATAATAATGAGGAAATTATTAGAATTGGAATAATCTCAACATGGAAGATCTTATTAGAATTGGAATAATCTCAAATCCCTAGGAAATTGGTGAGTGGGGGGCCACATGGCATAAATCTAATTTTTAAATTTATTAAAAGTCAATGCAACCTAACAAATTTTGTAATACACAATCGTTGATAAACATTAAGAAGAATCATATATTGAGCATATTCCTTTCAAAATCAATCTAGGTCCTCAATTAAAAAAAAATTAACAACCCTCCTTCCATCTAAAATTTATATATACTTTCACAAATTTTACCTATAAAAAATCGTAACATAATATATAATAATAATAAATAAATAAACAAACAACACACGATATCAAATATGTGATTTGATTAAAAAACAGATCAAAATCTTCTATGTCCATGACATTACATAAATTTAGTGTTTTACTATCACATTTAATTTATATATGAAGTTAAAATACAATGATCACATCTATTGATGAGGCTAGGGCAGAAGATCTACCATAAAATATCATGGCAATATGTGATTTGATTAAAAAACAGATCAAAATCTTCTATGTCCATGACATTACATAAATTTAGTGTTTTACTACCACATTTAATTTATATATGAAGTTAAACTACAATGATCACATCTATTGATGAGGCTGGGGCAGAAGATCTACCATAAAATATCATGGCATTTTTGGAGTTTTGGATTTGTCATTAATTGTGAAATTGAGGCTAGGGAAGAAGATATACCATGAAATATCATGGTGTTTTTGGAGTTTTGGATTTTTGTTATTAATTGTGAAATTGAAAATTAATATGGTAAAGGATTAATAAACCATTGTGATATAATAATTTGTATTCATAAGTGATATTGATAATTATCATGGAAATTTATAAAAATATAAAAAAATGTTAATAAAATGATTTGTTTTTTTGTTTTTTAATTTTATTATAATATTTTTTTAGTTAAAATAAAAAAAATTAGAAGATTGATAATTTGGAAAGATTGATTGTCCTTATTACACAAGTATAATTATTTTTAATTAGAATAAAAATTTCTAGAGAATTAGAATTTTCAAAGATCGGCTATCATTATCACATTGAATACAATTATTTCATAAATTCCACAAACAAAAACATGTTTCTATAGAGTTGGACCTATTCAACTCATAAAACAAATTGTTCATCAAACTATTTGAGTTAACATATTTTAACAATTTTTTTAATAGAAGAATTTGCAAGTGAGTCGGTTTATGACTCGCATAACACTAGAAAATTTGAACCTTGAACCTCCTAATACATAACACTTCATTTTCAAGATCATCGCCAATTAAACTACCCACAAAAATTAATTTTATTATAATAATTAATATAAAATAATTTATATATAAAAACTAATTCTCACACATATATATATAAATAACTGTGTAAGTTAATCTATCTCAATAAATTAGTGCACACACTTCCTATCTAAGTTACTCAAAATACTAAAAAGCTGAGAAACAAAAGATTTAATAATTTATGTATATGTGTGGGGATACACTTGGAAGGGAGGGCTTGGATTTGCAGAATGCATCATGGAGGATGAGGAGGAGCTCCTTGATTTCTCGTTGGATCCCCTCAGAGGCATGTCTATCTTATCTTCTTTTGTATTAACACACTCACTACTGGCCACCAATATATTTAAAACTATTGAGCCATATATACACAGGGGAATATATGCCCATCGTTAAATCGAAACAAATACATGATCCAAGGGTGAAAATATATTGCCCCATGCTAATAGTTCGATATTCTGATGAATAAACCTCGCCCTCACTACATACCTCGTGTAAGATGCATGTGAATAATTCAAGCCGCTACTGGAAAATATAGACAAATAATGAAGTGTTTATATTATCGAGTGACTGGTCTTGTATGTATAAGATGCATATGCATAACTCAACCCGCTACTGGAAAATATATTCAAATGATGAAGTCAAGTCAATATTGGAAAAACTGCATCACTTAATTCGCATGGCTCAAAGTCGCACAGAGAAGATTGAAATTGCTTTACGTTGGTGATGTGAAGTTGTGAACCGCCGTACCGTTTTCTCTGGCTGGTTCACGTACTGCTGTCTCTTCCTAAATACCCGCGGCAAACAACTTTGTTATTTCTTTATTTCTATGATGGTGATTGCGTGGCACTGTAGCTATTTAGGGGACTCTCCCCATATAATTAATTTGTGTGACGACAGAATAAATCAAAATTGGTTTATGTTTTTTATTTTATATTAGCATAGATTTATTTTAAATACAGATTTAAAATGAGTTGAGAAAGGTTTAATTTTTTCAAGTGTAAATTTTTTTAATTTTTATTTTGGTAGATTTTCAATTTTAACGATGTATCGTGTACGGATATTTTTACACATCATACTGAGTTGTAAAATAAACCTTTTGAAGTTCAATTAATGATATACAGAGACTTTTACACATCATATTGAGTTGTAGAATAAGTCTCTCAAACTCAACAAATCAAACACACGACAAAAAAAGTATGGTGACCACTTGAAAGTGTCTATGGTGGATTTTTGGAATATTTTCAATGGACATGCGTTGTCTTAAATAATTGATTTTCTCGTGTCGCTAAGATCCTAAAATATTCCAAGAATCTGCAACTATATCCTACAATATTTTAGAAATCTGCGAGCTTAAATAATTGACCTCCTTATGTCTTTAGAATTCTGAAATATTCCGAAAATCTGCAATTATATCGTGAAATATTTCAATAATTTACAATCTACTTAAACTTTGGCCACCAACCAACATATATCTTGTAAAAATACAAACGGCCAAGCTCCTTAGTTAGTTTATCAGGTGTACAGCATGGACACATTTCTGCCCCGATCACGGTTGTGAAAAAAAAATATTTTTATGATTGTATATACTTCTGCAAGAGGCAGATAACTCATTTAACAATGGCAATAATGCAGATTTGGCATAGAAATCTAAGCCAGCTTGTGAACAACATCCAAATTTTTGGGAACCACATTCACCTATCAATTGGAATAGTGTTTATAAATTAAGCAAGAATTTGCTTGGAAACATCAAAGAGTTTAGAGGAAAATAAACCAAATAGATGAGGGTGGTATAAATTTTTGAATTATAGTTATATAAATTAAATGGTGAGTTATGAGTAGTTAATAATTCATAGTAGTTTAATTATATAAATTAAATTAAACTGTTTGTAAATATTTATAGACATTTAGTATAAACATTTTTTATTTAATGTATTTCAAATTAGTAAAAGTTAAAAAAAAAATAATAATAATTAATTATATATATTTTTATTTTTTATTATTGCCTCTTTACAACTCAGTATAGGTTAGATGTGTAGATGTAATGTAGGTATGTAAACCATTTTAAATGTCGGCTCAATTAAAAAATAAAAAATAAAAATTAAAAGTGATATCGAGATGAGTGTAAACATTTAAATGTTGACTCAAATAATATTAAAAAGTTAAAAGTAATAAACAAGAAATTAAAGGTAATAAACTAAAAGTTAAAAGTAATATAAATCTAGTATCCAGAATGAATATAAACATGTAAATGTTGGCTCAATTAATAATAAAAAGATAAAGTAATAAAAATAATAAAATTCAATTTTTTATATTTTGATTTTGTTATTAACTTTTCAATAAGCTTTGTTACAATACCATGGCTTATCAATATCACATGCCCAAAACCATAACCTATTTCACAACAAAAATATTTTATAACAATACCAGATTCTTAGCCATAGATATTCATCCCCACTTTACTGCGGATATTATTAACATAGGATTTGTTCCAATACCGTGGGCCAATACCACATGCTCAAAACACATAACTTATTTCACAATCAAAATATTTTATATCAGTATGAACAATATGACAAGATTCTTATCCATAGATATTGAACCCCATTTTTTCCTTTGATACTTGTGAATAGGCTTTGTTACAATACCATGGGTTATCAATACCATATGCCCAAAGCTCAAAACTTATTTCACAATCAAAATATTTTATAACAATATGACAAGATTCTCAACCATGTATATTATTAACTTGTAAATAGGTTTTGTTACAATACCATGGGCCAATACCATGGTTTATCAATACCATATGACCAACAAACATAACTTATTTCACAATAAAAATATTGTATTTAAATTTTATTTTATAACATTTTTTTAATTGAATCTAAAAGGAAAAAGTTATAATTACTTCTGAGATATGTCCTCATGACTAAAAATGTTCTCATAGAAATTAAATTAAGATTTTAATAAAGCAAAAAATGAGTAAGCAATGAGAGAAAGAAAAGTGACTAACGATAATAGAGGAAAGAGAATGTATGTTTTTTAAAAGTATTTCATTGTTGTATTTTAGTTGACATGATTGATCCAAAATATAGGTTCAATATTTTAAAATCAATTAAGTCTTTTTTTTAGTTTAGATACTTTCCTAAACACAATATAATGGGATCAAGTTTAAGAGGGTGGGATCAAATTTAAGAGCGGCAGGGGAAGCGAGGGTTGAGAGAGAGAGGAGGAAAGAAAAAATACATAGATACATAAAGATGGAGAGAGAGAGAGAGAGTGACAAGGGAGAAATGGAGAGAGAATGAGGAAGAGGGGGAAGGGGTGAAGACAAATAAGAGGAGAGGAGAGAGATAGGGAGAGAAGGGGAAGCAGGAGAGGGAGGCACAAAGATGGAAGGGAGAGAAATATGGAGAGAGTGACAGAGATAGTGACAAAGTTGGAGAGAGACACACACACACACAAATATGGAGGCGAGAGAGAGAAGGAGAGAGGGAGGGAGATAGTGACAGAGTTGAAGGGGAGAGAGAGAGAGAGAGCGAGAGAGAGAGAGAGAGAGAGAGAGAGAGATGGGAGGGGAGACAGAGCGAGGTGGGAGAGAAAGGGAGAGAGTACTCAAGAAAGGGAAGGAGAGGGAGTTGGAGTTGGAGTTGGAGGGGGAGAGAGAGGGAGGGAAGAAGAAATACATAGAGGTAGAAAGGTGGAGAGAGAGAGGGAGTGACAAGGGATCAATGGAGATAGAGTGAGAGAGGAGACTAGGAGGGAAGAGGGAAAGGAAGAAAAGGGTAAGAGAGAGAAAGACAAAAGGGGAAGAGAGAGAGGGAGAGATAGATAGATATAACGAGAGAATTTGTATGTTTAGGGGTTGAGATAGAGAGAGGGAATAAGAAGGAGACACATAGATACAAATATAGATATTATATAGTATTATATAACCAGCCTAGATCCATCTCAACCCCAGATCTATCAAGCGTCAAGAGGGATCAAATCTCTCAAGGTGCAATCCTTTCCTCAAGTTCCGTACTCAAAAAATAGGTTTGCACCTCGAGAGATTGGATCCCTCTCGGGGCTTGATAGATCATTTCACCAAGGAGATTCTTAATCTATAAATAGGCATTCTTACAATACTATGGACCAACACCATTTCTTATCAATATTACATACCCAAAAAGCCATAACTCACTTCATATGACACTCATTCATATAACATTTTTGTTGTTGTGTTTCTGTTGGTATGGAGTACCAAAACAACTTCCCTTGGAATTGGTTGTTACCTACAAGGAGTCAATAAGCAGTTGGTTGTTGTTAGTGGACAACTTAAATAACAAAGCATTGAAACAATGGAAGCAATGCATACATAAAAATAAACTAAGAAAAACTATGCTAAATAACACAAAGAACAAAGCTTAATGGAGCAAACAAGTGAACAATATCTAGAAAAGGGCTCCCTTTATTGACTACTAAAAGTAGAAGAGATACAATAGATGAATTCCAAACACTTGGAGAGAATTGTTTGAGGAATGGTGCTAAAAAATTCCTCAACAAGTATTTTTTTCTTCAATACCCTTGCAAGTTTCCTCTCTCTCTCAAAGAAGTATGAAGACTCTTTCAATGGTGAAATCCTCTTCTCTATGAAATGTTGGATTGTTGTGGAGCATTTTTTCCAACATAACAATGCTTTATTTCCTCTTGTTTTTTGTCTTCCAATGGCCTGTTTATATAGAATTTTGAATTCTTCTTCCTTCTCTTAGTCCATCAATTAGAAAATGACTTATGAGTATGACAAGAGGATCCCTTGGGGACTGCATATCTCTAAGTCGACCTCGAAATCGGATTTCCTTGAATGGTACATGTCAGGGAATCCCAATTCAAAGTGTGTGAAGTGGTGTTGAGCTGCTGACTCAGAATTTTGTTCAATCGTGCGGCTATCGAGGAAACAATCGCTAATTTTGGCCTTTTTATGAACCACGCAGGTAGACTTTATAACTAAAAACCTTTGGAAAACTCTTATTTTTGTATTTAATGATGCTTTCAACTAGAGAACCTTCACTTTCATGATCTGTTGAACGATTATGGATGCCATCTGGATTTTACAAATGTGTGTACGATTTTTCTGTGTTAACAGTTTCCTATTATGTCTGAGATTCTAATCAACTTCTTGAGAGATAAAGTAACTTACTATGGAGATGGATAGAGAAAATCATTGATTGAGAATTAAAGATAACCATGCTCTAGAGAAAGTGAAATAAAAAATGTTTGTATGACGTGGGCATGTCCCATGCTCGTTATGATAACTAATGATCATACAAGAAATGTTCCTGCCAAGTCATCTTTGATGTGGCTGGTGTGTTGATTGTTGATGATGATAATTTTTTATGCCCTAAGGGGCGGTTTTGACGAATAGACTAATCTTGGTTCCCCCATGCATCAAAAGTAAAGCAATGTTGAATGAGGTGCTAAAGGATGCATGGGTCTTTGACTCTAGATACCTCTCATGCATCAAAATGTAAGCAATATTGAATGAGGTTGCAAAAGGATGTATGGGTCTTCTGCTACATGAGAGAACTACAATAGTCACAATGTACAGTACTAACCTGACATGATAAACATTTTTGGTGTCAAATGTCAGGGAGATCGATGACATCTGCGGGTGATAGTGATTCCAACTATGTCACCCGAGGATGTCCCTTAAGGGGGGGAGAAACTAAGGTACAACTTCAATCCTAAAAGGTTAGTGTTGAAGTCGACAGGATAGAATCCCTGATTACCTGAAATGATGATTCAGGGAATCATGGTGAAGGAACAAAGATGATTGTAGTATGGTGGGTCATGATAATGAGGATTGAAAGTATGGGTGGATAGGGTAAACTTCCCAAGGTTGGAGTTGTAATGTGAGTGATGTTTGTAAAAAAAAAAATTCTGAGGAAATGCCCCCAAAGTTGGTAGGACATCTAGGGTGGGTATAAGCATGTTCTCACTGGCGTGATGAATGATGAATGAAAGTGGATCATGGTGTGGTGATGAAGGTGTGGCTCTGGTTCTGAAACCCTAACTATGGAACCCATCTGACAGGGGTTGCAGGCCGTCCTACGGCCCTGTAAACCCCTCCCTCTCCCGTACTCCCCCTTCCGCTTTATCATTGACTTTCGTGCCGGTTACTTTATACTCCCCCGCGCCCCGTGACTCCCTTTTTTTTTTTACCCTTCCTCAGGTTTACTCCCTTTTACCTTGGCTATTCGTTTTCCTCCTGGCTCCGGGATCCTCCCTGCATCGGAACGGCGCCCGCCCCCGGTTCGGCCGACAGCTCGACGAAGTATCGTTTTCACTGCTAGCGGGGAAAGCAACCTGCTGTTTTCGATCCATCACCTGCTAGGGCTAATCTGTTATTTTGCCCCTGCTGCCGTTGCAAGCCCTAAGCGGTTACCAGGTTTCGAGGAGCACTAACAGACGGTTACCTGTTTTTCGAGGAGGGAATATTGCAGCTGTCGACATGGACACAGAGGAAGTGGATTACTCGGAGTCTCCGCTGGTGGATAGCTCCATCTAGTGATCCACGTTTTCTTCATCAAGGGGTCTACTCAGTGGTAATCTGCCTGCCAGTTTTGAAAACCCTTCGCCCCCCATCGACCCATCCCTCCCATCCACCATCTTTCCTGGCGAGCCCTCCTCCTGGAACTCTTTCTCGGTCCCCTCTCCGGCTACGTTGGGTTTCCTGGCAAATTGTTTACATCCCTCCCCTTCCGGCGATCCCCCCCAACAAGGGGTTTTACCCTCCCTTACCACCCCTCCCGTTATCCCTTCAGAAACCCCCTTACTCCCCGTTGAAAACCCTCCCATCTCGGTTACAAACCCTCCTTCGATCCCTTCTGCCCCCTCTGGCAGCTATCACGAGGTCCCTCCCCTCCCGGAAGCCATCCCCCCTCCTGGATCTAACCCTCTCCCCCCCCCTCCGATTCCCCCCCCTGCGGACTCTCAGGCAACAGTTAACCCGGGCCGTATGTCCTCCCGCCCCGCCAAGAAGCAGCGCTGTTTTAAATCCACTGCGGAGGACGCTTTTCTGAGACTGGAAGAGGATATCCGCTGGGGGGAAGCTATGGACCTGGCGGATTGCGTACTTGTGGGTCGGATTAAGGGTAGACACGCACCGGCAGCAAAACTAAAGCAATGGGCGACTGAGATTTGGGGTCAATACCTCGCGGAGATTCCATCGGTCCAGACCTTTGTGCGAGGGTGGTTCGCACTCAAATTTGCACGGGCGGACCACACGAGCTGGGTCCTTTCATCGTTCTGGCACTTTGAAAAAGCCCCGGTCCTGCTCAAACGATGGACGCCGCTCTTCGACCCGGAGACGGAGCTATTAGGCATCGGTCCAGTCTGGGTCAGATTACCAGGGCTGCCTCTGCAGTACTGGTCTGAAGATATCTTCAAGAGAATTGGAAATGCATTAGGCACTTTCATGGAATCAGACAAATCATACATAGCGACGGGCGCGATGGCATACGCAAGAATACTAGTGCATATGGATACCAGAGGGGGGGTGCCGGAGAACATCACCATTCAATGGAAGTCTACTACAAGAAAGCAAAAGCTCGATTACGAAGGCATCCCCTATAGATGCAGAAGATGTCACCAGGTGGGTCATCTATACAAGGATTGCCCCCTCCTCCAGAAGACCCAGCAGACAACATCTGATCAGGACTTGCACACAACAGAAGGACAGCCAAACCCTCCTGTGGCAACGGCTCCGAGAACGGACCATATCATCACATCGGACACGGTGGAAGCGCCTCCTGCTCCTCGCCGCAAGAAGCAAGTCTCAAACTCGACTCGGCCTCCATCTCCTCCTCTGACGCGATCCAGAGCTGCAAAAGGGGCGGTCTTCTCCTCGGGGAGCACAACACTCGGGCGGACTACCTATCCAAGCAAGCAGTGCAGAGGCAAGAAGCGGACTGGCTAATACAAGAAGACCTGGATGGAACCTTTTTTCAGCACTATCACAGACCCTTTGATGACTGTCAAGCTCAAAGGGACACTCAGAACTGAAAGGGGTCCCAATATGCACAGAGTGTTGTTTTTGTTTTATATTTTCATGCTTATTATACATAACTATTATAATGGACAGCATTGACTATGGTAACCGTAGTCATCTCTTTATTTATTTATTTTTTAGGGCAGCATCTATAAATGCACAGCAAAACACAGTTTATACATGTTTCTTTTCTCTATTCCACAGATAGTCTTTTGGACTATATACCTCTCCGAACTCCCTGCGTGGACAAACAGTTCGAGGAGAGGTTGGTTATCTTATGATGGTATATCTGTTTTCAGTTTCTTTTTGGAACATTGGACAGTCTCCTTCAGGAGTTTTTTGAGAGGCATCCTGCCTCAGTATGCATATGCGCAGCATCTACAAAATGTAATTTCTTCGACTTAATAGAAATTACGAATTTTTCCACGGGAAAAAAAACTAACATGAAAATATGGGTGAGAGTCATTTTCCTTATAAAAAAAAATTTGTACACTTACCAAAAGAATGAGAAAATGGTTTAGGATGTACAAACACGGAGACGAGTGCCCCAAGAGAATGGTGGTCTACGTAACGATGCAGGTAGGGTTCTTTGTTGAGGGCGAGGACCCCATTAGTTGGTCTTAGTACAGGGTTGGTGAGGTAGATGAAGTGATACAAATGGGATACTCCATATGGGGGGATGATAGGCCAAATGTAGAATGCAGGAGTGTATTCAACTTTATCTGGAAAAAATAAATAAATAAATAAATTGAGGCAGCGAGGGAGTAGAGTTGGTAAGCAATAAGTGAAGAAGAGGAGAATGAGGCTAATCTTCAAGACATGTAAATGAGATGGATCCCAGGCCAAATTGAATGGTCATGGATCCTGATGGTGAAGGATGTTCTATGAATGAGCTTATCCATGCATGGGTAGCTGCTATCGACCGACATGGATGTTTACTAGGTGCAAGGGGAACATGGTGGTAAATGTGGTCAAGATGGTGGACCCTATGGTAAATTTCAGAGAAATGATGTCAGGATATGCAAAGCTTTGTGGGAAGCCTATCATGTTGAGTGGAGAATGATACCTTAACTTTCGACGGTCACCAGGGGACTAATTCTGCTAAGAAACTGCTGGGAGACCTACAACTTCGAGAACCAACTCCCAAAGTGAAAAAATCTTGATGAAATCATTTATAAGAAAAAATGTGTTGAATAATATGAATCAAAGAACATGGAAAAGAACACCTGGAGGGCTACTCTAAAATGGGCCCAAAAATGAGTCTAATGCTGAAACGGAACGGAGGGCTCGATGATGAAGATGATTTCGTCTCGATCCTTATGTCACTAACATTTTTGAAAATGGAGGTTGTGAGCTCCTGAACAGGGCTTTGGAAGATGAAAAATATGGCAATATATAGTAAAAAGTGGGCCATATGCCACCTCATTTGTACATGCTAACTTGGAGTGCAAAGTTAGGTCCAAGAATTGTTTTTTTCCGTAGCGGAAAGCCTGTGCACCAGGGATGATGGGCATTTCTGAGTAAGACCAAGCAAAGATGTCCCTATATTTTTGGAAGAGGGCCTCGTATGAGGCCACTTCGTCTGGGGAGCATGATACCCCCAACAAGATTTCCTCGAATATGTCTGGTTTAATAGAAATATTTACCTTGATAGTGGGTATATATTGGATATATTCCCTTCCTCAAATGCATCCAGTGTAGGAACGAAATTCTTGAACTAATCTACCTGTTCTCGGGGTAGGAAGTCTTTAGTTTCTATTGTGAAAATGTTGTGACTTAGTGCCTTAGTAGGTGAGAATTCTTTCTATGGTAAGAAGAAAGAGTGGTGATGCTTAACATCCCAAGGGCAATCTAGTTCCATCGTGGCCTCCATAATATCTTCCTATGAGTGAAAAAAATGGCCTACAGTTGTTAATAATTGTTGGAGGTTGTGAGTATGGGATTGGGATATAGTGGTGTTGGTTGACGAACAAGAAAATGAATCGGTGGTCACCCTTTTCGAACCTAGTGATGTTGACAATGTGTGTATTCCATGGGTCTGCACAGTGAGGGGTGACACTACCTTTGTGATAGGTTTTTTTGTTGCTAAATATTACACCTGCAGCACAAGTGCGTCAAGGGATATTTCTAAAGACAAATATGAATGCATTGAAACCATTTTTTAGCAATGGAGTCAAGAAGAAATAAGATTATGATATCCAGAAATATGGCAGAAATAAAGTCAGGAATATGAAACACAAGAAGCAAAGCAAAGAAGACAGTTTGAAGATGTAATGTTTTGGCAGCAGTCCATAGTTGAACGAATATTTGAAGAGGAAGTTGTAGAAGACATGATCCAATTGTCTTTCAAAACAAGTTCAAGACAAGTCAAAGGAAAATTACAGCAGCAACAAGTGAATAAAGCCTAGATGAAAGGCAGAGGAGACAAAACATAAATTCACACACAAAACACATGAGTTGTGGCTCTTCTATTGATCACACAAAATTTGATTCTTACAATGAACCCAGTGAAGGGTATTTAAACCTTTTCGACTAGCGACTCACCTAAAATATCTTAACATGCATACACACTTAACTCAGTTAACTCACACTCTAAATATGGACTTCACCTAACACTTCATCCATCATTGTACTTGACTCAACGCTTAGTTAACTGACTCTCTAATTTTAGCCAACTCCTCATGCGGGAGTAATTACAATTTCCAACACTCCCCCTTAATTACAACCGTATGACTCAACATAACTCAAACATGACTTAAATTGACTCAATTATCATTGAAACATGCGTGCTGGTCTATGTCTCAACTAGGTTACAATGACTCAAAACTTTTACTATTTTTCATTTTCTTTTTCTCTTCTTCCAAGATATATATCCTCGAAATTGCTTCATTCTCTATTGAACTTTCTTGTTGTAGGCTTTATTCACTTTTTGTTGTTGCAATTTTTCTTTGACTTGTCTTGAACTTGTTCTGAAAAACAATTGGATCATGTCTTCTACAACTTCCTCTTCAAATATTCGTTCAACTATGGACTCCTGCCAAAACATTACATCTTCAAATTGTCTTCTTTGATTTGCTTCTTGTGTTTCATATTCCTTACTTTCTTTCTGCCATATTTTTGGATAGCAGAATCTTATCTTTTCTTGACTCCATTGCTAAAAAATGGTTTCAATGCATTCATCTTTGTCTTCAGAAATGTCCATATCATTCTTTTCACTTTCATCATCGCGTACTGTTTTTTTCTTGTTATCTGCACACTCAAGATCATTATTCACCATTTCATTCAATTCTTTTATTCCATCTACTACTTTAAAACTCGCATCAATTTGTTTTATTGGTTTTTGAATCCATTATTCAATGAGCTTCAAATTTGCATTAAATTTATTGACAACCTTGCTTTCAACTCCTTCTCCCATGCTATTTTGAACACCTACATATTCAAAAACAATGTTAAAACATTTTTAATATGAGTCTCTTTAGTGAGAGCTTCCTGCTCTACATATGCCTTCTTTTCAATTGCATGGAGGTTGTCTTCCATTGTTATGTTTTTAGTGGATATTCTCATAAAAAAATCTTCAATCACTTTATCCTATTCTTGATCATTAACTGTTGCTAGATGACATAATGCTTCATGAGCAGTTCCAACTACTTCATATTTTGTTGCTACAGTGGCAACTTCAACCTTCAATGTTTCATCAAACATTGCACTTACCATATTGCCACAATCAATCCTTGTTTCAAAAAAGAAAGCACAGATATCATCAACATAATTTTCATCCACACTATGGTGGGATATTTGAGCATGCATGTGCTCATTGACAATTTCAACTTCACCAAATCCATCAATTGCGGTTGGTTGCACCAATTCACATATAACTTTGCAGTCATCATCCACATGTGTCTCATCGTAGTGGGATTCATTATCATTTGTATCATCCACATTATAGTGGAGTCCTTGAGCATTTATTTTCTCTTGCTCTATTTCACACACAGAAGCTTCAACTTTTCTCTCTGCAATCTTTGCTGCATCTTCTTTATCCATATGCATGCTTGCATAATGGGTTTCAATTTTATGGCCTTGACAACCATCATCCACTTTTGAGTGGGGTTCTCCAAGCTCTGTTTTCTTCTCAGAGTCTTTCTCATATACTCTCAGATCTACGGTTGATTTCTTTGCTTGTGACATAACCTGATGTTGCATGTTGCTCCCCCTTGCAACAAACTCTTCTTCTAGGAACTTCCATGCTTCCTTGGAAGTTGTAGCTTTTGCTACCTTGCACAAACACTTCTCATCCAATGCGTGTTTTATAAAACTCAATGCTAAAGCATCACATACTTCATCATATGGGTTATTAGACCCGTACTCAATTAACATTTTAGCTCTAAGAAAAGTCAACATCTTGATAACCCAATGATCAAAATATTCACCTATAAACATAGGAGGTGGTAGTAGATTAAAGCTACACCAATCACCCTTGATTTCTTCTTTGTCTTCTGCTAGACTTCTTAGTTCCTCGGCTACGGCCTGAACCTCTCTAACCATGGCAATGATCTTTGCCTCTTCTTTTCGATTTCTTTTCTTAATATGCTTCACTTGCGCTTTGTGACCCATTACCCCGTATTTCCTGATTGCATGAGGCTATTTTCCATATAAAGAAAATATAATTTTCCATATATGCCCCCATAAAGCACAATGTTCACCCAGAACACTATCATGCTTAACAAAAAACAAAAAAAATTGCAGATGGACGGACTTTTACAGAACCATAAATTCTTTGCCAATAAATTTTTTTTTCCTTTTTCTATTCTCTTGAGAAAATAAAACAAAATCAATTCCAATAAAACCCTCCTTTTAATTTTCTTTAACAAAAAAAATCAAATAATCACTGTAAAAAATCTTTTTTTATTCTTTTAAATCACTCTAAAATAAATCTCTCAGAAAAAAATTGTTGTATAAACCTTTATACTATGCACCATACACCTTTTAATAAATAAAAAAATTATCATCCAACTTTCCACTTTAAATAAATCTTTTTCGAAATAAACCCTTTCCCAAAAAACTTAAAACGAGGCCTTCTAAAATTTTCATAGGCCTTTTTTCACACTTGCTTTTCCTTTTTTAATAAATATTTCCAGAACCTTTTAAAAAATACTCTTTAATATGCTTCATCATAACACTTTTGAATCATCTTGAAACTAAGCTTTGACATTTACCTTTTCACGCGAGTTCTCACAACCATGCAAGGGTTGTTCATGACAGTTGTACATTCAACTCTTTGGTGACTTATGCTATGCAGCGGCCACGCTTTCTATCCTCGACTATTGTGATGAGAGGGTTGTGTGTTAATGCCCTGTACATGAAGGTTGCTCACGTTAGTGAGATAACGCTGCCCACCTCAAATGAAACCGCGTGCTGCCGAAATGGTGTATCTTGTAACGCGGTGATTACAGATACTAGTCTGCGTTATAATGCTTTGTATACAATATACAAGGTGTGTTATAAAAAATATATATTTTTCTCTTCTCACACGGATTGTTGCTAATCAGTGTTTCCTCATTGTAACTTTGTTCTAATATCAATTTCTTGAAAAAGCAGAGGAGACAAAACATAAATTCACATACAAAACACATGAGCTATGGCTCTTCTATTGATCACACAAAACTTGATTCTTACAATGAACCCGGTGAAGAATATTTAAACCTTTTCGATTAACGATTTCCTACAATATCTTAACATGCATACACACTTAACTCACTTAACTTGTTGGAACTACTACACACCTACATGCAGACTCTTAGTTAGAGCATGGGACTGCATGCAAGATTCGTTTTGCATGTTGGAACTACTACACACCTACATGCGGACTCTTAGTTAGAGCATGGGATTGCATGCAAGATTCCTTTTGCATGATTTACTCCTTGATTTGCTCCTTCTTTAACTCTGCAACTGACTCCGGAACTTGTTGTAGGTGTTGAGTCTTCTCATTGATCACCACTATAGTGCATTACTTTGGGATCTTCACTCAGTGATGCTATATCATGAGCATTGTAACATATTTTTGAATGCATCATTCTTTTCTTCTTTCGATTTTCTTTTAGTGTTTTTGCTTTGCAAAGCTGTGTGTTCAACCTTTGCTAGCTAGATTCATCTGTGCAGGTTTTCTAACACATTTACATGGTATCACAGCCCATAGTTTGCTAGATAAAAGGCACACCAGTACTTTATTTTGCAAGTATTACAGCTTGGAGATCGAAGATTGACAGAAAAATGGAGTTTCCCAAAGCATCGATCCTAACACCGTACAACTATCATGAATGGAAGGACCAAATGGCTCGATACCTTCGTCATAAAGGGTTGTACAGGATTACCATGGCTACAGAAGTGGAACCCACTTCAGCCATAGAGAAATCCAAGTACCTCAACTGTATGGATGAGGCCCACAGATCCATATGCATGTGCATCTCTCCAGAGTTGCAGTTTCATCTATCTGCCTGCAATACTCCCAATGAGATTTGGAAAAAGGTTGAAGATCTCTACGGGAAACAGGATGAGATGAAAGGACATTTGCTCGAAGTGGAGCTGCTATAATTGGATCCATGGAACTATGACAGAATTCAATACTTCTTCACCAAATATAATGATCTATTGCTGCAACTCAAGGGTTGTGGAATTGACAAATCCAAGGAGAAGAGTCGCCAAGTTCTCTCTATTATGTCAAAGCTCGGATCGGAATACTCCATCTTTGTGTCTACATTTCATTCAGTAAGGCTCACAACAGGTAAATCCTACACTATGCCTTCTCTCAAAGAATTTATGGAGTCCCTTATTTTTGAGCAAGATAAACTCATTGGCATGGGGAAAATCAAACCTCCAAAAGCACATGCACTTGCTATGCATGATGGCAGCCACAACAGATATGATTCAAATCAGAAAAATCAGCAGCAAAAAGACAAAGGAAAAGCACATTCCCATCCAAAGAAGGAAGGGTACACCAAGCCCTTCAATGACTCCTCCGGCTCGAGAAATGAGAAAGGGAAGAAAGGAAACAGATGCACCTACTGTCAAAGTGGATTCCATCCAGAATCCTCTTGCATGAAGAAACAAATTGACCAAATGGTAGAAATCCTTCAGAAGCACAACCTTGGGGACCACATCCCTCAGGGCGCCAAGAAGAAAACTGAGGATCCGCCACATGGGAAAGGTAACAATTTTCATGCTTTAGTTGCAATTAATTCTTCTCCTGATGCATGGATTATAGATTCTAGTGCATCACATCATATGGCTGCTGCAAAGGAAGTCTATTCCTCTTTGGATGCATGCAAAGGACCTCCCATCCTCATGGGAGATGACTCACCTATTGAGGTCGCCGGAAAAGGTAGAGTGGAACTTTTACACGGAAGCTTTGAAGATGTGCTTCATGTTCCAAAACTTTCGGTAAACCTGCTTTCATTTTATCAGATCACTCATTCTGGCACCGGAAAGAGAGTGGAATTCACTCTAGATGTAGTGAACATATATGATCTACATAGCAGCGCCAAAATTACAACTGGTGAGGTAAACAATGGAGCCAGACTGTATACATTTTTTGAATTTATTGAATCTGAATCCTCCTTATTGCTTACACATGCTGATGATAGTAGTAGGCTTTGGCATGAGAGGTTTGGTCACTTAAATTATAGGTATATGCAGCAGCTAAGCAAGAATGAGATGGTGGAAGGCTTGCCAAATATCAGTTTCTCCAAAGGAGTTTGTGAAGGGTGTGTTCTTGGCAAAGATCCCAAAGAAAAGTTTGACACCGGCAAGACTCACAAAGCATCCTCTCCTCTAGATCTGATCCATAGTGATCTCATGGGGCCTTTTCCTCATCCTTCCATCAACAAAGCAAGGTATGTGCTTACATTTATTGATGATTTCTCACGGTATACTTGGGTGTATCTTCTCAGGAACAAATCTGAAGTTTTTGAGCACTTTGAAGATTTCAAAGCACTAGTTGAGACACAGTCAGAGAGAAAGATCAAAGCCCTCCGTACAGACAATGGGGGGGAATATGTTAACACAGCACTTCGGAACCTTTGCCTTCAGTCCGGCATATAGTTGCAGTACACAGTTCCATACACTCCGCAGCAGAACGGAGTTGCTGAGAGAAAGAACCGATCTCTCAAAGAGATGGCTTCCTACATGTTGCATGCCAAGTCACTGCCTCATAAGCTCTGGGCCGAAGCACTTAATTGTGCTAACTACATCTAGAACAGAACTCCTCATAGGTCTGTCAAGGTTCAGACCCCCTTTGAGGCTTGGAGCGGCACTAAACCAGAGGTCACTCACCTCCGTGTTTTCGGCTCTCGAGCATGGGCCCGGATCCCCTCTGAAAAGAGGAAATCTCTTGATCCACAGAGCATTGAGTGCATCTTTGTTGGATACCCTGATGGTGTGAAGGGATATCGACTCCTGATTCCCTCTACGGACAAGCTCATCATTGAGCGAAGTGTCAAATTTGAGGAAAGTCTCTTGCATGCACCTCAAGCGCCGCATGCAGACACTTTTTATCTACCTCATGTCCGAGATGATGACTCAGTGCACTCAGATGCAGATACAGATCATGCAGATGTCGAGGAAGAGCATGCAGATGCAAAGACAGAGTCTTCAGATACAAATCTAGTGCATGCAAATTATGATCCACATCCAAGTCCAGATCAGGCTTCCAGCAGTGAACCATATTCCCCTGTCATAAATCAGAGAACAAGGAGCTTAGGTGAGATATATGCACAAGACCAACCAGCTGCTAGAAATGGTCTTGTGGGGGATAATTCTGATCTGCAGAGGACTAGCTCAGAGTTTATTGAGCCTCCTCTTGTCCTCACTGCCACTGAACCATCGCCCTCCTGGCATTGTCATTTGGTTCAGTCTTCTGATCCACGGTCTTATGCTGAGGTTGTTGGGCATCCATCTTGGGAGTCTGCCATGGAGGAGGAGTATAACTCCCTCCTCGAGAACCAGACTTGGGATCTGGTCCCCCTTCCTTCAGGAAGGAAAATTGTCCGATGCAAATGGGTCTACAGGACCAAGAGTGTTGCAGATGGGAAAATCACCAGACGGAAAGCAAGGCTAGTAGCCAAAGGCTTCCAACAAGTGCATGGCATTGATTATGACGAGACCTTTGCTCCAGTAGTAAAGATGGATTCCATACGCCTTACACTTGCCATTGCGGCTACCCAGCGGTGGGAAGTACATCAGATGGATGTGAAGAATGCCTTTCTTCACAGAGACCTATCTGAGGAGATCTACATGGAGCAGCCACATGGTTTCATTCAGGATTCATCTTTGGTCTGCAGACTGAAGAAATCTCTCTACGGCCTTAAGCAGGCCCCGAGAGCTTGGTACGCGAAGATGGATTCTTTTCTCTTATCACAAAACTTTGAAAGATGTAAGTCTGATCCGAATGTTTACATGCTTAGGACACATGATTTTCTTCTTATCTTATTTTTGTATGTAGATGATCTCCTAATCACTGGCAGCTCGGCTTCAGCCATTGCTACAGTCAAGAGGGCCTTGCATGATAGGTTCTTGATGACGGACATGGGTCCATTACACTTCTTTCTTGGTCTTGAGATCAGCCAGAATGCCACAGGCATCAAACTCTCTCAGGCTAAGTATGCATGAGATCTCCTCGAGAGATTTCGCATGACTGACTGCAAGCCAGCACCGACTCCTTTTCTGTCTGGGGTCCGCCTTGAGGATGGAGGTGACACTCCATTAGTTGACAACACTCTCTACCGACAGCTAGTGGATAGCTTATTGTACCTCACCCACTCCAGACCAGATCTCTCATATGTAGTAGGGGCAGTTTCCAGATACATGCAGGAGCCGCATGAGCTACACTGGAATGCTGCCAAGCGCATCCTCCGATATGTGCAGGGTACCATCACCTTCGGGATTCACTATGCAGCAGGCACTGCATTGAATCTCCTTGGCTTCACAGATTCTGATTGGGCAGGAGACAGCATTGATCGCAAGTCCACCTCCGGATATTCACTCAGTCTAGGATCTGGCCCTATCTGTTGGTCGAGCAAGAAGTAGGCTGCTATTGCTCTCTCTTCAGCTGAGGTTGAGTACCGAGGAGTAGTCAACATGATGCAGCCCAGGCCTCTCCCAGGCCACACCTACCAGGATCTTTGACAACCAAGCACATAAGAGCTTGTTTTGTAAACGCACATAAAGGGTTTGCTAACAAAACAGCTTGAAGTTTTCTTTATTTCATTCAGCAACATGCATATATGGTTTTACTTGAACGCGGTTTTTTCCCAACCTCCGTAAACAAAGGCGCCATATATTAAACCTGTGTCTCTGCTCGTCCATACACGGTCAACGCTTATGCATCCTTCGCAATCGCCAGACTCAAATGGACCCCATACGCATGCGGTTCTCCTCCATACTTTAATATGGCTGACAGATGTTCTCTGCTATCGGCGCCGGCTATGGCTGGCTGTTACTCTAAACAAAGGCTCACATATATATAGTCGCAATTGCTCAACCGACCAACGGCCTACACAATTCAGGGATCAATACTTTCACCGTGCTTGCCGATTGGCCCACCCAATTCAGGGATCAATACTTTCACCGTGCTTGCCGATTGGCCCACCCAATTCAGCCAACAGTTCCAACGAACTGTCGACACCAATCTGTACAATTTGTCACAGTTGTATATATATTGGAATTCCAGATTCGGAACTTTCCTGTCTCAATACGCTCCTGTACGCAAGTATATAGATATGAGGTGTCGCCAGTCCCGTTGTGCGATGTCTCAACCCAATAACTTACGTTCCTCCTCGGTTTTTCCTCTTATACACAGTAGTTCATGCATCACGGTTCTTCTGGACCATGTATATTCCTCCCACATATACTCGCCTTATTGGACTGTTGAACGGCCTGTGGTTGCCGATTACACCATCAGTCATCCCAATACGATGCGTATATGCGTATATGGGACAGCTACAATACATGGAATGCGCGAGGGTTGTGAGGACAGGTCACCTTGGCTATGTCTGCATAAAATCGGTTTAATGTATCTCATATGAAGCCGCGCATCAACAATTAACATATATGCCAATCGCGCACTAAAACACAAACAACCAGATTTGAACACGCAGTCAAGAACTAATACACACATTGTGTATTGGAAAAATATGCAACTTCGACCATTTCGGCAACTATGTGCAAACCATATCTCGGAATTCATTAAACACAAACACATCCATATCAATTGAATTCAAATACTCATATTTACATAATCAAGCATACACACAGATCTTTACATTCATGGCCAGATATACAATCTATGGCCCTTTTACAAACTGCCTGAAGGCTGAGAACACTTCCTTACTTCTCACACTCACTCCTCACACTTCTCTTCCTTCAATGCCTTGGAGGCTTCTTAATTTATTAACTTAGCATGATCTAAAAACTAGCATTTGTAACAGATGTTGCAAAAGAAACGCCGTAAGTCGGTAGCGCATATGGAAGAAGAGCATAAATGAAAAAAAAATATGATATGTTAGGTGATCTAACTATAGCCAAATTTGAATGAAAAAATAAATCTAAATGTTAAATGTAATACAATCAAATAATCTATTCAAACCAAAGGCATGCACAACTTCATTCCCAAGTGCTCAATCGAAGAGCTTACTTTAATTAAAAATTGCATCCCAAACCAAAATTTTGTCTTTCATTGCCTCATCCAAACTGAACCCTTCACCCTCATATGGTAATGGTTCCAGATCAAATTAATGCCATAAGTGACTTACAAGGAGTGCAAAAGCATCAACTCAAGTGGATGAGATTTCATCCAATCTTTGAGATACGCTTCTCAATGGTCTGATGCCTATCATCTGACATCATGTGTGATGTCGACTGGTATGTGGATAATGACAATGGAGCCTGCAAACATACAAACTCTAACAAAAGTACCTTTAGTAGAACTTGGTGATCATGCCACGTATCTAGTTGCAAGAGTAGGATCCATCAAATGATATCCTTAAGCTTACTAAGTTATTGATGTTTTGTATGTACCTATCAAAACTAAAAATCTCTTTCCAGTTTCAGTGATGATAGAGTTTACATATACGGCTAACTTCGAAGATCAACAAATCCTCATCCTAAATTAGAAAGGGAATCCTCTAATAACTTTAGGGCATGATAGTGGCAACTTGTGTGAGCTTCGACAAAAGAGACTAGGTCACTTTCTCTAGTGAATGTTGCCAATATTGAAGAACATGGTGTGGGGATTGCAAATCTTCAAGGCTGAGAAGAAAGGAGTGTGCAAGGGTTGTGTACTTGGCAAGCATGTGAAGGATGTTTTCCTGAGTGAACATAGGTCAAGATGGGTTTTTGACCTAATCCACTCAAATGTATGTCGGCACATGTCTTCAACTTCCTTATCAAGTGACATTTTTATTGATGATTCTTCTATGAAGTCATAGACTTAATTCATGGAAACCAAGGACGAGGACTTTGAGAAGTTTCAAGAGTTTAAGGGTCTTGTAGAAAATCAAATAGATATAAAGATTAAGTTGTTAAGGTACGGCAATGGAGAGGAATATACCGCAAACGAGTTTGATACCTTTTGCACTAAAGAAAGAATCAAAAAAACGTTGATAATTACCTACAATCCTCAGTAGATTAGGGTTGCGAAGAAGAGGAACATATATATCATAAAATAGTCAAATCCATGATTCATTATCTAGTTCTTCTCATGTGTCTCTGTGTATAAACATGTCTTATCATTGTCTATATTTTGAATAGGTATCCTCACAAAATTTTGAAGGATAAGACACGAGGAAATTAGAAGCATCAAGTAACACATATTTGAGTTTTTGGGTTGTCCTATCTACATATTCCAGATGAGAAAATGACCAGGTGGGAACCTTCTAGTTTGAAGGACACCTTTTTAGGTTAGAGTGAAACCTGAAAATCTTATAGAATATGCATTCCATCTCAACATAAACACAGGAAAATCATGAAACACGACTGTAGAGACGAATTTGGAACCTTCTAGTTTGAAGGACATCTTTGTAGGTGAGAGTGAAACCTCAAAATCTTATAGAATATACATTCCATCTCAACATAAACACAAGAAAATCACTGTAGAGACCAAGTTGGAACCTTCTAGTTTGAAGAACATATTTGTAGGTTAGAGTGAAACCTCAAAATCTTATAGAATATACATTCCATCTCAACATAAATACAGGAAAATCATGAAACACGACTGTAGAATTGATTGCAGCATGATAATTAATTTTTATTTTCTCTTCATATGGTGTTAAGGTCCTTCCACGATTCTATGTGTGTGATCAGTAGATCTAAGGGTTCTCTTCTCTACAAGCACTTTCTATTCACAGTTGGAAGGAAAGGATCCTACTTCTAAAATCTACCTTTCCTCATTTTTTTTAATGTTATATAAAATATTTTAATGAATTAGTATTAATGTATACTTAAAAATATATTAATAATAAAAAAATTAGTTTAATGCGTGCTCATAAAATGACTCAATGTGCATGTTATGTAATCTCTATAACATTTAAATACAAATTAAACAATAAAAAATTACAAATTATTTTTTGCACTATAAAATATGTGTTTGGGCCTGAAGAAACTACTTATCTTATAATGTCAACAAAACCATGTTCTTCAATATTGGCAACATTCACTACAGAAAGTGACCTAGTCTCTTTTGTCGAAGCTCACACAAGTTGTCACTATCATGCCCTAAAGTTCTTATAGGATTCCCTTTGCAATTTAGGATGAGGACTTGTTGATCTTCAAAGTTAGCCATATATGTAAGCTCTATCATCACTGAAACTGGAAAAATATTTTTAGTTATGATAGGTACATACGAAACATCAATAACTTATTAAGATTAAGGATATCATTTGATGGATCCTACTCTTGCAACTGGATACGTGGCATGATCACCAAGTTCTACTAAAGGTACTCTTGTTAGAGTTTGTATGTTTGTAGGCTCCACTGTCCACATACCAGTTGACATCACACATTATGTCAGATGATAGGCATCCACACACCAGTCGACATCACACATGATGTCAGATGATAGGCATCAGACCATTGAGAAGCGTATCTCAAGATTGGATGAAATCTCATCCACTTGAGTTGATGCGTTTGCACTCCTTGTATGTCACTTAAGGCGTTAATTTGATCTGGAACCATTACCATATGAGGGTGAATGGTTCAATTTGGATGAGGCAATGAAAGACAAAATTCTAGTCTGGGATGCAATTTTTAATTAAAGTAAGCTCTTGGATTGAGCACATGGGAATGAAGTTGTGCATGCCTTTGGTTTGAATAGATTATTTGATTGTATTACATTTAACATTTAGATTTATTTTTTCATTCAAATTTGGCTATAGTTAGATCACCTAACATATTACATATTTTTCATTTTTGCTCTTCTTCCATATGTGCTACCGACTTACAGTGTATTTTGGTCTGGGATACAATTTTTAATTAAAGTAAGCTCTTGGATTGAGCACATGGTAATGAAGTTGTGCATGTCTTTGGTTTGAATAGATTATTTGATTGTATTACATTTAACATTTAGATTTATTTTTTCATTCAAATTTGGCTATAGTTAGATCACCTAACATGTCACATTTTTCTCATTTATGCTCTTCTTCCATATGCGCTACCGACTTACGACGTTTCCTTTGCAGCATCTGGTGCAAATGCTAATAACAACGACGTTTCCTTTGCAGCATCTAGTGTAAATGCTAGTAATAACAATATGGGACACGAGCTCGTCAGGAGAGAAAATCGGTCTCATTACAAACAAACAATTTCATTAAGAGGTCCACAGAAATTGCGAAAAGAGTAGAAATGTGAAAGGTAATGATCAAGTAAAAGAAGTTTGCATATTCATGTAATCTGCAAGAAAGTTTTGTTATTGGTTTTTCTTTTCCTTTTAGATAAACAATAACATCGCATCTCTTCAAAAAAATTCCAAAAATTCCAAATTTAAATAAGAAAAATGAAAAATCAATTAAGCGACTTTTCACTCTTTATGTAGAGAGAAAATAGTATGAAATATGAAATTAACCTCCACTCTTTATCGATAAACATTAAATACTAATTCCATGTAGCAGAGAAAAAATACTATAAAATATGAATTTAATGTTAATGTTGGCATCATCCTAATCACTATTCCAAATTAAAAATACAAACAATGACATCAAAATCATGAGAATGAGTATAGGTATATAGTAAATATCATTTCAAAACTAAATACAAAATAAATTTATTTATTATCTTATAATTATTTAAACAATAAAAAATATTATATAAAAAAAAACGTTGGTAAACAACTACTCTCACTCCAATATGACCTATATCTCAAAACGGTCCTAATATGGGCTTGTTTATTTTTAGTTTTGCAATATCACCAATTATAACTCGATCTGGTACACCATTCACCATCTAACCATCTAAATTTGTTGCAGACAACGTCGACCAGAAAAGGGATCTCTGAGAGGTAAGCTTCCTAAAAATCTCAACCAGCTCAAATCTTCAACTACCATGTTCCTGCAACAACAGAATGGATTCACTGGAATGCTCCCCAGTCTCAATGGGTTCTTAATCTGCAAGTGTCTTTTCTGAATGGCAATAAATTTGATGACATCCTCATTTTTTTAGAACATTTAAACAACAATCCCCGCACATTCATATAAGTTTATAGGGCTTATTGAATGCGTTTCTTTGCCCCAATTGGCAGCAGTAAGAATTGCATTGTGCAGCCACACACAACCCATTAATTGCTTTGAATTTGAATAACATTTCCCCTCTGAGCAATTATCTTGATGCCAATGTAGATATGGTGTTCAAGGATTCTACAATGATTATGCTTGTTTTCTGTCATGCTTTTCTCCATAGATATTTGGAGGAGATTATGGTTGCAATAGATGTGTAGACTCACTCATATTGTCAAATGACTCTTGTTGTACACACATGTAAATTTCACTTCACAAATTTGATGATCAATTTATGAATCCGCTGAGGCACTAAAGCAGAGGTGCAGTGATTCGGCCATCCACAATTGCATCGAATACCTTCTGAATGCCCTCCTGGGGTGTTTGGTTTGTCCTCAGAGTAATCATTTTTGTTTCACACATGATGTCAGATGATAGGCATCAGACCATTGAGAATTGTATCTCAAGATTGGATGAAATCTCATCCACTTGAGTTGATGCGTTTGCACTCCAATCATTTTTGTTTCACACATGATGTCAGATGATAGGCATCAGACCATTGAGAAGTATATCTCAAGATTGAATGAAATCTCATTCACTTGAGTTGATGCGTTTGCACTCCATGTAAGTCACTTATGGCCCATTGAGAAGTGTATCTCAAGATTGGATGAAATCTCATCCACTTGAGTTGATGCGTTTGCACTCCATGTAAGTCACTTATGGCGTTAATTTGATCTGGAACCATTACCATATGAGGGTGAAGGGTTCAGTTTGGATGAGGCAATGAAATACAAAATTCTGGTCTTGGATGCAATTTTTAATTAAAATAAGCTCTTGGATTGAGCACATGGGAATGAAGTTGTGCATGCCTTTGGTTTGAATAGATTATTTGATTGTATTACATTTAACATTTGGATTTATTTTTTCATTCATATTTGGCTATAGTTAGATCATCTAACATATCACATTTTTTTCATTTATGCTCTTCTTCTATATGCGCTACCGACTTACAGTCTGGGATACAATTTTTAATTAACGTAAGCTCTTGGATTGAGAACATGGGAATGATGTTGTGCATGCCTTTGGTTTGAATAGATTATTTGACTGTATTACATTTAACATTTAGATTTATTTTTTCATTCAAATTTGGCTATAGTTAGATCACCTAACATATCATTTTTTTTCATTTATGCTCTTCTTCCATATGTGCTACCAACTTACGGCGTTTCCTTTGCAGCATCTGGTGCAAATGCTAGTAATAACGACGTTTTCTTTGCAGCATCTAGTGCAAATGCTAGTAATAACAATATGGAACACAAGCTCATCAGGAGAGAAAATCAGTCTCATTACAAACTAACAATTTCATTAAGAGCTCCAAAGAAATTGCGAAAAGAGTAGAAATGTGAAAGGTAATGATCAAGTAAAAGAAGTTTGCATATTCATGTAATCTGCAAGAAAGTTTTGTTATTGGTTTTTCTTTTCCTTTTAGATAAACAATAACATCGCATCTCTTCAAAAAAAATTCAAAAATTTCAAATTTAAATAAGAAAAATGAAAAATCAATTAAGCGACTTTTCACTCTTTATGTAGAGAGAAAATAGTATGAAATATGAAATTAACCTCCACTCTTTATCGATAAACATTAAATACTAATTCCATGTAGCAGAGAAAAAATACTATAAAATATGAATTTAATGTTAATGTTGGCATCATCCTAATAACTATTCCAAATTAAAAAAACAAACAATGACATCAAAATCATGAGAATGAGTATAGGTATATAGTAAATATTATTTCAAAACTAAATACAAAATAAATTTATTTATTATCTTATAATTATTTAAACAATAAAAAATATTGTATAAAAAAAAACGCTGGTAAACAACTACTCTGACTCCAATATGACCTATATCTCAAAACGGTCCTAATATGGGCTTGTTTATTTTTAGTTTTGCAATATCACCAATTATAACTCGATCTAGTACACCATTCACCATCTAACCATCTAAATTTGTTGCAGACAACGTCGACCAGAAAAGGGATCTCTGAGAGGTAAGCTTCCTGAAAATCTCAACCAGCTCAAATCTTCAACTACAATGTTCCTGCAACAACAGAATGGATTCATTGGAATGCTCCCCAGTCTCAATGGGCTCTTAATCTGCAAGTGTCTTTTCTGAATGGCAATAAATTCGATGACATCCTCATTTTTTAGAACATTTAAACAGCAATCCCCGCACATTCATATAAGTTTATAGGGCTTATTGAATGTGTTGCTTTGCCCCAATTGGCAGCAGTAAGAATTGCATTGTGCAGCCACACACAACCCATTAATTGCTTTGAATTTGAATAACATTTCCCCTCTGAGCAATTATCTTGATGCCAATGTAGATATGGTGTTCAAGGATTCTACAATGATTATGCTTGTTTTTTGTCATGCTTTTCTCCATAGATATTTGGAGGAGATTATGGTTGCAATAGATGTGTAGACTCACTCATATTGTCAAATGACTCTTGTTGTACACACATGTAAATTTCACTTCACAAATTTGATGATCAATTTATGAATCCGCTGAGGCACTAAAGCAGAGGTGCAGTGATTCGGCCATTCACAATTGCATCGAATACCTTCTGAATGCCCTCCTGGGGTGTTTGGTTTGTCCTCAGAGTAATCATTTTTGTTTCACACATGATGTCAGATGATAGGCATCAGACCATTGAGAATTGTATCTCAAGATTGGATGAAATCTCATCCACTTGAGTTGATGCGTTTGCACTCCAATCATTTTTGTTTCACACATGATGTCAGATGATAGGCATTAGACCATTGAGAAGTGTATCTCAAGATTGGATGAAATCTCATTCACTTGAGTTGATGCGTTTGCACTCCATGTAAGTCACTTATGGCCCATTGAGAAGTGTATCTCAAGATTGGATGAAATCTCATCCACTTGAGTTGATGCGTTTGCACTCCATGTAAGTCACTTATGGCGTTAATTTGATCTGGAACCATTACCATATGAGGGTGAAGGGTTCAGTTTGGATGAGGCAATGAAAGACAAAATTCTGGTCTTGGATGCAATTTTTAATTAAAATAAGCTCTTGGATTGAGCACATGGGAATGAAGTTGTGCATGCCTTTGCTTTGAATAGACTATTTGATTGTATTACATTTAACATTTAGATTTATTTTTTCATTCATATTTGGCTATAGTTAGATCACCTAACATATCAAATTTTTTTCATTTATGCTCTTCTTCTATATGCTATACCGACTTACGGTCTGGGATACAATTTTTAATTAACGTAAGCTCTTGGATTGAGAACATGGGAATGATGTTGTGCATGCCTTTGGTTTGAATAGATTATTTGACTGTATTACATTTAACATTTAGATTTATTTTTTCATTCAAATTTGGCTATAGTTAGATCACCTAACATATCATTTTTTTTCATTTATGCTCTTCTTCCATATGTGCTACCAACTTACGGCGTTTCATTTGCAGCATCTGGTGCAAATGCTAGTAATAACGACGTTTCCTTTGCAGCATCTAGTGCAAATGCTAGAAACGCCCCTTTGCAGCATCTAGTGCAAATGCTAGTAATAACAATATGGAACACAAGCTCATCAGGAGAGAAAATCAGTCTCATTACAAACTAACAATTTCATTAAGAGCTCCAAAGAAATTGCAAAAAGAGTATAAATGTGAAAGGTAATAATCAAGTAAAAGAAGTCTGCATATTCATGTAATCTGCAAGAAAGTTTTGTTATTGGTTTTCACTATTTATGTAGAGAGAAAATAGTATGAAATATAAAATTAACCTCCAATCTTTATCGATAAACATTAGGAAAAAAAATACTATAAAATATGAGTATAAAATATGAGTTTAATGTTAGTGTTGGCATCATCCTAATAACTATTCCAAATTAAAAAAACAAACAATGACATCAAAATCATGAGAATGAGTATGGGTATTAGTAAAGATTATTTCAAAACTAAATACAAAATAATTTATTTATTATCTTATAATTATTTAAACAATTAAAAAATATTATATAAAAAAACGCTGGTAAACAACTACTATGACTCCAATATGACCTATATCTCATCAATTTTTAGGCTTGGGAACGGTCCTAATATGGCCTTGTTTATTTTCACTTTGCAATATCACCAATTATAACTCGATCTGGTACACCATTCACCATCTAACCATCTAAATTCGTTGAGGACAACGTCGACCAAAAAAGTGATAGCTTCCTGAAAATCTCAACCAGCTCAAATCTTCAACTACCATGTTCCTACAACAACAGAATGGATTCACTGGAATGCTCCCCAGTCTCAATGGGCTCTTAATCTGCAAGTGACTTTTCTGAATGGCAATAAATTCGATGACATCCTCATTTTTTTAGAACATTTAAACAACAATCCCCGCACATTCATATAAGTTTATAGGGCTTATTGAATTCATTGCTTTGTCCCAATTGGCAGTGGTAAGAATTGTATTGTGCAGCCACACACAACCCATTAATTGCTTTGAAGTTGAATAACATTTCCCCTCTGAGCAATTATCTTGATGCCAACGTGGATATGGTGTTCAAGGATTCTGTAATAATTATGCTTGTTTCCTGTCATGCTTTTCTCCACAGATATTTGGAGGAGATTCTGGTTGCAATAGATGTGTAGACTCACTCATATTGTCAAATGACTCTTGTTGTATGCACATGTAAATTTCACTTCACAAATTTGATGATCAATTTATGAATCCGCTGACTCTTGTTGTACGCACATGTAAATTTCACTTCACAAATTTGATGATCAATTTATGAATCCGCTGAGGCACTGAAGCAGAGGTGCAGTGATTCGGCCATCCACAATTGCATTGAATACCTTCTGGATTCCCTCCTGGGGTGTTTGGTCTGTCCTCGGAGTCATCATTTTCGTTTTGAGTTTCTCTCGAATAAATTCATACAGAGGAAATAATTTAGAGCCATGGATTAATGTTTTGCAACAGGAGCAGCATGTGACTGTTAGTGCGCTCCGCGTAAGAAAGCACGATTTCTGTAATACAGCTACTCTGACTCCAATATGACCTATATCTCATCAATTTTTAGGCTTGGGAAATGGTCCTAATATGGGCTTGTTTATTTTCAATTTTGCAATATCACCAATTATAACTCGATCTGGTACACCATTCACCATCTAAATTTGTCGCGGACAACGTTGACCAAAAAAGGGATCTCAGTCTGAGTGGTAAGCTTCCTGAAAATCTCAACCAGCTCAAATCTTCAACTACCATGTTCCTGCAACAGCAGAATGGATTCACTGGAATGCTCCCCAGTTTCAATGGGCTCTTAATCTGCAAGTGACTTTTCTGAATGGCAATAAATTTGATGACATCCTCATTTTTTTAGAACATTTAAACAACAATCCCCACACATTCATATAAATATAAGTTTATAGGGCTTATTGAATGCATTTCTTTGCCCCAATTGGCAGCAGTAAGAATTGCATTGTGCAGCCACACACAACCCATTAATTTCTTTGAAGTTGAATAACATTTCCCCTCTGAACAATTATCTTGATGCCAACGTGGATATGGTGTTCAAGGATTCTGCAATGATTATGCTTGTTTTCTGTCATGCTTTTCTCCACAGATATTTGGAGTAGATAGACTCACTCATATTGTCAAATGACTCTTGTTGTACGCACATGTAAATTTCACTTCACAAATTTGATGATCAATTTATGAATCCGTTGAGGCACTGAAACAGAGGGGTAGTGATTCGGCCATCCACAATTGCATCGAATACCTTCTAGATGCCCTCCTGGGGTGTTTGGTCTGTCCTCGGAGTCATCATTTTCGTTTTGAGTTTCTCCCGGATAAATTCATACAGAGGAAATAATTTAGAGCCATGGATTAATGTTTTGCAATAGGAGCAGCATGTGACTGTTAGTGCGCTCCACGTAAGAAAGCACGATTTCTGTAATCTCTTCTTGAAGGTGGGATTCGAACTCTTTTAACTCCTCTACAATTTCAATCTTGTGGAATGCAAGAATGGCGTTTCTTCCCACATTTAACTCAATGATCAAACGGCTTACGATTCTTGAATCGTCCAACACATAATCCAAACATCCATAGCAATAGCAATGACAAGTGGACAATAGGAAAGTTCATTTCAAAGAGTAACGTAATTAGAAATATAGTTTTAAAAATAAAACATTTAAAACAAACGCTCCACCTTCACCTCGATCTGACATGTTTCTGCAGTAGAAACAATGGTTCCTTGAGTATGGCAAGTGCTGGGTAGTTTGATCCTAACATCAAATCAGACGGACGATAACGATGACAGCAAAGACCACAGGAAAGTTCATCTAAGAGGGAACGCCTTACGGCGTAAAAATACAGTAAAACAACTATTACGGCTCTATGCAACATAAAATAAAAATGCCATGGCTGAAAATGTAGACATACAGGGCAATATTCTGTAATATTGAACCAATTAATAAATTAATGTTAGCCCTCATCCTCTACGGGGTTACCTGGGTTGCCTGTTTGCTTGGGGTATTCTCATCTACCTGTTTGCTTGAGCCATCTTCATCGAGTATAGTTCTGGACATCCATCTGGTGGCATTGAGCAAAATCAATGGTAAGCAAACTAAGAATGATCAAATGTGTGAATACATAAATTGATCAAATTCGTACCTACAGCAACTATACCCAGAATGACCAAATCTTTTCTCTTTCTTTGAGAAAAGAAGAATCGGTACTTACTTTACCTTATACCCAATTGAATGAATGCGGAAAAATGGTGTACTAACATCCTATAGCACCTGTATTATTGACCTGTGTGTTGGTTCATGCAGACCATTTAAATACCGTGCTAGAAAGATTTGACAAACTCCCCGTCTGCTATGGATTTAGACTAATAAACAAATATGAAACAAGTGAGAAAACAGAAGACAGATTCAGAAATATAAGCTTCTTGTCCTATATTCGACCTCCATGGCAAACCATTCTCTTCACCTGTTGCAAAATGATTAAGCAGGTTAAAACCAGTAAGCAAAGATTGCCAATGAAAATTAAAACATTATCTGTATGGTGAAAGCCCTTGCGATTTTTCCACGGCTACACTGGAATAAATAAATAATGAATAAAATTTGTGGAACAACTAGGACTATGCATAGCCATCATCTACCAGGCCGCTTTTCACTGTACAATTTTATTAGTAAAAATTATATATATATTGAAAAACAAAAACATATCTGCTCATCCACTATGGATCAAGAATTTCTCTCTATCGATTCTTTTGGTCTACATAACAGCCACAAAATAAAATCGCCCAGGTAAACAATGCAAACTAAAAAACAAAAAAGCACTAACTACTAAAGCACGATTTCTATAATCTCTTCTTGAAGGTGGGATTCGAACTCTTTTAACTCCTCTACAATTTCAATCTTGTGGAATGCAAGAATGGCGTTTCTTCCCACATTTAACTGCAATGATCAAACGGCTTACGATTCTTGAATCGTCCAACACATAATCCAAACGTCCATAGTGATGACATGTGGACAATAGGAAAGTTCATTTCAAAGAGTAACGTAATTAGAAATATAGTTTTAAAAATAAAACATTTAAAACAAACGCTCCACCTTCACCTCGATCTGACATGTTTCTGCAGTTGCCGAAGATGAGAGAGAAACAATGGTTCCTTGAGTATCGCAAGCGCTGGGTAATTTGATCCAACGGTAGCCATTATTCGAATCGTCTAACATCAAATCAGACGGGCGATAACGATGACAGCAAAGACCACAGCAAAGTTCATCTCAGAGGGAACGCCTTATGGCGTAATCACTCAACTAAAGCTCATGCAATGCATACATATGGCAAAAGCATCTTTTTAGCTTTATTCTGTCTTTTTCCTATTCTAAGATAGAAAAGCTATCCTTATCTCTTAAAGATCCACATCCACTCCTTTATGCCTAAAATCTCTCCTAGTTTTATTTGAGAATATCTAATTAATTAATGTATGACCCCTATGTCTATTATTTACAATAATTCCCTTCGAGTTGGATGCTCCCGCATCATACTCCCAAGGTAGAAAAATTTCATGATCTCCTGATCATGTGTTCAGCTCCATGTTTGCCTGGATCCCATATCTTGTGTTGTAACTTTGCACTTGCTGCTACTTCTGTCTGTTGTTCTTCTCCAGGTCTCCACACTTTATGCTGCTTTGCTCCACTAGCTGCACTCTTGCAATCTTCTGTTGTCTTCCTCTTGCTGCTTTTGCTACTTCTCTTCTTTGCTGTTGTCTTTTTCTGAGATACTTTCAACATGATTCTTCTGATGAATTCAATTTCCTTGTTCAATAAATCTTCAAGCTGTTGATTTCTTGCTTCTATGCTGGTCTCTGTTCTGACTGTTCTGACTGCCACCCGATCATCCACCCTCTCTTGTCTTCTGGAACAGAGAACTTCTTTTCCCTTTAATTGACTGTTCAGCTGAGTCAAATGTTTCTCAGCACTGGTGACCATACCTGCATTCACAAAACACATGTTAAAACAAAAATCACAAGACATCAGTGCCTTACTTCCCTCTGCCAGTATCTCAATATGCTGTTTCATCCCAATCAGCACATCAGTATGCTGATTTGCCTTCACCATGAGACTGTTAGCTATTCCTTCCTTCTTACTCTCTTCAGCTTTATGATTGTCATTCATAAAGAGGCTCTTCCCTTGTTTCTCCATCCAATCAGTCCTCTGTCTCTCCAACTCTCTTCTTTGGAGATCTAGTTTCCTATACAATTCAACAACTTCATTAGGAGTAGACCTTGGAAATTTCACATGATTTTCTATACCTCCACTAGTTTTTGACCAATCATCAGCTGGTCCTTCTCTTTCTGCATCAACATCCTGATTAGACTCCTTCTTCTCCATCTGCTTCTGAGATCTTGCTAACTCATTATCGATCTGAACAGCTTTCAGGTTCAATTCTTCTTGCACAAACTCTAAAGTTTGTTTATCTTCCTGTTCTGTACCTGCAAACATGTGCAACTCATTAGTTTTTAAATCATGAGACTTTTCAGTCTTGACTGCTTCCTTCAACATTTTTCTCTTAATATATCTGCATGCGGGAATTTCAAACTCCAACTCTGGTGCAAGAACTCTAAGTCCCTTTTTCAACAAGGCAATCATAATTTGCTTCAACCTTCTCTGCAACTGTCGCCAAATCACTCTCTTTCCCTTCAGTGGAAAGATCCATTTTCCATTTTGATCTTTCTGCTCTTGCAACCATTCTTCCAATACCTGCAATTGTACCTTCATTACTGCAATCTCTCTTTCTCGAACTCCTGTAGTCATCCCATTAGCTAATTGTCTTTCACCTGCAAACATCCACAAATTGTCAAATTTAAAATCATATGACCCTTTGGTCTTACTTGAAGTTTCAGTCTTCAGGCCTTCATCTTCACTATCTCCCAAAAATTCTCCTTGTTCTAGTTCACAAATGTATTCTTCAACTTCCTCTGGACTTATCTTCTTGCCATTTACCTTGGCATCCTCTTTCTTATGTCCTCTACTGTGGCTTTTTCCTGAACCTCTGCTATCTCCTTTATGACCTTCAGCAGTCATCTCTTTCGCCATGAGTTCCTCACCTATGAGTTGCATGAAGCCTCTGCCACAGCAAACTCCCTTGCTGCCATTTACCTCACCAATCCTTCCCTCCGGATCTGGTCTTTTGGTAATCATTGGTCCTCTGCTGGAACCTTTCGAGCATTCTCCACTGCTCTTTCAGGCTTCTCTTATCTGCAACTTTCTTCAACCTCTGTTGATTCTCCTCTGCAACAAGCCTCTGCAACAGCTAGTCCTCCTAGCTGCAATCTTACCTCACTAAGCTCTCCTTACTTAGTCTTTTGGTAAGCACGGTTCTTTGTCTGGAACCTTCTTCTGAGCAACACCTTTGCTCCCTCTAGGCTTTTGCAATCTCCTTCTCTCTCATGAGAACACAGTTGTCCTCTTTATCCAATTCCTTATTGGATTCTTCAGTTCACTGCCACTTCTCTGCAACCATAAACTTCAATTCATAAATTTCAAATCAGAAAATTATCTCACCTCTTAAGACCTTGCATGATCTTGTCCTCCCTTTGTTTCTGCAATCCTGTTCACTTGTGGAGTTTGCATATCAAATTTAAAAACCATTCATCACACATTCAATTCTCAAAAAGAAACAAATATCTTCAGCTGAGCATTCTAGCTCTGATACCACCTGATGCAACCCAGGCCTCTCCCAGGCCACTCCTACCAGGATCTTTGACAACCAAGCACATAAGAGCTTGTTTTGTAAACGCACATAAAGGGTTTGCTAACAAAACAGCTTGAAGTTTTCTTTATTTCATTCAGCAACATGCATATATGGTTTTACTTGAACGCGGTTTTTTTCCCAACCTCCGTAAACAAAGGCGCCATATATTAAACCTGTGTCTCTGCTCGTCCATACACGGTCAACGCTTATGCATCCTTCGCAATCGCCAAACTCAAACGGACCCCATACACATGCGGTTCTCCTCCATACTTTAATATAGCTGACAGATGTTCTCTGCTATCGGCGTCGGCTATGGCTGGCTGTTACTCTAAACAAAGGCTCACATATATATAGTCGCAATTGCTCAACCGACCAATGGCCTACACAATTCAGGGATCAATACTTTCACCGTGCTTGCCGATTGGCCCACCCAATTCAGCCAACAGTTCCAACGAACTGTCGACACCAATCTGTACAATTTGTCACAGTTGTATATATATTGGAATTCCAGATTCGGAACTTACCTGTCTCAATACGCTCCTGTACGCAAGTATATAGATATGAGGTGTCGCCAGTCCCGTTGTGCGATGTCTCAACCCAATAACTTACGTTCCTCCTCGGTTTTTCCTCTTATACACAGTAGTTCATGCATCACGGTTCTTCTAGACCATGTATATTCCTCCCACATATACTCGCCTTATTGGACTGTTGAACGGCCTGTGGTTGCCGATTACACCATCAGTCATCCCAATACGATGCGTATATGCGTATATGGGACAGCTACAATACATGGAATGCGCGAGGGTTGTGAGGACAGGTCGCCTCGGCTATGTCTGCATAAAATCGGTTTAATGTATCTCATATGAAGCCGCGCATCAACAATTAACATATATGCCAATCGCGCACTGAAACACAAACAACCAGATTTGAACACGCAGTCAAGAACTAATACACACATTGTGTATTGGAAAAATATGCAACTTCGACCATTTCAGCAACTATGTGCAAACCATATCTCGGAATTCATTAAACACAAACACATCCATATCAATTGAATTCAAATACTCATATTTACATAAACAAGCATACACACGGATCTTTACATTCATGGCCAGATATACAATCTATGGCCCTTTTACAAACTGCCCGAAGGCTCTCAAGGAGAACCCTTCCTTACTTCTCACACTCACTCCTCACACTCTTCCTTCAATGCCTTGGAGGCTTCTTAATTTATTAACTTAGCATGATCTAAAAATCACTCAACTAAAGCTCATGCAATGCATACATATGGCAAAAGCATCTTTTTAGCTTTATTCTGTCTTTTTCCTATTCTAAGATAGAAAAGCTATCCTTATCTCTTAAAGATCCACATCCACTCCTTTATGCCTAAAAGCTCTCCTAGTTTTATTTGAGAATATCTAATTAATTAATGTATGACCCCTATGTCTATTATTTACAATAATTCCCTTTGAGTTGAATGCTCCCGCATCACAACATCACCATTCAGGCTCTGTGGCTACAGCACTTCCTCACTGAGTTGGACGTCCAGCTCCACCAGCCCGTTGTCATCTGGTGTGACAACCAGAGCACTCTCACATTTTGCAGGGATCCAGTATAGCGGCAGCGGATGAAGCACATAGAGATCCATATGCACTACATTAGAGACTTAGTACATGATCGGGTCATTGATTTGCAGTTCTGTCCTTCAGCAGAACAGACTGCAGACATCTTCACCAAGACATTCACTGAGCAGAAGTTTTGCTCTTTGCGCGATCGTCTTGGAGTGAAGGACACAATTGCTTAGCAACTGTATTTTTCTTCCTCTTTTCTTTTGATTACATTGTATTTTGAGGGGGGGGTTTTCCCACGAGGTTTTCCCTCTTTCCTCAATTTTAGTACAAGTTGCACTGTATTTTGGGTGACCTTTGGCCTTAGTTGTCAGGGCCCATTTTCTATTTTTCCCCATAGTGGTGTTTAGGGGGGGTGTTGGAACTACTACACACCTACATGCAGACTCTTAGTTAGAGCATGGGACTGCATGCAAGATTCCTTTTGCATGTTGGAACTACTACACACCTATATGTGGACTCTTAGTTAGAGCATGGGATTGCATGCAAGATTCCTTTTGCATGATTTACTCCTTGATTTGCTCCTTCTTTAACTCCGCAACTGACTAGTTATCTCCGGGACTTGTTGTAGGTGTTGAGTCTTCTCATTGATCACCACTATAGTGCATTACCTTGGGATCTTCACCCAGTGATGCTATATCATGAGCATTGTAACATATTTTCGAATGCATCATTCTTTTCTTCTTTCGATTTTCTTTTAGTGTTTTTGCTCTGCAAAGCTGTGTGTTCAACCTTTACTAGCTAGATTCATCTGTGCAGGTTTTCTAACACATTTACATAACTCACACTCTAAATATGGACTACTTAACACTTCATCCATCACTCAACTTTCTCTTTGTAACTTTGTTCTTATACCAATTTGTTGGAAACGCAGAGGAGACAAAACATAAATTCACACACAAAACACACAAGCTATGGCTCTTCTAATGATCACACAAAACTTGATTCTTACAATGAACCCGGTGAAGGGTATTTAAACATTTTCAACTAACGATTCCCCTAAAATATCTTAACATGCATACACACTTAACTTAGTTAACTCACACTTTATATATGGACTGCACTTAACATTTCATCCATCACTCAACTTCCTCTTTGTAACTTTGTTCTTATACCAATTTGTTGGAAAAGCAGAGGACACAACATAAATTCACACACAAAACACAAGCCATGGCTCTTCTATTGATCACACAAAACTTGATTCTTACAATGAACCCGGTGAAGGGTATTTAAACCTTTTCGACTAACGATTCCCCTAAAATATTTTAACATACATACATACTTAACTCAGTTAATTCACACTCTAAACGTCATCCATCACTCAACTTGACTCAATGCTTAATTAACTGAGTCTCTAATTTTAACCAATTCCTTATACAAAAATACTTACCATTTCTATCAAAAATATCGACAACCCCAAAGTTCGTTCGTTGTTAATACTTTTCCACAAATTGGAAAAAGGAAGGGGCACGAGAATTCTAATTTCTTGATGCAAAGTATTTCAGTTGGGTATGAGACTAATAAGAAAATTTAAAGAATGAATGAATTGTCTCAAAGAACGACTATTGGAGCTAATGTTGTAACTCATGGAATACCATATCATAAGACTTGCTCGTTACATTATGGGAACTAACTATTTGATTATTTAATACATTTGAAATTCGTTGGAGAAGGTACCGTGTCATTATGGGAACCAACTATTAGATTATTTAATACATTTAAGATTTGTTGGAGAACGTAACGTGTCATTATGGGAACTAACTATTTGATTATTTAATACATTTGAAATTCGTTGGAGAAGGTAACGTGTCATTATGGGAACTACGGGATGAATTATTATTTCCGTTACGAGGGCAAAAAATTTAACGGTTTTCAATTCCTGTTTTAAGCGAAAAAATAACTAAATTCAAAATCCAGAGCGAAACCAATTCAGAAATACCAATTTCGTAACTTCTCCTTTGGTCATTTCTCCACATGCAGTTACAGCTGCCTTCTTTACACACACATATATAATATTATATATATAAACAGATGCAAAACATATATTTAAATATTGAAACAGATTCTTTTACTGGAGCAGAGAAGGTTTATCAAATTTAAAAAAGAAAATATTTACGCAAAATACAACATTGTAAATACAGATTGTATTCAGATTGATACAGCGTTTTTCTACCATGAGACGACAGAAAAACTTGTTGTTTGGTACGCCTAGTATATTCATTCAGGCGCGGACCATAGTGTAACATTTATTAGTATCAATCGTGTTTGATTGCTTAAGCATTAAATGCACATTCAGCTGGAGTTGTAGAAAACCTTCCCGATGTGTCTTGACAGTAATCGTAGGTCATGTAATTTTTGCGAACCCAATCAAGATTCCCCACTTGAGATTCATCTAGGCTTTGAAATTCCGGTTGTTCCCACCAATTGTTGGCACATGGAAGAGATGAATTAGATGGCGCGCTGCATGCATTCACTTCAAATGATTGGTAAGAGGCCACAAAAGGAGCTTTACTCCAATCTATTTTAACTCTTCCTCCATCAGTGGCCCAGTTTTCCCCGTTCCAAAGGGTGGAGAGGATCCTCATGGGTCGACTATTCGGATATGGAATACCCGCAGTTTCTTCATTGTTCTTGAACACCCTGATGGGGATAGAATCAACCCAAAATCTGCTCACAATATGCAAAATATACATATATTACAATACAAACAAAGACTAGAAATAAATTCATGATCTGTTTCAGTTATAAGGAATAAGCACATACACGATTTGATTGTGGTTCCAAAGAATTGAATAGTTATGGAAGTCCGCCGTGGGATCAAACCACAGATTCAATCTTTGTTCTCTATTCCCAACGCCATTCGCAAAGACGTTGGTTTGTAGAGTGTACGGATTTCCCGGCAGATTCCCCAGAAATTCGTAGTCAAGTTCATCGTGCGAAGCCGCGTCGGACGACATCTGAATGAAAAATACCAACATTAATATATTGAAGTTTTAATTATCTATGTCGGAAATTGGGTTCAAGTACTGTAAATTGATAATGAATCTTCATTCTTGTGTCAAACTAGCTACTTACATAATAGGAAGTGACTGTTCCTGCCGAGTTTCCAGACACCAGCTTAATACTCATGCTCAAGCTGCCGAAGAGGTATTCGTTTCTGGACTGAAAACCAGAACCTGATGAACAACTAAAATTATTATTACAATTCTCAGCATTCAATACATTTATGTTCATGAAAAGGAAATATTGTACCTGAGGCTTTATCCATAGTGAGCTGCGCCGTTTGGCCATTATTCAACAATTGAACGGTTCCCCATGAAATATCGAAATTGTCGCCGAAGCTGGAGGATTCTACGGAGGATAGAATCAGAATCAGAATGAGCACTGAACTTATGTATACTATTTCTCGCCAATTGATTCCAAATCCTAAAAACTTTGCGCAGCGCTTCATTGCTGATAATTATATTAAAAGGCTGGATTGTCGAAGTACTGCACATCTGAAAAACAAGCTGACACGAGTGAATCCCCTACCCTTTAAATATATGATGCAGAAGAGTCCCGTAACAGCTCTCATAATCAATACGAGAGAATAATGAAAATGAATGACATCATAGAGCAGATGGCTGTCGCGTAGTTATCTAAATGAGTACTCCATGCTGGATTCCGTTAATTCTATGATTGTTCAAATGATACGCAAAAGCTTTGAAAGTTTTCGTAGGTAAAATAGGAAGAAGCTTGACAAGCCGGTAATGCAACTATTTATGTACGGTGTTTGCAACTTTTATGTACGGTGTTTCGTTTCTTGATAAGTTATAAACTTTTAAATATTTAAATTATTCCAATAAGTTATAAATTTTTAAATATTTAAATTATTCCAATAAGTTATAAATTTTTAAATATTTAAATTATTCCAATTAGATATCAAAAATATTGTTTTTGTTAAATTATAAATTCTTATATCTTTAAATTACCCCAGTTAAATATATCTTCATATAATTGTAATTACTAAATTTCTAAATTTGATATTAGAGCTGTAACCACTAAATTTGATATTTAATATTAAACCTTTAAAAATTACAAATTCGATGTGTCTGCATATGCGTGGTATGGCGTTTTTAATAAGTTAATTAACCGTAAATTTGTGAAAAAAATCAAAAGATCTTGTTCACATTGGGACCAGATGGCATTCCTAATAAACTGATCAAAGTATTCTCGAATCAGAAAATTTCATTGAACCTCCGGCTGGCACCGAACTTACAAAAACTTTCAATGAACTCCAACTCAATAATTATGAAGCTATGAGTTTGATAGTCCATCAAATTTATACTATGCTTTTTTCTTTTGTCTGATAGTGGCTGTTAACAGATTTGATTGGACGCCTGCTGTGCATTATAATACCATTAATAAGCCATTTGATCGAATTTGAAGGCTGTCCAGATGTAATTTTTCAGATGAGTGCAAGACTTAAACCTGCTAAATTTTTTAGTGATCTGTCTTCTAGAGCTGGCAAAAAAACACATAATAATTCTGTTTGTAAGAGGCTTCTGATTATTATTTGGGTGAAATATTGGATTAATTTGAAATTATTTCATATTATCTTGAAATATTGGATTAATTTTAAATGATTTCTAATTAGCGTGAAATCTTGGACTAACTTGAAATTATTTCCGATTAACGTGAAATCTAGGATTAACTCGAAATTATTCCGCAGGAGTATGTGTTCGTTATTTTCAAATGCGTGCATGACTGAAGCTTGCCAAACTTTTTGAGGGAGATTTGCGTTCTAGAGCTGGCAAACACTTAATAAATTAGGTTGAGATGGGTCTCCAATTATGTTTTGCTTGAAGTCTTGGCTTAACTTGAAATTATTTCTAGGAATGAGCTACGTCGCTATTTGCTCGGGCCCCATATGGATGATCATCTCACTGAACAGAGGAAGATGTTTATTTATATTATCGAGTGACTGGTCTTGTATGCTAAATTCAAGCCGCTACTGGGAAAATATATTCAAATAATGAAGTCAAGTCAGTATTGGAAAAACTGCCATCACTTAATTCGTATATAGGAGAGAGATGCTTTATCTGCCTCAAAGTCGCACGGAGAAGATTGAAATTGCTTTACGTTGCTGGCGTGAAGTTGTGAACCGCCATACCGTTGTCTGTCGCTGGTTCACGTACTTTTGTCTCTTCGTAAATACCCACTGCAAACAACTTTATTATTTCTTTGTTTCTATGGTGGTGAAAACAGAGGACTCGGCCCATATAATTTGTGTGATGACAGAACAAATCAAGATCGGTTTTGTCTTTTCATTTTTTTGCAAGTCAAACACACGATAAGAGGTGTGGGCATTGCCATCGATATGTGGATTGCGGATTCTTCAAATATTTATTAAAAAAAGATGAGTGTTGTATAAAGTTTTGAATTATAGTTACATAAATTAAATAATGAGTTAAGTATATAAAAATATTTAGTTAATGATATAATATTTTATCTATATAAATTAAATGGTTAGTAAATATTTAAATATATTTTTTTATATTTTTTACATAATTATATAATATATTTTATTAATAAAATTTTAAAAATAATTAAAAATAATTAAATATATTTTTATCTTCTATTATTATTATTATTATTAAATAATAAAGAGTATGTATATTTTTGATCATGAAGATTTATCTCATTTTACTATGGAGATTCTTAATTTATAAGTAGATATTGTTAAAATACTATGTACCAATACTATTGCTTATCAATACCACATATCCAAAATGTCATAACTCACTTCATATGACATTTGTTCAATATTCTAGAAACTATCTACCATATACTTCATAATTATTGATAATTAAGTTATTTAAGAATTGTTAGTTATTCATGTATTGACCACTAAATTATTAGCACAACCATATAAATCAAATGGTTGGTAACATCAATATGCATCAAAACACTTACCAACACTTCCAACCTGATACATCTTTGGTTGTTAAAATTAAAAAAGTAATAAACAATCACTAAATTATAACTTTCTTTTAAATTATTCTTATTATTAAATAATGAAAAGAATTAACATATAAGTTAAACATATATACATCTTAAAAACATGGATCAATATTCTTAACCATAAATATTTATCCACACTTTACTATGGAGATTCATAATTTGTAAATTTGCTTTGTTACAATATCATGGCTTATCAATACCACATGCCCAAAAAACTCTCCACTTAATATTTTTTTATAATTAAATTAAAATTGTAAAACCCCTATTCTAAAATAAACACACATATCGGCTTAATTACAGTCTCAAACTTTAAAAAAATATAAAAATTAATTAAACTATATTTTTATTTTTATTTTTATTTATTATTATTACTAATAAAAAAATTGATGTATGAGTAAACATATATACATTTTTAAAGATATTTACAAAATTCTTAACCATCTATGCATATTACATTGCCAAGATTAAATAAAACCATAAAAAACTATAGCATGACTTATTAATATTACATATTCAAAAAAACCATAATTCATGTTGACATGACACATGTTCATATGACTTTTTTTTAAAATTGATCTTTCTAATTAAAAAATAGAAAAGGCATCATTATTTTTGAAATAAATTTTAACCTTTGATTTATAACTATTATTAAAAATATCCTAAAATATTATAGATAAATTAGATCTTTCTATCTATTTAATAATTATTAATAATTAAATTAAAATTCTAAAATAAACGTATCTATTAACAAAATTAATTCAAATAATATAATAATAAAAATCCCCATAAAACAGTTTGGCCTTTTAAACTTCAGCTAAATTTTATAGGGGTAATGAGAAAGAATTTTAAACTTTTAAATTTTATCAAATGGTGACGGGAAAGAATTTGACTATCGCTACTAATCCAATTATATTTTGCACATGAGGAAATATGGTGAAAACCACAATGAGCCTTCATAGGTAGGATTGTGTAGCGTAGCATAGTTACTTTGAGTAGGAGATGGAACGAGGCTAATAGACAAAAGGGATTAGAGAGTGAGAGAAGCACAGTATGATCCTAGAAGGCGCCTCTTCTAGAGTAAGAGTAAGAGGGTTTCCACTGAGGATTTCAAGGTTCCAGATGGACGTAGTCACTAGTAGTGGCTTATTGTAACTAGGCATTATGGTTTCAGGTTCATTTTTCTGGTCCGCGTTCATTTTGATCCATCGCGTCGTGTTTTTAGAACTAATATGTCATAGTTTTATGTCTCCATTTGATTTATTTTGAGTTTTTTGAGTCTACTTAGTTGTATAGCCACTAAGTGGGGTGGTTATTTTCAAGTGTTTTTTCCTCTCTTGGGGTGGTGGTACTATTTTTTACTGGATCATCCTCTTTTGTATTATTCCTCATGTTGGGTCTGATTCACATGGTATCTGCTCTTGACTATTTTTGGCTCACTCTGCACTCATTACCATCCTTGGATGTTGGGGTTTACCTTTGGGTATATTCGTGTTGATTTCCTTTATCAAATCGCATATAGAATGCCCATTTTGTACTTGGATGACTTTCTCTTCTTTTTTCAATCAGAAATCCTCCATATTCTGATGATTTTCTATATAGCGATATACATTCTTATTTGTATTCTTCAGACCCACATTCCTTCCCCCTTTTGACGTCCAAATTCCTATCTAGACTGAGATTCTCAATCTTATATGTCCACATTATAACCAAGGGGATGGACCTTGTATGTGTCCCAATAGTTTTCTCCCTCTCTGGAAATGGTGGGTTAACTCCTTCATCATTTTTAGGCCTTGCAAGGCTTTTGGTTTCCAGGTTTGTAATAGGTGGTGGACTTGTTTGGGGTGTTGTTGTTGCTGTTGTTGTGAAGGTGCATAGATCCTTCTCATTTACATTGGCTTTGGTTGGATGTTGTATCTCTTGGATTGCTCTGCTAAGGATCCGGACACTGGGGTAGTTCGATTATTCGGTGTCAGGAAACTGTTTTCTGACGTATTTGAATTTTTAGTTGGTGGTTGTTTGGATTTTTCTCATTGAGATGACTTGGGTCCGCATCACATTGTTTTTCTGACATTCTGGATATTCTGATCCTCGTGCTGATGCTCTGGATCGAGCACTCCATTTTTTATTCCCATTCTCTCGGTACTTTCCCCTTTTAGATTGAGAACCGAAGGCAATACCTCTCTTTTGGCAGTATGTGGGCAATTATTCTCTGCGGGTCCTGACTTCGTAGCTGGTGTTTTGTAGATCCCTAGCCATTTTTGGCAGAGATTTTATGATGGCTACTCTTAATTATGATCTACCACCCTTACAGGTTATTAAGTTTGTTTTCAATACATTCTCTTATTCTTCGTATCTCCTTTCTTCTTTTAGCTCTATGATATTATGGATCTGTTGGAGTCAGAAACGTCGGCACATGAGGCCTACATGTGTGCCACACTGGATGCCGAATTGAATTACCATTTATATTCCGGGTCAGAGCGAATAGGGGGCCCAAATGACCTGGACACTTGGTGCATGGTGTAAGCCCTAATGCACATGCGAGATGGTGGGCATGCGGTTCCCAGATTGCATGGGGTATATGACACGGAAAACGGATGGCGATCCCGGCGTCAACAACTTTCCATTAAAATTACCTCTTTGGTGCTTGCACTGTGTTTTGGCCATGATGTTTTGATTGACCGTGTTACCAGCTTGCAGAAGCGGACGCTTGTTAGTAAATGGCATTTCATCGAATTGAGTGAAGCTGATATGAGGAACTGGGTTGAAACTAAATGGAAGTCTCTGCTAGGCTACATGTCTACGATGGTCAGGTTGTTCAGCGGCTGGTACAGTTTCCATTTCCTCAACCAGGGTGACTTAATGAAAATTAAGGCTATTCCATGGATTAAAGGGAGGAGTTTCCTAGCTTTGTATTCTTGGTATGTGGGTTTTAATTCTTTGAAGGAGATGCCACAAAAAAAATTGATTTGAGTAAAATTGCCTGGATTGCCCATTGAATGCTGGACTCAGCAAGTTTTTATGGACATTGGAAATGTTATTGGGAAATTTGTTTATGTCAACATGCGGTGTTTGGGTGCAGAAGATAAGAGAATTGCATGGATTCTGATCGGAAAGGAGTATAGAGGTGGATTTCTGGACCACATTGAATTACAATGGAAGGGCAACCACCTGGATTTCTTGGGGGTACCTTTCCAGTGTCTTAATTGTCACCATACTGGACATCCTTTGGCATGGTGTCCTCACAAACTGGGAGGTAGGCATATGGCACATAGGCGGCATTGTTTTGGTTCGTTGGAGAAGGTTGATGCTAAATATGTTATACCTAGTAACAGAAATGGGGTGACAAATCATTGGCGTGATGCATAGCGTTCATTAAGTACTCTGCCTTTTTCTATCCTTTACATCCCAATGTTTTTCAGACTGCGAAACATAATGATTCTTCTCCTATCATTGTTCCTTCATCCCCCTGGACTTCAGAAGGGTTTGGTGCTCCTTTGGTTGATGACACCTCACTGTCCCTGCTAGATAGGATTCCCCCCCCCACCCGTATTGACCCGCCACAACCAAATACTGTACCTCCCCCTTCGACGACATATGACGCGCCATCCTCCTCGCATATTACGTATATCCCCATGTCGTCCCCTTCACGTGTCTCACATCCATCCCCGGGGTTTAGGACCCGTCCTACGTCGCCTATTTTTCCCCTATATTCACCTACCAACTCTATAGATAGTGACCTTGAATTCCTCCTCCAGAAGAAGACTTTGGATCTTCGAACCCTCACTGTCCACAAGCCACCTGGCTCATCGTCCCCCTGCATCAATCCTTCCTCGGCGGGAAATATCACCGTCCGTCAAAATAAAAATCGAGATAGCAGACATTTCATGGGATGTGCTCAACCTCTTCCTTTTAGTCCATTTGACCTACATGCCCTCATTTATGTTCCTATCGCTTCTACTACCTCTCCTTGGGCCCTTAGAACACAGATGCTTGCACCTGAGTTAACATGACTTTCATCCTTTCATTGAATATCTAAGGTCTAGGGGCTGCTCCAAAATATCTAGCCCTTAGGGAACTTTTTCTTTCTCTTCGTCCCTATATCATCCTTCTACATGAAACTATGCATTCGGCTCTGCAAGTGATAAAATATTTCAAGAAGATGCTTCCTGATTGGAATATGGCAGCCACTTGTGTCGGGGGTCTGGTGGCTCTATTGGATCCTCGATGGGTTAATGTAAAGGAATTTTCATGTTTTCTTGGCATCCTTCTTGCTAGTCATGTCAAAGGTTTAAAGGCTTGAATTCATATTTTAAATGTATATGCCCCATACAGAGACCGGGCAAACTTTTGGAATAACCTGATAGTGTCAGAGATTCTAGGACTTGTGTCTCTTGTCATTGTAGGGGATCTGAACTATACCATTGGTATGGATGAGGTATGGGGGAGGTCTAGAAAGGTTGATGCTATGGCTGAATAGATCAAAGATATTATTATCGATTTCAACTTTGTAGATATATGCCCTTCTACGATTGTTCCAACTTGGGACAATGGAAGATCGGGGGATGGGTATGTGGCAAGGAGGCTGGATCACTTCCTCTTACATGAACAGTTAGTTGAGAGACTTGGGATCGTCCAATCAGATATTGTGAATAATTATATCTTGGATCATCGGCCCATTATCCTACGCTGGAGGAGGGGGGACCTCAGATGTGGGATGCCATTTAAGTTTAATCGTGTGTGGTTGGAAGACCCGGATTTTAACAATCTTTTGCAGGAAGTCTGGAACCGAGTCAGGTAACGGGACATCTCTCCCATGAAGCATATCCTGGATAAGCTTTGAGCTCTTAAGGGGGAGGTAAAATCATGGGAGAGGAGAAAATGAAGTCAAATGAATAAAGAGTTAAATGATATTTTGGGGGAGTTGGATGTCATATGCTGGCAAATGCTTGTGCATAATCTACCGGTTGCTATTAGTAATCGTATTCAAGCTCTAGAACTAAAAAAGAAACATATACTACTTATTAAAGAGTCTACTTGGCGACTAAAGAGTAGGGCCATATGGATTCAGGAAGGGGATAGGAATAATAAATTCTTTCACAGATTTTCTAATCATAGAAGAAATATCAACTCCATATGGGAGACCACTGATGCAACTGGTAATTGGTCTCAGATGCAAAAGGACATCTGCAGAGACATTGTACTACATTTTCAGAAGGCCTACTGTAATAGGGACTTGGACAGTGTTGATGACCAAATTTGGGGGGTCGAACGGAGGGATGAAAACTCAAATCTATACAAAGCTATCTCGGGGGAGGAAATCCTGGGGGTGCTTAAATATTTTAAGGGGGGAAAGAGTCTGGGACTAGATGGGTGGACGGTTGAACTTTTTACACATTTCTTTAACATTTTTAAGTAGGATCTTCTTGATATGGTGGAGGAATCATAGACCAAGGGATATATACACCCGCATATAAATTCTACATATATTTCTCTCGTTCCAAAAAAGACTCCCTTTGATTCATTCTCGGATTATAGACCCATTTCACTTTGTAATATTATATATAAGATTATCTCAAAAACTATTGCTAACAGGATTAAGCATACTCTATCAAAGTACATATCCCCTGAGCAGTTTGGTTTCTTACAGAATAGAGAAATTCATGATGTTGTGGCGATTTCCCAGTAATTCATACATTCGATCCATTCTAAAAAAATAAATGTTTCTATTATGAAGGTCAACTTACAAAAAGCATATAATTTCCTAGAGTTGGGATACCTGAGATTGGTACTTCATAGAATTGGTGTCAAGGCCAGATGTACCAAGTGGATTATGGCTTGTGTCTCAAATGTTAGTTATGATGTTGTTATTAATGTTTATCCCACTTATTTCTTTAGGGACACGAGGGGACTCAGACAAGGATGTTCACTCTCTCCTTTATTATTCATATTGGCAATGGATGGGCTAAGTTTACATATCAAAAAAGCAGTGGCAGAGGGATAGTTTCATGCACTGAACTTGGGAAGAGATATCAGAATTTCACATAGTTTTTTTGTTGATGATGTGCTCATCATGGGGATGCTCAATAAGTTTGCATGGCTGAAACTTTTTCATATTTTTGTAAAATTTGGGAATGTTATAGGACTATACATGAATCTACATAAATCTATCATTCTACATGGCATGTGCGATATGGAGGTTATTGCATATATACATAGAATTTTTGGGGTGGATTCAGATTTATTGTCGGGGGGCATGAAATATCTTGGCTATCATACTAAGCCTTGTAGTTATAAGGTAAATTATTGGATGTGGCTTGTGGACCATTTTTATAAAAAAAATTACTAGGTGGGAATTCAGATGTTTATCATTGGGGGGTCGTATCACATTGACTCAATGGGTGATCTCACAGTTGGGAGTATATTGGGCACATGTATATCATCTCCCTCACACCATTATTAAGATTTTGGATCAGATTATGGCCAAATACATCTGGTCTGGTATGACTAATAATAACAAACTCCACCTAGTCAAGCTGGACCATATCTCCCTTCCTAAATGACTGGGTGGCTAGGGGATATTGAATCTGAGGAGATTTGGTTGGGCGTTACTGCAGAAGTCATTATGGAGGGGTTTATTTGGGAATGGCATATGGGGCATGATCTTAAGACATAAGTATCAAAAGGACCATGAGTTTCTTGTCTAGATGTGCATTTGGCGTATTGGGATCGCATCGGGCTCGACCATTTGGCTCAGTTTCATAAAAATCAGTAAATGTTTTTTGCAGAATCTCGCTTGGAAACTAGGTTCTGGACATCGAACTATTATTGGAATGGATCACATACTAGGCACAGAATGTGACAGTCATATATCAGATGGCTTTATACATTGCATCAACAGTCGTGGGATATTCTTTTGGAACCAGGTCATTTCTGAATGGCAGGGTCAATGTCCAATATGGAAACGAGCGTGGGAACTGGGCTTGGACGGGCATATGGCACGGGAGTGGGAGCAGATTAGTACTGGCATGAAGCTTTTAGGAGTATGTCGTGAGGCAGATGGGGACAAGATTTCCTGGATAGGCAAGATGAAGGAAGGTGGCATTGTGGTCGTTGATGTATATAACGCTCTCTGTCACCAGGAGGTCCACAACACTGAGGTATGTTGGTTCTACAAATTCTGGAAATCTAAAATCCCCATTAAGATCATTATTTTTCTTTGGCTGGTTTGGAAAAACAAAAATCTAACATGGGAGAACCTTCAGAAGAGGAATTGGCAGGGGTCGGGGATTTGTGTACTATGCAGGAAAGCAGAGGAGGAAAATACCCATATTTTTCTAAAATGCCCTATGATTGTACATGTTTGGAGTAATCTTGGTGGTTTCATTGGTTTCCCCTATAACCAATATGACAACATTATTGTATGCTTGAGTTGGTGGAGTAAACAAAATCCTACATGGCAGAACATCCCCCTTGTTCTCTTCTGGGAAATTTGGGCATGGCGTAACAAAATCATTTTTGAAAATTACAGAGAAAATGATATGCAGGTGATGGAACGCATTATAAGATGGTATACATTTGGAAAACAACACGACACAGGGTCTAAGAAGATCATTCACAAAAAGACAGGCCCTAGGATGGAGTACCCAGCTGGATTTTTTGATGGTGCGACACAAAGGAACAGATGTGGTTGTGGCTTTTGGATTGCTATATCAAAGGAGCAGGAATGTTGGGTCCATTGGGGCACTGGCAGAGGCACGAATATGAAGGCTAAAGCGATGGCTCTATGGGGTCTTCTCTGGTTCTCACGCTATCTTAACATCTCTTCCATTCACATTTTTGGAGACTCAAGGATTATTATTGACCATGTTATGGGTTGCGCAAAAGTAAACCAACCATTGCTCCATGGATGGATTAGTCAAATCGAGAATCTTTGGGCCTCTTTTAGAGACTCAACGATTGTGCATATTGGACGGGACTTCAATAAAAATGTTGATCGCCTGTCTAAGAGGGGGCTTCAGGATGTTTTGGATGGGATGCACATTGAAATCAAGTTGGGAGATAACATAGTAGATGTCAGGGTGCTTCCTTTTCCTGGATAGCATCAACTTTTTTGGAGGAGAACACATCTGATACATGTTGCTTTTTGATATTTTCCAGTGTTTTTCTTTTGACACTGTTTATATACTTTTCTTTGTTTGTGCATAGCATACTTCACACACAGATACTTGGTTGTTGTCCATTAGATCAAAATGGATATATGATTGTAATTGTTTCTTTGTATTATTACCACTGGGTACATAGTCACAAATTTAGATTGCATTATTTTGTGACAAGTAGGGATGGATCTTAAAAAGACTGTATTAGAAGAACTATGATGCCATTTGGCATTATTCAATGCAATATGTACCATATATATTTGGATATATATAATGTTTTTTTCATACTGAAAGTTGGTCAAATTTAACCCAATTCTAAGTAATTTGTATATGGATGAAAGAGGGTGAGGTGGTGATGTTACAAAAAAAATTGATGCAACGATGTTAAATTTTTTCATTAAAATTTTAAAGGTTGCCTAAGATGTAACTTTTCTATTGGTTTTAATCCTTTTCAGATGCGTGTTAGATTTAAACATGATCATTTTTTTAGAGTAATCTGTCTTCTAGAGCTGGCAAACACATACAAAGTTTGTTTGTGACAGGCTTTTGGTTATTATTTGCGTGGAATATTAGATTAACTAATTCAAATTATTTCTGATTAGTGTGAAATATTGGATTAAATTGAAATGATTTCTTATTAGCGTGAAATATTGTATTAAATTGAAATGATTTCTGATTAGTGTGAAATCTTGGATCAACCCGAAATTATTGCAGAGGAGCATATGTGTGTAATATTTTCCTATTGTCATGAAACTTGGAATAACTTGAAAATATTTTAGAGGAGCATCTGTGTTATTTTCAAATGTGTGCATGCTGAAACATGCCAAACCTACCTTCTAGAGCTAGCAAGCACTTCATAATTTAATTTGAGTTAGCTATGTGATTATAATTTGGTCGAAGCCTTGGATTAACTTGAAATTACTTTTAGGAATGAACTAGTTTAAATTGAAATTAGTTCTAGGAATGAACTAGTTTAAATTAAAATTAGTTATAGGAATGAGCTAGCTCGTTAAATGTTGTGATAGGAGAATGAGATTTCTTTATGTGTTGGAAAACATTAATTCCAACCGACCTTTTGCATTAAATGTGTTAGGTAGGAAGTCTAGTGTTTTTTAGAGAGTTAAAAGGAAGTCTCGTGTCTTAGAGTTCAAATGGCTTCTTGAAGAACCCATTGTGACCGATAATCTAGAGAATCAAGAAGCTTCATCACCAAGTATAAAAATTATTCTCTGGTAATGTAAACTCTAAGTTTGTTGTGTTATCTGTGTTCTCCGTTTTGGTATCAGATCAAGGTTAAGCTTCGATGTTGTGAGTCTTTGTTCTCTGTGAGTGATCAGAGTGAGAGATCACTGAGGGTGTGTTGCAGAGTGTCTGTGTGCAACACATTAAGGTTATGGTGGAAGGAATATTGGCCGGAGGTTGAGTGTTGAGAGTGGGAGTTATTTCCTGTGTGCATCCAGTGTGTGAGAAAATGTTGTGTGATTTCCGGAGACCGTTGTGTTCAAAGAAGTCTTTGTGTGCATATAGCATGGGAAATCGATGAAGGAAGAGATTGCTTATCACTGTGTGTGAGAGATTTTGGTTGTAAGTGTCGCTGCAAGGAGAAATTTACTTGTGTGTTGATAAGAAAGGGCTCTCTGGCCAGAGGGCGAGGTTTGGGTTCCAGTGAGTCTTGAGAAAGCAAGATCTGAAGGAGGCCTGTGTTGAATCTTGAACAAGTTTTTGATGATCATAATCTGTTTCGGTTTGCAAGCTCAAAGAAGCCTCCATGGTATAGGTTGTGCTTAAGTGTAAAACCACATTCTCAATATTTTTATAAAAAGGCTGCACAATATTTAATCCAAAACTTATGATATACCTGTTGATAAATTTGGTATTTTGAAAAGAAAAAAAATGAAGTTTTTTATTTGGTTTTAAGTTGAAGATTCAATTTTCTAAAAGTGGGATATTCTTGAAGTGGTATATTTTATATATTGGAGTTATTTATGGTGATTTCGAACTAAGTAAAATGTAGTTTGTGATCGTTGATTCGGTTTTTAACTGGAATTTTGATTTTTGAAGATTTTAAAGAAGAGATGAATTGTAGCAATGATGCTTGCGGAAAGGTGAAATCAAGGTCAATTATGTTTATAGAATGGTGAAAACAAGGTTTGGTTTGTATGTGTTAAAATAAATAAATTTTAAAAAAAAATAAAAATAAAAAGTTTTTTTTTTTTGGAGGGAAGCCATATTATCCAATGAAATTGGATCAAATTTTATGACTTATGCTTGAGGGTTTATATGTGTGAGGAAATTATTTATGAAAATTAGTCATTTTTGGTGGTTGGCACTTCGTGAAAATAAGTAACATGACTAATATATTGGCGGAATCTTATTTATCTAACAGCGAAAACTATGCAAATTGGAAGTTTAAGCTATAAACTTTGATGGAAGGCTACAATATATGGATGATTGTGTCTGCTGCTGAAGTCAAGCCAGTGCTCCCCCAAGCCATAGATGTTACAATTCAAGATTGGGAGTGACAAGAAAACAAAGGGAAGGTGATTTTTGCAGATTTTATTAAGGATTCAATTATTCCACACATTAGAGAGTGAACAACATCCAAGGAGACATAAGACACTCTCACAAATTTGTATGAGACAAAGAATACAAATAAAATATTGTATTTGAAGAGTAAGCTTCCATCAATCAAGATGGAATAAAATGAAAGTACCAATAATTTTATTTCTAGAATTAAGGATCTAAAAGTTAAATTAGGTGACATTGGTGAAACAATATCTAGTACAAACTTGGTTATTGTGACATTAAATGGAATGTTTAATGAATACCAGATGTTTATCACTGGTCTTTCAGCTACAGAGAAGGCTCCTACATTTGATGAGTTGGTAGGTATACTTATGCAGGAAGAAGAGCGAAGAAGAAATCTTAATCAAAAATCTCCCAATTCAGATTTAGCATTGATGGCTAAAGGGAAGCAGTCCTTCAAAGGAAAATAGTGTGAGAAAAATAAAGGGAAAAGGCCACAAGTAAAATCATTTCAAGGCACACCTTCAACAAGGTCAAATGCCAAATCAAGTAGAGCTGATGCATGTTATTATTGTGGAAAACTTGGTCATTTGCTAATAATTGCTCAAAAAGAAAGTCTAATCAATTTAACAAAAGAAGGCATACAGGAAATTATGTTGATAGATATGAGGCAACCAATCATGATTTTAGAAATCTTAAATTATTTATGTCCAATGTTGCTTTATCAGTAGAAACTGATGATGATAATGCTTGGTGATATAAGTGTTATGATGCCTAATGGACAAGAAAGACAAATTCAAAATGTGGTGTATGTTCCAGGATTAAATAAGAACTTAATTTCAGTCTCTACTATTATATATCAACATTTAAAAGTTGAATTTGTGAAATCACATTGTTTGGTAAAGGATATGCAGGAAAACTACAAGGTTGTGGCAAAATGAATGAGAGTTGGAGGATTATACAAGTTGGATATAACGAAGAATAGGCATCAAGCTTTGGCATCAACATGCATGACAAATATAGAGCTTTGGTATCAAAGGTATGGACACCTAAATCATAATGACCTAATGACACTTTGAATGTGAAGGTTGTGCACTAGGAAAACAACATAGGGAAGAATTTATTGTGCATGAAAATAGAAGAAAACATGAAATACTTGAACTAGTGCATACCGATGTATGTGGTCCAATGCAAACTAAGTCACTTGGTGGAGCACATTACTTTCTTATATTTATTGATGATAGCACTAGATACACCTAGGTGTACTTTATAACAAATAAAAGTGATGTGTTTGAATACTTTATAGAATTCAAGAGTATGGTTGAAAATAAAATAGGAAAGAGCATTAAAATGCTTCGATCAGATAAAGGTGGTGAGTACACTTAAGGATCTTTTGTCAAATACTATAATCAAATGGAATTATGCAATAATTTATAGAACCACATACACCTTAGCAAAATGTAGCTGAGAGAAAGAATAGAACATTAGTTAAATGTGCTCGTAGTATGTTAAAAACTAAAGGACTTTCTAATATTTTTTGGGTTGAAGCTATTAATATAGATGTATACCTCAAAAATAGAAGCCCTACAAACTATCTTGAGCACAAAACACCATTCAAAACATTTTATGGTTTTAAACCTAAAGTTAGTCATTTAAGGATATTTGGATGCAAGGCTTTTGCTCATATTCCTAAAGAGGATAGGAGAAAATTAGATGCCAAAGCTATCAAATGCATTTTTATTGGATATTGTACTGATAAAAAAACATATAAAATGTATGATCTAAGTCCTCAGAAAGTCTTCGAAAGTAGAGATGTTATATTTCATGAGCATGCAAATAAAAAAATAAAAGAAGATGAACATAATGTATGGAAACGTCCTTATGACAACATTAAAGAAGAAGAAGAAGTTGTGGAATCATCTCAAGCTCAAGAAAGCATGGACATTCCAAAAGACATTTCAAGAAGCCAAAGTCAACAAAGAAGTGATGAAAGCATTCCACAAAGAAGAAGAAAAGGAGAAGGTACTCCACAGCGTAATGAACCTCTAAGAAGGTCAACACAACATATACAAACCCCTTTAATGTCTCAAGTAAGGACTATTTTTTAGCCTTTAAATTATGAACAAGCTAAAAATCATAAAGAATGGATGGAAGCTATGAAAGAAGAATATGACTCTATAATGAAAAATGAAACTTGGGAATTAACAGAATTATCTTAAAATAAAGTTCCTATAGGATCAAAATGGTTGTACAAGACAAAATATAATGCAGATGGTAGCATAAACAAGTATAAGGCAAGATTGGTTGCAAAAGGTTACTCACAAAATTAAGGTATAGATTATGAAGATACCTTTTCTCCAGTTGCAAAAATGAACACAATCAAAATAATGATAGCATTGGCCCCTAAATATGATTGGGAGATACATCAATTAGATGTGAAGTTAGTTTTTCTAAATGGTGACTTAAAAGAGGAGATTTATCTTGTTCAGCCAGAAAGATTTGTAAAGAAGGGACAAGAACATCTTGTCTGCAAGTTAAAAAAAATCGTTATATGGGCTAAAACAGGCACCACAATCTTGGTATGAGAAAATAGATAAATTCTTCTTCCAGCAGGGATTTAACAAAATAAAAAATGATCTTAATTTGTCTGTCAAGTCAGATAGAAATGGAAATATAGTATTAATCTCTATATATGTTGATGATCTAATAATAGCAGGGAGTGCTAATAAATTGATTAAAGATATAAAAAGGAAGCTATCACAAGAATTTGAGATGAAGGACCTTGGACAGATTGAAAAAGAAAAAAATAAAAAATAGAAAAGAATCCCTAAAAAATAGGGATCTATTTTTAGTAGTTGGAGATACACTTGAGCTATTTTTGGAAATTGCTGCCATGTGTCGCTTTTTCCTAGATTTTTGGTCTTTGCGTCATAAACCCTAGATCAACCAAATCTATTTAATGGACATTGCCAGACCTCATTTGCAAATCCAATCTTGGAGCTCTGGCATTCCCGAAGATATCTAGGAACCTTCAGCACATTCGTCATAGCTTTTCCCGGTAAGTCTTGCTTTTCTAGTCTTTTACTACTTTTTGTATCGCTTTTGTTTCCTTGGCTTGTGAAAGTGTTGTTTTACCCGTTTTACTGAACAACCTAGCATTTTGATTTGTTTTATCTTGTATAAGTGTTGTTTTAAGTTTTTCATTGCTTTTCGTAAGTGTCGCATGCATAACCCAATTTTTGCACTAATAGTCATCGTTGTGGTGACTCTCTCCACAAGCTTCATTGTTCTTCAGTTTGATCAATTATATTTTGCACATGAGGAAGTATGGTGGAAATTTAAGAAATTTGATCAAATTTAACCCAATTCTAAGTAATTTGTATACGGACGAGAGTGGGTGAGGTGGTGATGTTACGAATTTTTTTGGATGCAGCGATGTTAAATTTTGTCATTAAAAAAAAAATTAATTCGGCGATGTTAATTTTTTTCATTAAAATGTTAAAGGTTGTCCAAGATGTAACTTTTCTATTGGTGTTAATCCTTTTCAGATGCATAAGAGACTTAAACATGCTCATTTTTTTAGAGTGATCTGTCTTCAAGAGCTGGCAAACACATACAAATTTTGTTTATGATAGGCTTCTGATTATTATTTGTGTGGAATATTGGATTAAATAATTCAAATTATTTATAATTAGCGTGAAATATTGGATTAAATTGAGATGATTTCTAATTAGCATGAATCTTAGATTAACCTGAAATTATTGCAGAGGAGCATCTGTGTGTGTTATTTTCCTATTAGAGTGATACCTTGGAATAACCCGAAAATATTTCGGAGGAGCATCTATGTTATTTTCAAATGTGTGCATGTTGAAACATGCCAAACCTGCCTTCTAGAGCTGGTAAGAACTTCATAATTTAAGTTGAGTTAGCTATGCGATTATAATTTGGTCGAAGCCTTGGATTAACCTAAAATTGTTTCTAGGAATGAACTAGCTTAAATTTAAATTAGTTCTAGGAATGAGCTAGCTCATTAAATGTTGTGTCGCACATAGGAGAATAAGATTGCTTTATGTGTTGGAAAACATTAATTCTAACTGACCTTTTGCATTAAATGTGTTAGGTAGAGTTAGGTAGGAATTCTAGTGTCTTATAGATGGGTTCATGAGGAAGTCTCATGTCTTAGAGTTCAAGTAGCATCTTGAAGAAGCGATTGTCACCGACAATCCAGAGAATCGAGAAGCTTCATCACCAAGTATATAAAACATTCTCTGGAAATGTAAAGTCTAAGTTTGTTGTGCTATCTGCGTTCTATGTTTTGGTATCAGAGCTAGGTTAAGCTTCGACACTATGAGTCTTTGTTCTATTTGAGCAATCGAGTGAGAGATCGTTGAGGGTGTGTTACGGAGTGTCTGTGTGCAGCACATTAAGCTTCTGGTGGAGGGCGTATTGGCCAGAGGTTGAGTGTTGAGCGTGTGAATTTTTTCCTGTGTGCAGTCAGTGTGTGAGAAACTGTTGTATGAGTTTGGGAGACCGCTGTGTTTTAAAAAAGTTTTTGTGTGCAGATAGCGTGGGAAATTGTTGAAGGAAGAGATTGCTTCTCACTGTGTGTGAGAGATTTTCGCTGTAAGTGGTGCTACAAGGAGAAAATTTCTAGTGTGATGAGAAGAGAGGGTGCACTGGATGGAGGGCAAGGTTTGTGTTCCAGTGAGTCTCGAGAAAGCAAGATCTGAAGGAGGCCTGTGTTGAATCTTAAACAAGTTTCTGTTGATCACAGTGTGTTTCAGTTTGCAAGCTTAAAGAAGCCTTCGTGGTATAGGTAGTACATAAGGGTAAAACCATATTCTCAATACTTTTATAAATCAACTGCACAATATTTAATCCAAAACTTATGATATACCTGGTGATAAATTTGGTATTTTAAAAAGAAAATAAATAAAAAAAATTATTTGGTTTTAAGTTGAAGATCCGATTTTCTAAGAGTGGGATACTCTAGAAGCGAGATATTTTATATATTGGATTTATTTGTGGTGATTTCGAACTAAGTAAAAAGTAGTTTGTGATAGTTGATTGGGATTTTAATTGGCATTTGATTTTTTGAAGATTTTAAAGAACAGATGAATCATGGCAATAATGCTTGTGGAATGATGAAATCAAGGTTTGGTTTGTATGCGTTAAAAAAATAATAATAATAATAAAATAAAAATAAAATAAAATATATATATATATATATATATATTGAAAAAAAGGAGGGAAACCATATTATCCAATAATATTGGATAAAATTTTATGACTTATGCTTGAGGGTTTATAAGTGTGAGGAAATTCTTTGTGAAAATTAGTATTTTTTGGTGGTTGGTACTTGGTGAAAATAAGTAACATTACTAATGTATTGGTGGAATATTATTTATCTGACGGTGAAAACTATGCAAATTGGAAGTTTAAGCTGCAGACTTTGATGGAAGGCTACAATATATGGATGATTGTGTCTGGAGTTGAAGTCAAGCCAATGCCCCCCCAAGCTACAGTGTTGCAATTCAATATTGGGAGCGATGAGAAAACAAAGTGAAGGTGCTTTTTTCGGATGTTCGTTAAGGACAACATTATTCCACATATTAGAGAGTGCAAAACATCCAAGGAGACATGGGACACTCTCAAAACTTTGTATGAGATGAATACTACAAATCAAATATTGTATTTAAAGAGTAAGCTTCCATCAATTAAGATGGAAGAGATTGAAAGTATCAATAATTTTATTTCTAGAATTAAGGATCTAAAAGTTAAATTAGGTGACATTGGTGAAACAATATGTTGGGTCCCTATAATACTAGTGATTACCCCATTACTATTGTAGTTATACCCCTTATTTATATTTTTGTGCCCCTATTACCCCCATATTGTTATTTTTGTGCCCCATAGAATCCCTCTATTGTTATTTTTGTGGCTTTATATTATTATTGTTAGGTCGGCTGGATTATATTGTGACTCCTTAGACTCCTATATATAGAAAGGAGGTTTTGTCATTTGTATCATCCAAGAATTGTTCATTTATGTAATGTAAAGGAGGTTTCCCCCTCGAAGAGGCTGAATTCTAAGGCGTTGATCTTTCTTTTCTATCTTTTCTTGAGCTGGTTTCATAACATTTGGTATCAGAGCTTTGGATTCTAGGGTTTCGCTGCTCCAAACAGGTCATCGTGGCATTTTCGCTATAACTTTTTTTCTGTGACGTTTCAGAAGTCGCAAAAAAAACCCATTTGAGAAGAATTGGCGCTGAACCTTGGGTCCGAATTTCAGAGCTTTTCACGTGATATTTTCGGAGATATGATCTGAGGAAGTTGGTCTTTTTGCAGACTCCTGAATTACATTCAAAACAGGTGACCTGGGGAAAATCGTCATAACTTTCTCTCTGAGGATCGGATTGAAATTTCGTAAAAAGGTACAGAAAGAGGACGGACTGTAGTTTCTTTATGTGTGTTTCAGATCCAAAGGTCGAAACAGTGACTCGTGGCACGTCGTACAAGTTCGCTCTACTGAACTAGTCTATAATCAAGTCACTGTGGGAGATTTCACATAACTCTTCCTTGGAGAATCCAATTTGGGTCAGACTTGTGGCATTGGAAAGAGGACACAAAGGGCTACTACAGGTCACAAATTTAGAACTAGATGATTGGAAAGTACAGAGATACATCAGAGGCAATATCGAGCTCCTACAAAGTGAAAAAAGGTGTGTAGATTTTCTTAAATTTTTGCTTAAGCTTGGTTTGAAAATTTATTTTGAAGGAATTCAAAGGGCATAGTAGAGCATTATTATCGGTAACTGATGCCCCGAGGAAAGAAAATGCAAACACCTAGTAAGGAACCTGAAAGCTCTAGCATGACTCATGAAGAAGAGGAAGAAATGCTACATGATATATCAAAATTACAAGAACAAGTGCAACAAATGTCCCTTGCACAAAAAGGAACAGAATCTAAGATGGATGGTTTAAAGAAAGATGCAGAAGCTAAGATGGATGGTTTAAAGAAAGGTGTAGAAGCTAAGATGGACTGTTTAAAGAAAGGCGTAGAAGCTAAGATGATTGACGTGGAAGCTAAGATGGATGATTTGAAGATAGATTTGAAGACAGACATGGAATTGAAGATAAATATGAATAAGTTGCTACAAGAAATGGTCACTAATGGTGAAAGAGTAGTAAAGGAAACTCATGATGAGAACAAAATAAATGTTAATCATGATTCCATAGACTCTAATGTTGGATCGAAGACTCACCATGTTCCAAAAATCGATATGAGGAAGTTTGATGGCAAGGATCCCGCCACATGGATATTACAGATGGAGCAATTCTTCGATCTCAATAATGTGCAAAACACACAAAAGGTACGTATGGCAACTTTATATTTGGAACCAAATCAGTTTGTATGGTATCAATGGCTTTGTTCTCGTAAACAATTTATCACTTGGGCAATTTTTACGGAAGAATTGATAGCACATTATGAGGATACAAAAAGCAACACTTTTTTTAGCCAATTGATAAGTCTCAAACAAAAGGGTTCAATAATGGAGCACATTGAGGAGTTCCAAAAATTGAACATAAGGGTAAAAGATATTCCAGAGGAGCATAGGATTGATGTGTTCATAGGGTCTTTAAAGGATAATATCCAACATGATGTGCGCCTTTGGGAACCTGATTCATTAGAGAAGGCATTCAGGTTAGCAAGAAAAATGGAAAGCAAAATTATGGCAACTAGGAAGCATACCATTCACAACTATAAAGACGGAAGTGTTGTTGCCCATAGTCTTCCACAACCTACAAGGTTGACACCACAACAATTGGAAGAAAAAAGAGCAAAAGGGCTTTGTTACAATTGTGATAGCAAATACACAAAAGGTCATAAGTGTGCTGAGAAGAAATTATTCTACATAGATTGTGAAGAGGAAGAAGAAAAGGAGCAAGAAAGGTCAAAAGAAGAGGATATATTCCAGGAACAAAGCCTAGATGAAGAACAAATAAATCCGACCATATCTTGTAATGCATTGGCGGGAATTACCACTCCTCAAACCATCAAGATAGAAGGACAAATCAAGAAGAAAAAGGTAATAGTGTTGATTGATTCAGGAAGCACCCACAATTTTATTCATTGTAGGGTAGCAAAAGAATTGAATTGCTTCCTATATCCAGCACCAGAGTGTCAAGTGATGATTGCAAATGGAGGAACAATAAATTGTTCTGGAAAGTGCCATAATATCAAGCTATCCATGGGAGAATATGTATTGACTAGCCCAATGCTTTCCATTCCAATGGGAGGTGCTGATGTTGTACTAGGAGTCCAATGGCTACAATCCTTGGGTACAATAGCTTTTAATTTTCAAGAACTTTTCATGAAATTTTCTGTGGAAGGAAAGGAAGTTGAATTAAGGGGTATTGCAGGGAAACCAGGAAAGATAATCAGCTCTAATGGCATGACAAAGCTTCTAAAAAAGGAGCAAAGAGGTGTAATTGCACAATTATGTTCGCTAGATGTTTCCACATTGGAATCATCTATTTCTCCAGATCTCCAAAAAGTCCTGGACAATCATTCCAAGGTATTTGAGACTCCCAAAGGTCTCCCACCTATGCGTGATCATGATCATGCTATTCATCTGATTCCAGGAAGTGTTCCTCCAAACATCAGGCCGTACAGATATCCCTATGTCCAAAAAAGTGAAATTGAACGTATGGTTGCAGAAATGCTAGAGGCTGGTATAATTCAACCGAGTCAAAGTTCTTTCTCAGCTCCAGTAGTATTGGTGCACAAGAAGGATGGATCATGGCGCATGTGTCCAGATTATAGGGAGCTCAACAAGCTCACTATTAAAGATAAGTTCCCCATTCCTGTCATTGATGAATTACTGGATGAATTGCATGGATCAATTTACTTCACCAAGTTGGATCTTCGTTCGGGATATCATCAAATCAGAATGAAGATTGAAGACATTCCGAAAACGGCATTTAGAACTCATGAGGGTCATTATGAATTTTTGGTCATGCCTTTTGGCCTTACCAATGCACCTTCAACATTTCAAGGTTTGATGAATTCAATTTTCAAACCATTCCTTAGAAAATTTGTGTTAGTATTTTTTGATGATATACTAATCTACAGCAAGTCTTGGAAGGATCATGTTGAACATGTTGACAAGGTGCTACAACTATTGGAGGAGAAACAATTATATGCAAAAAGATCCAAATGTTTCTTTGGAGTCCAGGAGGTGGAATATTTGGGTCATATTGTATCTCATGAAGGAGTTAAGGTAGACCCTAGCAAAATTAAAGCCATTAAGGAATGGAAAATCCCCACATCCATAAAGCATCTGCGAGGATTTCTTGGGTTGACAGGGTATTATCGCAAGTTTGTTAAGAATTATGGGAGAATAGCAGCACCTCTAACAACATTATTGAAGAAAGATTCATTTTCATGGACTCCGGAAGCAACAAAGGCCTTTGAACATCTTAAAGAGGCAATGTGCCAAGCACCGGTCTTAGCTACACCGGACTTCACAAAAACCTTTATTGTGGAATGTGATGCTTCAGGAAATGGAATTGGTGCTGTTCTAATGCAAGATGAAAGACCCATTGCTTTTGAAAGTCGTCCAATCAAGGGAAAGTTTTTAAGCAAAGCTATTTATGAGAAGGAAATGTTGGCAATACTCCATGCACTTAAGAAATGGCGACCCTACCTAATGGGAAGACACTTCAAGGTAAAAACGGATCATGATAGCCTTAAATACTTTTTAGAACAAAGATTATCCTCTGAAGAGCAACAAAAGTGGGTCACAAAGATGTTGGGTTATGACTTTGAAATCATCTACAAAAAAGGGAAGCAAAATGTGGTGGCAGATGCACTCTCAAGAAAGGATGAGGATGTGGAAGCATTGTTGTGTGCCATTTCTATTATCCAACCAGATTGGATAAACGAAGCAAGGGAGGAATGGAAGAATGACGAAGAAGTGTGGGCACTTATTCGAAAGCTACAACAAGATTCCAGTACTTCTGATACATTTAGCTGGCAAAATGATTCGTTATGGTACAAAGATCGCTTATACCTCTGTAAGAATTCCCAGCTAAAACAAAAGATTCTTATGGAATTGCACACTTCTCCCTTAGGAGGGCACTCAGGATTTTTAAAAACTTACCACAGGGTTAAGAAGGAATTTTTTTGGGATGGCCTTAAATCAGATATTCAAAAGTTTGTGGCGGAATGTTTGGTTTGCCAACAAAATAAAGTTGAAACAATTAAGACACCGGGTCTATTACAACCTTTATCCATTCCAAGCCAACGTTGGGAGGAGGTTTCAATGGATTTTATCACAGGTTTACCCAAGTCTGAGGGAAAGAGTGTCATCATGGTGGTAGTTGACAGACTTACCAAGTATGCACACTTTTGTGCATTATCACATCCATTTAAAGCCAGTACAGTTTCTACTGCATTTATGGAAACATTTCAAAAGCTACATGGAAACCCAAAGATTATTGTAAGTGACAGAGATCCCATTTTCACTGGAAATTTTTGGACAGAATTATTTTCTTGTCTTGGTACTCAGTTAGCTCATAGCTCATCTTATCATCCTCAATCTGATGGGCAAACTGAGATAGTAAACAAATGTTTGGAAGGATATCTTCGTTGCTTTGTATCTGATAAACAGACACAATGGGTCAAATGGTTGCCTCTGGCTGAATGGTGGTATAACACTTCCTTCCATACAGCAACAAAAATGACCCCATTTATGGCACTTTATGGGTATCAACCACCATCCATCACATCATATTTAAGAGAAAATTCTAAGGTTCAGGCAGTGGAACATCACATCGAACATCAACAACAAGTCCTCCAACTCTTAAAGGATAACCTCGTGTTGGCACAAAATAGAATGAAACAACAGGCAGATCAACATCGCAGTGAAAGAAGTTTTGATGTAGGTGATTGGGTATTCCTACGGCTACAACCATATAAGCAAATGTCCCTAAAGCAAGCTAAGAAGGATAATAAATTATCACCAAAGTATTATGGTCCGTACAAGGTGTTGCAAAAGATTGGTACTATGGCATACAAATTGGAGCTTCCTGCAGCTTCTCGATTGCACCCAGTTTTCCATGTTTCATGTTTAAAGAAGGTTATAGGTGACAAGCTCCCAGTTCAAACAATATTGCCAGAACTTGACGAGGAAGGAAAAATTATATTGGAACCGGAAGCAGTCACAGAAACAAGAACTCGACAGCTACGAAATCGATCAATTTCAGAGTATCTTATCAAGTGGAAGAACTTATCCGCTGAAGATTCCACATGGGAGGATGAGAATTTTATGCAGAAGTATCCAGAACTACTCAAGCGTTGAGGACAACACTTTTTTGAAGGAGAGGGGCATGTTGGGTCCCTATAATACTAGTGATTACCCCATTACTATTGTAGTTATACCCCTTATTTATATTGTTGTGCCCCTATTACCCCCATATTGTTATTTCTGTGCCCCATAGAATCCCTCTATTGTTATTTTTGTGGCTTTATATTATTATTGTTAGGTCGGCTGGATTATATTGTGACTCCTTAGACTCCTATATATAGAAAGGAGGTTTTGTCATTTGTATCATCCAAGAATTGTTCATTTATGTAATGTAAAGGAGGTTGCCCCCTCGAAGAGGTTGAATTCTAAGGCGTTGATCTTTCTTTTCTATCGTTTCTTGAGCTGGTTTCATAACACAATATCTAGTACAAACTTGGTTACTGTGACATTAAATGAAATTCTTGATGAATATCAGATGTTTATCACTGGTCTTTCAGCTAGAGAGAAGGCTCCTACGTTTGATGAGTTGGTAGGTATACTTATGCAGGAATATGAACAGAGAAGAAATCTTAATCAGAAATCTCCCGCTTCAGATTTAGCATTGATGGCTAAATGGAAGCAGTCCTTAAAAGGAAAACAGTGGGACAAAAATAAATGGAAAAGGCCACAGGTAAAATAATTTCAAGGTACACCTTCACTAAGGTCAAATTCCAAATCAAGTAGAGATGATGTATGTTATTATTGTAGAAAACCTGGTCATTTTGCTAAGAATTGCATGAAAAGAAAGTCTAATCAATTTAAATAAAGAAGGCATACAAGAAATTATGTTGATAGAGATGAAGCAATCAAACAAGATTTTAGAAATCTTACATTATTTCTGTCCAATGCTTCTTTATCAGTAGAAACTGATGATGGTAATTCTTGGTTTATAGATTCTTGTGCATCAATCCACATGTCATGCAAAAGGGATTGGTTTGATAATCATCATGAAGTTAAGATAATAGTTCACATGAACTTAAAGGATATGGTGTTATAAATGTTATGATGCCTAATGGACAAGAAAAACAAATTCCAAATCCTTAAGGAAAAAGGCCATAGGTAAAATCCTTTCAAGGTACACCTTCACCAAGGTCAAATTCCAAATCAAATAGAGATGATGTATGTTATTATTGTGGAAAACCTAGTCATTTTGCTAAGAATTGCATAAAAAGAAAGTCTAATAAATTTAAACAAAGAAGTCATATAGGAAATTATTTTTATAGAGATGAGGCAATCAATCAAGATTTTAGAAATCTTACATTATTTCTGTCCAATGCTTCTTTATCAGTAGAAACTGATGATGGTAATTCTTGGTTTATAGATTCTTGTGCATCAATCCACATGTCATGCAAAAGGGATTGGTTTGATAATCATCATGAAGTTAAGATAATAGTTCACATGAACTTAAAGGATATGGTGTTATAAATGTTATGATGCCTAATGGACAAGAAAAACAAATTCAAAATGTGGTGTATGTTACAGGATTAAAGAAGAACTTAATTTTAGTCTCTATTATTACAGATCAACATTTAAAAGTTGGATTTGTGAAATCACAGTTTTTGGTAAATGATATGCAAGAAAACTACAAGGTTTTTTCAAAAGGAATGAGAGTTGGAGGACTATACAAGTTGGATGTAACAAAGAATGGGCATCAAACTTTGGCATCAACAGGCATGACAAATATAAAGCTTTGGCATCAAAGGTATGGACACCTAAATCATAATGACCTAATGTTACTACAAAAGAAATTGATGGTAGAAGGCCTTCCAAATATTAAGGGTGAACACTTTGAATATGAAGGTTGTGCACTAGGAAAACAACATAGGGAATAATTTATTGTGCATGAAAATAGAAGAAAACATGAAATATTTGAATTAGTGCATACCAATGTATGTGGTCCAATGCAAACTAAGTCACTTGGTAGAGCATATTAATTTCTTATGTTTTATAAGAAATAAAAGTGATGTGTTTGAATACTTTAAAGAATTCAAGATTATGGTTAAAAAGAAAACAAGAAAGAGCATTCAAATTCTTCGATCAGATAAAGGTGGTAAGTATACTTAAGGAGCTTTTGTCAAATACTATCAGCAAAATGGAATTATGCAACAATTTTCAACACGACATACACCTCAGCAAAATGGAGTAGCTGAGAAAAAGAATAGAACATTAGTTGAATGTGCTCATAGTATGTTAAAAAGTAAAGGAATTTCTAATAGTTTTTGGGTTGAAGCTATTAATACAACTGTATACCTCAAAAGTAGAAGCCCTACATAATATCTTGAGCACAAAACACCATTTGAAGCATTTTATCGTTTTAAACCTAAGGTTAGTCATTTAAGGATATTTGGATGCAAGGCCTTTGCTCATATTCCTAAAGAGCATAGGGGAAAATTAGATGCCAAAGCTATCAAATGCATTTTTATTGGATATTGTACTGATTAAAAAGCATATAAAATGTATGATCTAAGTACTCACAAGGTGTTATGAAACCAGCTCAAGAAAAGATAGAAAAGATAGATCAACGCCTTAGAATTCAGCCTCTTCGAGGGGGCAACCTCCTTTACATTACATAAATGAACAATTCTTGGATGATACAAATGACAAAACCTCCTTTCTATATATAGGAGTCTAAGGAGTCACAATATAATCCAGCCGACCTAACAATAATAATATAAAGCCACAAAAATAACAATAGAGGGATTCTATGGGGCACCGAAATAACAACATGGGGGTAATAGGGGCACAACAATATAAATAAGGGGTATAACTACAATAGTAATGGGGTAATCACTAGTATTATAGGGACCCAACATGCCCCTCTCCTTCAAAAAAGTGTTGTCCTCAACGCTTGAGTAGTTCTGGATACTTCTGCATAAAATTCTCATCCTCCCATGTGGAATCTTCAGCGGATAAGTTCTTCCACTTGATAAGATACTCTGAAATTGATCGATTTCGTAGCTGTCGAGTTCTTGTTTCTGTGACTGCTTCCGGTTCCAATATAATTTTTCCTTCCTCGTCAAGTTCTGGCAATATTGTTTGAACTGGGAGCTTGTCGCCTATAACCTTCTTTAAACATGAAACATGGAAAACTGGGTGCAATCGAGAAGCTGCAGGAAGCTCCAATTTGTATGCCATAGTACCAATCTTTTGCAACACCTTGTACGGACCATAATACTTTGGTGATAATTTATTATCCTTCTTAGCTTGCTTTAGGGACATTTTCTTATATGGTTGTAGCCGTAGGAATACCCAATCACCTACATCAAAACTTCTTTCACTGCGATGTTGATCTGCCTGTTGTTTCATTCTATTTTGTGCCAACACGAGGTTATCCTTTAAGAGTTGGAGGACTTGTTGTTGATGTTCGATGTGATGTTCCACTGCCTGAACCTTAGAATTTTCTCTTAAATATGATGTGATGGATGGTGGTTGATACCCATAAAGTGCCATAAATGGGGTCATTTTTGTTGCTGTATGGAAGGAAGTGTTATACCACCATTCAGCCAGAGGCAACCATTTGACCCATTGTGTCTGTTTATCAGATACAAAGCAACGAAGATATCCTTCCAAACATTTGTTTACTATCTCAGTTTGCCCATCAGATTGAGGATGATAAGATGAGCTATGAGCTAACTGAGTACCAAGACAAGAAAATAATTCTGTCCAAAAATTTCCAGTGAAAATGGGATCTCTGTCACTTACAATAATCTTTGGGTTTCCATGTAGCTTTTGAATTGTTTCCATAAATGCAGTAGAAACTGTACTGGCTTTAAATGGATGTGATAATGCACAAAAGTGTGCATACTTGGTAAGTCTGTCAACTACCACCATGATGACACTCTTTCCCTCAGACTTGGGTAAACCTGTGATAAAATCCATTGAAACCTCCTCCCAACGTTGGCTTGGAATGGATAAAGGTTGTAATAGACCCGGTGTCTTAATTGTTTCAACTTTATTTTGTTGGCAAACCAAACATTCCGCCACAAACTTTTGAATATCTGATTTAAGGCCATCCCAAAAAAATTCCTTCTTAACCCTGTGGTAAGTTTTTAAAAATCCTGAGTGCCCTCCTAAGGGAGAAGTGTGCAATTCCATAAGAATCTTTTGTTTTAGCTGGGAATTCTTACAGAGGTATAAGCGATCTTTGTACCATAACGAATCATTTTGCCAGCTAAATGTATCAGACGTACTGGAATCTTGTTGTAGCTTTCGAATAAGTGCCCACACTTCTTCATCATTCTTCCATTCCTCCCTTGCTTCGTTTATCCAATCTGGTTGGATAATAGAAATGGCGCACAACAATGCTTCCACATCCTCATCCTTTCTTGAGAGTGCATCTGCCACCACATTTTGCTTCCCTTTTTTGTAGATGATTTCAAAGTCATAACCCAACATCTTTGTGACCCACTTTTGTTGCTCTTCAGAGGATAATCTTTGTTCTAAAAAGTATTTAAGGCTATCATGATCCGTTTTTACCTTGAAGTGTCTTCCCATTAGGTAGGGTCGCCATTTCTTAAGTGCATGGAGTATTGCCAACATTTCCTTCTCATAAATAGCTTTGCTTAAAAACTTTCCCTTGATTGGACGACTTTCAAAAGCAATGGGTCTTTCATCTTGCATTAGAACAGCACCAATTCCATTTCCTGAAGCATCACATTCCACAATAAAGGTTTTTGTGAAGTCCGGTGTAGCTAAGACCGGTGCTTGGCACATTGCCTCTTTAAGATGTTCAAAGGCCTTTGTTGCTTCCGGAGTCCATGAAAATGCATCTTTCTTCAATAATGTTGTTAGAGGTGCTGCTATTCTCCCATAATTCTTAACAAACTTGCGATAATACCCTGTCAACCCAAGAAATCCTCGCAGATGCTTTATGGATGTGGGGATTTTCCATTCCTTAATGGCTTTAATTTTGCTAGGGTCTACCTTAACTCCTTCATGAGATACAATATGACCCAAATATTCCACCTCCTGGACTCCAAAGAAACATTTGGATCTTTTTGCATATAATTGTTTCTCCTCCAATAGTTGTAGCACCCTGTCAACATGTTCAACATGATCCTTCCAAGACTTGTTGTAGATTAGTATATCATCAAAAAATACTAACACAAATTTTCTAAGGAATGGTTTGAAAATTGAATTCATCAAACCTTGAAATGTTGAAGGTGCATTGGTAAGGCCAAAAGGCATGACCAAAAATTCATAATGACCCTCATGAGTTCTAAATGCCGTTTTCGGAATGTCTTCAATCTTCATTCTGATTTGATGATATCCCGAACGAAGATCCAACTTGGTGAAGTAAATTGATCCATGCAATTCATCCAGTAATTCATCAATGACAGGAATGGGGAACTTATCTTTAATAGTGAGCTTGTTGAGCTCCCTATAATCCGGACACATGCGCCATGATCCATCCTTCTTGTGCACCAATACTACTGGAGCAGAGAAAGAACTTTGACTCGGTTGAATTATACCAGCCTCTAGCATTTCTGCAACCATACGTTCAATTTCACTTTTTTGGACATAGGGATATCTGTACGGCCTGATGTTTGGAGGAACACTTCCTGGAATCAGATGAATAGCATGATCATGATCACGCATAGGTGGGAGACCTTTGGGAGTCTCAAATACCTTGGAATGATTGTCCAGGACTTTTTGGAGATCTGGAGAAATAGATGATTCCAATGTGGAAACATCTAGCGAACATAATTGTGCAATTACACCTCTTTGCTCCTTTTTTAGAAGCTTTGTCATACCATTAGAGCTGATTATCTTTCCTGGTTTCCCTGCAATACCCCTTAATTCAACTTCCTTTCCTTCCGTAGAAAATTTGATGAAAAGTTCTTGAAAATTAAAAGCTATTGTACCCAAGGATTGTAGCCATTGGACTCCTAGTACAACATCAGCACCTCCCATTGGAATGGAAAGCATTGGGCTAGTCAATACATATTCTCCCATGGATAGCTTGATATTATGGCACTTTCCAGAGAAATTTATTGTTCCTCCATTTGCAATCATCACTTGACACTCTGGTGCTGGATATAGGAAGCAATTCAATTCTTTTGCTACCCTACAATGAATAAAATTGTGGGTGCTTCCTGAATCAATCAACACTATTACCTTTTTCTTCTTGATTTGTCCTTCTATCTTGATGGTTTGAGGAGTGGTAATTCCCGCCAATGCATTACAAGATATGGTCGGATTTATTTGTTCTTCATCTAGGCTTTGTTCCTGGAGTATATCTTCTTCTTTTGACCTTTCTTGCTCCTTTTCTTCTTCCTCTTCACAATCTATGTAGAATAATTTCTTCTCAGCACACTTATGACCTTTAGTGTATTTGCTATCACAACTGTAACAAAGCCCTTTTGCTCTTTTTTCTTCCAATTGTTGTGGTGTCAACCTTATAGGTTGTGGAAGACTAGGGGCAACAACACTTCCGTCTTTATAGTTGTGAGTGGTATGCTTCCTAGTTGCCATAATTTTGCTTTCCATTTTTCTTGCTAACCTGAATGCCTTCTCTAATGAATCAGGTTCCCAAAGGCGAACATCATGTTGGATATTATCCTTTAAAGACCCTATGAACACATCAATCCTATGCTCCTCTGGAATATCTTTTACCCTTATGTTCAATTTTTGGAACTCCTCAATGTGCTCCATTATTGAACCCTTTTGTTTGAGACTTATCAATTGGCTAAAAAAAGTGTTGCTTTTTGTATCTTCATAATGTGCTATCAATTCTTCCGTAAAAATTGCCCAAGTGATAAATTTTTTACGAGAGCAAAGCCATTGATACCATACAAACTGATTTGGTTCCAAATATACAGTTGCCATACGTACCTTTTGTGTGTTTTGCACATTATTGAGATCGAAGAATTGCTCCATCTGTAATATCCATGTGGCAGGATCCTTGCCATCAAACTTCCTCATATCGATTTTTGGAATATGGTGGGTCTTCGATCCAACATTAGAGTCTATGGAATCATGATTAACATTTCTTTTGTTCACATCATGAGTTTCCTTTACAACCTTTTCACCATTAGTAAGTATTTCTTGTAGAAAATTTGTCAAATCCGTCTTCAAATCTGCCATGTCTGTCTTCAAATCTGTCTTCAAATCTGCCATGTCTCTCTTCAAATTTGTCTTCGAATCATCCATCTTAGCTTCCACGCCATTTATCTTAGATTCCACGCCATTTATCTTAGCTTTTGTGAGTGTGACATTCGCTGCACTTGTTCTTGTAATTTTGATATATCATGTAGCATTTCTTCCTCTTCTTCATGAGTCATGCTAAAGCTTTCAGGTTCCTTACTAGGTGTTTGCATTTTCTTTCCTCGGGGCATCAGTTACCGATAATAATGCTTTACTATGCCCTTTGAATTCCATTAAACCAAGCTTACACAAAAATTTAAAAAAAAACTACACACCTTTTTTCACTTTATAGAAGCCTGATATTGAATCTGATGTATCTCTGTAATTTCAGATCATCCAGTTCTGAAATTGCGACCTGTAGTAGCCTTCTATGTCCTCTTTCCAATGCCACAAGTCTGACCCAAATTGGATTCTCCAAGGAAGAGTTATGTGAAATCTCCCGCAGTGACTTGCTTTTAGACTAGTTCAGTAGAGCGAAATTGTACGACGTGCCACGAGTCACTATTTCAACCTTTGGATCTGAAACACACATACAATAAACTACAATCCGTCCTCTTTTTGTACCTTCTTACGAAATTTAAATCCAATCCCTAGAGAGAAAGTTATGACGATTTTCCCCAGGTCGCCTGTTTTGAATGTAATTCAGGAGTCTGCAAAAAGACCAACTTCCTCAAATCATATCTATGCAAATATCGCGCAACAAGCTCTGAAATTCGGACCCAAGGTTCAGCGCGATTTCTTCTCAAATAGATTTTTTTTGCGACTTCTGAAACATTACAGAAAAAAAGTTATAGTGAAAATGCCATGATGACCTGTTTGGAGCAGCGAAACCCTAGAATCCAAAGCTCTGATACCAAATGTTATGAAACCAGCTCAAAAAAAGATAGAAAAGATAGATCAACGCCTTAGAATTCAGCCTCTTCGAGGGGGCAACCTCCTTTACATTACATAAATGAACAATTCTTGGATGATACAAATGACAAAACCTCCTTTCTATATATAGGAGTCTAAGGAGTCACAATATAATCCAGCCGACCTAACAATAATAATATAAAGCCACAAAAATAACAATAGAGGGATTCTATGGGGCACCGAAATAACAACATGGGGGTAATAGGGACACAACAATATAAATAAGGGGTATAACTACAATATTAATGGGGTAATCACTAGTATTATAGGGACCCAACACAAGGTCTTTGAAAGTAGATATGTTATATTTCATGAACATGGAGATAAGCAAATAAAAGAAGATGAACATAATGTATGGCATCATCCTCATGACAACATTAAAGAAGAAGAATAAGTTGTGGAATCATCTCAAGCTCAAGAAAGCATGGACATTCGAAAAGACATTTCAAGAAGTCAAAGTCCACAAAGAAGTGATGAAGGAACTCCACAGAGAAGAAGAAGAAGAGGAGAAGGTACTCCACAGTGTAATGAAACTCTAAGAAGGTAAACATGACAAATTCAAACCCCTATCAGGTATAAAGATTATGCTTTAATGTCTCAAGTAATCACTATTTTTTAGCCTTTAATTTATGAAAAAGCTAAACGTTGGGGGAATTTTGAGGTCTAAAATGGGCCTCCTAAGGAAATTATAAAATAATAGTGGTAATAATAAAATAAGATTAGATTACATCATCAAATTTTAGGGGGAAAAAAAGAAAAAAACTATTTTTTCAACTCGTTTTTTTAACTTATCTCCCTATGGTTTTAATTAAATTTCAAGTGGAAACACTCGTTTGATGGAAAATTTGATTCCTCATCCAAGGAGTACCCATGTTCCATACTTTCGATGGACCCTGCTACACGAAAAATGAGAAATACATGAAAAACACGATTGAATTCACGTTTTTCATGTATTTCTCATTTTTTGTGTAGCAGGGTGCATCGAAAGTATGCAACATGGGTACTCCTTGGATGAGGAATTAAATTTTGCATCCAACGATTTATCCCGCTTGAAATTTGAGTAAAACATAAAGGAGATAAGTTGAAAATATGAGTTAGAAAAGTAGTTTTATTATTTTATTGTTTTTTAATAATTTTGCTTTTTTACTCCAAAAATGGTGAATCATCCCCCATGGTTGACATCATCATCTTGAATCCTATTAGTTCTTATAAAGTTTATTTTGGTTGTACATTTTTCTTAGGGGGCCATTTTAGACCTCAAAATTTCCCTGATGAATCATAAAGAATGGATGAAATCTATGAAACAAGAATATGACTCTATAATGAAAAATGAAACTTGGGAATTAACAGAATTACCTGAAAATAAAGTCCCTATATGATCAAAATGGTTGCACAAGACAAAATTTAATGCAGATGGTAGCATAAACAAGTATAAGGCAAGATTGCCTGCAAAAGGTTTCTCACAAAAGGAAGGTATAGATTATGAAGATACCTTTGCTCTAGTTGCAAAAATGAACACAATCAAAATAATGATAGGATTGGCCACTAAATATGATTGAAAGATACATCAATTAGATGTGAAGTCAGCTTTTCTAAATGGTGACTTAAAAGAGGAGATTTATCTTGTTCAACTAGAAGGATTTCTAAAGAAGGGACAAGAACATCTTGTTTTCAAGTTAAAAAAAATCGTATATGGACAAAAACAGGCACCCAGATCTTGGTATGAGAAAATAGATAAATTCTTCTCCCGGCAGGGATTTAACAAAAGAAAAAATGATCCTAATTTGTATGTCAAGTCATATAGAAATGGAAATATAGTATTAATCTCTATATATGTTGATGATCTCATAATAATAGGGAGTGCTAATAAATTGATTAAAGATATAAAAATGAAGTTATCACAAGAATTTGAGATGAAGGATCTTGAACATATCGAAAAAGAAGAAAAAACAAAAATCAAAAAAGCATCCCTAAAAAATAGGGATCTATTTTTAGCAGTTGGAGTTACACTTGAGCTATTTTTGGAAACTTCTGCCATGTGTCACTTTTTCCTAGATTTTTGGCCCTTCCGTGATAAACCCTAGATCAACCCAATCTATTTAATGGACACTGCCAAAGCTCATTTTCACATTTGATCTTAGACCTCTAGAATTCCCGAGGATATCTTGGAACCTTCTGCACATTCATAAAATCTCTTCTAGGTAAGTCTTGCTTTTCTAGTCTTTTACTGCTTTTTTTGTTGATTTTGTTTCCTTGGCTTGTGAGAGTGTTGTTTTACTCGTTTTATTGAACGAACGCTATCATTTTAAATTTTTTTTAGCTTGTAGAAGTGTTGTTTTAAGGTTTTCATTGCCTTTCCTAATTGCCACATGAATAACCTAGTTTTTGCACTAACGGTTGTCGTTGTGGCAACTCTCTCCACAAGCTTCATTGTTCTTCAGTTTGATCAATTCATGCACTTTCTTTTATTTCATGCATCGTCATTCACTCAGATCTACATCAACCACCACTTACGCTTTCAAACCATCTCATTTTCATGTTTCCCTTGGGAGGATCTGGGCTTCCTTGGATCTCAAGGCCTGCCTTGGCTCTAAGAATTGCGCAGAGGCTACCAAGGCCTAGCTCCAACTACGCACTACGTAGTTCCAAGATCCAGTCTCGAAGCCTTGGCCACTGGGATTGTGTAATGTGCAGTCCCAGCGAGCAAAAGCCAAACTGAACTATGCATTGCGTAGTTGCAATCAGAATCACCTCCCCACCGGAATCTGGGATTGTGCAATGCGTAGATCCAATTGACAGTGACTCACCTCTGACACCCAGAATTGTGCAATCCTTCCCAGCAGTTGCCCAGTTTGTTTCTTGGTCTGTTCTTGAAGTGCTTTTGATTTCAAGCTAACATTTTCATGCCATGAGTGTCCTCTCTGTCTCCAGGTACAACAGTTGTTGAGAAGCTCTTCAGTAGTATAGGTAACATGGCTTCCAAGAAAGTTGCATCAAAGGATTGTCGAGAGCATCATTGGGAATGTAGTTCCCAGGTGTCAATGAACTTTCCAGTCTATGTAGACACACATCTGTTCATAGAGAAGGACATGAATATGCAGGAAATCAAAGATATCTTTGCAAGGAGCTTCAAGGAATATCTAGAAGATCAGCAGGTCTATGTCAACATCCACCAGTCAGGCTTATATAAGGTTGCATGTAGGTACCCCGCCTTCCCATGTGCATAGATCATTCACTAGATTGTCTCACATACTGATCTTGAGACAATGACATTGATCAGTGCTAGTGGTACATAGCTTGCTACCTTCGGGACGGAAAAATATCATCAGACGTATCACTTACCACAGTCGTGAATCGCATGGATGCACTTTTCCATGCCCCCCTAAAAAAATGTAAAAACTAGAGACATCATAAAGCACTGGGTGAAAGAGTCATTGAAGTTCAGAATGACACCTAATCATGTTTACAAGACTAAGTCACTCAGAAAGGCCTACCAACTCTTGATCATCTTTTCATTTCGATTGTACAGTCAAGAGAGCACGAAGACCTTTCTGCAGAATTGGGCGATTGTGTTGTACTAGTTGGCAAATGATGGAAGGAAATTCAATTTGTTGTATCTATTGGCTCTTCAGTTGAAAGTGCATGTGACTAATGCCCAAAATCCACCCAAGGATGAGCAAGCAATATTCTATATGTTTGCATACCTACTTGATGCAATTTGTGCCCAGCATCAATTTCTTGGCATGGGTTGGACATGGACACCATCAAAGACTGTTGTGAATATTTATTGCAAGTTTCTTTCTGAGTGCAGCTACTGAGGAGTCATGGCGAGGCTATCTGACCATTTCATCATCTTGGTTTACAAGTTGATCTTTGAGCAAGATCCACCTTGCATGTCCCAATAATAAATGGAGGTAATAGTTAACATTGCAGATTGGTATGCCTCACCCGGTGGCACCTTCATCAAGATTTTTGGTGGAGAGAAGCCTTTGCATGTGCTACCAAGGTTTGCCACAGATAAGTTGGTCATGCAAGAGGTTGCATATCACATCTCCATAGGGTTATCAGCAAGGTTGCATAGGAGGAAGAAGGCACCATGGCCTACTCTTCCTTTGCGGATTGGATTGTACGAGATCGAGAGCTTGAAGGATGAAAATTTTGAGGCCAGGGACTTAGAAAATTTTGAGTTTGGCACCAAAGACTACAATATGTATGATCCCCACAATATACGCAAGAACCAATGTGCGAAGGTGTATTATCCATGGATCCACGTGACATTTCATTGGGAAGAGGAAAATCCTTGGAGGTACTGTTACAACTCCTCCAATCTCAATGAATTGATTAGCATGGCTATAGAATGGAAAGTTTCTCTACAGGAAGTAGCACCACAAGAAGCAACAACAACAAGTAGAAAATTGGTGCAAGACAAAGGCAAGAGGAAGATTGCTGAGAACCCAGAGGGTGAGAAAAGCTACAAGTCCAAAGAAGATCCTCTCGTTGAGAAAGTAGCTTTGGCAGTGGAGGCTGACTGAAGCCTATTTTGTCCCACATGGGTATATGTGGAAAATGTATATTATTTTTAAATATATTGTAAGTGAAATTCCAAGTGTCATTAGTGGAATATGAACAGTCACTATGTAATGTAAAGAGTTATTTGTAAAGGAGTTGAAGAGTCATGAGGGTAGTCAAAGAGTCAAAGGGGAATGTCAAGGGTCACCCCACCCTTTGTTATAAATAGAACCTCATAACTCATAGAACAGGCTTTTGGGAGCCAAGATTTTGGCTAGGCTTAGGCTTAGAGAAGGCTTGGGAGTATTGTGACGAGCCTTGGCTTCTCCACAGCATAGAGTGAGTACACTTCTTTGGAGGAGCAGGCGGTGTTGACTGTAATTTTCCACTATTGGGGCTAGTGGTTGTCAATGGTGTATGTATGGATGGAAATTTCACTTAATAATAATATAACTGATCTAATGTGTTTTCATGCATATGTTGTTATTGTAGTTCAACTATTCTAGTTACTTTAGCAATGTATGTTTTTTAACTTATGCATTTGCTTATGAACTATTTTGTTTGCAATTGTATGAATCTTGTTGAAGGCATGTTGTAGGATTAACCCATCACTTTGGTTTGTGGACTATTCCGCTTCCATCTTGTGATGTCATTCCACTCGTGTGTTCCTTTTAGTCTACGTACTATTACAAGATTCTAAGGGACACACTTCCTTTTCCTGTCTATGTGTTAGAACCCCCATGCATCCCACTTGGCTCGATGCAAGGTCACACACTTGCTTCCAACCAAAGTTGAAAATCACATCTTCAATAGTTGATTAATTGAAAGGGTCTGAATTATTTGATTGGTAGCATGTTTTCATCTTCATAGTTGAGGGTTCTCCTAGGTGTTCTTCTCCAAATTATATTCTCTAGAAATTGCTCAAATAAAGATCAAGATATGAAGCAGTTGGAATTGCCCATGACGCAGTATGTGATATAACAGTAGTTCATGATCAAGAACGTGATAAAGTGGTTGAAGAGTTTTTTATCAGAATATCCACTAACCACATAATAGTGGAAGATAGTTTCAGTGAAGTTGAAAAGAAGGAAAAGAAGGAAGAGGTAGAGCAGGAATCTCTCACTAAAGAGCATAATAAAGATGTTTTTAACATTTTTTTTTAATATGCAGGTGTTCAAAATAACATGGGTGAAAAAGTTGAAAACAAGGTTGTTAATAAATTTGATGCAGATTTGAAGCTCATTGAAGAATGGATTCAGAAACCAATAGAAAAAATTGATGCGAGTCTTAAAGAAGTAGATGGAATAAAATAATTGAATGAAATTATGAATATTGATCTTGAGTGTGCAGAATACAGGAAAAAAGCAGTAGTACCTGATGATGAAAGAGAAAGGGATGTTTCTAAAGACAAAGATGAATGCATTGAAACCATTTTTCAGCAATGGAGTCAAGAATAAATAAGATTATGATATCTAGAAATATGACAGGAATAAAGTCAGGAATATGAAACATAAGAAGCAAAGCAAAAACGATAGTTAGAAGATGCAATGTTTTGGCGGCAGTCCATAGTTGAACGAATATTTGAAGAGGAGGTTGTAGAAGACATGATCCAATTGTCTTTCAGAACAAGTTCAAGACAAGTCAAAGGAAAATTGTAGCAACAACAAGTGAATAAAGCCTACAACAAGAAAGTTAAACAGAGAATGAAGCAATTTCGAGGATATATATCTTGGAAGACGAGAAAAATAAAATGAAAAATAGTAAAAGTTTTGTGTCACTGTAAGCCTAGCTGAGACATAGACCAGCACACATGTTTCATCATCGACATGTGTCTCATCGCAATGGGGTTCATTATCATTTGTATCATCTGTTAACACCCAGGTTGTTCCCTATGACTCCCAAGGGAATACGGCCGGGGTAACCACTAACCAATCTTTGGATCACTGTTTCTAGCCAAACTGTGATCAGAGAGGGCTCTCTCTTTATGATTTGTAACTGTTTATGATAGGGTTTTAGGCTAGCTATTATGCACAGGTTTTGTTTATGTTTTGGTTGAAGAATATCCTTCAGATCTCTTGTGATGTGATTTTCAGAGAGTCAAGTACCATTGGGCAATGGAGTCTGTGGCTGTATGTGTCTAGAAACTTTGAGATGAACTGGTGAAACTTAAAGGGCCATTTGGATGTTTCATAGAACAAATTTTGATTAAAAACAGAAAACAGGTAAGGCAAACAAATGAAAGCATTCAAGAATTTTCACTCGTTGTTAACTGTTTCCACCAAACTGGTTACGAGAAAAGACAGATGTCACAGGGGCAAACTTTGAATCCCTGGGAATGTCTATCACAGTGAAAGATATAGATTCAAAGTGCAGCAACTAAGAATTACACTTCTGTTACTATATCTGAGGAAAACATTGATAATAGCTCAGTTTGAGTTCAGGGTAATCATGGATTAAGTCCTGAAACTATTCTTCTACTTTGCTATTAAGTGTAAAATATCTGAAACGATAAAAGAGAACAAAAGACTCAAAAACATGTAATACAGAGATTTGAGAAGACTTATTGTTTTATGAAACAACTGGAATCCTGCAACATTCACCATTCATCACAACGCACCAAATACACCATGCTTTGGAAATTCCATTCTCCTTTTCTATTATTTCTCTCTGGGAAGTTTACAACGAGCGAGAGCTCTTCAAAGGAAAATTACAACAACCCCTTCAACTGCTGTGAAGGGTGAATATATACTTGCGGTCATTTACAAAATATCTGAGTTCTGAGTTATCTCAGATTTTACATTCTTACCAACTACTTAAGATATTATGACCAAAATTTAATGCAGCATTGATTACAGAGTACAGGCATTTTAATGCTCTGTCAGAAGATATTTTAGCCTTTGGAAACAGCTAAGTCGGTCGAGATATTCTGAATAAATGTTGGAAGACCTGTCTTTAAGGCTTGTACGCTGTATCCTGGACTTGTCACCTGTGATTGTGACTGTTGCTTGTGGTGAGTCAATGGTCCTGCTGAGTTGGCTCAGCCTCTGCCTCTTCCCTGTAGATATCTTTCTTCAAAATTGTGCCTGTGCATGTATGCTCATTTGCCTGGAGAATTAGCGCTACTGATTCTGGCCTGACAAAACTGTCTGTGTCAAATTTCTCCAGACATCCTGTGTGGGCAGTTGGTGTGCTAAGATTGCCCCTAGAGTTTCATCTGCTTCTGTGAATTTGAAGAAGTTAGGTGGTGTATCAAACAGATGCTCAACTTCATTCATGAGGAAAAATAGGTTCTCCACCCTGTCATACATGGTCTGCCCGGTGGCTGGCCCTGGCTCTGCTGAAGTGCTGGGCGGTTTTGCAATCTCTGCTACTGCATGGGCATCAATTCTCTTATTGTAATTGTCTAGGGTGAGCAGTCTTCCTACACTGCTTAAAATGCTGGGGAGGCCTCTGTTCTGTAGTGCCACGAATTTTTCCAGGAATCTGTTGATTTCAGTCTGCATATCCTGTGTCCTCCTCTCCAGTGTTCCAACCAAGTTCCTCAATGTTATGACTCTTTTGGCTACAGCAATTGTTTCTGTCCTGTTGGTGATTCCCATGACAGCTAATTGAGAGCTAGTCTTATAGTTCAGAATATTGATCATCCTAGTAGCAGCTTCTGGCATGTGTCCAAGGCTTGCCCTGGCTCTCTGTATTTCTCTGTTTGCTTTAGTGATGAGCACCATTTGCTCATCCATGGTCTCAATATATTGCCACTGGTTGGCAATGGACCGCCCAATGTTGCTCCATAGCACTGCTTTCATTTCAGCTGTCACTTTTTCTAGTGCAAGCTCTTTCTCTAGTTCAGCAATTCTCCTCTTAAGAGCTCTTACCTCTCTCTCCTTGGCTGCCTCATTCTGTTTGCTCTTGTCAAACTTTTCATTTACCTTAGCCAAGGTTTTCTTAAGTTCATCCAGCTCTTTCATTTGAGATTCCATGGCTTTGATCTCAGCTTGCAGCTTTTGCATGTCTAAACTAGTAGCCTGTTCCGATGTTGTAGTTGTTGTTGCTGTGGATGGCGCTGTAGTTGGTGCTGTAGCTTCTGTTTGCTGAGGAGGAGGAGTAGTCTTTGGAGGGACTTCCTCAAGATTTATTATCACAGGAGGAGGCTGGGAGGGTTGGCCCTCTTCTCTTTGCTTCAGTGCTTCTTGTAGTGCTGCCTTTGCAGCTTCAGTTTGTCCTAGCTGGTCTTGAGTCCTAACCAGCTCTTTGTATAGGGATACCAGCAGGTCTGTAGCATCCTTTTCTTGCCTTTGCTGGGCAACTTCATCTGTTTGTGGATGGATGGTGGCCGGGAGTTTGATTTTCTTTCTTAGGGCCGCCATGTCTGCATCCCTTATCTTCAGGAGTTCTTGGATGCCTTTGACATCTTTAGGATCATGCCCTATCTCTATAATTACCTCTTCCAAGGACTTGATCCTATTGTCCTTGGCTTGTGATGATGCTCTTTCTAATTCCAGCTGAGAAGCTGTGTTATCCAGGCTGCTCTTTAGTTTATAGTTCTCCAATGTCTCATCTGCCAGGGAGGCATACACCATTTCACCAGTTTGCTTATGTAATTCAATCTTGTCCATAGGGTGTATGTCTTTGGCAAGAACCTCCATGTTGGTTTTTAGATAGTCCGAGGTGGACTGAGGATGCAAAGATGTGGGCATGAAGTGGCTCATTATCATTTTGCCTTCGCTCACATCGAAAGCAGACATGAGTCTCTGCTGGTTGCTAGGAGCTAGGTTTAACAAGTGATCATACAGCTGCACTTTTATGGGATCATTCCTCCTTTTGATATCAATGAATTGCTGCTTTATACTTGACTGCCCTTTTCTATGTTGACCGGAGGAGCTGACCTCTCCTCCCATAGTCATGTCATGTCCACGCTGAGATGAGCTGGCCGAAAGTTCTCCACTGGGTGGGCCCATGCCCATGGCTTGCCTTACTGCTATGTCCTCCTCTTGGGAGTCATTCAGTCTTTGTCTCTTCTCTCCTCTGATGAAGGATGAGGTGTGGGGGGTCTCTCTCTCCCTTTTCCTGGTCAAGTCCTCCTTCTGTGGTGTTTGGAGGACTGAGGTGTCTACATTGGTGTCTGTCCTGGGAGGCACCTCTGTTTGGGGCTGCTGCTCAGTGTAACTAGGTAGATCTGTCCCCTTTTCCTGCTGCAAGGGCTGCTGTTCACTGGACTGTGCTTCTTCTTGTTGCTGCCCCAGTTCTTGTTGTTCCATTTCTTCTTGCTGCTGTAGCAAGGTGTCAACTTGTTCTTCTGTCAATATAGGTGGCTGTTCCACCTGTTTTCCTTTGTCTTTGCTTGCTGGCTGGGGTGTCTTCTCAGTAGTTTGCTGCTGTGCTGCTGAAGATTTAGCAGCTGTTCCAATTCTTCTGTAGGAGAGGGGCACCTGTCCACAAGTTTCCAAGTCAGCTTCTTTTTGCACATTCCTAGCTTCTTTCTCAAGTAATTCTTCCTTAGTGACTTGTTCTACTAGTGTACCCTCTTCCCAATCTAGTGCATTGGCATACTGTTCAATTTCAGGTTGTCTTTTATGTGCATAGTTGCCCAATTTGTATCTAATTCTCCTGAGGGAGATAGAATGATTGGGGTCATAGGGAATCCATTCAAAACTGGTCTGCAATCTGAGGCCTTCCAGGATGCTGTGTGCCTCTTTCCACCCTTCCTCTTTCCTGTTATATAGGAAGGAACCTAGCTGGTTTCTTACCTTCAATTGTGACTTCTTGTTTCTACTCTGAAAGTGAAGGTAATCTGAGTTCCCAAACTGCCTGAAATATTCTAAGGCAAAAAGCCTCATGGGACATACCTTGGCAACCTAAATGGGTTCAATTCACAGCCATAAATCCTAATGACTGTGTGGTTCTGGTAGAAGTACCAGTTGCCAATATTGTAAGATTTGTTCAAATGTAGAATCCTCTTCATATCATCGGTTAATCTAGGAGGAGGAGTACCTTGCAGAGCTGTTAGGGCTGGATGAACAAATAAATCAATAAACTCACAGTATGTATAGGGTGATACTGAGGTAGAATGAAAAACAGATGTCCAGAAAACAACTGATCTTGGGATTCCTTGGGCATTGAGTGGCCTCAAAGGAACAGAGAAGGTAGCTGGCTGGTAGAAAAGGAATAAATGATATATATAGGAGCTGTACCTGAACAGTCTCTCCCTTTTCAAATTCAGGAACTGCTCATGGATTTTCTCTGCTATGTAAGTTGCATAATCATACTGCACAGCTGGAGGCTTACCAGGGGCAAACATAGACAACATTGCCATTATGCTTTCATCTACATCTTCCAACCCCCTGAATCCTAGGACATAGCCAATTAGATCCACCAACATTCTGCCCAACTCATTTAGATATTGGTACCCAATAGGAGGGGTTCTGACTGTTTCAGAGCCCGGTGTGACAAACAGTTGGTTGATTTTGACAATCTGGTCACTGGACAACTTGATCCCTCTGTTAATCAGACTCTGCATGGATAGAGGGGTCAATTTCTTGGCTGTTTTGAAGCGCAGCATCTGGTTTATGCTCTCTGGGGTGATCTGGAATAGAACTAGGCCTGTGGGGCTCATGACTGCTCTTTGGCTGGGGTCATAGCATTCCTGGCAGCTATAAATGAGCTCTGGCATAGGATTGACTTGGGGAAGGTTGTATATGGGCAAATTTGACTCCCAAATCCCCAAGATATCTGCCCCACTGAGGTGCTGGGCTCTTAATTCATTCAACATTTGAATATTGTACTTGGTTCCCATGGGGAACCAATCCAGCATTTGGTAGTCCATGTCTCCCAGGGCTTTCCATGCTAATTCCTGGTGAGGAGCATTGATGGGCTTAATATTCAGTGCAATAGGGGTCTCCATAGCTCTTCAAGTTGCAAGAATTGCAGGTGGACAGGTGGAATGGTAAAAACACAGTCTGGAGGCAGTTCTCTGTGGAAACAGTTGATGTTTTGAGTATCCAAGGGGAATTCTCTCAATAGCAATTGAAATACTACTGGAGTCTAGTGACAGAACTTCTCTGTGGTCTAACTGAACTCTCCAATCGGGTGAATTATGTCTATTAGGAGCTCTGCCGGGAAAACGCAGAATTACAGTGGTTTTATGTGAATTGCGGTTTCTAAAGCTCTGCAGATACTTCTTGGCCCTCACAATGACAATGGTGGATGAATGAATGGAAATGAACGGTGTAAATATCGTTTTTATGGTTCTACTATCCCTCTGAGCAATTTCAAGCTTAATGAAGGTCGTATGGAGGGCGAAACGGTCTAAATACCTGTAATTCGACGAGCAGAGGTTGAAGCAAAGGCGCACGGTTGCTGCTTGAGGAGGTCGCCCGGGCTAATAGACTGGTTGGCGAAAATTGGAGTGCAAACGGTCATGCAGAGCGTCCAACAGAAATAACAGTGAAAGTGGTAAAAAACACGGGAAAATTGGTAAATATGGGTTATTTTACCAATTTGGCGCTTTTTTCTGCTGACGTCAGCATGACGTCATTGGTGGGTCATGGTGAGGTGACGTCAGCTGACGTCATCGGGCGACGTGGCAGTGGGTGACTGGTCAAAGGGGCGGTGAGGTGGCAACCCAGTCAGCAGTGAGGTGGACCAATGACAAAGGCAGGTACGAGCAGATAAGGACGTGGCGGCGAGTCAGCGACGGGTAGGTGGCAGTCAAACCGCAGCGGTTACGGTTAAGGCCTTAACCGCCGCGGTTTCTCGGGGCGGTTTAGGTACGGCGCAGAGGCTGTTAGACTCGGCTCCGAGATGGTTCATCAGTTGACGCGTGGAGGAGGCGTGACAAGGCGCAACGTCACTTTCCCGGAGGTTAAAGTGCCGCCATAGGATGCGCTCCGATATTGATGTGGACCGTCGGATCTGATGGGCTTGATCCGACGGCTGGCGGAGGAGAAAGGTGCGCGCTTCATACTGCGGGCGGAAAAGATTAGGGTTTGTGGGTTTTTATGGGTTTTTCAAATGTTTTGGTTAACCAATAATGTGGTAGGATCGGGGAACGTGCCAGAGGCGGGTATTAACCTTTGCAAAGGTTTTTATAGGCAAAAGGGGTTTGGAGAGGGGGTTTTATCAATGCAGAGGTGATTTGAGGGTAAATTAACTTGCAGCAAAGGGGGAATAGGGTGGAAAAGGTTCACCAAAGTGGCCAGATGCCATTTTGGTCCCTTTTGAAAAATACACGGCTATTATGCCTAGGGGAGGGAATATACATAAGATTTGGGGTTTTATACACCTTAGTGTTAGTATTATTAGGGGTGGGGGTAAGATAGAGGAGGTTATATAGTAGAATTAGGAGTTAATATGAATGAAGGGGGCAAATGAAAGGGATTTTACTGAGTTTATCTGAAATTGACTTGGTTTTGAGAGTAGATCAAAATGAAAAGATCTTAGACAAGAAATGTGGATTCTGAATGAACTAGAACCACCATAAAACCATGATCTCTCTCCATAAATCTCAGCTGAAAGAAAGGGAGTGTTAGTAATGGAATAAAGGGGAAGAGGGAAGTTAGTCATGCTCCTGCTGTAGTCTTTTACTTTGCTGTCCATCATCACCATTTCTGCAATGATAGGACTCACTTTCTGCGACCCCAACTACCTACCCAGCTGCTTACCTAGCATTTTTTGTTTCTCCTTGGAGGGTGCACTTGAACTTGCAAACCCTTTTTGCCTTTTCTTTTCTTTGGCTTTTTTCCTTATTCTTTTCTCTATCTATTTCTACCCTTATCTCTTCCAAGGTCCCAGATTAAACTTTTGGGAACCTTTGCTTCTCTACCTGAACTACTTGTCTGCCAAGATTAAGCTGTTTGGACAGACCTCTTTCTCTATTCTACAACTCAAAATTGAAACATGGCATGATCCAGTTTAGACTGTTGAATCATCCACAAAAATTGAAATAAGGTCCTCAATACTTGAAACACTTTACCCAGCTCTTGCTTTCTAGGAAATATGGGATCTTTGGGATACCAGAGCAGAGCATATTTGGCTTTTCTATAGTCAATCATGAAATATGAAACCTATTACTATAGGTATCCAACAGTGGCTCCACATGGGGATGGTTTTTCTTTTGAAAGACCAAGAACAGCAGGTCAGATTGCCTTATTCCTTGACTGCCTATCTTAATCTTTGAAATTTGCTGCATATAATCTGTCAAAATTGTGTGCCCTTTCTTGGAGAACCTCTGATTCTATCTGCCTGTTGCTGCTAGGTGCAGCATTTGGGAAAACCTCTTTTTACATTCTAAAATAGAAGATAATATGTAAGGCTGCATATATACAATGAACCTCTGAATTTCTATCATAGTGAACAGTCAAAATAGTGCTTCAGCATCCTGCCATTGACAGGACCTTCATCCAGTTCAGTTACAGTCAAACTTTTTAGGAAGTAGGTGTTATTACCTTGTACTGCTTGGACAGAAAATGGTCCCTTCCATAAAGAGTCAAACTTCCCATGTTTTCCTTTCTCTTCTCTTCTTGCATCCCACTTTAAAACTTTGTCCCCTACATTGAAATCTTCTGCTTTAGTTCTTCTGTCAAAGGCCTTTTTTAGTTTCTCTTGTAATATCTGCACTCTGCTGAAAACTTGTTCTCTGGTCTGCTGTAAACAGATTATCTGGTTAATCCTTCTTTGCATGTCATTTGGCTCTGCTTGGCTTTCTTGTAGGAGTTTCATAACCGGCACTCCTAGTGATGATGGAAATCTGGCCTCTAATCCATAGACTAACTCATATGGGCTGGTCCCAATTGATCTTTTAGTGGTTAATCTGTCTGCCCATAAAGCATTTACTAGTTTCTTGTGCCAGTTCTTTTTGTTCTCTTCCAGCACTTTCTTTATGATGTTTATCAGGCTTTTGTTTGAGGATTCAGCAAGACCATTTCCTTGAGGATAGTAAGCTGTAGAATGGCCCAAAGTAATGTGAAATTTATGGCAGAAGTTCACCATTTTCTTAGATCTGAAGGCAGCAGCATTGTCTGTTATTATCTTGTCTGGGCAGCCAAATCTAGCCAGTATATTGTTTTCCAAAAATTGAATGATTACTGAATCATTTGCTTGTCTGCATGGGGCAGCTTCAATCCACTTGGTGAAGTAGTCTGTTGCTGTTAGAATCCATCTGTGTTGTCCTGAAGATGAGGGATGAATTTCTCCAATGAAATCCAAGCCCCATTGTTGGAAAGGTCTCTCTGTTGCAATGGGCCTCAAAGGAAGTGGCAGCAGCTGTCTTTTGCCTTCAAACAGTTGGCACTTGTGGCATGATGTTGTGAATTTCTTCACATCAGAGAACATAGTGGGCCAGTAATAACCAGCCCTTAATATCTTGTCTACAGTGGACTTCCAGTACAAATGTCCACCACAGTCTCCAGCATGGAATTCTTGCATGATATTGTCAGTTTCACTCTCAAGAAGACAGTGCAGCAAAATACCTTCATGGTTTTTCCAGAGTAGATTCTCATCTAACACACAAAATTTAGATGTTTTCATTTTTAGGAACCTAGACTTAGTTCTGGACAGTCCTGGGGGAGCACACAGGTTTTGTAATACATAACAGACATCAGAATACCAAGGAGATTGTTCAAAGGCTACATTGATCTTTGGAGTCGCCAGCTCTGTTTCACTGTCCAGTTGGTTGATATCTAAGGCTTGGAAATTTGCTTCTGTCATTAACTTGGCCAAACCTTGCCCTTTTATCAGCTTTGTAGGCTTTATTTCAATGTCAAATTCAAGTATGTTTGCAATCCATTTTCCTCTTCTACCCTCTAAGTTTTCTTGTGTGAGAATGTCTTTGACAATAGGACTTGGTACATAAGCCACAACATGGGAGTAAAGGATGTAAATCCTAAAGTCTTTAATAGCTTTGATCAAGGCATAGGCTTGTTTCTCCATTATTTGGTACTTTAGAGGAGCATCTCTAAGAGCTCTGCTGAAAAAAGCAATGGGCTTTTCATTCCCTTGGTCATCTTTCTGTAATAAAACAGCAGCAATAGTATGTTGGGAGGCAAAGGAGAAAATGATAAAGTCTCTGTCAAACTGAGGATTAGTTAACACTGGGGTTTGAGTCAAGGCCAATTTTATACTTTCAAAAGCTTGTTTTGCTTCAACAGTCCATTTGACCTTTGAATCTTTCTTTAGCATATTGTTTAGTAATCTGATTAACTCTGCTAAATTTGGGATAAACCTTCTCAAAAAGTTGATTTTTCCTAAGAATCCTTGCAGCTCCTTGACATTCCTTGGGTGAGGCATTTGTAGGATAGCTTGTATCCTATCTGGATCAATTCTTATGCCATTTTTCGAAATAATATGCCCTAGAAGTTTCCCTTCTTCCAAGCCAAATAATGACTTCTTGGGGTTTAAGGAAATGCCATATTTCCTGCATGTTATGAAGATTTGTCTCAAATGTTTCAAGTGTTCTTGGTCAGATTTTGAAAAGGGTGTTAGATCATCTAAGTAAATGACCAAGAAGTCATGAATCTCTTTTGCAAAAGCAATGTCCATTGCTCTCTGAAATGTTGCCCCTGCGTTTTTCAATCCAAAGGGCATTTTCACATACTTGAAAGTGCCCCATGGGGTAGTAAATGCAGTTTTGTCTTGATCATCAGGGTGTACCAGGATTTGATTGAAACCTGAGAAACCATCCAACAATGATATTCTTGAGGCTCCTACTACTCTTTGAAGAATGTGGTCCATTTTGGGTAAGGGGTAGTTGTCTTTGAGTGATACTTGATTCAGATTCCTTAAGTCTACACAAAGTCTAATCTCACCAGTTTTCTTTCTTGTAGGGACCAAATTTGAAATCCACTCAGAAAACCTGATTGGTGCTATGATACCAGCTTTGAACATTTTTTGTAATTCCTTTTCAATGGAAGGAAGGAGCACAGGATTGATTCTTCTCAATTTCTGTTTGAATGGTTTTTGATTAGGCTTGAGGGGAATGGTGTGCTGGATAACAGAGGTATCATAAGACTTCAAGTCCTCATAACCCCAAGCAAAGACATCTTGGAACTCTTTAAAGAGATCAATATATTTGGGTTTTTGATCAGGGGGCAAAGCAGCAGATAGCTTTATTATTTTAGGCTTGTCAGTGGTACCAATGTTACATTCTTCAATTGTTGCATCTAATGGCTGCATCTTTGGTTTCCTGGGGACATCATTTGAGTCAAAAATGTCCTCTAGTGGGGTAAGGCCTGCTGGAAGAAGATTGTCTTTGAGTTGTATGATTTCATCTTCAGCGTTGCTCAGCTTTTCACAGTCAATTTGGTGAATTTGCTGAATGTTTTCTTTGTTGAAAATGGTTGGACTGAGTAATTGTTTGGCTGTTCTAGGTGACATTGGGTGGGCAGACTGTTGAAACTGTAATTGTGATTGACTTGCTCCATCAAATATTTGAGATTGACTTGCTGTCTCAAGGTCAATATTTAATCCTGTAAACTCTTGTTGCAAGGTTAAAAAGTTGTTTATTTGCATGTCATTCTCAAATACTTGCCACTCTTTGACATTGTTTGGAATAGAAGGCCTATATTTGACCTCTGCCGTGAAACAATTGTTGGGTTGTAGTGGGAATTTGAAGGTGCTGGCAAATGTTGCCAAGCTGTGTGCATGGAGATTGTGGCCCCTTGGAATCTTTGTGATAACAAACTCGGAGAAAGTCTCTAGTATTTCAATTACAGCAGATCTGTAGGACCTCAATCTTTTGTCATTGGTGACAAAATCCCCTTTTACTTGTTGAATTACTAGATCAGAGTCCCCCATGATTGAGAGGCTATGTGCTTGTAATGATTTTGCAATCTTGAGGCCTAGTAGCAGAGCTTCATATTCTGCCATGTTGTTAGTGCATTTAAAGTTCAATCTATAAGCCCGGCCTTCTGCACAGCCTTTCTCTTTGTTATGTATCCATACTCCAGCTCCTGCCCCTAACTTGTTAACTGAGCCATCAAACTCTAGGACCCACAGACTATCTTGCTGAATAGGAGATTTAACATTCTTTTCATGGGATGGCAATGTGAGCATGAGTTGAGGTTTCTTTTCCCATTTGTCTCCTAGGATAATTTCATCATTTGTTTGACAATCTTTGACAACTAGAGGAGGGTTAATGGGTATTGTTGGCCTAATTGAAATTTGGCAGGTGCTACTTGTTTGATCAATGTTTTTTTTCTTGTATGAGTGTTTGGGTCTTAATATCATTGTTTGAGAAGCTTGCGCTGTCATTGAAGAGGATGAAGGAGTCCATGTCCGAATGGACAGCATATATTGGAAAATTTTGAGGCTTTTCTTCACTGCTGACCATATATTTCATGAGTGTTTCCCTATAAAGTCTTTTTGGTTGCCCAAATACAGAAATGGTTGCATATGACATGTCTAATTGCAGGGAGCCTTGGAGTTTGGCTCCCCATGATCTTGATAAGAGCATCCCATATTTGGGTGGGATATCAGCAACAACAACATCCATTAATATGGTTTTGTTGGGAAATTGAACCAAGGACACACATAAATCCTTAATTAGGCCCAAGCATTTGACTTGACTAGAATCAAAAGAAAACAGGTCTTTGTATGGTCTTGTGATGTCTAAGTTTAATCTTTCCATGACTGCTTTTGGCATCAGGTTGTGAGAGGCACCTGAGTCAAACATTGCATTGTGCAGTGTTTTGTCATGTATATGCAAGCTGACATAAAAAGGTAAAACCCCTGTGACTACTGTTTTTCCATCTACCTCTGGGCCAAACAGCAATTCTGGAGTGTCATCTAGCACATTTACATCATCTTTGCTGTTGGTGAGCTGAAGGGATTTTTTGATCTGTTGCTTGTATATGTCATGCTTGGCTAGCTCTGAAAGGGGGATTGCTATCTTTAACTTGCCAATCTCTGTTCCTAGGTCAAAGGGTTTATCAATTTGGATTTTGGAGTCACGGGTAGCAGTTCTTTCTCTGTTCATTAGATCTTCTTGGTGGATTTCATCCTGATTTTGGAACCTGCCCCTTATATTGATGTCTTGAGGGTTAATGTTTGGGTTAGGGTGAGAGGACGAGGCTGCCATGGGCTGTTGTGGTGGGGACAGTAGTTCAGTGACCTCCTCAACCACTACTTCCTTTGTAGGCAAGTTTGTTTTGTCATTAGGTTCAGTGACTAAGGTTTCTTTAGATTGTTGTTTCTCCTTTATCTTTTCAGGCTGATTCACGTTCACAGTCCTACTCCTTAGTTTGTATTGCTTATGGACTTCATAGACAGCAGTATCATATCCTTGTTTAAAGTCAAAAGATTCTCCTGATTGTGTTTGGAATGTTTTGTTTTCATCTTCCTCATGGTCTTCTTGTGTTAAGAAAACCTGGCTTTTACCATCCAGACCTATTAAGTTGATCTCAGGATCTTCATTGAGCTGATTAGCTGAGGAAGTTTCTGCATAATTTTCTTGAAAAGGGGGTCTGATATCTTGGTCTGCACTTGTTTTTCCTATATTGGGGTTCTGGACTCTCCTAAAATTTGGGTTTCTAGGAGGGTTGTTTTGTGGTGCCTCCCATGATGATTTCCTTTCTACTGATTCCACTCTTTCACCTAGTCTTTTCATGCTATTTAGAATTGCATCTAACTTTTGATCAAAACCCGAGGGTTCTTCTTTGAAACCAGTCTTCTTTTCCAGCTTTGCCCTGTTTCTTTTGGCAATTAGGTTGGCCTCTACAGTGACTGCAACCCTTTGGGCTTCTGCAAGGGTTGGAGGGTCTCTTTCTCTCAACTGATAGGCCATATCAGAATCAAAACCATCAGGGAAGTTATAAAGGGCCAAATCAGGAGGGGGCCTTAAGTTCTGGGGGATAGCATTGTATATGTTGTTAAAACTAGCACAATACTCCAAAACCGTTTCTTGGGGACCTCTTTTAATAGTGTTATATTCACCAAGTATATGGTGCGGATCTCTCTTTTTCTCCCATCTGTTGGTAAATTCCTGGTATAGAACTTCAGGGGTTGCAATGGAATTTGCATTCAGGGATCTAAACCAAGTTCTGACATCCCCGGTTAAGATTTGGACAAAAATTCTCATCCTGACACTGTCATCATCTATTTCAAAGGTCTCAAAGTGGTCTTGCATCTTCTTAGCATGCTGGACAGCTGTCAAAGGGCCCTGGGAGTCAAAAAATGAGAGTCTAGTTTGGTAGTCTTGGGGTAGAGCTGGAGCATTGGCTGGTATCTGCAGAGGTGCATATTTGTTAGCCATGTTTATGGGATTTATAGGGTTAATAGGAACAAACGGGACAACAGGGATTACAGGTGTAACCGGGTTAAGAGGATGGGTAATAAGTGGGGAACTGGTTGAGGGAGTATGTGCAGATGGTGAAGATGGAAGGAGAGGACTTTGAGGGGTTGATGGTGAACTGGGGGAATTAGGTGTGGAACGGAAAAGGACTTTACAAGGAGTTGGAATGAGGATAGGTTGGTCTGAACTTATATCTGAATCAGCAGGCTTCTCCTGCTTTTGCTGTCTCCTTATGTTCTTTGGTATGATATTTGGGTTATCGACAATGATGGGTTGATTAGGGTCAGGGTTTGCCCTAGTGTGCCTTGGGTTTATTTTGGGAGCCAGCTTCTAAGTATTCTTTTAGAACTTTATACAGGAGGTTTTGTATGTACAAGGACTAGGTAAGAATTCTGGAATGACTATATATTTTTCAAAGCTAGGATGAAGTTTCCCTAGCTAGCTCTTCCCTAAAGCTGTCCCTGTGTTTACAGAAACAGTCCTAAGGCCTCTTGGCTAGTTTCAGGCTTGATGGTAGCTTTTGAAAATAGATAGTAATTGAAAAAATCTTAAGTCCCCAGTGGAGTCGCCAATTATGTTAACACCCAGGTTGTTCCCTATGACTCCCAAGGGAATACGGCCGGGGTAACCACTAACCAATCTTTGGATCACTGTTTCTAGCCAAACTGTGATCAGAGAGGGCTCTCTCTTTATGATTTGTAACTGTTTATGATAGGGTTTTAGGCTAGCTATTATGCACAGGTTTTGTTTATGTTTTGGTTGAAGAATATCCTTCAGATCTCTTGTGATGTGATTTTCAGAGAGTCAAGTACCATTGGGCATTGGAGTCTGTGGCTGTATGTGTCTAGAAACTTTGAGATGAACTGGTGAAACTTACAGGGCCATTTGGATGTTTCATAGAACAAATTTTGATTAAAAACAGAAAACAGGTAAGGCAAACAAATGAAAGCATTCAAGAATTTTCACTCGTTGTTAACTGTTTCCACCAAACTGGTTACGAGAAAAGACAGATGTCACAGGGGCAAACTTTGAATCCCTGGGAATGTCTATCACAGTGAAAGATATAGATTCAAAGTGCAGCAACTAAGAATTACACTTATGTTACTATATCTGAGGAAAACATTGATAATAGCTCAGTTTGAGTTCAGGGTAATCATGGATTAAGTCCTGAAACTATTCTTCTACTTTGCTATTAAGTGTAAAATATCTGAAACGATAAAAGAGAACAAAAGACTCAAAAACATGTAATACAGAGATTTGAGAAGACTTATTGTTTTATGAAACAACTGGAATCCTGCAACATTCACCATTCATCACAACGCACCAAATACACCATGCTTTGGAAATTCCATTCTCCTTTTCTATTATTTCTCTCTGGGAAGTTTACAACGAGCGAGAGCTCTTCAAAGGAAAATTACAACAACCCCTTCAACTGCTGTGAAGGGTGAATATATACTTGCGGTCATTTACAAAATATCTGAGTTCTGAGTTATCTCAGATTTTACATTCTTACCAACTACTTAAGATATTATGACCAAAATTTAATGCAGCATTGATTACAGAGTACAGGCATTTTAATGCTCTGTCAGAAGATATTTTAGCCTTTGGAAACAGCTAAGTCGGTCGAGATATTCTGAATAAATGCTGGAAGACCTGTCTTTAAGGCTTGTACGCTGTATCCTGGACTTGTCACCTGTGATTGTGACTGTTGCTTGTGGTGAGTCAATGGTCCTGCTGAGTTGGCTCAGCCTCTGCCTCTTCCCTGTAGATATCTTTCTTCAAAATTGTGCCTGCGCATGTATGCTCATTTGCCTGGAGAATTAGCGCTACTGATTCTGGCCTGACAAAACTGTCTGTGTCAAATTTCTCCAGACATCCTGTGTGGGCAGTTGGTGTGCTAAGATTGCCCCTAGAGTTTCATCTGCTTCTGTGAATTTGAAGAAGTTAGGTGGTGTATCAAACAGATGCTCAACTTCATTCATGAGGAAAAATAGGTTCTCCACCCTGTCATACATGGTCTGCCCGGTGGCTGGCCCTGGCTCTGCTGAAGTGCTGGGCGGTTTTGCAATCTCTGCTACTGCATGGGCATCAATTCTCTTATTGTAATTGTCTAGGGTGAGCAGTCTTCCTACACTGCTTAAAATGCTGGGGAGGCCTCTGTTCTGTAGTGCCACGAATTTTTCCAGGAATCTGTTGATTTCAGTCTGCATATCCTGTGTCCTCCTCTCCAGTGTTCCAACCAAGTTCCTCAATGTTATGACTCTTTTGGCTACAGCAATTGTTTCTGTCCTGTTGGTGATTCCCATGACAGCTAATTGAGAGCTAGTCTTATAGTTCAGAATATTGATCATCCTAGTAGCAGCTTCTGGCATGTGTCCAAGGCTTGCCCTGGCTCTCTGTATTTCTCTGTTTGCTTTAGTGATGAGCACCATTTGCTCATCCATGGTCTCAATATATTGCCACTGGTTGGCAATGGACCGCCCAATGTTGCTCCATAGCACTGCTTTCATTTCAGCTGTCACTTTTTCTAGTGCAAGCTCTTTCTCTAGTTCAGCAATTCTCCTCTTAAGAGCTCTTACCTCTCTCTCCTTGGCTGCCTCATTCTGTTTGCTCTTGTCAAACTTTTCATTTACCTTAGCCAAGGTTTTCTTAAGTTCATCCAGCTCTTTCATTTGAGATTCCATGGCTTTGATCTCAGCTTGCAGCTTTTGCATGTCTAAACTAGTAGCCTGTTCCGATGTTGTAGTTGTTGCTGCTGTGGATGGCGCTGTAGTTGGTGCTGTAGCTTCTGTTTGCTGAGGAGGAGGAGTAGTCTTTGGAGGGACTTCCTCAAGATTTATTATCACAGGAGGAGGCTGGGAGGGTTGGCCCTCTTCTCTTTGCTTCAGTGCTTCTTGTAGTGCTGCCTTTGCAGCTTCAGTTTGTCCTAGCTGGTCTTGAGTCCTAACCAGCTCTTTGTATAGGGATACCAGCAGGTCTGTAGCATCATTTTCTTGCCTTTGCTGGGCAACTTCATCTGTTTGTGGATGGATGGTGGCCGGGAGTTTGATTTTCTTTCTTAGGGCCGCCATGTCTGCATCCCTTATCTTCAGGAGTTCTTGGATGCCTTTGACATCTTTAGGATCATGCCCTATCTCTATAATTACCTCTTCCAAGGACTTGATCCTATTGTCCTTGGCTTGTGATGATGCTCTTTCTAATTCCAGCTGAGAAGCTGTGTTATCCAGGCTGCTCTTTAGTTTATAGTTCTCCAATGTCTCATCTGCCAGGGAGGCATACACCATTTCACCAGTTTGCTTATGTAATTCAATCTTGTCCATAGGGTGTATGTCTTTGGCAAGAACCTCCATGTTGGTTTTTAGATAGTCCGAGGTGGACTGAGGATGCAAAGATGTGGGCATGAAGTGGCTCATTATCATTTTGCCTTCGCTCACATCGAAAGCAGACATGAGTCTCTGCTGGTTGCTAGGAGCTAGGTTTAACAAGTGATCATACAGCTGCACTTTTATGGGATCATTCCTCCTTTTGATATCAATGAATTGCTGCTTTATACTTGACTGCCCTTTTCTATGTTGACCGGAGGAGCTGACCTCTCCTCCCATAGTCATGTCATGTCCACGCTGAGATGAGCTGGCCGAAAGTTCTCCACTGGGTGGGCCCATGCCCATGGCTTGCCTTACTGCTATGTCCTCCTCTTGGGAGTCATTCAGTCTTTGTCTCTTCTCTCCTCTGATGAAGGATGAGGTGTGGGGGGTCTCTCTCTCCCTTTTCCTGGTCAAGTCCTCCTTCTGTGGTGTTTGGAGGACTGAGGTGTCTACATTGGTGTCTGTCCTGGGAGGCACCTCTGTTTGGGGCTGCTGCTCAGTGTAACTAGGTAGATCTGTCCCCTTTTCCTGCTGCAAGGGCTGCTGTTCACTGGACTGTGCTTCTTCTTGTTGCTGCCCCAGTTCTTGCTGTTCCATTTCTTCTTGCTGCTGTAGCAAGGTGTCAACTTGTTCTTCTGTCAATATAGGTGGCTGTTCCACCTGTTTTCCTTTGTCTTTGCTTGCTGGCTGGGGTGTCTTCTCAGTAGTTTGCTGCTGTGCTGCTGAAGATTTAGCAGCTGTTCCAATTCTTCTGTAGGAGAGGGGCACCTGTCCACAAGTTTCCAAGTCAGCTTCTTTTTGCACATTCCTAGCTTCTTTCTCAAGTAATTCTTCCTTAGTGACTTGTTCTACTAGTGTACCCTCTTCCCAATCTAGTGCATTGGCATACTGTTCAATTTCAGGTTGTCTTTTATGTGCATAGTTGCCCAATTTGTATCTAATTCTCCTGAGGGAGATAGAATGATTGGGGTCATAGGGAATCCATTCAAAACTGGTCTGCAATCTGAGGCCTTCCAGGATGCTGTGTGCCTCTTTCCACCCTTCCTCTTTCCTGTTATATAGGAAGGAACCTAGCTGGTTTCTTACCTTCAATTGTGACTTCTTGTTTCTACTCTGAAAGTGAAGGTAATCTGAGTTCCCAAACTGCCTGAAATATTCTAAGGCAAAAAGCCTCAATGGGACATACCTTGGCAACCTAAATGGGTTCAATTCACAGCCATAAATCCTAATGACTGTGTGGTTCTGGTAGAAGTACCAGTTGCCAATATTGTAAGATTTGTTCAAATGTAGAATCCTCTTCATATCATCGGTTAATCTAGGAGGAGGAGTACCTTGCAGAGCTGTTAGGGCTGGATGAACAAATAAATCAATAAACTCACAGTATGTATAGGGTGATACTGAGGTAGAATGAAAAACAGATGTCCAGAAAACAACTGATCTTGGGATTCCTTGGGCATTGAGTGGCCTCAAAGGAACAGAGAAGGTAGCTGGCTGGTAGAAAAGGAATAAATGATATATATAGGAGCTGTACCTGAACAGTCTCTCCCTTTTCAAATTCAGGAACTGCTCATGGATTTTCTCTGCTATGTAAGTTGCATAATCATACTGCACAGCTGGAGGCTTACCAGGGGCAAACATAGACAACATTGCCATTATGCTTTCATCTACATCTTCCAACCCCCTGAATCCTAGGACATAGCCAATTAGATCCACCAACATTCTGCCCAACTCATTTAGATATTGGTACCCAATAGGAGGGGTTCTGACTGTTTCAGAGCCCGGTGTGACAAACAGTTGGTTGATTTTGACAATCTGGTCACTGGACAGCTTGATCCCTCTGTTAATCAGACTCTGCATGGATAGAGGGGTCAATTTCTTGGCTGTTTTGAAGCGCAGCATCTGGTTTATGCTCTCTGGGGTGATCTGGAATAGAACTAGGCCTGTGGGGCTCATGACTGCTCTTTGGCTGGGGTCATAGCATTCCTGGCAGCTATAAATGAGCTCTGGCATAGGATTGACTTGGGGAAGGTTGTATATGGGCAAATTTGACTCCCAAATCCCCAAGATATCTGCCCCACTGAGGTGCTGGGCTCTTAATTCATTCAACATTTGAATATTGTACTTGGTTCCCATGGGGAACCAATCCAGCATTTGGTAGTCCATGTCTCCCAGGGCTTTCCATGCTAATTCCTGGTGAGGAGCATTGATGGGCTTAATATTCAGTGCAATAGGGGTCTCCATAGCTCTTCAAGTTGCAAGAATTGCAGGTGGACAGGTGGAATGGTAAAAACACAGTCTGGAGGCAGTTCTCTGTGGAAACAGTTGATGTTTTGAGTATCCAAGGGGAATTCTCTCAATAGCAATTGAAATACTACTGGAGTCTAGTGACAGAGCTTCTCTGTGGTCTAACTGAACTCTCCAATCGGGTGAATTATGTCTATTAGGAGCTCTGCCGGGAAAACGCAGAATTACAGTGGTTTTATGTGAATTGCAGGTTTCTAAAGCTCTGCAGATACTTCTTGGCCCTCACAATGACAATGGTGGATGAATGAATGGAAATGAACGGTGTAAATATCGTTTTTATGGTTCTACTATCCCTCTGAGCAATTTCAAGCTTAATGAAGGTCGTATGGAGGGCGAAACGGTCTAAATACCTGTAATTCGACGAGCAGAGGTTGAAGCAAAGGCGCACGGTTGCTGCTTGAGGAGGTCGCCCGGGCTAATAGACTGGTTGGCGAAAATTGGAGTGCAAACGGTCATGCAGAGCGTCCAACAGAAATAACAGTGAAAGTGGTAAAAAACACGGGAAAATTGGTAAATATGGGTTATTTTACCAATTTGGCACTTTTTTCTGCTGACGTCAGCATGACGTCATTGGTGGGTCATGGTGAGGTGACGTCAGCTGACGTCATCGGGCGACGTGGCAGTGGGTGACTGGTCAAAGGGGCGGTGAGGTGGCAACCCAGTCAGCAGTGAGGTGGACCAATGACAAAGGCAGGTACGAGCAGATAAGGACGTGGCGGCGAGTCAGCGACGGGTAGGTGGCAGTCAAACCGCAGCGGTTACGGTTAAGGCCTTAACCGCCGCGGTTTCTCGGGGCGGTTTAGGTACGGCGCAGAGGCTGTCAGACTCGGCTCCGAGATGGTTCATCAGTTGACGCGTGGAGGAGGCGTGACAAGGCGCAACGTCACTTTCCCGGAGGTTAAAGTGCCGCCATAGGATGCGCTCCGATATTGATGTGGACCGTCGGATCTGATGGGCTTGATCCGACGGCTGGCGGAGGAGAAAGGTGCGCGCTTCATACTGCGGGCGGAAAAGATTAGGGTTTGTGGGTTTTTATGGGTTTTTCAAATGTTTTGGTTAACCAATAATGTGGTAGGATCGGGGAACGTGCCAGAGGTGGGTATTAACCTTTGCAAAGGTTTTTATAGGCAAAAGGGGTTTGGAGAGGGGGTTTTATCAATGCAGAGGTGATTTGAGGGTAAATTAACTTGCAGCAAAGGGGGAATAGGGTGGAAAAGGTTCACCAAAGTGGCCAGATGCCATTTTGGTCCCTTTTGAAAAATACACGGCTATTATGCCTAGGGGAGGGAATATACATAAGATTTGGGGTTTTATACACCTTAGTGTTAGTATTATTAGGGGTGGGGGTAAGATAGAGGAGGTTATATAGTAGAATTAGGAGTTAATATGAATGAAGGGGGCAAATGAAAGGGATTTTACTGAGTTTATCTGAAATTGACTTGGTTTTGAGAGTAGATCAAAATGAAAAGATCTTAGACAAGAAATGTGGATTCTGAATGAACTAGAACCACCATAAAACCATGATCTCTCTCCATAAATCTCAGCTGAAAGAAAGGGAGTGTTAGTAATGGAATAAAGGGGAAGAGGGAAGTTAGTCATGCTCCTGCTGTAGTCTTTTACTTTGCTGTCCATCATCACCATTTCTGCAATGATAGGACTCACTTTCTGCGACCCCAACTACCTACCCAGCTGCTTACCTAGCATTTTTTGTTTCTCCTTGGAGGGTGCACTTGAACTTGCAAACCCTTTTTGCCTTTTCTTTTCTTTGGCTTTTTTCCTTATTCTTTTCTCTATCTATTTCTACCCTTATCTCTTCCAAGGTCCCAGATTAAACTTTTGGGAACCTTTGCTTCTCTACCTGAACTACTTGTCTGCCAAGATTACGCTGTTTGGACAGACCTCTTTCTCTATTCTACAACTCAAAATTGAAACATGGCATGATCCAGTTTAGACTGTTGAATCATCCACAAAAATTGAAATAAGGTCCTCAATACTTGAAACACTTTACCCAGCTCTTGCTTTCTAGGAAATATGGGATCTTTGGGATACCAGAGCAGAGCATATTTGGCTTTTCTATAGTCAATCATGAAATATGAAACCTATTACTATAGGTATCCAACATCATCCACATTACAGTGGAGTCCTTGAGCATTTATTTTCACTTGCTCTGTTTCACACACAGAAGCTTCAACTTCTCTCTCTGCAATCTTTGCTGCATCTTCTTCATCCATATGCATGCTTGCATAATGGGTTTCAATTTTATGGCCTTAACAACCACCATCCATTTTTTAGTGGGGTTCTCCAAGCTTTGTTTTCCTCTCAGAGTCTTTCTTATATGCTCTCAAATCTACGGTTGACTTCTTTGCTTGTGACATAGCCTGATGTTGCATGTCGCTCCCCCTTGCACCAAACTCTTCTTCGAGGAACTTCCATGCTTCCTTGGAAGTTGTAGCTTTTGCTACCTTACATAAACACTTCTCATCCAATGTCTATTCTATAAAACTCAATGCTAAAGCATCACATGCTCCATCATATGGGTTATTAGACTTATACTCAATTAACACTTTAGCTCTAAGAAAAGTCAACATCTTGATAACCCAATGATCAAAATATTCACCTGTAAACATAGGAGGTGGTAGTAGATTAAATCTACACCAATCACTCTTGATTTCTTCTTTGTCTTCTGCTAGACTTCTCTACAGTGTGAACCTCTCTAACCATGGCAATGATCTTTGCCTCTTCTTTTTTATTTCTTTTCTTAATATGCGCTAGTTGCACTTTGTGACCCATTCTACGGTATTCCCTGGTTGCATGAGGCTGTCTTCCATATCGCCCGAGAAAGAAAATATAATTTTCCATATGTGTCCTCATAAGGCACAATGTTCACCCAAAACACTGTCATGCTTGACAAAAACCGAATAATTTTGTAAATGGGTAGACTTGTACAAAGCCCTAAATTCTCTTGCCAATAAAACTTGTGCTGAAGATGAACCACACTGGTTGGTTCAAAACGTGTCAACAAAAGTATTATAATGTGATCTCCGTGGAAGAAATCTTCTCAAAAATAATATATATTGATCCAGGTGGATATTGGTGGCCACCTGCCAAGTCCACCTGGACCCCCACCATTGTCTTTCTCAGCATTTTCAGTTTCCTTAATTATAGCACAACTTACTATTTTTAGCAGCTTTTCGGGTCCTGAACTTCCGGAGTCGTTTTGAGGCCCTAAACGACGTTTTTTGGGGAATCCAGGGATGGACCTTGTTGCCCGTTCCAACAATGGTAGTGCTCGGATAGATCTTTCTAACGAGCTATTGTACGCGTCAAACGGAGATCGTATGCCAAAGTTACGACCCCGGGAAGTTGATGTACCAATTTACCCCAAACGGGGCCCACAGTTTGGCGTTTCATCTCCTAGGGTTAGGTTTTGGAATGTTAAGGGTTTTCCATTGTTTCTCAACAATAAATAGGCCTTCGAGCCTCATTGTAACACAGTTCAGAGGCATGTAGCCACCACATCTCTTCTCAGAGATAAGCTACCATCGCCCTAGCTGGTTTATTTCCATTTCTGGTTGTAAGCATATTTCAGTATTTTCCATTAATGAAATGAAGTATTATTTCCGCTGCATCTTTGTGTATATGGTTATCTCTGTAATTTGTTGTGTTCCTGTTTAAATCTGAATCAGTGGTATCAGAGCGGTCTGCTTTTTCTCTGTTTTTCTTTGCATGTCCCCAACAAGGTCGGGATATAAGGAGTTAGGGCTTGAACTGGTTGAACCTTTGCAAGACCAGCCTCGCAAATCCCGACGGCCTCCCATGGCGGATGAGAAGAAAGACGAGGGGGCAGGAGATCCCATCAAAATCTTACTCGAAGAAGCCCTCGAGCGACAACGGAACGCGATGATGGACAGCTTTGCCCAGATCCTTCAGCGGCTACCCAAAAGCGACGCATCGGCTTCCAGCAGCTACTCTGGAAACGCCACACCCTTTAAGGTACAAGTTAATTTTGAAATCCCCATATTCGAGGGTCAGATAGACGCAGAAGCCGTAGATAAATGGTTAAATCTGCTAGAGGGTTATTTTTCTGTTCATGAATTTTCGAGTTGGGAAAAGATTGTTTTTGCTCTTCTCAAAGCAGCCCCCCACGTCAAGGACTGGTGGGAAACCTACTGCGAGCAGAAGGATGAAAGTACTGGCTCACTATTTTCAAACGCACCCACCTGGAATTCATTCCGGGATGCCATCAAGGAGCAGTACTACCCTGTTGGAAGCTATGAGGATGAATACATAAAGTGGACCACGCTGCGGCAGGGAAGGGACCAAGACGTGTCGGAGTTCACCAATCTTTTCCATACCCTTCGCACAAAGTTGGGTATCAAGGATTCAGAGCAACATTTGATACTCAAATACCGTGGCTGCCTGCATAAGTACATCCAGGAAGAAATACAATTCCTGAACATCTCCTCGCTCGGCGCAGCATACCGATATGCCGTCAAGGTCGAGCAGAAGTTTAAACAAAAGAAGCGAGACTTTGGATCTGCGAATCCAAAGCAGGGGAAAGGTGCCCCTAAACCACATAACAAAGGACAAAGCCAAGGCGGGACAGCCCAAGACAACCAGCCGAAGCTGCAAGCAAAGAACAGCGTCGTGAAGCCGAGAAAGGACACTGGAAAATGGTGTGAGTTCCATAAGAGCTCCACTCTCAACACAAGTGAGTGTTGGGCCAAGCAGTCACTGGTGGCTGAGCTAAAGGTTTCAGAATCAGATGCATGTTCCGACTCTGAGTCAGAACCCGATAAGGGGAATGAAAAAGGGAAGCAGATCATTGATGCAGATCCCAACGCCACTGTTGCTACCGCCAAGATCCAGAAAAATGAACCCGAAGATCCAGAGGAGGAGGAGCGTCTCTTCCACTCCCAGATGTGGGTAAAGGGCTCCCCGATACAGTTCATTGTTGATAGCGGGAGTCAAAAGAACCTCATTTCGGCAGAGGTCGTGAAGCGGTTGGGCTTACCGACCACAGCACATCCACAACCATACACCATTGGGTGGCTTCACCAAGGACGAGATCTTCGCGTGAGCCAGCAGTGTCGCCTTCCATACAACATCAAGCCCTTCACGGATGATGTATTGTGTGACATTGCTCCCCTTGAAGTTTGTGATGTATTACTAGGACAACCATACTTGTGGAAGTGACATGTTGTGTATGAATCAAGACCCCGTGCTGTTATTATTACATTGGGAAATAAGTTGTACAGGATACCAGAGGTAGCACCACCTACCGCCATCTCTTTGATTACTGCAAAACAATGCAGTAAGATCATTTCCAAAACCAGGAAATTTGTTTTCCTGATGATACGCCCTCAAGGAAAGAAGAAGACAGTGGTCGCGGCCTCCAGACGGGGTCCCTCTGCACGACAACTACAGATGGACAAGGTTGTGGAGGAGTACGAGGACATCTTCACCTCCCCTGCAGGGGTTCCTCTGCACTGTCAAGTCAAGCACTCCATCGATCTGACCCCAGGTGCGCCGCTACCCAATGGACCAATTTATCGGCGCTCCGTTCTGGAGAACAATGAAATCAAGAGGCAGATTCAGGAGCTCCTCCAGAAAGGTCACATCCGTCCAAGTTCATCGCCTTGTGCGAGCCCGATCGTGTTGGTACAGAAGAAGGATGGGACGTGGAGACTCTGTATTGACTATCGGGCGCTGAACAAGATCACTGTCCGTAATAGGTACCCGATCCCGCGGATTGATGACCTCCTAGACCAACTAAAGGGGGTGAAATATTTCAGCAAGATCGATCTGAAGTCAGGATATCACCAGGTACCAATCGAACCCTCTGATGTGTGGAAGACTGCCTTCAAATCCAAGGAGGGCCTTTTCGAATGGTTGGTTATGCCTTTCGGATTGACGAATGCTCCTGCAACCTTCATGAGGCTAATGGATGACATCTTGCAGCCATTCACCAACTCCTTTGTAGTAGTATACTTGGATGACATTCTGATCTTCAGCCAGAGTTGGGAAGAGCACCTCCACCACATCCGACAGGTTCTCCAAACACTGCGGCAACACAAGCTATGTGCCAATTTGGAGAAATGCACTTTTGGCATGACCCAGGTTCAGTATCTGGGATACATCATTGATGAACAGGGGGTGCATGTCGATCCCGCCAAGATCCAAGTCATTCGGGATTGGCCCTCTCCAACCACTCTAACAGAGCTCCGCAGCTTTCTAGGTCTTGCCAACTTCTACCGCAGGTTTGTGTTGGGGTTTTCTCATATTTCTTGGCCCTTGAGTCAAGTCACCAAGGGAGGGGCGAAAGCAAAATTCTTTTGGTCTGAATCTCAACAGAAGGCATTCATGGAGTTGAAGGATCGCCTCTGCACGGCACCAGTGCTCGCGTTACCAGATTTACAACAACCATTTGAGGTCGAGACAGATGCCTCTGACTATGCTATTGGGGCAGTCCTTACTCAACATGGACATCCAGTGGCATATCACAGTGAAACACTTTCAGACACAGTCCGGAAGTACCCCACTTATGATAAAGAGATGTATTCCATTGTACAGGCCTGCCGACAATGGAAGCATTACATTTTGGGGAAGGAAACGGTCATCCACACAGACCACCGACCCCTGCAGTTCATACAGACCCAAGGGAAATTGCAGAATGATCGCCATCAGAAGTGGTCTACATACCTGCAACAGTTCCACTTGAATATCAAGTATAAGAAGGGCAGCACCAATAATGTTGCAGATTGCCTCAGTCGACCACCGATCATGGCGTTAACCACCGTGCTCAACTCTTGTGGGCACGAGACTTCTGATTGGCCACTTCTCTACAAAAGCGACCCAGAATTCGGCCACACATACCAGACACTCTTGGAGGGTCGGCATGTTCCAGATTTTCACCTCCAGGATGCCCTATTATGCCACCTCGGTCACCTTTGTGTTCCTTCAAGCGAGCGTGCCAAGATGATTTGGGAAGCACACTACAGTCGGGCTGCTGGGCATTTCGGGGTCGAGAAAACAGTGGCAGTACTGCAAAATTATTTCTATTGGCCGAATCTTCGACAGGATGTTGGGAAGTACATCAGATCATGTACTGCCTGTGCCATTGCCAAACCGACCATTAAGAAGCACGGCCTCTATACCCCGTTGCCTACCCCTAGTCGACCTTGGGAATCCATCTCCATGGATTACATGTCAGGCCTTCCTTCCACTAAGCATGGAAATGACTGTGTTTTTGTGGTCGTCGACAGGTTCTCGAAGATGGCCATTATGGTGGCCTGCAAGAAGAATATCACAGCAGAAGCCACTGCTAAACTCTTCTTTGAACGAGTGTGGGTGCACTTTGGGATCCCACAGTCTATCATCTCAGATCGGGACAGTCGGTTTCTCAGCACATTTTGGTCCAGTCTCTGGTCAATGCTGGACACCAAACTCACGAAGTCCACAGCCTTCCATCCTCAAACTGATGGCCAGACAGAGGTTGTCAATAGGATGATTGTGCACATTTTGCGCATGTATAACTCAAAGCATCCACGCACATGGGATGAGAGCCTCCCCTATGTTCAGCACAGCTACAACCGAGCTCTTCACAGCTCCACTGGCCATAGCCCTTTTCAGGTGGGTTTGGGATTCCAGCCACTATGCCCCATTGATGTGGCCATGCCACTTGCAGCTACTCACATAAATTCAGCTCATGTCCAGTCTGAAACAGATAAGGCCACCAGCTTCATTGAGCACATCCAACATATTCGCCAGCAGGTCCATGACATTCTTGAGAAATCAAATGCCAAGTACAAGCAGCGACATGATCAACATCGGGTGCCACACAAGTTTCAAGTGGGCGACAAAATCTAGTTGCATTTGCAAAAGGAACGCCTTACTGGAGCCTATCGGAAATTGAGACCACTCTGATATGGTCCTTACACCATTACTAAGGCTATGGGAGACAATGCATTTGAGCTCAGCATTCCTCCATTCCTTGGCCTGCACCCAGTGTTCAATGTGGACCGCCTTCGGCCATACTTTCCACCATTGCTAGACACATCCGACATTGCAGAACAGCTCAAACCCACAGAATTAAATCCAGATTGCATGGAACAAGCTGCAACTGATCGGATCATGGACACACAGATCAAGAACACTCGCCAACAAAATATCCAACTGTATCGAGTTGTCAAAGCAGGCCAACTCCTTCAGCAGGGCAAGTGGCTCACCAGGGAACAAGTTCAGCAAAAGTTTCCTCATCTCATGGAGGAGCTTAACGCAATGGGGACCATTGCTTCCTAAGGGGGGAGGAATGATCCAGGTGGATATTGGTGGCCACCTGCCAAGTCCACCTGGACCCCCACCATTGTCTTTCTCAACATTTTCAGTTTCCTTAATTATAGCACAACTTACTATTTTTAGCAGCTTTTCGGGTCCTGAACTTCCGGAGCCGTTTTGAGGCCCTAAACGACGTTTTTTGGGGAATCCGGGGGCAACATGGGTCCATGGAATGGACCAATGATGTTGCTCGTTCCAACAATGGTAGTGCTCGGATAGAGCTTTCTAACGAGCTATTGTACGCGTCAAACGGAGATCGTATGCCAAAGTTACGACCCCGGGAAGTTGATGTACCAATTTACCCCAAACGGGGCCCACAGTTTGGCGTTTCATCTCCTAGGGTTAGGTTTTGGAATGTTAAGGGTTTTCCATTGTTTCTCAACAATAAATAGGCCTTCGAGCCTCATTGTAACACAGTTCAGAGGCATGTAGCCACCACATCTCTTCTCAGAGATAAGCTACCATCGCCCTAGCTGGTTTATTTCCATTTCTGGTTGTAAGCATATTTCAGTATTTTCCATTAATGAAATGAAGTATTATTTCCGCTGCATCTTTGTGTATATGGTTATCTCTGTAATTTGTTGCGTTCCTGTTTAAATCCGGATCATATATATATATAATTATACAATTTGATTTTTTTTATCTATTTTATTTATAATTTAATTTTTATTTATCAAAAAGAAGTAAATGATAACTTATTTTCAAATTTATCGAAATGGTCGGTAAATACTAATATGCATCAAAACACTTAATTTGTGATCCATCTCAAATTGCCAAAATAAAAAAATAAAAATAAAAAGAAGAAGAAGAAGAAGAAGAAAGAATCAAATCATAAAACTTAACTGAATTATAAATTTATTTTAAATTATTATTATTATTAAAATTAATATATAAATTAATACATTAAAACAAAACATACAAGCAACAGTATTTTTTACAATGAAGATTAACCTTTATTTTTACCATCGATATTCTTAACCACTTTGAAAATAAATCTTAACCTTTGATTTGTGTATATTATTAAAAATAATATAGGTTAAATCCCTACCATCCAAATTATAAATAAAATTTAGGAAACTTTAGTTCAAAATAAACATGTCTATCTACATAAATTTAATGTGGATATTCTATAGGTGTTAAATAGCATTAAATCCCTACAATACATCTATTACTTATTGATAATTAAATTTAAATTCTAGAAATCATATTTCAAAATATACCAGAAGTAATAATTGATTTATTTTTATAATTTATGGAGTACATATGTAAAATTGATTTGATTTTAATCATTTTTATTTAAAAAAAAATTAATATGTGATAGTTATGAAGATTTTGTTAGCAAAATTCTAATGTAAATGAAACAAGAGGAAACAATTAGATTGATATTGAATCTTATGAGTATCATAAAAGTGTAAAGTACAACAAAATGTAAAATACAAAATAAAAGAAATTCAAAGTTCAACATGGTAAACAAATTGTTCCACACTACAGTTAGTAGGTAAACAAGTTTGCAATATATTTCATATATTATAAATATATTACTTAGTAGGGCACTTAGATTATCTTTCCAAACACATTCTTATTGGTTTGCATAACTACATAACTATTTCTCAATGCTTTTAGAAAAAAAACTAAGTTTGATTTATAATTTACACAATTGGTTTATAGTTATAGTGGATATTTGCTCAAGTTTGAATTCCATGTTTATGTAGGAATAAAATTGTAAATGTGTAGACATCCCAATTTATTAGTTCCTTCCAAAACAAGACTATAGAATTTAATTTTCCTATTAACCATTGTTAATTTAGCATTGACCATTACAACTTATAATGTTTTATGTAATTTTTTTTTAACATAATTTCTAACTTCATATGATAAATATTAATATGCAATGCTTATTTTAAATGAATGGTTAATTTTACATTCAATACATTTACATATCATAAAAAATTTAACTATAAATAAAATTTTAAATTCTTTTCATCAGACTTCCTGTCTCTGTCTCTCTCTTTCTCGCTCCCGCTCCTGCTCCTCCTCCTCAGTATATTAGTTTATATTATGAGTATATTAGTTTATATTATGATTGACTGCTTCCCCACCGCTCAATATGAGTTTATATTTTGATTGACTGCTGAGTATGTTAGTTTATATTATGATTGACTAATGTTGTATCTGTAAGATGCATGTGAATAATTCAAGCCGCTACGGGAAAATATAGACAAATAATGAAGTGTTTATATTACCGAGTGACTGGTCTTGTATGCATATGCATGACTCAAGCCGCTACTGGGAAAATATATACAAATAATGAAGTCAAGTCAATATTGGAAAAACTGCATCACTTAATTCGCATGGCTCAAAGTCGCAAGAGAAGATTGAAATTGCTTTACGTTGGTGGTGTGAAGTTGTGAACCGCCGTACCGTTGTCTCTTGCTGGTTCACGTATTGCTGTCTCTTCCTAAATACCCACGCCAAACAACATTGTTATTTCTTTATTTCTATGATCGTGATTGCGTGGCACTGTAGCTATTCAAGGGCAACTGAAAACAGAGGACTCTGCCCATATAATTAATTTGTGTGATGACAGCATAAATCAAAATCGGTTTATATTTTTTTATTTTATATTAATATAGATTTATTTTAAATATAGGTTTAAAATGAGTTAAGAGAGATTTAATTTTTCCCGGTGTAAATTTTTTTAATTTTTATTTTGTTGGACTGATTTAAAAATATCTTTACACATTATACTGAGTTGTAGAATGAGCGTCTCAGGCTCAACTGATGACGTACAGACATCCTTACACATCATACTGAGTTGTAGAATGAGTCTCTCGGGTTCAACAAGTCAAACACACTATAAAGAGGGTGTGGTGGCCACTTGTAGGTGTCTATGGTGGATTTTTGGAATATTTTCAATGGACATGGGCTATCTTAAATAATTGATTTCCTAGTGTCCCTAAGATCCTGAAATACTCTGAGAATCTGCAATTATAACCTAAAATATTTTAAAAATCTGCAAACTTAAATAATTGACCTCCTCATGTCTTTAGAATTCTGAAATATTAAAAAAATCTGCAATTATATCGTGAAATATTCTAAGAATCTACAATCTACTTGAACTTTGGCCACGGACGCCACGGAGACCAATATATATTTAATGAAAATGCCAAAGCTATAAGTGTACAGCATGGACACATTTCTCCCATCATGGTTGTGAAAACAAAATAATTTTATGATTGTATATACTTCTGCAGGAGGCATATAACTCATTTAACGATGGCAATAATGCATATTTGGCATAGAAATCTAAGCCAGCTTGTGAACAGCATCCAAAATTTTGGAAACCACATTCACCGATCAATTGGAATAGTTGTGTTTATAAATTAAGCAAGAATTTGCTGGGAGATATCAAAGAGTTTAAGGAAAATAAACAAAATAGATTTGCTTGGAGATATCAAAGAGTTTAAGGAAAATAAACAAAATAGATGAGGGTTGTAGCTATATAAATCAAATGGTGAGTTAAGAGTATTTAATAATTTATAATAGTTGTTAATAATTTATAGTAGTTTACTTATATAAATTAAATTAAATGGTTTTCTAAATATTTAAAGGCATTTAATATTAAACATTTTTTACTTAATATATTTTAAATTAGTAAAAATTTAAAAAATAATAAAAATTAATTATATATTTTTTTAACCATAACTTATTTCACAATCAAAATATTTTATAACAATACCAAATTCTTAACCATAGATATTCATCCTCAGTTTATCGTGGATATTATTAACATAGGATTTGTTACAATACCATGGCCCAGTACCATGGCTTATTAATACCACATGCTCAAAACACATAACTTATTTCACAATCAAAATATTTTATATCAGTGTGAAAATATTTTTAATGGTGGATATTCACTTCCACTTTACCATGGATATTATTAACTTACAAATATGCTTTGTTACAATAACATGGGCTAATATCATGGCTTATCAATACCACATGCCCTAAAAAAATAACTTATTTCACAATCAAAATATTTTATAACAATATGAAAATATTCTTAACCATGGATATTTACCCCCACCTTACCATGAATATTATTAACTTGTAAATAGGATTTGTTACAATACCATGGCTTATTAATATCACATGCCCAAAAAATATAACTTATTTTACAATCAAAATATTTTATAACAATATGACAAGATTCTTATCCATAGATATTGACCCCCACTTTTTCCATTGATACTTGTGAATAGGCTTTGTTACAATACCATGGGCCAATACCATGGGTTATCAATACCATATGCCCAAAGATCAAAACTTATTTCACAATCAAAATATTTTATAACAATATGACAAGATTCTTAACCATGTATATTATTAACTTGTAAATAGGTTTTGTTACAATACCATGGGCCAATACCATTGTTTATCGATACCACATGCCCAACAAACATAACTTATAAAAATATTTTATTTAAATTTTATTTTATAGCATTTTTTTTATTGAATCTAAAAGGAAAAAGTTATAAATACTTTTGAGATATATCCTCAGGACTACTAAAAATGTTCCCATAGAAATTAAATTAAGATTTTAAGAAAGTTAACAATGAGAATGCTTTTATATATAAAGACATGAAATTTATATAATATAAATAATATTATTAAAAAACAGTATAGATCCATCCTATCTAAGGATCTAAGCAATGAGAGCAAGAAAAGTGATTAACATTAATAGAGGAAAGAGAATGTTGATTTTTTAAATTATTTCATTATTGTATTTTAGGTGACATGATTGATCCAAAATATAGGTTCACTATTTTACAACCAATTAAGGTTTTTTTTTTTTTTATTTAGATACTTTCCTAAACACAATACAATGGGATCAAGTTTAAGAGGGTGGGATCGGGAAGAGGGGAGATGAGAGAGAGAGGAGGGGGAAAGAACAAATACATAGATGCATAGAGCTTGAGAGAGAGAGAGAGAGAGAGAGAGAAGGGAGAGATGGGGAGAGAATGAGCAAGAGGGGAGAGGGAGGAAGACAAATAAGAGGAGAGGAGAGAGATAGGGAGAGAAGGGGAAGCGAGAGAGGGAGGCACAAAGATGGAGGGGAGAGATAGATGGAGAGAGGGGTGGAGACAATGACAAAGTTGGAGACATAGAGAGAGAGGGAGACACAAAGATGGAGGCAAGAGAGAGAAGGAGAGAGGGAGGGAGATAGTGACAGAGTTGAAGGGAAGAGAAAGAGAGAGAGAGAGAGAGAGAGAGAGAGAGATGGGAAGGGAGATAGAGAGAGGTGGGAGAGAAAGGGAGAGAGTACTCAAGAGAGGGAAGGAGAGGGAGTTGGAGTTGGATGGGGAGAGAGAGGGAGGGAAGAAGAAATACATAGAGGGAGAAAGGTGGAGAGAGAGGGAGTGACAAGGGAGCAATGGAGAGAGAGTGAGAGAGGAGAGTAGGAGTGAAGAGAGAGAGGAAGAAAAGGGTAAGAGAGAGAGAGGGAGAGATAGATAGATATAACGAGAGAATGTGTATGTTTAGGGGTTGAGATAGAGAGAGGGAATAAGAAAGAGACATAAATACAAATCTAGATATTATATAGTATTATATAACCAGCCTAGATCCATCTCAACCCTGGATCTACCAAGCGTCAAGAGTGATCAAATCTCTCAAGGTGCAATCCTTTCCTCAAGTTTCGTACTCAAAAAATAGGTTTGCACCTCGAGAGATTAGATCCCTTCTCGGCGCTTGATAGATCCGAGGTTAAGATGGGTCTAGGCAGGTTATTATTAAATAATAATATATATATATATATATATAAGTTAAGTATATATACACATTTAAAGAATTTTGATATACTATTCTTGATCATGGAGATTTACCCCATTTCACCAAGGAGATTCTTAATCTATAAATAGACATTCTTACAAGACTATGGACCAACACCATTGCTTATCAATACTACAGACCCAAAAAGCCATAACTCACTTCATATGAAACAAGTTCATATAACATTTTTGTTGTTGTGTTTCTGTTGCTATGGAGTACCAAAACAACTTCCCCCTGGAATTGGTTGTTACCTACAAGGATTCAATAAGAAAATGGTTGTTGTTAGTGGAAAACTTAAATAACAAAGCATTGAAACAATGGAAGCAATGCATACATAAAAATAAACCTAGAAAAACTATGCTAAATAACACAAATAACAAAGCTTAATGAAGCAAACAAGTCAACAATATCTAGGAAAAGGGCTCCCTTTATTGACTGTTGAAACTAGAAGAGATACAATAGATGAATCCCAAACACTTGGAAAGAATTGTTTGAGCAATGGTGCTAAAAAATTCCTCAACAAGGATTTTTTTCTTCAATCTCCTTGCAAGTTTCCTCTCTCTCTCAAAGAAGTATGAAGACTCTTTCAATGGTGAAATCCTCTTCTCTATGAAATGTTGGATTATTGTGGAGCATTTTTTTCAGCATAACAATGCTTTATTTCTTCTTGTTTTTGGTCTTACAATGGCCTATTTATATAGAATTTTGAATTATTCTTCCCTCTCTTGTTCCCTTAATTAGAAAATGACTTATGAGTAGGACAAGAGGATCCCTTGGGGGCTGCATATCTCTAAGTCAACCTCGAAATCGGATGTCCTTGAATTGTACATGTCAAGGAATCCCAATTCAGAGTGTGTGAACTGGTCCCGAGCTGCTGACTCGGAATTTTGTTCGACTATTGTTAGGTCCCTATAATACTAGTGATGCCCCCATTAATATTGTAGTTGTATCCCTTATTAATATTGTTGTGCCCCTATTGTCCCCATATTGTTATTATTGTGCCCCATAGAATCCCTTTATTGTTATTTTTATGCCCTTATATTATTATTGTTAGGTTGGCTTGGTTATATTGTGACCCCTTAGACTCCTATTTATAGAAAGGAGGTTTTGTCATTTGAATCATCCAAGAATTGTTCATTTATGTAATGTAAAGGAGGTTGCCCCCTCGAAGAGGCTGAATTCTAAGGTGTTGATCTATCTTTTCTATCTTTTTGTGAGCTAGTTTCATAACATTTGGTCTCAGAGCTTTGGATTCTAGGGTTTCTCTGCTCCAAAGAGGTCATTTTGGCATTTTCGCTATAACTTTTTTTTCTGCGACGTTTCAGAAGCGAAAAAAAAAACCCATTTGAGATGAAATCGCACTGAACCTTGGGTCTGGATTTCAGAGCTTTTCGCACCATATTTGCAGAGATATGATCTGAGGAATTTGGTCTTTTTGCAGATTCCTAAATTACATTCCAAACAGGTGACCTGGGGAAAATCGTCATAACTTTCTCTCTAAGCATCGGATTGAAATTTTGTAAGGTACATAAAGAGGACGGATTGTAGTTTCTTGTGTATATTTTTTAGAGCCAAAGGTCAAAACAGTGACACGTGGAACTTCATAGAAGTTCACTCTTCTAGAAAGGTCTATAATTAGGTCATCTTGGGAGATTGTGCATAACTCTTCCTTGGAGAATCCAATTTGGATCAGACTGGTGGCATTGGAAAGAGGACATAGAGGGCTACTACAGGTCACAATTTCAGAACTAGATGATCCGAAATTACAAAGATACATCAGATTCAATATCAAGCTCCTACAAAGTGAAAAAAGGTGTGTAGTTTTTTTTAAATTTTTGCATAAGCTTAGTTTGAAAAATTAGTTTAAAGGAATTCAAAAGGCATAGTAAAGCATTATTATCAGTAATTGATGCTCCGAGGAAAGAAAATGCAAACACCTAGTAAGCAACCTAAAATCTCTAGCATGACTCATGAAGAAGATGAAGAAATGCAACATGATATCTCAAAATTACGAGACCAAGTGCAACAAGTCTCACTTGCACAAAATGTAACAAAATCTAAGATGGATGGTTTAAAGAAAGATGTAGAAGCTAAGATGGATGGTTTAAAGAAAGGTGTAGAAGCTAAGATGAATTGTTTAAAGAAAGGCGTAGAAGCTAAGATGGATGGCATGGAAGCTAAGATGAATGGCATGGATGCTAAAATAGATGGCATGGATGATAAGATTGAAGAATTGAAGATAAATATGAATAAGTTGCTACAAGAAATGGTCACTAATGGTGAAAGGGTAGTAAAGGAAACTCATGATGAAAACAAAAGAAATGTTAATTATGATTCCATAGACTTTAATGTTGGATCGAAGACCCACCATATTCCAAAAATCGATATGAGGAAGTTTGATGGCAAGGATCCCGCATCATGGATATTACAAATGGATCAATTTTTCGATCTCAATATGTAGAAATTTTGAATAATATAACACTTATTCACAGAGATTATCTTGATTATACACTATTTGCGGAATGCATGCATAATACATAACCTCCTCTACCATTGATCATCAATTTGCAGAATTAAAAACAATCGCATGCGCAAATTGAAACATCAATCACACATATCAACACAGTATGTAATGGGGAAAACATACAGCTGAAAAACCCCAACTATCTGTATATTATAATGATAGAGAACATGTAACAATACATAGTACAATAATCCTCACAAGTACCCAGTACTATCTCCACCTGCTACACACAAACTAGCTCAGATCCGAACAAGTCACAGGTTCAAATCTCCTCCACTGTTTGCCTGCCTCTACTGTGCAATCCAAGTTGAGAATAGATCAGATTCAAGTTTGAATTCCCTTGGCTTGTACTGCGCAATCCTCATTGGCAATCTTAATCAATGATTGTGCAAATATCATGCACAGCTATAGTCACAACTGATAGTAGTCTCACCCTTTCACCCACCTCTAACACTTGTCTCCACTGAACTGTCCATGCACTGAGTTAACTGATGTATTCTTTAGTTGATTTATGAGTTAATAATTAGTGAATTAATTAATAATTAATTCACATCACTCATCACTAGTGTATTTGGCAGTTAGACTAAATACAACTAGTTCAACTAAGTCAAACTAAACACAACGCCATCAACTCCTCAATCAACTCCACCAAACTCAATCACTTGAGTTCTAACTGAAGTCCATCATGTAATAGTTCAACTAACCATAGGAAAAGCATATTTACTTTTGGAAGTTGCATGTGCCACATCCGTAGCTCGAACTGAAGTGCTGCAAGAGGATAAGATAATGTTTATAGTCCAAATATTATTAAGAGCTAATAATATTCGACTGTTCTATTTTTAGACTGGCAGTCTAAAAATAGACTCCTCCCATATGTCTAAAAATAGAGGTCCATCTATTTTTACCAACATGACCAATCATCCACATATAGCATCCTGCAACTCATAGACCATGATCCATATGTCTAAAAATAGACATAGTCTAAAAATAGACTTTGTGCCAAAAATAGCCTGCGGGCCCACTTAGTGAAGGCGACTTCTTTTCACTAAGCTCCATCATCTTGTTGCATTTTCAACACTCCCTCTCAACAAGATATGGATTATCTGCAACACCTATCCTACCTCTGTGGTATTCGAATTTGCTCCTGGTGAGCGCCTTCGTCAAGATATCAGCATCATGATCCTCCGTGGGAATGTATGAAAGTAACATGATTCTCCGTTGCACACAATATTTGATATGATGGTACCTAATGTCGATGTACTTGGATCTATCATGAAATACTGGATTAGCTGAGAGTTTAATGCAACTCTGGTTATCACAATAAATCACAGTAGGCTCCAAGTGTGACCCGAACAACCCAACCAGGATCTTCCTCATCCATATAGCCCCACATGCAGCCAAACTTGCTGCCATATACTTGGCCTCTGCTAAACTGAGTGCCATGGATCTTTGCTTCCTGCTGTACCAAGAAACTGTTGTTAACCCGATACTGAAGATCCCTCCAGATGTGCTCTTTCTGTCCGTTGGGCTCCCTCCCCAATCTGCATCCGTGAAGCCACATAGCTTCACCTCATCTTCCTGTCTGTACCACAATCCATATCCCAATGTGTCTCTGAGATAACACAATACATGCTTGCCTGCCTTCTAGAAGAGCTTGGTTGGCTTAACCATAGCTTGTGAAAGCTGGTTAACAGCATAGCATATATCGGGTCGTGTATTGACCAGATACATAAGCGACCCCACCAACTGTCGATAAACAGTGGCATCCACTACCTTCGCTAAAGTAGCATCCTCCTTCCTCCAACCTCCAGGAAGAGGAGTATCAACAGGCTTGCAATCATGCATGTTGAACTTCTCCAGTATCTCCCGAGCATACTTAACCTGAGAAACAAATATTCCATCACTACGCTGCCAAATTTCCAATCCCAGGAAATAATGAAGGAGGCCAAAGTCCTTCATCTCAAACTCTCTAGCAAGATCCTCCTTACATGAAAGTATCAACAGCTCATCTCCCGTCAAAATCAAATCATCTACATAAAGTACAATGATCAGCAACTTACCCTCCACCACAATCTGGTATAGGTTAGGATCCACCTCACTCTTGGAGAATCCATGTCCGGTGAAATAATTGTCTATCCGTGTGTACCAAGTACGAGGTGCTTGTTTCAACCCATACAACGCTCTCTTGAGTCTGCACACATGCGACTCGCTACTGAAGATCTCGAAACGTTCAGGCTGCTCTATGTACACCTCCTCCTCAATGACTCCGTTGAGGAACGCAATCTTCACATCCATCTGATGGATGTGCCACCCCATCTGCGCTGAGAGAGCAAGAATCGTCCGTATGGAAGAATACCTTGCGACAGGTGCAAAGGTCTCCTCATAATCGATCCCCTCTATCTGTGAGAAGCCTCGGGCAACAAATCTTGCCTTGTACTTCTCCACACTCCCGTTAGCTCCCTGCTTCACTTTGTAGATCCATCTCAAACCCACCACTGATTTCCCCTCTGGTCTTGGGACAATCTCCCATGCACTGTTTCTGACAATCGAATCATACTCTTCCACCATGGCATCTACCCATGCTGGATCCTCCACAGCTTCCTCAAAAGAGGATGGCTCAGTCACGACACATTTCCTCACAAGAGCCATGTATCCAGTGTACCGATCAGGTGACTATTTCTGTCTGCATTATGTTGTAGGGGGTCCTACAACCTTCTCTGCATCTTGAGCCAGTCGCTCAGCTTCTGTAGTGCGCTTTCGCCCTCTGATGGTTGGCACTGCATGAGTGGTCTCTTCCACTCCATGAACTTCGTCTTGTGGCTGATCCACATCCTGAAGCTCATCCTTAGGAACTAATAGCTCCTCATCTGCATGCAAGTGTAGCTCCCTCTCAAGCGAACACTTCATGGATTTCTCCTCCTGAAATTTGATATCCCATCGCATAACATTCTTACGACTGTCTGGCAAATACACACGATAGTTGTGGGGCATATCAGTGTACCCCACAAATATCCCAACCTCTGTGGTTGGCTCTAGCTTCTTCCTGGCATCCTTCGTCACATGCATGTAAACAAGAGAACCAAAAATCCTCAAATGGGAAATAACAGGCCTCTTACCAGAATAAGCCTTCTCGGGTGTACTCATGCCAAGTATCTTGTGAGGACAATGGTTCTGCACATATACTGCAGTATTGCATGCCTCTGCCCACAAGTGAAGGGGTAGACCCTGATCATGCAACATCGCCCGTGCAGCACCCACGATTGTTCTGTTCTTCCACTCAGCAACCCTGTTCTGCTGTGGGTTATGGGGAGTTATGATCTCTCTTCGAATCCCTTTTGCACTGCAAAAGTCCTTGAACTCACCAGAGATGAATTCACCACCATTGTCGCTCCTAAGAGCCTTCACCTTCTTCCCTGATTCCTTCTCGACCAGTGCTTTGAACTCACAGAAATTTGAGTATGTCTCGCTCTTCTTCTGCATGAAGAAGATCTAGCACTTTCGAGAGAAATCATCAACAAAGATCACATAGTACTTGTGCTTTGATGTTGAAGCTACTGAGAAAGGTCCACACACGCCTGTGTGAATTCTCTCAAGGATCGTCGTGGCGCGACTATCCTTCTCGTGAAAGGTGGCTTTCACAAATTTTCCCAAAGTACACCCCTTGCACTGATCTGACTGCGCAAGAGTGCCTTTAGGAAGCCCAATAGAAATTTGTTGCAGTATCTTCAAGGCTCCATGGTGAAGGTGGCCCAATCTCCGGTGCCACAACTCGCCATCATCCTGGCTCACCAATCCTTCTGCCTTGCATGCCATTGCTACGCAGCCATCTACATGCAATTGATAAAGGTTCTTGACTCGAACCCCTATCTTCCGGGTTTCTCTAGTTGTCTTATTGCGCAGGAAAGCCTTTCCCTCGCTAAAGACAACATCATATCCCTTGTCTTCTAACATCGCCACAGAGATAAGATTCTTCTTCAATCCTGGAACATGCATCACTTCCTTCAATACGAAGGGTTTACCAGACTCCCTCTCAAAGGAAATGGTACCGATACTGGTTGCACTGTATCTACCATCATCGCCCATCTCGATGTGCACTCCAAGATCTTTCTCATCCAGATCAGAAAACAAATCTCGATCTCCTGTCATGTGAAAAGACGCACCACTATCCAAGAACCATACCGATCCCATCACACTTGATACCAAGCATGCGATCAGCGAAAAATCCAGCTCAAACTGCGAGGCTAAGGCCTCTCCTGCTGCAGATCCAGCAACTTGCTTATTTTTCTTCTTCTGCGGACAATTTGTGGCATAATGTCCGTGCTGGTGATGTGCTGGTGACAGTGAAAGCACTTCACCTTGGACATGTCCTGCTTCTTGCCTTTCGCACCGGAATGAGAAGCTTTCCTTCTTTGCTTTGGCAGCCAAAGCACAATTTTCTTCATCAAATGCCTTTGATGAAGATCCGTCCCTGGTATTCCGCCCGATCTCCTCTTGCACAAGATCAGACCAAAGTCTCTCCCATCCTGGCAATTTCTCCCAACCATTGACAGAGTCCTGATAGGAATGCCAACTCTTCGAAAGACCAAGGAGAGCCAAGCTCACCAAGTCCTCATCATCGACAGTCAGCCCCACACTTCCCATCTCATCCCGGCATTGGGTGAACTTCGTGAGATACTTGGGCATACTGTCTCCTTTCTCACACTTAATGTTTCTGAGTTTATCCTTGAGCACCAACTTCCTCTGGTCGCTCTTGCTTTGGAATAAATCTGTCAACGCTTTCCACATCAAGTATGGAGAAGCCTTTCCATGCAGGCTGGATACAAGGTGATCCTTCATGCCCTCCAATAGAATCCTTTGACACTTTGCTGTCTTCTTTTGCCAAGCCTCAACTTGAGCAGCATTAGTAGGCTTTGGGACCTCAGCTTTTATGAACTCCTTCAACCCATTGTCATCTAACACCGCCTCCATCCTGTCTTTCCATGCAATATAATTCGAGCTGCCTTCAAGGGCATACTCCAATCGCAATCCGTTGAAAGACATTTCAATTTCAACACCAAGAAAACACTGCTACAAATTCGAATTCCACCAGCTCAAAACTCAACCGCTTCTGATCTAAAATTCGTGAGAACAAAGTATTTCTCGTACAGAGATTGACTGTATGGGCATTTACCGGATATCTCACCTTCCAAAAGAAGGATGAATCCAGAGGATACATGGCCCGATTACAGACTCTGCCTGAAGAAATAAAATGTAATCACTTTCTGAATAATAGATCTGATGATCAACTTCGCTCTGATACCATGTAGAAATTTTGAATAATATAACACTTATTCATAGAGATTATCTTGATTATACACTATTTGTGGAATGCATGCATAATACATAACCTCCTCTACCATTTATCATAAATTTGCAGAATTAAAAACAATCGCATGTGCACATTGAAACATCAATCACACATATCAACACAGTATGTAATGGGGAAAGCATACATCTGAAAACCCCCAATTATCTGTATATTATAATGATAGATAACATGTAACAATACATAGTACAATACTCCTCACAAGTACCCAGTACTATCTCCACCTGCTACACACAAACTAGCTCAGATCCGAACACGTCACAGGTTCAAATCTCCTCCACCGTTTTCCTGCCTCTACTGTGCAATCCAAGTTGAGAATAGATCATATCCAAGTTCGAATTCCCTTGACTTGTACTGCGCAATCCTCATTGGAAATCTCAATCAATGATTGTGCAAATCTCATGCACAGCTATAGTCACAACTAATAGTAGTCTCACCCTTTCACCCACCTCTAACACTTGTCTCCACTGAACTGTCCATGCACTGAGTTAACTGATGTATTCTTTAGTTGATTTATGAGTTAATAATTAGTGAATTAATTAATAATTAATTCACATCACTCATCACTAGTGTATTTGGCAGTTAGACTAAATACAACTAGTTCAACTAAGTCAAACTAAACACAACTCCATCAACTCCTCAATCAACTCCACCAAACTCAATCACTTGAGTTCTAACTGAAGTCCATCATGTAATAGTTCAACTAACCCATAGGAAAAGTGTATTTCCTTCTGGCAGTTGCATGTGCCACATTCGTAGCTCAAACTGAAGTGTTGGAAGAGGATAAGATAATGTTTATAGTCCAAATATTATTAAGAGCTAATAATATTCGATTGTTCTATTTTGAGACTGGCAATCTAAAAATAGACTCCGCCCATATGTCTAAAAATAGAAGTCCATCTATTTTTATCAACATGACCAATCATCCATAAATAGCATCCTGCAACTCATAGATCATCAACCATATGTCTAAAAATAGACATAGTCTAAAAATAGACTTTGCGCCAAAAATAGCCTGCAGGCCCACTTAGTGAAGGCGACTTCTTTTCACTAAGCTCCATCATCTTGTTGCATTTTCAACACAATAATGTGCAAAACACACAAAATGTATGTATTGCAACTTTATATTTGGAACCAAATTAGTTTGTATGGTATCAATGGCTTTGCTCTCATAAACAAATTATCACTTGGGAAATTTTTACTGAAGAATTGACAGCACATTATGAGGATACAAAAAGCAACACTTTTTTTAGCCAATTGATAAGTCTCAAACAAAAGGGTTCAACAATGGAGCACGTTGAGGAGTTCCAAAAATTGAACATAAGGGTAAAAAATATTCCAGAGGAGCATAGGATTGATGTGTTCATAGGGACTTTAAAGGATAATATCCAACATGATGTTCGCCTTTGGGAACCTGATTCATTAGAGAAGGCATTCAGGTTAGCAAGGAAAATGGAAAGAAAAATTATGGCAACTAGGAAGCATACCACTCACAACTATAAAAATGGAAGTGTTGTTTCCCCTGGCCTTCCACAACCTATAAGGTTGACACCACAACAATTGGAAGAAAAAAGAGAAAAAGGGCTTTGTTACAGTTGTGATAGCAAATACACTAAAGGTCATAAGTGTGTTGAGAAGAAATTATTTTACATAGATTGTGAAGAGGAAGAAGAAAAGGAGCAAGAAAGGTCAAAAGGAGAGGATATACTCTAGGAACAAAGCTTAGATAAAGAAGAAATGAATCTGACCATATCTTGTAATGCATTGGCTAGAATTACCACTCCTCAAACCATCAAGATAGAAGGACAAATCAAGAAGAAAAAGGTAATAGTGTTGATTGATTCAGGAAGTACCCACAATTTTATTCATTGTAAGATAGCAAAAGAATTGAATTGCTTCCTATATCCAGCACCAGAGTGTCAAGTGATGGTTGCAAATGGAGGAACGATAAATTGCTCTGGAAAGTGCCATAATATCAAGCTATCCATGGGAGAATATGTATTGAAAAGCCCAATGCTTTCCATTCCAATGGGAGTTGCAGATGTTGTACTAACAGTCCAATGGCTACAATCCTTGGGTACAATAGCTTTTAACTTTCAAGAATTTTTCATGAAATTTTATGTGGAAGGAAAGGAAGTTGAATTAAGGGGTATTACAAGGAAACCAAGAAAGCTAATAAGCTCTAACGGTATGACAAAGCTTCTAAAAAAGTAACAACGAGGTGTAATTGCACAGTTATGTTTGCTAGATGTTTCCACATCGAATTCATCTATTGCTCCAGATCTCCAAAAAGTCTTGTACAATCATTCCTAGGTATTTGAGACTCCTAAAGGTCTCCCACCTATTCGTGATCATGATCATGCTATTCATTTGATTCCAGTAAGTGTTCCTCCAAACATCATGCCGTACAGATATCCATATGCCCAAAAGAGTGAAATTGAACATATGGTTGCAGAAATGCTTGAGGCTAGTATAATTCAACCTAGCCAAAGTTCTTTCTCTGCTCCAGTAATATTGGTGCACAAGAAGGATGGATCATGGCGCATGTGTCCGGATTGTAGGGAGCTCAACAAGCTCAATATTAAAGATAAGTTTCCCATTCCTATCATTGATGAATTATTGGATGAATTGCATGGACCAATTTACTTCACCAAGTTAGATCTTTGTTCAGGATATCATCAAATCAGAATGAAGACTCAAGACATTCCGAAAACAGCATTTAGAACTCATGAGGGTCACTATGAGTTTTTGGTCATGCCTTTGGTCTTACCAATGCACCTTCTACACTTCAGGGTTTGATGAATTCCATTTTCAAACCCTTCCTTAGAAAATTTGTGTTAGTGTTTTTTGATGATATACTAATCTACAGCAAGTCTTGGAAGGATCATGTTGAACACGTTGACAGGGTGCTACAACTATTAGAGGAGAAACAATTATATGCAAAAAGGTACAAATGTTTCTTTGGAGTACAATAGGTGGAATATCTGGGTCATATTGTATCTCCTGAAGGAGTTAAGGTAGACCCTAGCAAAATTAAAGCCATTAAGGAATGGCAAATCCCCACATCCATAAAGCATTTGCAAGGATTTCTCGCGTTGACAGGGTATTATTGCAAGTTTGTTAAGAATTATGGGAAAATAGCAGCACCTCTTACAACATTGTTGAAGAAAGATGCATTTTCATGGACTCCAGAAGAAACAAAGGCCTTCGAAGATCTTAAAGAGGCAATGTTCCAAGCACTAGTCTTAGCTACACCAGAATTCACAAAAACCTTTATTGTGGAATGTGATGCTTCTAGAAATGGAATTGGTGTTGTTTTAATGCAAGATGAAAGACCCATTGCTTTCGAAAGTTGTCCAATCAAGGGAAAGTATTTACACAAAGCTATTTATGAGAAGGAAATGTTGGCAATACTACATGCACTTAAGAAATGGCAACCCTACCTAATGGGAAGACACTTCAAGGTAAAAACGGATCATGATAGCCTCAAATACTTTTTAGAGCAAAGATTATCCTCTGAAGAACAACAAAAATGGATCACAAATATGTTGGGTTATGATTTTGAAATCATATACAAAAAGGGAAGCAAAATGTTGTGGCAAATGCACTCTTAAGAAAGGATGAGGATGTCGAAGAATTGTTGTGTGCCATTTCTATTATCCAACCAGATTGGATAAACGAAGCAAGGGGGGAATAGAAGAATGATGAAGAAGTTTGGGAACTTATTCGAAAGTTACAACAAGATTCCAAAACATCTGATACATTTAGCTGGAAAAATGATTCGTTATGGTACAAAGATCGCTTATGCCTTTGTAAGAATTCCCAATTCAAACAAAAGATTCTTCTGGAATTGCACGTTTCTCCCTTAAGAGGGCACTTAGGATTTTTAAAAACTTACCACATGGTTAAGAAGGAATTTTTTTGGGATGGCCTTAAATCGGATATTCAAAAGTTTGTGGCAGAATGTTTGGTATGCCAACAAAATAAAGCTAAAACAATTAAGACACCAAGTCTATTACAACCTTTATCCATTCCAAGCCAACGTTGGGAGGAGGTTTCAATGGATTTTATCACAAGTTTACCCAAGTCTGAGGGAAATAGTGTCATCATGGTGGTAGTTGACAGACTTACCAAGTATGCACACTTTTGTGCATTATCACATCCATTTAAAGCCAATATATTTTCTACGGCATTTATGGAAACAATTCAAAAGCTACATGGAAACCCAAAAATTATTGTAAGTGACAAAGATCCCATTTTTACAGGAAATATTTGGAAAGAATTATTTTCTTGTCTTGGTACTCAGTTAGCTCATAGCTCATCTTATCATCCTCAATTTGATGGGCAAGCGGAGATAGTAAACAAATGTTTGGAAGGATATCTTCGTTGCTTTGTATCTGATAAACAGACACAATGGGTCACATGGTTGCCTCTGGCTGAATGGTGTTGTAACACTTCCTTCCATACTGCAACAAAAATGACCCCATTTATGGCACTTTATGGATATCAGCCACCATCCATCACATCATATTTAAGAGAAAATTCTAAGGTTCAAGCAATGGAACATCACATCGAGCATCAACAACAAGTTCTCCAACTCTTAAAGGATAACCTCGTGTTGGCGCAGAATAGAATGAAACAACAAGCAGATCAACATCGCAGTGAAAGAAGTTTTGATGTAGGTGATTGGGTATTCCTACGGCTACAACTATATAAACAAATGTCACTCAAGTAAGCTAAGAAGTATAACAAATTGTCACCAAAGTATTATGGTCCGTACAAGGTGTTGCAAAAAATTGGTACTATGGCATACAAATTGGAGCTTCGTACAGCTTCTCGAGTGCACCCAATTTTCCATGTTTCATGTTTAAAGAAGGTTATAGGCGACAAGCTCCCAGTTCAAACAATATTTCCAGAACTTGACAAGGAAGGAAAAATTATATTGGAACCGAAAGCAGTCATAGAAAGAAGAACTCAACAACTACGAAATCAATCCATTTCAGAGTATCTCATCAAGTGGAAGAACTTATTTGCTGAAGATTCCACATGGGAGGATGAGAATTTTATACAGAAGCATCCAGAACTACTCAAGCATTGAAGACAACACTTTTTTGAAGGAGAGGGGCATGTTAGGTCCCTATAATACTAGTGATGCCCCCATTAAGATTGTAGTTGTATCCCTTATTAATATTGTTGTGCCCCTATTGTCCCCATATTTTTATTACTGTGCCCCATAGAATCCCTCTATTGTTATTTTTGTGCCCTTATATTATTATTGTTAGGTCGGCTTGGTTATATTGTGACCCCTTAGACTCCTATATATAGAAAGGAGGTCTTGTCATTTGAATCATCCAAGAATTGTTCATTTATGTAATGTAAAGGAGGTTGCCCCCTCGAAGAGGCTGAATTCTAAGGCGTTGATCTATCTGTTCTATCTTTTTATGAGCTGGTTTCATAACAACTGTGCGGCTATCGAGGAAATGGTCACTAATTTTGGGCTTTTGATGAGCCACGCGGGTAGACTTTATAACTCAAAACCCTTAGAAAACTTTGATTTTTTTATTTAATGATGTTTTCAACTAGAAAACCTTCACTTTCACTATTTGTTAAACGATTATGTATGCCATCTGGATTGTAAAAATGTGTGTACGATTTTTTTGTGTTAACAGTTGCATGTTATGTCTAAGAGTCTGATCAACTTCTTGAGAGATAAAGTAACTTACTATGGAGATGGATAGAGAAAATCCTTGATTGAGAATTAAAGATAACCATGCTCTAGAGAAAGTGAAATAAAAAATGTTTGTATGACGTGGGCATGTCCGATGCTCGTTATGATAACTAATGATCATACAAGAAATGTTCTTGCCAAGTCATATTTGATGTGGTTGGTGTGTTGATTGTTGATGATGATAGTTGTTTATGCCCTCAGGGGTGGTTCTGACAAATAGATTAAACTTGGTTCCCCTATTCATCAAAAGTAAATCATTGTTGAATGAGGTGCTAAAGGATGCATGGGTCTTCGACTCTGGATACCTCTCATGCATCAAAATGTAATCACTATTGAATGAGACCCAAAAGGATGTATGGGTCTTCTGCTACATGAGAGAACTGCAACAGTCACAATGTATAGTACTAACCTAACATGATAAACTTTGTTGGTGTCGAATGTCAGGGATACCGATGACATCAGCGGGTGATAGTGATTCCAACTGTGTCACCCGAGGATGTCCCTTAAGGGGGGAATAAACCAAGGTACAAATTCAGTCTTGAAAGGTTAGTGTTAAAACTAGGGACTACAATTGGGTAACTAACATGAAAATATGGGTGAGACTCGTTTTCCTTATAAAAAAAATTTGTGCACTTGCCAAAAGAATGATAAAATAGTTTGGGATGTCCAAACACAAAGACAAGTGCCCCAAGAGAATGGTGGGATGCGTAATGATGTAGGTAGGGTTCTTTGTTGAGGGCAGGGGCCCCATTGGTTGGTCTTGGTACAAGGTTGGTGAGGCAGATGAAGTGACACAAATGGGATACTCTGTATGGGGGGGTGATAGGCCAAATGTAGAATGCGGGAGTGTATTCAACTTTATCGAAAAAATAAATTAATAATAATAATAAAAAAATTAAAAATTACAAATAAATTAAAAAAATTAAAAAAAAAAAAAAAATATATATATATATATATATATGAGGTAGCCATGAGTAGAGTTGGTAAGAAATAAGTGAAGAAGAGGAGAATGAGGCTAATCTTCAAGACATGTGAATGAGATGGCTCCCGGGCCAAAGTGAGTGGTCATGGATCCCAATGGTGAAGGATGCTCTATGAATGAGGTTATCCATGCATGGGTAGGTGCTATCAACCGACATGGATGTTTACCAGGTGCAAGGGGAACGTGATGGTAAATGTGGTCAAGATGGTGGACCCTATGGTAAATTTCAGAGAAATGATGTTAGGATATGCAAAGCTTTATGGGAAGCCTATCATGTTGAGTGGAGAATGATACATTAACTTTCGACGGTCACCGGGGGACTAATTCTGCTGAGAAACTGTTGGGAGACCTGCAACTTTGAGAACCAACACCCAAAGTGAAAACATCTTGATGAAATCATATATAAGAAAAAATGTGTTGAACAATATGAATCAAAGAACATGGAAAAGCAAACCCGAAGGGGTACTCTGAAATGGGCCCAAAAATGAGTCTGATGTCGAAATGGAATGGAGGGCCCGATGATGAAGATGATTTTGTCTTGATCCTTGTGTCACTGAGATTTTTGAAAACGAAGGTTGTGAGCTCCTGAACAAGGCTTTAGAATATGAAAAATATGGCCATATATAGGGAAAAGTGGGCCATATGCCACCTCATTTGTACATGTTAACTTGGAGTGCAAAGCTAGGTCCAAGAGTCGTTTTTTCCTGTAGTGGACAGCCTGTGCACCAGGGATAATGGGCGTTTATGAGTAAGACCAAGAAAATATGTCCATATATTTTTGGAAGAGGGCCTCATATGAGGCCACTTCATTTGGGGAGCATGATACCCCCAACAAGATTTCCTCGACTATGTCTGGTTTAACAGAAATATTTACCTTGACAGTGGGTGATATATTGGATATATTCCCTTCCTCAAATGCATCCAATGAAGAAACGAGATTCTTGAACCAATCTACTTGTTCTAGGGGTAGGAAGTCTTTAGTTTCTACTATGCAAATGTTGTGACTTGGTGCCTCAGTAAGTGAGAATGCTTTCTACGGTAAGAAGAAAGAGTGGTGTTGCATAACATCCCAAGGGAAATATAGTTCCATCATGGCCTCCATAATATCTTCATCTAAGTGAAAAAAATGGCCTACAAGTGTTAATAATCATTGGAGGTTGTGAGTATGGGATTGGGATATATTCATGTTGGTTGACGAACAAGAAAATGAATCAGTGGTCACCCTTGTAGAACCTAGTGATGTTGACAATGTGTATATTGCATGGTTATGCACAGTGAGGGGTGACACTACCTTTGTGATAGGTGTCGTTGTCGCTTAATCTTGCACCTGCAGCACAAGTGTGGCAGGAGGCAAGGAAAGCTCCTTGGAGACAACCTATGGGTTGATCGTAGATGATTGCCTAGGAAATCTTAAAAAGAGGAGTGCTTGTAAGGTTATATGTGAGGGGTTTGCGGCACTCCAATTGTTATGTAAAAGGTAATAGGAGGGGCTTGGTTCAATAAGATTTCAAAGAGGAAGATTCAAGCCAACTCATCGATCCAAATGTTGGGGGGTATTTGGGAAATCTCAAAGAGAAATGACTTCTCCTTCTGGTGGCTGACACATGAAAATGAGACAGCTTAAACTAGAGTTGTATTGATGGTGGAGAGGAGGAAAGGAGGGAGAGAAAAAGATGCATAGGGCTATAACGAATAGAATCCTAGGCAACCATGTTCCAGCAGAAAGGGGAATTCAATGGATAGGGTTGTAAGCAAGACAAAATCCTAAACCATGGTTTTCCAATGAGATGATATAGATAAAGGAGAAAAAGAAGGTTTCAGATCAGACATAACATGGGTATCGTTCTCTGCCAAAGCAGTTAAGATAAATCCATAGATTGAAGAGGAACCAACTGCGTTCATTACACTATTTCAAAGAAAGACAAACATGGGTGAAATGATATTACCAAGAGAAACTTGTTGTGCATTAATCATGCTTAGAATCAACAAGGAAACACCATTTAGCCCAAAGGGCCCAATAACCAATCCATACACTCAGCCATGATATCAGTGAAGTCCCATAAAAATATATTGAACCGAAATGGCAACACATAGTTTAGTCCTCACGGGTCTAAGAATCCAGAACCTTGGAGAATCTTAAACATTTGTATTATGTTTTATCCCCCTATTTATAAGAAGAGGGGGAGAGCTTTGGATTACAATCAAAATATTTGAGCCTGAGCCCTAGCTTTCATGCTAGAATAGTTCTCTCACCTCTGTCAGGCTCTGCTACCACCTACCTAAGATTACAACAGGGATTGAATCCTTTTCTTGGAAGAATACAGAAATAAATGCTCAGAGAAAGAAAGATGAGAGAGTAAGGAGGACATGTCCCCTTGCTGCTTCAGTGGAGGTCTTGGATGGAGCCACGTTCCTATTGTTTTCATGCTTCTCTCTACTATTGAGTTGGTTTACTACTATATTAGTCAGCTTCTGTCAATTTTTCCTTAACTGCGTGAGTGAGTTGTTCTATGGAGAAGTGATGGAGTGTTCCTGGGCAGTGTTGCATTGTGAAAAGGAGCGAGACTCCATGCCTAGGCATTAAGTATCCATGAAGACATCCCATACTGTCATTTATGCACTGTCCCCCTGCTTCATCCAATACCAGAGCTACCAACCCATACGTCCTTTGAAACTACTGCAGAACACTATTAGAGCACCATAGTCACGGGTCCTTAATGCTTTAAACAAATGAATAGGCTAGCACTTTTAATTTCCCCTTTAGCCCCCTTATCATAGACCCTTTTGTACTTTTCTTATCATATGACCGGGGGCTATGATCAGGGGCTTAGCCCTAAGGTGCTAAGGCCTTCAGGCTCCTGTCCAGGGGCTTCTTTCCTTTGTTATTATGAAATCTCGCACTTCGGCATGTTATTTTGTTTTGCATGTGGTGCTTCCCTTTATCCTTGCGATCGCCGATCTGCAGACTTGGGCCCGCCAAAAGATATCGCAATCACAACCGTAAAGAGGGGGGGACTCTTTACCTTTTTCTTTTGGAGCAAGCTGACAGTCTAGACATGAGATATTTATAGACCTTGTCGTAATAATTTATCGTGTTTGAGGGCTTCTTGCTTATCACAATAGCAAGTAGGGACGAGTCTCGCATATCGCAATCACTGACTCCATCTTCTTTAGCTTTTCTCCTTAACTACTGTGATCGTCGATCTATGGGGTGACGTCACCAATGCCATGTGTCACCCTGTGAGTGGTGACATGTGGCACTCAGAAATGGCCCCATCTCAGCCCTAAAAATGCTAAAATGGGTGACACGTGTCCCTCGTATGGCCACATCACCCTCCGTAATGCCACATCACTGATGACGTCAGCTGCCATGTCAGCTCGGTTGACCAATCAGAGGCCACCAGATGGCCCCCTAGAGGAGAGATAAAGAGGCCCATCAAGCCCTATTTTTCCATTCTTTCCTTTGTATTTGAAAATCGTCCATCCCCGCTGATTTTCGTCCATATCGCAATATTGACGATTTCTTATAGTTTCAGACTTGTGACCCCGCCAATCCATTGATCGTTGATGCCACATGGAGGAGAGAGAATGGGAGGTTGTTGGGGCCTTTATTTAATTTTGAAAAGGTTTTAACCAATTTTGGCTGACCAAAGGATGAGAAGGAAATGGGTGGCAGCAATGGTTGGTTGGCAGAACAAGAAGTTGTGGAAGAGTTGCGGCAAGGTGGCAGTGGAAGGTAGAAGCAGCCGAGGGGAAGAACAGCTGAGCAGGAACTGGCAATCCAGGTAACAGAGAATGATATAAAAGGAAAAGACCAAAAAAGAAGAGGGGTTGGATTAGCAAAGTTGAGGAGGGGCTGGATTTGCTGCTCCTCTCCTCAACTTAGCTAATCCAACCCCTCTTCTTTTCTAGTCTTTTCCTTTTATATCCTTCTCTGTTAACTGGACTACCAATTACTACTCGGTTGTTCTTCCCCTCAGCTACTTCTGCCTTCCACTGCCACCTTGCCGCAACTCTTCCACAACTACTTGTTCTGCCAACCAACTGTTGCTACCACCCATTTCCTTCTCGTCCTTCGGTCAGCCAAAATTGGTCAAAACCTTTTCAAAATTAAATGAAGGCCCCAACAAGCCCCGACCACAATTCCTTGACTCGTCCCCAAGTCAAGTCACTTCGACCTATGTCGATCATGCTCATACTTCCATGTGCTCTGTGGGTGGTGGTTGTGTTATTATCTGCCTTGGTTCTATTGTCTTCTATACTAGTACTTCTTCTGCCTCAATCATTTCTTGTGGTGTGGGTGCTTCTTTTGCCTTGATCATGGCTTGCAGAGTGGCATACATTTATGATGCACCTTCTCACCCTTGAGGTTCCCCCGTTCCAAAAGAAGGCCCCAACAGAGCCCTGACCCTTGTTTGGTGCAGCCATTTCCTTTGTAACTCAAAATCATCCCCTCCCGATGATACAACATTGTATTGCAATTAGTCCCCACAAGGTTTTTGAAGTTTTAGATTACAAGACTGTTGTGATGTAAGATGTGGGAGTGTGCCACGTGGAGGAGAGGGAAGGGGGGCGGCCTGCTCCTATTTTTTTAACCATTTTCTTTGTTAATGAATTTATCAACCCGCTGGTGATATTACATCGTATCACAATCGACCTTCCAGTGAAGTCTTCAGGACTTAAATCCTATCAATACTGATAAACGTGGTGCCTTGACCCGTCGACACTGATATATGATATCGGCGATTGGCAGATCACGGTTTCTACAATCATCGATGTTATTTGTGTCCTAGTCCCACTGAGTCCAATATGCGATGCACCCAGAACCACCAACACTGATATGCGATCTTTCCCTCATACTTAGCCATTTTTTGGGTTTTCTGAGCTTTCTAGAGGGATTCTTCAACATGCCCTAACTTCTGATCTAGGAACCCTTTTTTGGACTTCTATATACCCTCGGAAATATCTTTCCAAGCACTACGCATTGGAGAGGATCCCATATCATTCAAATAGCTTATGTGGCTCAAAATTTGGCATCAAACATCACTGCTATTTGGCTTCTGAATCCATTGGTGACTAAAAAAGTAGTGAGTGACAACATTGGTTCCTACTGGGGATAGTGCCTTGCTGGCAAGGTGCTGAGAACATGTAGACCAATATCCTTCACCATTGGGCATGGAGTCAGTAATATATGAACTTTGTAATCAACAAAATCTCCAAGGGACTTTCCTCCGGAATCTAAAATGCAGAAAATAAAAATTATAACAACTGAAAAGTAAATGCTCAGCTGGTGAGATTATTTATGTACAATCCTACTTATGCACAATAGTAAATTCGGATAAGTATGTCCAACTCTCCAATAGAGCCAAACCAGCATAAGAGTATTGGACGACATGCCTTCATAGTGCTGAAAAAGATAAATTAAAACAGGCATGCACCATAAAAAATCTTCAAACAAGGATCCTGATACATGCTCTAGAAATAACCTATGTTGTTGACTTAAGAATAGGCTCATGTACGTAGCCACAGGGTCATGGAATAGACAAGGAATGTTTGCAGCTACCTCTTTTTCATGAAAAATCTACTGACCAATATCCTCTTGGCCAAGGCAGCCACAAACACTTCTTGGCTCCACAACTTTAGATTTTTCTAGAAAAACTTGTTGTTGTTGGGAGCCTTCTCCCCACTTGCTAGTAAACAGCTCCTTCTAGACCTCAACAACCATCTCTCCCTCCTCTAGATAATATGAATCACAAATTGGAGGGGAGTGCTTTTCTTGTTCTCTAGGCGAAGGATGAGCATTGCAAACTGGAGGCTCTTCGTTGACTTCCTGATGGGCTTCCTCTTCTTACATACCTTCCCCTGACTAGAAGTGTTGTGGCACTACATCACTTGAGTCTTCACGAGAGTCGTATTCATCAGAAGAAGGGGAAACATCGCATTCGTCTGAAGCAGACCCTTAAGGGTTTGTAGGCAACTTGATGATATTTCTTTCTTCACTTTCTAGCTCAGCGGGTGTTGCTTCTTGATGCGAGAGGATATTTTCTTGGAGTGGAGCTCCACAAAAATATTCAATCGGGTCTTCGACCTCAGGAATGTCTTCTCGTTAAAATGCATGCAGCAATCTTCAAATAGAGCATTCAGTGGATATAATTCTTTATAATAGTGATTGAATGCTATATGAAAACATCTCAGGGAAGATATACTACCATGAGGTATTGTTTTGTACTAGACTCTAGCAGCCTCCTCTAAAGAATACATGAACAATTTCATTTGTACATATTCAAGGGAAATGCCCTATTGTTCCATGCATTCATGAAATTATTTGAGGTGTTGGTCAGGCCTTCTAGCTGTGCTTACACCAAATCTAGGAAAATAAGTATTCCATTCATGAAATGAACGGACATGATTGGGATAACTAGCAACAAAAGAGAAATCTAGTGGGGCAAATTTGTTGGCCGAGAATGCAGGAATGGCCATCTCGAAAACCTCCTTATATGAGTGATTGTAGGTTCAAAGGTAGTGAAAGTTTTTGGCTGCTGTAGCGTCAAAGTGAGTATAGGGCTACTTAAAATCCAAGATAATCAAAATAGAGATATGGACAATGGAGTCGCCAGGATGTTTACCATAAAATTAATAGTGGAGTTGCCAAGGTGAGAGCTCTTCAACCCACACTTCCTATGCTCAAGTAACAGAGGAAATGAAATGTTTTGTCGTACCCAGGGAAAAATATTCTAATTTGTTCCCCGGCAACAAAGCAGAAAGATGTTGTCGCTAAATCTTGCACCTGCAGCACAAGTGCAGTAGGAGGCAAGGAAATCTCCCTAGAGACAACCTATTGGTTGATTGTAAACCAGTGCCTAGGACATCTTAAATAGAGGAGTGCTTGTAAGGTTATATGTGAGGGGTTTGCAGCACTCCAATTTTCATGTAAAAGGTAATAGGAGGGGCTTTGTCATGACATCGGAGCCTCAGTAGTCTTTCAACCGTGCTTGGCGAGGTGCGGCACCACCGAACACTTTCTTTTCACCAATGCTTATGTTCGTGGACTACGCCTAACCACTTATCCTACTTAGTTTGTGTTTCGCAACCAAGTATTATTAATGTTTCCTTTATACCAATGAACACCCATACACATTCATTATCATCAGCAATTATAAACGAAGAACACAATTGCACAGTATAAAGGGAGGGGAAACTCCCTAAAAAATGACTCTACCCGAATAATATATTATGTAACTTTACAAGTTTACAATGCTTTACAAGTATACTTGGAAACTCCAAGTTTCATACTTAGCCAAATTTACAACCAAGATTTCCTTGCCCAAGGCGGGCGGGCGTGCCCTCACACGAGCTGCCTTTCGCACTTCACAATCGAACCTTGTCTTCGTGCACGACAGGTGAGTGGCTCCACCAAGTCACCAAGACACCCCTTTCACACAACTGACTTCACTTCATTCCACCATGCACACCTTCCGCATTTGCCTCTGCACGACGAGTGGGCGCTCACCCGAGCTGCCCAAGAACTCGTGCACAACCACCCAACCGCATAACCGAACAACCGGGTCATCCACACCTTCACCTGTTCACGCCTTGCACAACCGGGCGCCCACGCCTTACCCATGCACGCCTTCTCTTCAACCGGCGGGTGCTTCTCACCCAACACCGTTCACCTGATACCTCTGTGCATTTAACCCGTGTAACCTTGCCCAAGACCTAGGCGCATCTGGCTACACACTAAACCTACACCTCGTATCTTCTTGAACTGCTCCTTACTTCTTGTTTGAAGGTCAAAGATTGATGCTCCAAATGACATCCACGCATGTTTACTTATACAAGTGGAAGGGCAAGTCGAGTTGCCCAAGCCGACTCGTCCTCCACATGGTTACATGCCCCTACTCATCGCAAATACATGTTAGCCTTGCTCCAAGTGTGGGTCGGTCCGTGGGTTGAGCGTTCATGCTCCCCACGCTATAAAAACCTTCACTCTATCCTTCTACGCACACCATAATATGTCTCCTCGCGCGCTAGTCGTAGAGCTGACTTAACTCGTGTCACAACTCGCTCGTTCAAGTTGCACTTCATGTCGAGAGCTCATGCCAAGGACCGCAAGTCCTTACATCCTCCTCCACCTGAAGTCGTTGTCGTCCTCGACAACATACCATCTTGGTAGCCATCCACCAAGACCAATATCTACAATTGTCTCATCCTTGGTCCATGATGTCAACTCCTCCACATACTGCAAACATCCCTGCAACATATGTAGAACTCCCATCTCCATCATGTGTCGTCCCATCCTATGAACTGTCCTCCTTGTCTGCCTGATGCCAACATCTCTCCATGCACTTCCAGACCCCATGTTTGAACTAGTTGGGTAGCTAATCCAACTATCACGCTCAAGCCATGAGAGTGAACATCCTTGTGCCTTCACCAATCTATCTCGGATTCTGCCACATCCTGGACTCACCAAGAATCTCTCCCATGCTTTGGTCCATGGAAACTCCATCTCATCTGCAACATGTCGTGATGCTTGATGCCAAGCCATCCCTACACCATCTGCCATACCCGCTCAACCTGTTTTAAGGACTCACTGCCATGAGCAGCTAACAATGAGCCCCATCTTCTACATCATCTAAGAAGATGTGGAGGGAGTAGAGCCTGAAGGCTCACCCTCACTGATCATCTCAATCCATCTGTCAGGATTCTCTATCTCCATCCTCTGTAGATAAGTGACCCGATCCTCCTCTTAGACATTCGGCCTCACATATGCCTCCTCATCATCATCATCATCCTCAACCACTTCTAGCCTTCTTGACAAATCCAAGATACTATCAGAAAGTGTCCTGATGACCAATGACTGCTCGGTAAGCTTTGTCTCAATCGTAGACAACCGCTTACTCATCTCTTCCATTCGCTTCTCATCCTCCATTTGCATCATTGCTAACTTACAATCAGGCTTTGTCACTCCAATGGTTGGAACACCAATGGGTACATCTTCCCTTCCATCGTAAATGTACAGCTTCTTCAAATGTGGAACAATCATAGCATCAAATTGTTTCAAGAATTCCATTCCCAGCACAGCCGCATAGTCATCTATCTGCACTATAGTGAAGTTGACTTTCCCTATCCACTCACCTAGTGTTGTGTCCACTTTTTTAGCTACACCAAGAACACAATCAGGAGGAGAATTGACTGTCTTCATTTGTGCCTTCACCGGTACAAATTTCAGCCCAATCCTTCTCGCAGTATCTTCACTCATGAAGTTGTGAGTAGCCCCACTATCCACCATAGTGAGTATATCAGCACTCCCAATCTTCATCCGAACATACTCCAAACTGTTCCTCTCAGGATCCCTCCGAGAGACCACCTCTGTAGCAGTAGCAGCTCCAAGTATCTACATCATCCCCACGGAAGCTTCTTCATTCTTCGCATTAGATTGTGCAATAGCATCCACTTTCGGTCTAGAAGGACAATTCTTCACCGTATGTGGTTCAGCACATATCCAACACTTCAAGGCTTTCTTCGTCTTCGACTTATCATCTGATTTCGAAGCATCATCCTTCTTCTTTTCTTTCGACTTATCGAACTTCTTCTTCCTATCATCAAAAGTCTCATCATAATGCTCCACCAACCTGTCCACAGTAGCAAAATCTTCCTCGAGTGTTTTAATCTTCTGCCTCTTCACTTCATGCACACCCAAGGTTTCAATCCAATAATGAAGTTGAACACCTTGTCCCTCTCCGCCATGTCAGGAAGTTCCAGAACCACACTTGCAAACTCCTGCTAATATGTCTTCCCTGTCTGCTTTATGAACTTTATCTTCATCCTTGCTTCCCACGTTTCATCCTGAGGACTGAAATGGGTCTGCAAAGCCTTCTTCATCTCGTCCCACGAAGTAATGTCACCAGCACTGCCATTAGCAATCTGATCCATCCTCCTACGCCAACACATCTTAGCATCCTTTGTCAAGAATTGAGCAGCTACCTTCACCTTCATCTCATCATTAGATAGACCCAAACGTTCCAAGTATTGCTCCATGTCCCATAAAAAGTTGCCAAGAGTCTTTTCACTCCTTGTACCATCATAGATTCCGGTTCCTTGACTTTCACATGAGGTACTCCTCCACCTGAGTTATGCCTCACGACCTTCTTCAACACCACGATCTCATCTCTGGCTTCGTCAAGAGATTTCTACAAGTCCACGATCTCTGCCAAGCCTCAATCTCTTGCCTCTTCAATCTCCTTGACCCTTATTTCAAGTTGTGGGCACATAAGATCAGTGTACTCATGCTAATTCTGGAGTTCCTCGAGCTCTTCCCTCATCTTTGAATTGTCCTCTTGATCTTTCTCGACCAAGTCCATCTTCTTAGTCCAGTAAGCCTCTAAGTCCTCCATCTTTTCCAACACTTTTTCAATGAATGCCATAGTAGCATCCTTCGCACCGTGACTAGACCCAACTTAAGATTCATCTACCATTGCTAACAGCTTCCTTCTTCTTTGTGATCTAGTTTCAACCATCCAACAGCTTCACCAAGTTTCCTACAACCTGAACCAGCCCTTGTTCCACTTGTATGTGAAACAGATTCCTTCACCTGCAAGTACCTGCTTCCACTGTCATCAACTGTCAAGCTTCTTCAACCCTGAATCAGCTTCAATATCTACACTTCGTCACAAGAAACCTTGCTCTGATACCAACTATCACGATAGTGCAGTGGGATCAGCACTTCATCATCAACCCGAACACGAGCTCTGATACCAACTGTCACGATGCCAGAGCCTCGGTAGTTTTTCAACCGCGCTTGGCGAGGTGCAGCACCACCAAACACTTTCTTTTCACCAATACTTATGTTCATGGACTACGCCTAACCACTTATCCTACTTAGTTTTTGTTTCGCAACCAAGTATTATTAATGTTTCCTTTATACCAATGAACACCCATACACATTCATTATCATCAGCAATTATAAACGAAGAACACAATTGCACAGTATAAAGGGAGGGGCAACTCCCTGAACAATGAGTCTGCCCGAATAATATATTATGTAACTTTACAAGTTTACAATGCTTTACAAGTATACTTGGAAACTCCAAGTTTCATACTTAGCCAAATTTACAACCTTGTCACACCACCGTGTGACAACCAAGATTTCCTTGCCCAAGGCGGGCGGGCGTGCCCTCACACGAGCTGCCTTCCGCACTTCACAACCGAACCTTGTCTTCGTGCACGACAGGCGGGTGACTCCACCAAGTCACCAAGACACCCCCTTCGCACAACCGGCTTCACTTCATTCCACCGTGCACACCTTCCACGTTTGCCTCTGCACAACGGGTGGGCGCTCACCCGAGCTGCCCAAGAACCCGTGCACAACCACCCAACCGCACAACCACACAAATGGGTCATCCACGCCTTCACCTGTGCACGCCTTGCACAACCAGGCACCCACGCCTTACCCATGCACGCCTTCTCTTCGACCGACGGGCGCTCCTTTCCCAACACCGTTCACCCAATACCTCCGTGCGTTTAACCCGTGCAACCTTGCCCAAGACTTGGGCGGATCCGGCTACACACTAAACCTGCACCTCGTATCTTCTTGAACTGCGCCTTACTTCTTGTTTGAAGGTCAAATATTGATGCTCCAAATGACATCCACACATGTTTACTTATATGAGTGGAAGGGCGAGTCAAGCCGCCCAAGCTAACTCGTCCTCCATGTGGTTACACACCCCTACTCATCGCAAATACATGTCATCCTTGCTCCAAGTGTGGGTCGGTCCGTGGGTTGAGTGTTCATGCTCCCCACACGATAAAAACCTTCGCTCTATCCTTCTATGCACACCATAACATGTCTCCTCGTGCGTTGGTCATAGAGCTGCTTTAACTCATTTCACAACTCGCTCGTTCAAGTCGCACTTCATGCCGAGAGCTTGTGCTAAGGACCGCAGGTCCTTATAGGCTTGGTTCAATAAGCTTTCAAAGAGGAAGATTCAGGCCAACTCATGGATCCAAATGTTGGGGGGTATTTGGGAAATCTCAAAGAGAAATGACTTCTCCTTCTGGTGGCCGACACATGAAAATGAGACAGCTTAAACTGAAGTTGTATTGATGGTGGAGAGGAGGAAAGGAGGGAGAGAAATAGATGCATAGGGCTGTAACAAACAAAATCCTAGGCATCCATGTTCTAGTAGAAAGGGGAATTCAATGGATAGGGTTGTAAGCAAGACAAAATCCTAAACCATGGTTTTCCAATGAGATGATAGAAATAGAGGAGCAAAAGAAGGTTTCAGATCAAACATAACATGGGTATCGTTCTCTGCCAAAGCAGCTAAGATAAATCCATAGATTGAAGAGGAACCAACTGCATTCATTACAATATTTCAAAGAAAGAAAAACACAGGTGAAATGAGATTACCAAGACAAACTTGTTGCACATTAATCATGCTTGGAATCAACATGGAAACACCATTTATCCCAAAGGTCCCAATAACCAGTCCATACACTTAGCCATGATATCAGTGAAGTCCCATAAAAACATATTGAACCAAAATGGCAACACAGAGTTTAGCCCTCGCGGGTCTGAGAATCCAAAACCTTTGTATTATGTTTCATCCCCTTATTTATAAGAAAAAGGGGAGAGATTTGAATTACAATCATGAGCCTGAGCCCTAGTTGTCATGCTAGACTAGTTGTCTTGGCTCTGTCAGGCTCTGTTACCACCTACCTAATATTACAACAGGGATTGAATCCCTTTCTTGGAAGAATATAGAAATGAATGCTTAGAGAAAGAAAGTCGAGAGAGGAAGGAGGAAGTGTCCCCTTGCTGCTTCAGTGGAGGCCTTGGATGGAGCCACATCCCTGCTGTTGTCATGCTTCTCTCTGTTGTTGAGGTAGTTTACTGCTGCATTGGACGACTTCTGTCAATTCTACCTTAACTGCTTGAGTGAGTTGTTCCGTGGAGAAGTGATGGAGTGTTCCTAGGTAGTGTTGCGTTGTGCAAAGGAGTGAGACTCCATGTCAAGGCATTAAGTCTCCGTAGAGGCCTCCCATACTGTCATTTATGCACTGCCCCCCTGCTTCATTCAATATCGGAGCTACCAACCTATACGTCCTTTGAAACCACTACAGAACACTATCAGAGCACCAAAGTCGCGGGTCCTTAATGTTTAAAACAAATCAATAGGAGGGCATTTTTAATTTCCCCTTTAGCCCCCTTATCACAACCCCTTTTGTACTTTTCGTATCATATAACCGGGGGCTATGACGAGGGGCTTAGCCCTTGGGCGCTAAGGCCTTCAGGCTCCTGTCCAGGGGCTTCTTTCCTTTGTTATTATGAAATACCGCACTTCGGCATCTTATTGTGTTTTTCCTATGGCACTTCCCTTTATCCTTAATATCGCTAATTTGTGAGGTCGGGCTTGCCAAAAGATATCGCAATCGCAACTGTAGAGAGGGGGGGACTCTTTCCCTTTTTCTTTTGGAGCAGGCCGATAGTCCAGACACGAGATCTTTATAGACCTTGCCGTAATAATTTATCGCATTTGGGGGTTTCTTTCTTATCAAAAACACAACTGGGGAGGGGTTCCACATATCGCAATCGTTGGCTGCATCGTCTTTATCTTTTCCCCTTAACTGTTGCGATCATTGATCTATGGGGTGACGTCACCATTGCCACGTGTCACCCTATGAGTGGTGACACAAGGTACCCAGAAATGGCCCCATCTCACCCCTGAAAATGTTGAAACTGGGTGACACGTGTCCCCCATACGACATTGTCACCCTCCATCCTGACATGTCACTGATGACGTCAGCTTCCATGTCAGCTTGGTTGACCAATCAAAGGCCGCCACATGACCCCCTAGAGGAGAGAGAAAGAGGCCTGTCAAGCCCTATTTTTCCATGCTTTCCTTTGTATTTAAAAATAAGCCATCCCTGGCAATTTTGGTCCATATCGCAATATCAAAAATTTCTTGTAGTTTTAGACCTATGACCCCATCGATCCGCCAGTCGCCGATGCCATGTGGAGGAGAAAGAAGGGTAGGCCCGACCCTTGGTTGGTGCAGCCATTTCCTTTGTAGCCTAGAATCAACCCCTCCTAATGGTACAACATTGTATCGCAATCAGCCCCCGCAAGGTCTTTGAAGTTTTAGATTACGGGACTGTTGTGATGCGGGACGCGAGATGCGGGATTGTGCCATGTGGAGGAGAGGGAAGGGGGGCAGCCCGCTCCTATTTTGTTAGACATTTTCTTTGTTAATAAATTCCTCAGCCCCCTAGTGATATTACATATTATCGCAATCAGCCCCCTGGCGCAGTCTTCGGGACTTAAATCCCACAGATACCGATAAACGTGGTGCCCTGATTGGTCGACACCGATAAACATGGTGCCCTAACCCGCAGACACCGATATATGATATCGGCGATCGGCAAATCGCAATTTCTACAATCACCTATGTTCTTGCCTCCTGGTCCCACCGACGCTGATATGCGATGTGCCCAGACCCGCTGATGCTGATATGCGATTTTTCCCTCAGACTTAGCCATTTTTGGGGTTTTCTAAGCTTTCTAGAGGGATTCTTCAACAGGCCCTAACTTCTGATCCAGGAACCCTTTTTTGGACTTCTATATACCCCCGGAAAGCTCTTTCTGATAAATATGCATAGGAGAGGGTCCCATTATGTTTTGATAGCTTCTATGGCTCAAAATTTGGCATCAAACATCACCGCTATTTGGCTTTTGAAGCCACTAGTGATGAAAAATTAGTGAGTGACAACAGGTGTGTTGGTCTCGACACCAAAAACTGACGAGTAGAGGGCATGAATCAGGTTTCCTACAGTCAAGGAAATGAATCCTATATGGATTTGTGTGTCATCAACACTCAGTGGTGGTAATAGTTCTCTTATGGGTTCCTGATGGTAGGCGTGGTACTAACATGATATATGGTTTGTGTTGTGGTGTCTCGCGTAGATTTCAATGATGATCTTGTTAAGGTGCTGGTGAGGGGTGCATACCATGTCTTGTTCTGGGCTTGGGTATATGCTTGGACAAATGTCGAGGTCCCAAAATTATATTGGCGCAGACGTGCCAATGCTTCGCAAAATCAGGGAAGGGTTGGAAAAAACCGAGTATGATGGTTTCACATACAAATGCAGTAGTTTTGACATTTACACCTGGGCTAGTTTCTAGGGATAATTTGAGGGCCCTGGTACCATTTCTTAGGTTCCCGCAAATCGAAGTATTAGTTAATCATATGCTTAGGTTCATCACATAAGGCACATATGTAGGGAGGTTGAGGTGTCACTGATTCTGGTTGCCTCCTTGTATGGTGGGAGGTTGTGTGACCATGGGTATATGAGGAATATGAGCATGAAGCTTCTTCCTCAAATACACAAAAATTGTTTTGGATCCATCGTTGGTTACCGATGTGGCGGGAAGAGATTAGGGCATGCTATTGGTTTGAGCGAGTGTTAACCAAGCAATCCCTTCAACGGATAGAAACAATCCCTCTAGTCCAATCAGTGTATCTAGTAACAACTGTGACAAAACAAGAAAACTCCCCTAACCTAGATCAAAATGACAAATGAGAAAGGGAGATGGCCTACCTCTCTTCTATGAGCTTGACCTTTGATGATGATCGTGATCCCTTAGCTCCCAGGCTCGCTCCTCGCTATTCCTTGCGTCTGGATACCTGAAAGAGAGATCAAAAGACAACAACAAGAGATATCATAGCATATGTGTTCCAATGTAAGTTGTACAATAGATCAAGGAGTATTGTACTAAGAAAACTATCATAGACAAGCTTATGGGAAGTAAAACATGCTTTGTATTAATGGTTAAATCAAAGAGAGAAGCATACAACCGATGCCTTGATGTTGAAGGCCTCCTTCAAGATGGTTCCAAGTCCAATCCAAACTTAACAAGATCTCCTTTCCTCTCTCACCAAAATGGCAACATCTAAGCACAATCGAGCAGAATAATGGTGATCAACAATGACCAACCCATTGAGGAAAGTGGAGAACAGATTTATAGCGATGGAGAGGGAGTTAGAGATCCACCAAAGGGGGAAGAAGGTCCTTATCCCAAAGGTAAGATCCCTAAAGGTAGGATCAAGGGCTCTAAATGGGAGTACTCGACCATATCTTCATCCAACAACTACTAGCTCGTCGTTCTCAAGGCTTCTAGTAAGAGAAGCTTATGCTCCATTTTTGGAGAAACTGCCTGAAGAGGATCTGTGTGGATTTTCCTATCAAAAGTTGTGCTACCAGCTCTAGTCACTAGTTAGACAAAAGGTTACCAACATGGATTTTCTTACTAAAAGTAGTGATGGTCTTGTAAATTAGGGTTTTCACAATTTTTTCTAGAATTTCTTCAAGACATTGGTTCTCCATCTCTTTAGGGATGTATTGAGAATATAGCTCATGGTGAATGAGTTTACACAACTTTTGTCACTTTATGACATTTGTGATGATATTGGCGCAAAGGACAACACTTCAGGTATAGAGTTGGGAATGTGACAGAATATTGTGTAAAAACGAGGGATCCTAATGCATCTCGGTGACGAGGAATTTCAGGACAATGGTGAGTAAATTTTCTGTATTTCACACATATAGTGCATGCATGGTCAGTGTGTAATGCCTTATTTCGCATTGGGGTGGCCTTTTCTCCTAAGGGTGAAGGTGGGGCAATTGACGATGTTGGGGCATGAAGAAAGGATTTTAACTCTTCTAGCTTTGGGCATAAGTTAGTAGTGTGTCCTACAACTTCACATAAATCATAGGGTGGTGGTACCCTAGGTGAGGGAGAGTTTGTGGCTTCAACCTTCTTGCCTTTTTCTTATCCCTCTTGTCAGCCCCTACTGGTGTTGACACTGGTGTAACTCGATTTGGGGTGGTTTCCTATGGGGAGCTATAAGAATGATGGCTATCAAAGTGATGCATGATTGTGAAGACATGGTCTATGGGGCCAGATACTAGACAGATATCACAAGAGCCATATCCAACAACGTAAGTGTTGCAATGATTTAGTGCAAGACAAAACTAAGAGGAGGGTATAAGAAGGGTGCCTAAGTGATAGTGTAGGGTAGGAACATTAAGTTAGTAACTAGAACCAGATTACTAGGGGTGTCGGGAAATGGTTCTTGGGGTTGGGGTGTGTTTGACGAGCACATCATGCACACTAGGGCCAGAGGGGGGCATCTATTAGCAATGGGTCTCTCAGGTGTGTTCCAAGAAATGATGATGGTTTGCAAGAAACGAGAGAGGGAGAGAGAAATAGAGGAAGGGAGAGAGAGAGAGAGAGTTTTTTTGAAGCATAGACTAAGTGAGGGGGAGAGAGAGAGAGAGAGAGGATGGAGAGTGAGATGAAGATAGAGTGAGATATATAGATAGATATGCAGATAGAGAGGGGTTGAGAGAGCGGTGGGGAGAGAGAGAAGGAGATGAGGATGGAGATAGAAAAAGAGCTATAGGGGGATATAGAGGTACAAAGAGAGAGGGGGAGAGAGAGAGAGAGAGAGAGAGAGAGAGAAGGGGGGCTAAGGGAGGGAGGGAATGGGGTTATGGGGAAAGAGGGGGGAGAGAGAGTCACAGAGTGAGAAAAAGAGGGATGGAGAGAGAGATAGGTAGATATGGAGAGAGTAACATGTAAATATGGAGAGGGGGACATGTAAATATGGAGAGAGAGAGAGGGGGGGGAGTGGTGAGAAAAAGAGACATATAAGAAGATAGGGAGGGACATAGATATTTCTAGAGGGGGGAGAGAGAGGGAGGAGGAGAGAGATAAAGAGAGATAGTGGAGGTGAAGAGAGAGAGTGAGTGATGGGGGAGAGAGGGAAAGATATGTTGAGGGAGTGAGATAGAGATATAGATGGAGGCAAAATAGAGGGGAAGAAGAGATATGGAAAAAAGAGTTAGGGATAGCGAGGGAAAAAAAGAGATACAAAGAGAAGGAGTGACAAGTAGAGAGAGAGTGTAATGCCCCTGATTTTTGTGAACATAGAAATATCATTAACACTCATCTAATTGTCTCCATAGGTCAGCGATAAGGAAAAATTATGTAGGAGATCAATGGGAAATTTACCCAAATTTTTTTATTATTAAATAAAAGGTTAAATAAATAATAATAAAATAGAGGGAAAAAATATTTTATTTTAAAAAGGGGCAAAAATAACTTAGGAGGAGGAAAGTGGTTTCTTCAATAAAATAATATTAAAGGAAGATCTAGAAGTTTCGAGAAGTCTTAGTGAAAGATTATAAAAGTCGGGAGCTCAAGGATTGAGCATTCTATTGAGTCATATCATTTTCTATTGGTGAAGAGCTCAGGTGAGTTCACTTTTGAGGATTTCAAGTCAAGCCCTCACTTTAGCTTCAGTGCTTTCCTTGGCACCCTAGTTAGACACCTTCCATCTTGGGTGGGCATCACTACCACCCTAGTGGAATTACTTCTTGTTCATTTAAGAGATTTGATCATAAGTTTGCAAAAGATTATTTTATTCATAGTTTGCATTGCAAGTATGTCTTCCCATTCTCAAGGTCAAGGGCTATTCTTATTTCAGGAGGAGCAAGTGCGAAGGTTTGGAGTTGTCCTTTGAAGCATTGATTTCAAAATTATATCATTGAACTTCCAGGGATGGGAACATCGCGAACAAGGGTATCGATTTGCAAGAAAAGAAAGAGGTTTAGAATTCTATTGGGATCAGTGTAGATATAGAGAGGTCAGGAATCACTCTTATTCCATCCATCAAGTCAGATCGAGTAGTTTGTATAAAGATTATTTGTGAACACGTGGAGTCATAGTTTTTCATCTGGAAGATTGAGGGTTCTAAAGCTACATAGAACAAATTTTTCAGAATTCCATCAACTAGAAGATCGAGCTATGACTATGTAGAAAGTTTGATTTGTTAATGCATTGGCAGTGGGTGTATTGAGCCAAATTACTTGTACATTCTTAGTAATTCACGAGGCCAAAATTCTTGTGTGCTGGCAGCGATTATTGAGGCCGAATTGTTGCAATTTTAGGATGGTTGAATACTTGAAGATAGATTGCCAAATTGAGCTGCAAAATTTGTTATAACAGACTACTTATTTCAGATAAGGGATCGAGTCACCCATTCTCATCTTTGTCTATGGGGGAGGCTCAAACCACTGGTGCATTTTCTTCATAATCGGTTCAAGTACTTCAACTTTAGGGAGATTGAATATTTTGTTGGTTGTAGCTCACTGACTCAATTCCAGAAGAGGTTGTTTAGTCATTTTTGTGTGCCAACTCTTGTTGTGCTCCATCACTAACAACACCATTGGGCTGAAAATCACATCTTCAATAGTTGATTAATTGAAAGGGTCTGAATTATTTGATTGGTAGCATGTATTCATCTTCAAAGTTGATGGTTCTCCTAGGTGTTCTTCTCCAAATTATATTCTCTGTAAATTGCTCAAATAAATATAAAAACTTGCCTCTTTCCATTAGTGTGCTAAATTGTTGGCAAAATTGATGTATCATTTCTTAAATGTGTCTTCCAGATTTTTCCCTTTAACTGTTTGTGGAAAGTTGTAAAAGAAAATTAAAAGTATTTTTGGAAACATTTGCTTGAAGAAGTTTTAAATTTGCTAGAAGATTTTTCCGGTTCATTACAGTGGTATCAGAGCATGAATCTAGCTAGTTGTGGGTGATATTGAGGAGAGGAATTCAAGGACTAGAATTAAAAGTTGAAGGTAAGATGCTTCCAAAACATAAATTTGAAGATTATGACCAAGACTTCACAAACATGTTAGAACAAGCGGAATAATGGCTATTATCAAAGAAAGAAAAGAGAAATTACAATATCAAAACTCAAGACCCTGAAGCAGAAGTTGAGAAAATGAACATTTTTTTATTGATGGTTTCAGTACAGGAACACAAAAATTGCCTCAGTTGTTTGGACATCAACGTGTGAATGACATGTTACTAACTTCAAAGACACTAGATTCCAAAGAGGCACTTAAAGTTGGACTTGTAGATGATGTTGCAGCTCAAAAAGACCTTCTTGTAGCACTAGAAATTTATTAAGGAATTAGGTTGGAGGCATACCAAGATTTTATCATAACTTCTAAAGCAAAAGGACTCATAAATGTTATTTTTGCTTTATGCTCATCTCTTAAGGGTCTTGGAATTAAGGCTTTTGTGACCCATATTGAATTAAGAAAACAAATTTTTCAGTATAAATCATATCAAAGAATTTTTGCCGACGCATTTTGAACCATCCAGTGTGGTTCATCATCGAGAAAAGATGAAGAAGCAGATCGTGGCACACACTTAAATTGAGATCAATGTACAGACCCTTCATTCAAATAATGGCTATAATAAACGGCTAGTTTATAAAAAAAAAAATTATTTAATTTATAACATCAATTATATTAAATGAAATCAAGAAATAGGTAAAAGTTTGAAATAAATAACAAATATTTGAAGTCAAACAAGGAGCGAGGTCAAAAATATATAACAAGCCAAAAAACACTAGTTTAAGAATATAACTATTTAATTTATAGCATTAATTAATAGTACCCAATAATATTAAATAAAGTTAAGAGATTGATTAAGGAGCAAATTAAATATGGACTAAGAAGAAACAATTAGAACCAAGGAGTGCTGCCAAAAAATATAACCAAAAGAGTCAAGACCCTATTAATCAAAAAATAAAATAATGAATAACTCAGAAAATAAAATCAAAATAACAAAGACAAGTCAACTATAATTTAAGAGGTTACAAGTAAAATCAAGGAGCCAAGAAAAATGAATAAAATAAACAAAATCTAACCAAGAAAAAATGCATAAAGAAAACAAAAATAATTAAAAGAGCTCATAATAATCAAGAGGATAAAACCTAATAGATGGAAAAATAATTATTCATCGAACAAACTACAAAAGAAGATAAACAAACCTATATAGACAAAGAATCTATATTGATTCATAGTCAAAGATGCTTTTATGGGTTCTGGAATAGTCATTGCTTTGGCTTTGAATAAATTCCATCGTAAACATTTAGAGTAATTCATTGAGACTTGTATCAGACCACCTCAACTATGCATTGTAACAAAGTTTATGTCTAGTCAAGCTGCATTCTTGAGAAAGCTGTTGTCCCATAGTAATCGAGAGTTCATGATTAAGCTCCAGGGAGAAGGATGTATTTTTCATAGTAAACAAAATATGCGTGGGAAGGCATGTTTGGAGGTGGCTTCATCTAATGGGAGTGTGCAACAACAAAACTTTTCAATCCTCCCATCTGCAACCCGTCAACAAATACATCACATGAGACTTTGTGGTTTCTACCTCGTACCATTATGGATCCAACAGAATTCGAAAAGCGACTCGATTCAACAAAAAAGTCTTGCATGGAAAATGCAAAGACTCATTACCCACATTTTTTATATGAAGCCAAGGTTCAAGGAAAAATTGGAATTACAAATGTAAGATGGTCTAGAATCGAAAGAAATTATAATGTGTTTGTTCTCGACCTTGTTGAACCAAATATTAAATACTTATTCAATTCTTGTGATAAAAAATTCTCTTTGAAACCCATATTAATGCTTGGTGATCGGCTAATTAACAAGATGGGGCATGTATGTTCAAATAACTTCATTCATCATGATGTTAAGCCTAAGAATTTTCTCACCAGTCTTGGGTGAAGAGAAAATTAGATCTACATCATGGATTCTGGGCTTGTAAAATAATATTGAAATGCTACTAATCATATGCATGATTCCTATATGGAAAACAAAAATCTCATTAGTACTTCTTGCTATAATAATATCAATACCTATTTAGGGATATAGAAAAATAGGAGAAATGATATAGAAACTTCATATTATGTGTTGTTGTAAACTTGTACATCTTAAGAGGAAGCTTTCCTAGGATCTCTATAATTTTTGGTGCCACAAATGAACCTCAGAAGGCATCATTTGATGTACTGGGGGAGACCATGATTTATACATAGTCTGGTGGACAATCTACACAGTCCCCAACTCATTCTACTACTTCTCATGAATAGCAAGTAGTTCAGACTAGTGGAGGCATTCTAAAAGATAAGGAGGAAGACATTTTTCATGTCTTTAGTGAGATCAAAACGAAGAATGAAGAATTAAAATTGAACACCTACAACTAGTTCTGGAAGCATTCTTCCAGCTCTCAAGCCAGGCTTCTTTCAGTCTTCGATTCGGGAAATATGCAAATGGCTTTCTTGCAAGCCCAAGTTCCACAGCCTAGGACTGCGGCTCAATACCAAAAACAGACTTATTTTGAGTTCAATGTGAAGGTGCATCCAATTAACCAAATTGATATGCACAAACAAACTGGGCAAATGATTGCTTCCACCTTGACAAACACTACCAAGAGTTTGTCAAAAATGTAGGTTACCCTAGCCAACACTCAGTCACAGCTAAAGTTGGAGAAAGTCTCCTCATTAGCAAAGGATACCAACATCCAATCCTTGGAGAATCTAGTGATGAATGTGGGATATGATCCCTCAAACATAAGCGTTGCAGAAAAGTTCATTAAGAAGAAGAATGTTGAAGTTGCAACATTAAAGAAACAACTAAAATTGCTAGCCTCTGAGGACCCAATGGCCAAAGAAATCCAGGAGACAGAAACTCAAAAGTCTAACATGATCATAGAGCAGAATCTGCAGATTAAACAAATGGAAGAGCAGATGGAGAAATTGGTAAAGGAAAAATAGGAAGCTATTAACATGGCTCAAACTCCAATGGATATAGTCCCCCTTACAACAATTCCCACCACCAAAGTTTCCACTGCAGCTACAACATCGACTACAGGTGCAGCGGAAGGAGATGAATAGCTTGTTGAAGCTATTCAGAACCTGTCTATCTAGACAGGAGAAATTAAGAAACTAAAGGATGAACTCAAGGAGTTACAACTTATGAATTCAGTAGCTGACAATTCACATGCAGTTGAATTGAACAGAGTCAAAGGTTAGATTGAAGTATTACAGAGGGAACTCAAAGAATCCTTCATAGGAAACAAATTGGGTTTATAAAAGGAAATCCTGTGGGAAGAAATTATAAAATCAATCAAGTATATTTGGCCCTTTATCAAGATAGTTTTTTATCAGAAAGATCTCTTAGAAAAAGCCCAGGAAGCAGTGGAGACTATAACCAAGGAGCTGGAGGATATGCTAGAAATTGCCTCTGATATAATTAAATTTCCAAATTCCAAAGATGACTATGAGCTTGACGAATTAGGCATAGCAAACATATTGGAGGTAAAGAAGATCATCACCAAGAAAAATCTCACCCTTTAGCTATAGGAAAAGTGCAACAATGTCAATACCATAGTTCAGAGGTTTTTCAGCAAAATAGAACCCTTGACCAACAAGGGTTTACCCTCTATGCTTGTAATTAATGATAAGTTGATTCCAATTGAAGATTATGTTTAGAAGCTGACAAAGGTGGGAAAACATGCAGCTTCAGTTTCAAACATTAGAGGTTCAGCAACACCAGCACTAATAGTAAATACACTCAGGGATACTTTCTTTATTTTGAATGAAATCAAACACATATTTTTAGTAAAACCCACTTTTACTAAATATACAGAGATGGATGAAGTTTACAGGAGGGTAACCAAGATTTCTATCCCATATAAGAAATGCTAGGAAGAATTGACAGATTTACTTGACTGAAGGGTGATCTAACAGCATTCAGTTTTTGGAGGAACAGTCAGCCAACTTCAACAATTTTCAGTTTTTTCAGCAACAGTCATCAACAACTTGGCATCGAAATAGTGCCAGATCAACTAGCAGTTTTTATTTTTGATTTTGTAATAATCTATTTTTTTAAAAACAGTTTAGGATATTTTCTTAGTTCTATTGTTGTATAAATAACTCTCTTTACGAGTTATTAATGGTTGCACCCTTAAAGAAGCATTTTAAAGCATTTGATGTACTTAACTTTTCCGGGTCATTAATATAAAAGAAAAGGATTCTGAATTCTGATTTACACAGTTTTTTGCTTCCTGTAAGTTTTTCCAGTATTATTTATTATGTTTTTATTCATATTCTTATGTCTTACAGAGATAACTATGTAGGAATAATTGGGTTTCAATCTATTCCTATAAGCTTCTGAAGTGATAATCTGTAAAGAGAATGAATTAATGGATTGTTTATTTAATTAATTCCCTCTAAATCATCAGCATCTTTTGTAAGCTTAAGCATATTTTGTTAAACCTTCTGAACACAGTTTAAAGGTTTTCATGCTTATGATTATTTAATTTTCAATTTGAAGACTGTGATAATCATATCATTTATCTGTTTCTTCTCACCACCATTCAAACTATATCACTGTGTGAATTTTAATAGCAAACCTCTGTTTTAATATTAATAGTATTCAAAAGGTTAGGCATTACAGTCTTACATTTGTTTCATACATTGGTCCTCCAAATTAAAACAAAACCCCAAAAACAATTATCTTAAATGCCTTGGCATGATAGTTGACCATTATCATCTCAGAGATACAACAGATCCTACAACACTGACCGCATGCCTAACCAAAGCTCCATAGCCTCTACCATCATATGCTTTGTGTGACAAGTTATCTGAGAGCTCTTCTGAGATTTCGAAGTCGTTTCCATAAGGCATAAACTCTAGAAGAGAAACTTTGTAGTTAGTCATGATCGATATGCAAAGCTTCAAAACGAATGTGAGGACTCAGCTTATCATCTGGCCCTCCTTTTAGTGCCAAAATGTTGATGGTGTTGGACCCGCTAACATGTCAGGGATCTCCCTAGTAAGAAGTCCCAATTAGACCTCAAACTGTTTGGTGTAGGAGTCCCGACAGTGGGTCCTACAATATCGCCTTGACCCCGTTTTCGCACAAAGGCAAGTGAGATGTCCCTGTTGGTAGCAAGGGTGTGACACCTGTGGCGAGTCAAGGAAGATGCATGAACAGTTTTGACACACGAAAAGTGGGGTGAGTGCGCCCCTTGGAAACCTGTAGTAGTACGCGGCTTGGAAGGGAACACACGAGCGAAGATGCAACACCAACTGGAAAGAAAGATAGCGAGCAATCCAAAGTGATGGTTAAACCAATCAACACATTTCAGTAAGATTCATACATACTTATACAGAATAGTCCATACATGCATGTGTAAGCAAACAGATACATATATCATTTAGAATAAACAAGATAGCTGGAATACAATATGACATATGCATGAAACATGTTGGCTATGTTATATTAAGAAGTGTAAGTTCCAGTCATACAATGCATCCATGTCCAGCCACTAGCTCTGATAGTGGAATGTTACAACCACAACTGCCTCCTCCTCTAAAGAGATATACTAACTCTGCGCAGTGGAGAAGCCAAGGCTCATTACAATACTCTCCATCTTCTATCTAAGATACTCCTATTGGAAGCTTGGCTGACCAAAAGCCATTACAATGAGTTATGAGGTTCTATTTATGGCAAAGGGTCAGGTGACCCTTGACATTCCCCTTTGTGACCGTTCCTCTATCCTCATGATTCTTCAACTACTCTATGATTGTTACATTCAACTATCGACACTTGAACTTCAACTTGACAAGACGCTACATATAATCTGCACATGTACCCATGTGAGACAAAATGGCTTGAGCAAACCATGCAAGATGTCACTGACACTTGGACCGTTGTGGTGAAACCAACTCTTTGACATCCTTGTGATGGTCGATGGTGGTGAAATGATGCCAAGTTTGGTCGTCCATGATGGTGTCCGTGCGCTCAATGGTGACATCCTACTGAAAGCAAACTCTTGCCTCTGTTGCATCCGGGTACACTGATATGGTTCCTTTGTCCAACTCATATGATAACATGTGCTTGGTCATCTTGGGTGTGGCCGGACCGGCAACACATTGATGCATAGTGTCCGTGTTGGTCTCCAAGTGTATGCTGGTGGTCATGTGCATCAATTATCAAACTGCGTGTTCATCCCTAGTTGGACTTGCTTATTGTCTTTGCTTCAGTGAGTATGCCAAATGGGTGGGATCACATGCATGTGCACAATGACATGCATGCAACTGGAATCCCTTACATGCGATCAACAAAACTGCTCACCTTGTTTGCTGCATGCCAGCTGCTGGGATGGATCTATAACTTGTACGGGCGCAATTTTATCCGTCTGTGCATGTTGTGCCTCTTGTTGTACATGTTCTTGCTGTAACTCATCCTTTCGTCTGTGTAGCTCCTATTCTTCCTTAAGTTGTTGCTTCAGCACATGCAACTCCTTCTCTATTTCTCTCTCTGCTTTCGCGCGACCTTCATGTCGCGCCATCACCTCATAGCCTCCATCTCCAAAGTTGCTTTCGTCATGAGTGGATATTCTTTGAACTTGCAGCTTTTCTCTGCCTCTATGTTGTCAACAACTTTCCTCTTGCATTCTTCATGTGCAGATGTGCTGCCTTCTGTTGTTGTTGATGGTGCTACTAACTATGATGAAATTTCCTTTCATCTTGATATCCTTGTCCATGAACAAATTTATGTCTTCGTGGATAGGCAAGTTCATATACACTTGATCAACTGCATCCCAAGTTGTGCTCTTAACAATGTCTTTGACTCTGCTCTCCTAGAAGCTGTTGTACTTGTGCTACTGAGAGATAGAAAAACACCTGTGATACCTGGAAGCATAGCAACACTCGTGGAAAGCAATCTGTCAGTTGAAAACCAAAACAAACTTGAGGACTGACTTACAACATACCTATGTGATTGAACGTGAAGGTTGTGCAATTTTTGCTAGGAAGTCGAGAGACTGACTGCCACAACTGCACAAGGCATAGTTTGGGTTGTTAGGAGGCTAACTAACTGCTGGAACTGCACAATGCATAGTCCAGCTTGGCCTGCTAAGGACTAAAATTTCACAATGCACAATTTCAGTTAGCAGTGACATGCAACCAACCAACTGCATTGCGTAGTTTCCAAGTAGAGTAGGAAACTGCCTCCGAGAATTGCGCAATGCAAGCCTAGAGGTCAGTGTTGGGCCAAACTTGCACAATTTCTGGAGGGAAAGCAGAGCCTTCACTTCTGGAAATGCATAATGCTAGCTGGGAAAGGCACGGTCCGGGCCAAGGCAGCCCATACCTGTTGACGAGTGATTGAAAACATGAGAAGTCTAAATGCATGATGAGATGAGTAAAAACAAGAGTAAAATATAATGAATGCAAACAGTAAGTGTAGGATTCAAAAAATGGGACAGCATGCATGCGAGTGAAGTGAGTCGCGGCAACGATGACCATTAGTGAAAAAATAGTTTCATGCATTCGACATCAGTGAGATGCAAACGAAAATTGAAACGATGCTTATACAAGCTAATATACATCAAAACGATAGAAAGCGCTCACCGAAATCAAGTAGACAACACTCACACAAAGCGAAACACAAAAAGCGACAGAAACGTCGCACAAGACATGAAAATCGGGCCTACCCCAAAACAGCTAAGTCAAATGTGTTAGCAACTCCTAGATGCAATGTAGGAAGTTAGAGCTATAAGGTCGATTTGAGGAAGGAGCTTTTTAGCGTTTGGTTAATGAGTTTTGATAAAATCAAGGTTGTGACGCGCATGCCACAAATCTAGGAAAAGTGACACTTAGAGGGAGGCTTCTGAAATGATCCTTGCATGTAACCTCTAACTGCTAAAAATAGATCCCTAAATCAAGGGATGCCTTTGCATGTTGCCTTAGGAGAAGCAATCCATGCATGCAAATCAGTTTTGCTTGGTCCCGGAGGGAACTGGTCAACCTGAAGGCACATGCCACGGTCTGTGAGCCTGGGATGAAAGTATGCGTAGTTTATGGGCTGAGCAGAGATGGTTGTCCCAAAGGGATTGCGCAATTTCTGAGAGGAACAGGTGATTGCCTCCCAGGATTGTGTAATTTCTTGGTTGAGCAGCTGTCTTGGGTCAGACCTCGAAATTTTCTCAAGGAAGCCTATCTAACTGTATCTCACAATTTTTGAGCTGAGCAGCTATCCTGGGTCAGACCTCGCAATTTCCTCAAGGAAGCCTATCTTACTGTATTGTGCAATTTCTGAGCCCAGCAGGCTACCTAGATGGATTTGTGCAATTTATGCTAGTTGTTGGGCTGGTTGTCCGAGAGGGATTGCGTAATTTCTAGGAGAAACAGGTGATTGTTGCCCTGAATTGCTCAATTTCTGGGCTGAGCAGCTGTCCGTGATGAATTGCGCAAATTTTTAGAGGAATAATGTGAGGAAGAATTGCACAATTCTAGAGCTTAGCTGCGTGTCCATCTGGGTTTGTGTAATTTCTAGAGGGAAGGCTAGTTCCCCTCCAGAATTGCACAATTCCTAAAGGGAGTTGCTCAACCAGCAACTAACACTAAGTCTAGAAATCAGCCTGTGAAGGGGGTGGAACAAGATTACATGCACAGGCTGACAAGACTCTATGAAACAGTTGAAGCTGACGTGCTTGACAGTGCAAGACATGCTACTGAGGATGGTTGGTAGGGAGGCTCCAAAATGAAGCTAAGACAAAATTTTGGAGGGTGGTTGGAGTCGTGACAACAAGGTCTTGGAATTACAGACTAAGGATTGATTTTGAATTAAAGCTTTTATGATCCATATTGAATTAAGAAAACATTTTTTTCTGTAGAAATCACATCAAAGAATTTTTGTCAATGCATTTCGAACCATCCAGTGTGATTCATCCACAAGGACTTCACTGGGGTGCAATAACATACCACGTGGGTTCATAATGGGGGATATATATTGAGGAAAAATGACATAATGTATCGGGGGATATATATGGGGTAAAGGGTTTTTATATTGGTAGATATAAAAAATGGAGCTAAAAGTTAATGAAAAAATATAAAGGGGTATAGAAAATGTTAATGGAAAATGGATACATACAATATCTAGTGAAGGTAGGGGTTTTTTAAATTGGGAAAGTGTATTGGGTTCATATTGGTAGGGGGTTAAATAATGTGATTTTTATAGTTATTTTCCAATATGTAGTCAAATTAAGGGTATTGTTTAATATGTCACGAACGCACGTGATATGTCATAGGTTCATTGAATGAAGCCCCCGTGGATTCATCGTCGGGACAAGATGAAGAAGCAGATCTTGGCACGTGTTTAAATAGAGATCAATGTAGAGACCCTTCATTCAGATAACGACTATAATAAACGACTAGTTTATAAATAAAAAATATTATTTAATTTATAGCATCAATTATTAAATAAAATCAAGAAATAGGTAAAAGTTTGAAATAAATAACGAGTATTCAAATTCAAACAAGGAGCAAGGTAAAAACGATATAACAACCCAAAAAATGGCTAGTTTGAGAATAAAAGTATTTAATTTATAGCATTAATTAATAGTACCCAATAATATTAAATAAAATCAAGAGATAGATTAAGGAGCAAATTAAATATGGACTAAGAAGAAACAATTAGAACCAAGGAGCACTGCCAAAAGAATATAACCAAAGGAGTCCAGGCCCTAAAAAATGGAGTCAAGACCCTATTAATTAAAAAATAAAATAATGAAAAACTCAAAATAAAATCAAAATAAGAAAGACAAGTCAACTATAAATTAAGGAGTTAAGGCACTACAAATAAATCAAGGAGCCAAGAAAAATAATAAAATAAAAAAAGTCTAATGAAGAAAAAATAATTAAAAAAGCTCAAAATAATCAAGAGGATAAAACATAATAGATGAAAAAATAAGTATTGACTGAACAAACTACAAAAGAAGATACAAAAACCTATATAGACAAAGAACCTATATTGATTCTTGATCGAGTTAGAAAAGTTGTCATAGTTAAAAATGCTTTTATGGGTTCTGGAATAGTCACTGCTTTGGCTTTGAATAAATTCCATCATAAACATTTAGAGTAATTCATTGAGACTTGTATCAGACCACCTGAACTATGCATTGTAACAAAGTTTATGTCTAGTCAAGCTACATTCTTGAGAAAGTTGTTGTCCCGTGGTAATCCAGAGATCATGATTAAGCTCCAGGGAGAAGGATGTATTTTTCATAGTAAACAAAATATGTGAGGAAAGGCATGTTTGGAGATGGCTTCATCTGATAGGAGTGGGCAACAACAAAACTTTTCAAACCTCCCATCTACAACCTGTCCAACAAATGCATCACAGGATACTTTTTGGCTTCTACCTCGTACCATTATGGATCCAACAGAATTCGAAAATCTTGCGTGGAAAATGCAAAGACTCATTACCCGCAATTTTTATATGAGGCCAAGGTTCAAGGAGAAATTGGAATTACAAATGTAAGATGGTCTGGAATGGAAAGCAATTATAATATGTTTGTTCTCGACCTTGTTGAACCAAATATTAAATACTTATTCAATTCTTGTGATAAAAAATTATCTTTCAAACCCATATTAATGCTTGTTGATTGACTAATTAACAGGATGGGGCATGTCTGTTCAAATAACTTCATTCATCGTGATGTTAAGCCTAAGAATTTTCTCACCGGTCTTGGGTGAAGAGAAAATCAGGTCTATATCATGGATTCTGGGCTTGTAAAATAATATTGAAATGCTACTAATCATATGCATGATTCCTATATGGAAAAAAAAAAAAACTCACTAGTACTGCTTGCTATGCTAATATCAATACCTACCTAGGGATAGAGAAAAACTTCATACTATGTGTTGTTGTAAACTTGTACATCTTAAGAGGAAGGTTTCCATGGAAGGGATTAAAACCCGCAACCAAAAAGAGAAGGTATGATAAGGTCAGTAAAAAGAAAAGGATAACTTCAATTGATTTTGATTATATATTTGATTGGACTCTCTTAAAATACCGACCAGCCCAAATTTCTGATGTTGATACTTGTCCACAAATTGGAAGAGGGAAGGGGCACGAGAATGCTAATTTCTTGATGCAAAGGATTTCAGTCGAGTAGGAGATTAGTAAGAAAATTTAAGGAATGAATGGATTGTCTCAAGGAATGACTATTGGAGCTAATGTTGTAATAACTCATGGAACACCTAATCAAGAGAATAAAAAAAAGGAAAAGGGTTTTTATTGGCAAGAGAATTTAGGGCTCTATAAAAGTCTGTTCGTTTACAAAATTATGTGGGTTTTGTCAAGCATGACAATGTTTTGGGTCAAGATTGTGCCTTACGGGAGGCGCATATTGTAAATCATATTTTTCGGGGGCGATATGGAAGACAACCTCATGCAATCAGCAAAGTAGCTATAAAAAAAGGAATGACAGCAGCCATGGGTCGCAAAGCGCGACTAAAGAAGACTAAGAAAAGGAATCAAAAAGAAGAGGTAGAGATTATTGGTGTGTTTAGAAAGGTTTCAGGTCGCAACCGAGGAACTGAGAAGTCTAACAAAAGATGAAAAAGAATTTGGTGCAAGGGGTAGTGACATGCACCAGAAGGTTATGTCACAAGCAAAGAAGTCAGCTGCAAATATGAAAGTAGATGAGCAAGACTCTTAGAGTAAAACAAAGCTTGGAGAATCCCACTCAAAAGTGGATGATAGTTGTCAAGACCATAAAATTGAAACCCATTATGAAAGCATGTATATGGATGAAGAAGATGCAACAAAGATTGAAGAGAGAGAAGCAGGAACCTCTGTATGTGAAGCAAAGCAAGAGCATATGAATGCTCAAGGAATTCATTGTAATGTGGATGATGATAGCAAAGTGAGACGTGAATTGGTGCAACCAACAACAGTTGATGGATTTGGTGAAGTTGAAATTGTCAATGAAATTGACAATGAGCACATGCATGCTTGGATATCCCACCATAGTGTGGATGAACATTATGTTGATGATATGTGTGCTTTCTTTTTTGAAACAGGGATTGATTATGGCAATATGATAAGCGTAATGTTTGATGAAGAATTAAACGTTGAAGTTGCCACTATATCAGCAAGATATGAAGCAGTTGGAACTGCCCATGACGCAGTGTGTGATCTAGCAACAGTTCATGATCAAGAACATGATAAAGTGATTGAAGAGTTTTTTATCAGAATATCCACTAACCACATAATAGTGGAAGATAGTTTCAGTGAAGTTGAAAAGAATGCAAAGAAGGAAGAGGTAGAGCAGGAATCTCTCACTAAAGAGCATAATAAAGGTGTTTTTAACATTTTTTTTAATATACAGGTGTTCAAAATAACATGGGTGAAAAAGTTGAAAACAAGGTTGTTAATAAATTTGATGAAAATTTGAAGCTCACTGAAGAATGGATTCAGAAACCAATAGAAAAAATCGATGTGAGTCTTAAAGAAGCAGATGGAATAAAAGAATTAAATGAAATTGTGAATATTGATCTTGAGTGTGCAGAATACAGGAAAAAAGCAGCAGTACCTGATGATGAAAGTGAAAGGGATGTTTTTGAAGACAAAGATGAATGCATTGAAACCATTTTTCAACAATGGAGTCAAGAAGAAATAAGATTATGATATCCATAAATATTGAAGAAATAAAGTCAAGAATATGAAACACAAGAAGCAAAACAAAGAAGACAGTTTGAAAATGCAATGTTTTGGCAGTAGTCCATAGTTGAACGAATATTTGAAGAGGAAGTTGTAGAAGACATGATCCAATTGTCTTTCAGAACAAGTTCAAGACAAGTCAAAGGAAAATTGCAGCAACAACAAGTGAATAAAGCCTAGATGAAAGGCAGACGAGACAAAACATAAATTCACACACAAAACACACGAGTTGTGGCTCTTCTATTGATCACACAAAATTTGATTCTTACAATGAACCCGGTGAAGGGTATTTAAACCTTTACGACTAGCGACTCACCTAAAATATCTTAACATGCACACACACTTAACTCACACTCTAAATATGGACTTCACCTAATACTTCATCCATCACTTGACTTGACTCAACGCTTAGTTAACTGACTCTCTAATTTTAGCCAACGCCTCATGCAGGAGTAATTACAATTTCCAACGCTTCCCCTAAATTACGACCGTATGACTCAACATAACTCAAACATAACTTAACTTGACTCAATTATCATTGAAACATGTGTGTTGGTCTATGTCTCAGCTAGGCTTACAATGACTCAAAACTTTTACTATTTTTCATTTTATTTTTCTCTTCTTCCAAGATATATATCCTCGAAATTGCTTCATTCTCTATTGAACTTTCTTGTTGTAGGCTTTATTCACTTATTGTTGTTGCAATTTTTCTTTGACTTGTCTTGAACTTGTTCTGAAAAACAATTGGATCATGTCTTCTACAACTTCCTCTTCAAATATTCGTTCAACTATGGGCTGCTGCCAAAAAATTACATCTTCAAATTTTCTTCTTTGGTTTGCTTCTTGTGTTTCATATTCCTTACTTTCTTTCTGCCATATTTTTGGATAGCAGAATCTAATCTCTTCTTGACTCCACTGCTGAAAAATGGTTTCAATGCATTCATATTTTTCTTCAAAAACGTCTATATCATTCTTTTCACTTTCATCATCAGGTATTGTAGTTTTTTTCATGTAATCTGCACACTCAATATCATTATTCACCATTTCATTCAATTCTTTTATTCCAGCTACTGCTTTAAGACTCGTATCAATTTGTTTTATTGGTTTCTGAATCCATTCTTCAATGAGCTTCAAATTTGCATTAAATTTATTGACAACCTTTCTTTCAACTCCTTCTCCCATGCTATTTTGAACACCTACATATTCAAAAACAATGCTAAAAACATTTTTAATATGACTCTTTTTAATGAGAGCTTCCTGCTCTGCATATGCCTTCTTTTCAACTGCATGGAAGTTGTCTTCCATTGTTATGTTTTTAGTGGATATTCTCATAAAAAAACTCTTCAATAACTTTATCCTATTCTTGATCATTAACTGTTGCTAGATGACATATTGCTTCATGAGCAGTTCCAACTACTTCATATCTTGCTGCTACAGTGGCAGCTTCAACCTTCAATGTTTCATCAAACGTTGCACTTACCATATTGCCACAATCAATCTTTGTTTCAAAAAAGAAAACATACATATCATCAACATAATTTTCATCCACACTATGGTGGGATATTTGAGCATGCATGTGCTCATTGACAATTTCAACTTCACCAAATCCATCAATTGTGGTTGGTTGCACCAATTCACATATAACTTTGCAGTCATCATCCACATGTGTCTCATCGCAACGGGATTCATTATCATTTGTATCATCCACATTACAGTGGAGTCCTTGAGCATTTATTTTCTCTTGCTCTGTTTCACACACAGAAGCTTCAACTTCTCTCTCTGCAATCTTTGTTGCATCTTCTTCATCCATATGCATGCTTGCATAATGGGTTTCAATTTTATTGCCTTGACAACCATCATCCACTTTTGAGTGGGGTTCTCCAAGCTCTGTTTTCCTCTCAGAATCTTTCTCATATACTCTCAGATCTACGGTTGACTTCTTTGCTTGTGACATAACCTGATGTTGCATGTCACTCCCCCTTGCACCAAACTCTTCTTCCAGGAACTTCCATGCTTCCTTGGAAGTTGTAGCTTTTGCTACCTTACACAAACACTTCTCATCCAATGCATGTTTTATAAAACTCAATGTTAAAGCATCACATACTCCATCATATGGGTTATTAGACCCGTACTCAATTAACACTTTAGCTCTAAGAAAAGTCAACATCTTCATAACCTAATGATCAAAATATTCACCTGTAAACATAGGAGGTGGTAGCAGATTAAAGCTACACCAATCACCCTTGATCTCTTCTTTGTCTTCTGCTAGACTTCTTAATTCCTCGGCTACAACCTGAACCTCTCTAACCATGGCAATGATCTTTGCCTCTTCTTTTCGATTTATTTTCTTAATATGCTTCAGTTGTGCTTTGTGACCCATTACTACGGTATTTCCTGATTACATGAAGCTATCTTCCATATCGCCCCCGAAAGAAAATATAATTTTCCATATGTATCCTCATAAAGCACAATGTTCACCGAAAACACTGTCATGCTTGATAAAAAAACCAAAAAAATTACAAATGGACAAACTTTAGCATAACCCTAAATTCTCTTGCCAATAAAAATCATTTTCCTTCTTTTATTCTCTTGAGAAAATAAAACAAAATCAATTCCAATAAAATTCTCCTTTTAAATTTTTTAATTAAAAAAAATCAAAAAATCACTTTAAAAAATCTTTTTTATTCTTTTAAATCAGTTTTAAAAAATTCTCCAAAAAAATCTTTTAAAAAGCTTTTATAAACCTTTATAGCATGCACCATACACCTTCTAATAAAAAAATTTATCATCCAACTTTATAGCATGCACTCTAAATAAATCTTTTTCGAAATAAGCCCTTTTGAAAAGAACTTCAAATGAGATCTTCTAAAATTTTCATAAGCCCTTTTTCACACGTGCTTTTCCTTTTTAAATAAATATTTTCAAAACCTTTTAAAAAAACTCTTCAATATGCTTTCATCATAACACTTTTAAATCACCCTGAAAGATTTCACGTTAACCTTTTCACGCGTCAGTTCTCAAACGGTTGTACGTTGAACTCTTTGGTGACTTATGCCCTGCGGCGGACACCAGGCTTTCTATCCGCGACTCCTGTGATGAGAGGGTTGAATGTTAACGCCCTTTACATGAAGGTTGCTCACGTTACTGAGATAACGCAGCCCACCTTAGAGGAAACCGCGTGCTGCCGGAATGGTGTTTATCTCAGCCCACCTTAAAGGAAACCGCGTGCTGCCGGAATGGTGTAAGTGCATCTTTTGGAACGCGGTGATTACGGACGCCAGCCTGCGTTATAACGCTTTGTATACAATTTACAATGTACGTCATAGTATTAATCACGAGAAAAATTTTACGGATTGTTGTTAATTTGTTTTTTCTGGTTTCTTGTAAAAAAGTAGAGGAGACAAAACATAAATTCACACACAAAACACATGACCTGGGTCTTCTATTGATCACACAAAATTTGATTCTTACAATGAATCTGGTGAAGGGTATTTAAACCTTTTCAACTAAAGACTCGTCTAAAATATCTTAATATGCACACACACTTAACTCAATGAACTTACACTCTAAATATATACTGCCCTTAACACTTCATCCATCAGTGATCACTCAACTTCACTCAACACTTCATTAACTGACTCTCTAATTTTAACCAACTCTTCGTATAAAAATATTTACCATTTCTATAAAAATATCCATACCCCAAAATTCTCTAGTTGATACTTGTCCACAAAAGGGCAAGGGGAAGAGGCCCGAGAATTCTAGTTTCTTCCTGCAAAGTATTTCAGTGGGGGAGGAGATTAATAAGAAAATTTAAGGAATGAATGAATTGTCTCAAGGAACGACTATTGGAGCTAATGTTGTAATTCACCATATCATAAGACTTGCTCGTTACATTATGGGAACTAACTATAACATCTCATTATGGGAACTAGCTATTTGATTATTTAATCCATTTGAAATTCGTTGGAGAAGGTAACGTCTCATTATTGGGAACTAATTATTTGATTATTTAGTACCTTTGAAATTCGTCGGAGAAGGTAACGTGTCATTAGGCGAATTAACTATTTGATTATTTAATACATTTGAAATTCGTTGGAGAAGGTAACGTGTCATTATGGGAACTAACTATTTGATTATTTAATACATTTGAAATTCGTTGGAGAAGGTAACGTGTCATTATGGAACTACGGGGTGAATTATTATTTCCGTTACGAGGTCAAATAATTTAACGGTTTTCAATTCCTGTTTAAAGCGAAACAATAACTAAAATCAAAATCCAGAGCGAAACCAATTCAGAAATACCAAATTTCGTAACTTCTCCTTTGGTCATTTCTCCACATGCAGTTACAGCTGCCTTCTTTACACAGATATATAAAATATAATATATATAAACAGATGCATAACATATATATAAATATTGAAACAGATTCTTTTACTGGAGCAGGGAAGGTTTATCAAATTTAAAAAAGAAAATATTTACGCAAAAGGCCTTTCTAATACAACATTGTAAATACAGATTGTATTCAGATTGATACAGCGTTTTTCTACCGTGAGACGACAGAAAAACTTCTTGTTTGGTACGCCTAGTATATTCATTCAGGCGCAGACCATAGTGTAACATTTATTAGTATCAATAGTGTTTGATTGATTAAGCATTAAATGCACATTCAGCTGGAGCCGTAGAAAACCTTCCCGACGTGTCTTGACAGTAATCGTAGGTCATGTAATTTTTGCGAACCCAATCAAGTTTCCCCACTTGAGATTCATCTAGGCTTTGAAATTCTGGTTGTTCCCACCAATTGTTGGCACAGGGAAGAGATGAATTAGATGGCGCGCTGCATCCATTCACTTCAAATGATTGGTAAGAGGCCACAAAAGGAGCTTTACTCCAATCTATTTTAACTCTTCCTCCATCGGTGGCCCAGTTTTCCCCGTTCCAAAGGGTGGAGAGGATCCTCATGGGTCGACTATTCGGATATGGGATACCCGCAGTTTCTTCATTGTTCTTGAACACCCTGATGGGGATAGAATCCACCCAAAATCTGCTCACAATATGCAAAATATACATATATTACAGTACAAACAAAGACTAGAAATAAATTCATGATCTGTTTCAGTTATAAGGAATAAGCACATACACGATTTGATTGTGGTTCCAAAGAATTGAATAGTTATGGAAGTCCGCCGTGGGATCAAACCACAGATTCAATCTTTGTTCTCTATTCCCAACGCCATTCGCATAGACGTTTGTTTGTAGAGTGTACGGATTTCCCGGCAGATTCCCCAGAAATTCGTAGTCAAGTTCATCGTGCGAAGTCGCGTCCGACGACATCTGAATGAAAAATACCAACATTAATATATTCAAGTTTTAAATATCTATGTGGGAAATTGGGTTCAAGTACTGTAATTGATAATGAATCTTCATTCTTGTGTCAAAATAGCTACTTACATAATACGAAGTGACTGTTCCTGCCGAGTTTCCAGACACCAGCTTAATACTCATGCTCAAGCTGCCGAAGAGGTATTTGTTTTTGGACTGAAAACCAGAACCTGACGAACAACTAAAATTATTATTACAATTCTCAGCATGCAATACATTCATGAAAAGGAAATATTGTACCTGAGGCTTTATCCATAGTGAGCTGCGCCGTTTGGCCATTATTCAACAATTGAACGGTTCCCCATGAAATATCGAAATTGTCGCCGAAGCTGGAGGATTCTACGGAGGATAGAATCAGAATCAGAATGAGCACTGAACTTATGTATACTATTTCTCGCCAATTGATTCTAAATCCTAAACACTTTGCGCAGCGCTTCATTGCTGATAATTATATTAAAAGGCTGGATTGTCGAAGTACTGCACATCTGAAAAACAAGCTGACACGAGTGAATCCCCTACCCTCTAAATATATGATGCAGAAATCTAACTTGGAGTCCCGGAACAGCTCTCATAATCAATACGAGAGAAGAATAATAAAAATGAATGACATCATAGAGCAGATGGCTGTCGCGTTGTTATCTAAATGAGTACTCCATGCTGGATTCCGTTAATTCTATGATTGTTCAAATGATACGCAAAAGCTTTGTAAGTTTTCGTGATTGGGCGGGTATTACCTCAGCACCGTAGGTAAAATAGGAAGAAGCTTGACAAGCCGGTAATGCAACTACTTATATACGGTGTTTGCAACTATTTATGTACGGTGTTTTATAAATTTTTAAATATTTAAATTATTCCAATTAGATATCAAAAATATTGTTTTTGTTAAATTATAAATTCTTATATCTTTAAATTACCACAATTAAATATCTCTTAATATAATTGTAATTACTAAATTTCTAAATTTGATATTAGAGCTGTAACCACTAAATTTGATATTTAATATTAAACGTTTAAAAATTACAAATTCGCCGTGATTTAAAAAAAAATACCCTTCAAAATACGAAAGCCCTCATTGAATTAATCATAAATATGTAAGTAAATCAGAAGGATGTGTCTGCATATCCGTGGTATGGCGATTTTTATAATAAGTTAATTAACTGTAAATTTGTGAAAAAATCAAAAGATCTTGTTCACATTGAGAGCGGATGACATTCCTAATAAACTGATCAAAGTATTCTCGAAATAGAAATTTCATTGGACCTTCGGCTGGCACCGAACTTACAAAAACTTTTAATGAACTCAACTCAATAATTATGAAGCTATGAGTTTGATAGTCCATCAAATTTGGCTCTCAACAGATTTGATTGGACGCCTACTGTGCATTATAATACCATTAATAAGAGAATCGGTGTTAATCCTTTTCAGATGCGTGCAAGACTTAAACAACTAAATTTTTTAGAGTGATCTGTCTTCTAGAACTGCCAAACGAACACATAATAATTTTGTTTGTAAGAGGCTTCTGATTATTATTTGGGTGAAATATTGGATTAATTTGAAATTATTTCAGATTATCTTGAAATATTGGATTAACTTTAAATGATTTCTGATTAGCGTGAAATCTTGGACTAACTTAAAATTATTTCCGATTGGCGTGAAACCTTGATTTAACTCGAAATTATTCCGAAGCAGTATCTGTTCGTTATTTTCAAATGCGTACATGACTGAAACAGGGCAAACTTTTTGAGGGAGATTTACGTTCTAGAGCTCCGATTATGTTTTGCTTGAAGTCTTGGCTTAACTTGAAATTATTTCTAGGAATGAGCTACCTTGCTATTTCTAGGAATGAGCTACCTTGCTCGGAACCCATATGGATGATCATCTCACTAGGACAGAGGCGTGCACATAATGATGAGGATGATGCTTATTTATATTATCCAGTGGCTGGTCTTGTATGCTTAAGATGCATATGCATAATTCAAGCCGCTACTGGGAAAATATATTCAAATAATGAAGTCAAGTCGGTATTGGAAAAACTGACGATCACTTAATTCGCACAGAGAAGATTGAAATTGCTTTACGTTGCTGGCGTGAAGTTGTGAACCGCCATACCGTTGTCTGTCGCTGGTTCACGTACTTTTGTCTCTTCCTAAATACCCACTGCAAACAACTTTATTATTTCTTTATTTCTGTAGTGGTGATTGCGTGGCACTGTAGCTATTTAAGGGAAGCTGCAAACAGAGGACTCGGTTTTATTTCTTTTCATTTTTTTTGCAAGTCAACACGATAAGAGGCGTGGTGGCCGTATGTGGGCATTGGCATCGGTATGTGGATTGCGGATTCTTGAAATATTCAAGCAACAAACCTGAGCGAAGTTAAATAATTAACCTTCCCAGGTCTCTTGGATCCTGAAATATTCCGGGAATTTGCAATCTATTCAAACTCAGGCTATGGATATCAACGATATATATCCAGTGAAAATGCTAATTAGTTCTTTATTTAGTTTATCGGGTGTCCAGCATAGACACATTTCTGCGCCGATCATGGTTACGAAAACAAAATAATTTTGTGATTGTATATACTTCTGCAGAGGCATATAACTCATTTAACGATGGCAATAATGCAGATTTGGCATCCAAATCTAAGCCAGCTGTTGAACAGTATCCAAATTTTTGGAAACCACATTCACTTATCAATTGGAATAGCTGTGTTTATAAATTAAGCGAGAATGTGCTTGGAAATATCAAAGAGTTTAGAAGAAAAAAAAAATAACAAAATAGACGAGTGTTGTATAAAGTTTTGAATTATAGTTATATAATTAAATAAATTAAGCAAGAATGTGCTTGGAAATATCCCAGAGTTAAAAAAAAAAAAAAGAAGATGAGTGTTGTATAAAGTTTTGAATTATAGTTACATAAATTAAATAATGAGTTAAGTATACAAAATTAATGATATAATAGTTTAGTTATATAAATTAAATAGTTAGTAAATATTTAAATATATCTTTCAACACTTTTTACATGATTATATGATGCATTTTATTAATAAAATTTTGTTGAAAATGTAATTTCAACGCCCTACGTACGCAGCCCAAAACCGCCAGCATGAAACCACAAACCGGCCAGGGCATATCGCACCGCTATCAAACGAAAAGCTGTTTCCGTACTATCTGCTCCGATGCAATTTGGTGCTGGCACGTGGCTCTTGCCTGACGTAGGCAACTTTGACCCATCGGGAGGTAAAGCTCAGCAGTTAAGTGCCTTCCGATATCCTCTCCACCGTCCGATTTGGTTGAATGTCCTCCGCCGTCGATCTCTTGAAGGTGCACGGGCCTGCATCAAATTAAATGTTGCGTGGAGTAAATTAAAAGCTGCATCAAATTAAATGTTGCGTGGAGTAAATTAAAAGCTTGGTTGACCGCCGTGGAGGAAACAACATGGAATTTAATGTTTGTGCGTAGATGGTAGGCGCAATTTTAATTTTAATGTTTTTATATAGTGGAAGTATGGGCAGCGATTTCGTGTGTTGACTATTTCTGTCTTCACATGTGATTCACATTAAAAAAATATATACACGTTGTGTGTTAAAAAGAAATGGAGGCAGCGTAGGTTAATATATGGTAAGTTGTAAAATGCACCGTAGTGTATGGGAAGATGAAAAACGCATATGCCAGTTTGTTGCCCAATGTATGATGCATGTAGAAAATATTACAGAGCAGTGTAAAAAAAAAAACAGGGGAGCGCATGTATTATTTGTTTTTTGTTGGTATTGCTCATTGAAAAGAGAAGGTAAAGAGAAGGGCGTAGTGTAAGAGAAGAAAATGCACAGCAGTGCATGAAAAAAAGAATAGTGTGAGCCAAATGAAAAGAGCTCGTGGGTTGAATTTTTTTTGTGAAGCATTGTAAAATGATGGTGCAGTAAAAGGTGAAACACACAGCAGTGTGTAAAGAGACAAGAACAGTGTTGTAATGTTTTGTGTGGCATTTTTGTGAAACAGAGGTGTAAGAAAAACCATGTGTGGTTTTGTACACAAGTGTATAAGGAAAATGGTGGAGCGCATTTGTATGCATATGTAAATTTTATTTTACAGCAGTAAAGTGTTTTTCACTGCAGTGAATGTAAAAGGGGATTTACAGCAGTAAACCCAGCTCAGTAATTTCTCAGGGTGAAAACAGAGTTTTTGTTTAATATTGTTTTTGGTGAATTCCTCTCAGCAAAGAGGATGAATGTTTGTATGAGGCTTTATATTTTAAGCAATAGAAATGTTTTTATGCTGTGTAATGGACTGTTATGAGTCATTTGGTTTTATTAGCTTCGCTGTGCAAAGGTCCTGGAAGAAATGAAACAGAGCATTGGCTCTGTGGTATTTGCATGATTGGTTTTGGTATTTCCCATTGAAAAATACCCAACAGTGGTATCAGAGCTAGTCCAGGCTCTTTGAAGACTCAAAGAAGCTGAAGGAAGGTGTTGCAGCAGCAGTCAAACTTCTCCAGCAGTGTGAAGCCACAGCCAAAAAGGTTAAGGTATTTATCAAAGCTTTCCCTTGTGTTACTGTTATAGAAACAGTCAGTGATTAAAAAACACAGTCAAGTATTTGAAGACTAGTTAAGAATGGCAAGGTCAAAGAAGAAAGCATCCAAGCCTGCTAAAAATGTATCTCCCTTCTCTACTAAACTAGAAGGCAATCTGTTTGAAAGCATTGTATTTGAGGTTCCAAAGTTTGATGGAAACTTTGATGTATGGGAAATAATGATGAGGGCTTTCCTAATGTCTGAGGGGATTGAAGTCTGGGAGTCAGTGATTGATGACAGCAAAATGGATAAAGAATCCATGGAGTATGATGCACAAGCAGCAAAGACTATCTTGGATGGACTCCCTGATTCTGTGAAGAGGAATCTAGGAAGATATACATCAGCAAAGGATATATGGGACAGACTGCATGACCTTCATGCAAAGGGAGCACTGACCATGACAATGAGTCAAGAAGAAAGTTATGAACCCATCATAGAAGCTGAGAATGAGAAGCTTGACCTCATCAAGCTTCAAGTAAGAGAAAGGGATGAAGAGCTTGCCAAGCTCAAGAAGGAGCTTGATCAATGCAAGAGGAAACAGCATGAAGAAGTCATATCAATGACAAATCAGCTGAATAGTGCAAAGAAGCAGGCAGATGCCTTGACAAGTCAACTTGAACAAAGAAACAAGAGAGTGAATAAGCTTGTGGAAGAGATTGGACAGTACAAGGTAGAGGTCTCCTCCCTTAAGTCCGAACTACAAGAAGCCAGGAAGCAGGCACAAGGAGCTGAAAAGAAAATGGAGAGCAGTCAAGCAGAAATCTCCAAAATGAAGTCTGATATTATCTCCTTCAAAATAGTAGCAGCTGAAGCTACTCGTAGCAAGGAAGAAACTGAGGGACAACTAGCAAAGAAAAATAATGAATGTGAAAAGTTAGAAGAAGAGATTGTCCTCCTCAGGAAGAAGTTTGAAGGGATGAACAAGATCATGAAGAGCTCTCGAGCTTTGGATGACATGCTCAGCTATCACAGATCTCCATCTGATAAATCAGGACTTGGGTATGTAGGTGAACCCTCAAACAAGGATGAAGATGCTTTAAGCAAAGGAGATGTGAAGAAGCCAGAAAGAGATGGTGATGCTCCTAGTTCCAGCAAAGGCAAGGAGAAAAATGAAGGCTGCAATAGAAGAAATCCAGCTCCAAGAAGAAATGTAGCTGATGTCAAAGAGGCAAGAGGCAATGGTGATCATCAAAGGATCTCAAGGCAGCAAGGCTTCAGAAGTACATCAAGGAAACCTCCATCTCACAGGTACCAAAGTTCATTTTATGGTTATTGTTACTCTTGTTCAAACTTTGGTCATATGGCAAAAGACTGTAGAGCATTTCATAGAGATAGATGTTGTGGTCCCCGACAATCTCCAAGGAATAATTTCACAAGAAGAAATCATGAATTCTTATTCATGAATAAAGTTGAATGTCTCAAGTGTCATAACATTGGGCATATGGCACGAGACTGTAACTTGACATGGGCTCTTACACAAGCTAGACCCATGCAAAAGAAGAAAGTTACACAAGTATGGAGAAGGAAGGAAAGGCAATCTGAAAACCCCTTGAACTCCCCAGTGGATCTAAATTTGTTTTGAGAAGAGTCTGCCAAAAGAAGACAAGCATACATTAAAGGGGAGCTTGTAATTTTTGTTTGCTGAACTGTATTAACAGTCATTTGTTGATGGAGGATGTATTGCAGCGCAGCAGTTGCAAATGAAATCTTTGTTAATCCCTCTGAAAGGTAATATGCAGCAGTGATGAAATCAGCAATGTTTTTGCTTTGTGTTTATGCAATATGCACAGAAATGCATAAAGAAGAAAAGATGGCAGCGCTCAAATGTAAAGAGCAGCAGTATGCAAGGCAATGAAACCCTCACAGCAGTGGGAAGACAAAATACAAAACAGCAGTTTGGAAATTTCTGTTATAAAGCACATGCATTGAAATGCATAGAAATGGAAGGTAGTTTCCTTCTATGTAATATGAGAGAACATACTCACAGCAGAGTGAGTATAATACACAGCGGTGAAAAATGTGATGTTTTTCTTCATATGCAATGCAGCATGCAAAGAAACGCATAAAGAAATACAAGGACAGCAGATTTTTAATGCACACTGGATGTATAAGAATGTGTGTGGCAGCAGAAAGCCAAAGGAATTGCACAGTAGTGCATTGTGTAAAAAAAATGAAGACTAAGATTGTGTGAAGCAAGGGTGCATAAGAAAAGGTAGCAGCCTGTGTTATTTTTTTTGGAGAATGAAGTGCCAAGAGTATGGGCACACAGCAGTATGATGAAATAAAAGGCAGCGACAGTGCAAATTGCAGAGGAAATGCAGCAGCAAGAGGTTATGGACAGCAGCATGATGGCAAGAAGGAGAAGCACACAACAATGCAAATGTGAAAAATGCAGCAGCAAGAAGTTTTGAACAGCAGCACATGCAAAAGAAATTTTCCTTACAGCAGTAAAGGTAAATGTAATGAATTTGTTGTTCATTTGAATTGAAATGCAATATATGCAACAGCAGTGAGTGTGTTGGTTGCATCTGAAATGCAAGTGAGACACAGCAGAAGTATGATTGTAATGAGTGAAGGGGAGCACGCAACAGCGTGAAGAAAAGTTTTCCCATTGTGAAGAAGGGAAGCACGCATAAGTGCGCAAGTAAGGAATTCTCACACAACAGTGTGAATGTGAGAAAGGGAAGGCACAACAATGCAGAGTTTGCAAAGAAATGTAAGTGAAGTGCAGCAACACAACAGCAAGTGTAGACACAGCAGTGTGGAGTAGACGCAGTAAAGAAGATGGCACAACAGTGCAGCAGAAAATATGCAGCAGCATAAAAGAACAATGTAATGAGTTTGCACACACAGCAGTGCAATGATTGTTTGTTTTTGAAACTGCATGTAAAGCAGTGTCTGTTTGTAATCCCTCTATTAACGAGGAAGGTGCTTTTCAGCACATTGTCATTAGTGAATCCCTCTATCAAGAGGATGATGCTTTTCAGCATAGTCATTGGTGAATCCCTCTGTTCAGAGGAAGATGCTCTCTAGCATAGTTTGGTAAATCCCTCTGTCATGAGGAAGGTGCTCTTAAGCACAGTTTCAGGTGAATCCCTCTATTAAGAGGAAGACAACTTTGTTTGTTTATGAACTGCAGCAGAAGCAGTTGGTGAATCCCTCTATGCGAGGAAGATTGGTGAACCCCTCTATGTGAGGAAGTGTTTGGGTATGACCGAATGCCCAGCAGTTGAAATTAAAGGGGAGTGTTGAAAATGTAATTTCAACGCCCTACGTACGCAGCCCAAAACCGCCAGCATGAAACCACAAACCGGCCAGGGCATATCGCACCGCTATCAAACGAAAAGCTGTTTCCGTACTATCTGCTCCGATGCAATTTGGTGCTGGCACGTGGCTCTTGCCTGACGTAGGCAACTTTGACCCATCGGGAGGTAAAGCTCAGCAGTTAAGTGCCTTCCGATATCCTCTCCACCGTCCGATTTGGTTGAATGTCCTCCGCCGTCGATCTCTTGAAGGTGCACGGGCCTGCATCAAATTAAATGTTGCGTGGAGTAAATTAAAAGCTGCATCAAATTAAATGTTGCGTGGAGTAAATTAAAAGCTTGGTTGACCGCCGTGGAGGAAACAACATGGAATTTAATGTTTGTGCGTAGATGGTAGGCGCAATTTTAATTTTAATGTTTTTATATAGTGGAAGTATGGGCAGCGATTTCGTGTGTTGACTATTTCTGTCTTCACATGTGATTCACATTAAAAAAATATATACACGTTGTGTGTTAAAAAGAAATGGAGGCAGCGTAGGTTAATATATGGTAAGTTGTAAAATGCACCGTAGTGTATGGGAAGATGAAAAACGCATATGCCACTTTGTTGCCCAATGTATGATGCATGTAGAAAATATTACAGAGCAGTGTAAAAAAAAAAACAGGGGAGCGCATGTATTATTTGTTTTTTGTTGGTATTGCTCATTGAAAAGAGAAGGTAAAGAGAAGGGCGTAGTGTAAGAGAAGAAAATGCACAGCAGTGCATGAAGAAAAGAATAGTGTGAGCCAAATGAAAAGAGCTTGTGGGTTGAATTTTTTTTGTGAAGCATTGTAAAATGATGGTGCAGTAAAAGGTGAAACACACAGCAGTGTGTAAAGAGACAAGAACAGTGTTGTAATGTTTTGTGTGGCATTTTTGTGAAACAGAGGTGTAAGAAAAACCATGTGTGGTTTTGTACACAAGTGTATAAGGAAAATGGTGGAGCGCATTTGTATGCATATGTAAATTTTATTTTACAGCAGTAAAGTGTTTTTCACTGCAGTGAATGTAAAAGGGGATTTACAGCAGTAAACCCAGCTCAGTAATTTCTCAGGGTGAAAACAAAGTTTTTGTTTAATATTGTTTTTGGTGAATTCCTCTCAGCAAAGAGGATGAATGTTTGTATGAGGCTTTATATTTTAAGCAATAGAAATGTTTTTATGCTGTGTAATGGACTGTTATGAGTCATTTGGTTTTATTAGCTTCGCTGTGCAAAGGTCCTGGAAGAAATGAAACAGAGCATTGGCTCTGTGGCATTTGCATGATTGGTTTTGGTATTTCCCATTGAAAAATAACCAACAAATTTTAAAAATAATAAAAATTAATTAAATATATTTTTATTTTCTATTATTATTATTATTAAATAATAGAGTATATATATTTTTGATCATGAAGATTTATCTCATAGTACTTTTTACATGATTATATGATGCATTTTATTAATAAAATTTTAAAAATAATAAAAATTAATTAAATATATTTTTATTTTCTATTATTATTATTATTAAATAATAGAGTATATATATTTTTGATCATGAAGATTTATCTCATTTTACTATGGAGATTCTTAATTTATAAGTAGATATTGTTAAAATATTATGGACCAATACCATTGCTTATCAAGACACTCGTTCAATATTCTAGAAACTATTTACCATATACCTAATAATTATTATAAAAAGTCATAAAAAATCACTAAATTATAACTTTATTTTAAATTATTATATTATTATTAAATAATGAAAAGAATTAACATATAAGTTAAACATATATACATCTTAAAAACATGGAACAATATTCTTAACCATAAATATTTATCCACACTTTACTATGGAGATTTATAATTTGTAAATTCTCTTTGCTACAATACCATGGCTTATCAATACCACATGCCCAAAAAACTATCCACTTAATATTTTTTATAATTAAATTAAAATTTTAAAAACCCTATTCTAAACTAAACACACATATCCGCTTAATTACACTTTCAAGCTTTAAAATTTTATAAAAATTAATTAAACTATAATTTTATTTTAATTTATTATTATTACTAATAAAAAAAATTGATGTATGAGTAAACATATATACATTTTTAAAGATATTTACAAAATTCTTAACCATCTATGCATATTACATTGCCAAGATTAAACAAAACCATAAAAAACTATAGCATGGCTTATTAATATTACATATTCAAAAAAACCATAATTCATGTTGACATGAGACATGTTCATATGACATTTTTTTAAAATTGATCTCTCTAATTAAAGATATAAAAAAGACATCACTATTTTTGAAATAAATTTTAACCTTTGATTTATAACTATTATTAAAAATATCTTAAAATATTATAGATAAATTAAATCTTTACTATCTATTTAATAATTATTAATCATTAAATTAACATTCTAAAATAAACGTATTTATTAACCAAATTAATTTAAATAATATAATAATAAAAATTCCCATAAAACAGTCTGGCCTTTTAAACTTCAGTTAAATTTTATCGAGGGGTAATGGGAAAGAATTTTAAACTTCAGTTAAATTTTATCAAATGGTGATGGGAAACAAGTTGACTATCGCAACTAATCCAATTATATTTTGCGCATGAGGAAATATGGTGGAAACCACAATAAGCCTTCGTCAATAGGATTGTGTAGCATAGCGTAGTTACTTTGAGTAGGAGATCGAACGAGGCTAATAGACAAAAGGGATCAGAGAGTGAGAGAAGCACAGTATGATCCTAGAAGCCATCTCTTCTGGACTAAGAGTAAGAGGGTTTCCACTGAGGATTTCAAGGTTCCAAATGGACGTAGTCACTGGCAGTGGCTTATTGTAATTAGGCATTGTGGTTTCAGGTTCATTTTTCTAGTCCGCGTTCATTCTGATCCATCGCGTCATGTTTTGAGAACTAATATGTCATAGTTTTATGTCTCCATTTGATTTATTTTGAGTTTTCCAGGTCTACTTAGTTGTATAGCCACTAACTGGGGTGGTTATTTTTGGGTGTTTTTTCCTCTCTTGGGGTGGCGGTATTATTTGTTACTGGATCATCCTCTTTTATATTATTCCTAATGTTGGGTCTGATTCGCATGGTATCTACTCTTGACTATTTTTGGCTCACTTTGCACTGATTACCATCCTTGGAGGTTGGGGTTTACCCTTGGGTATATCCGTGTTGATTTCCTTTATCAGATCGCATATAGAATGCCCATTTTGTACCTGTATGACTTTCTCTTCCTTTTTCAATCAGAATCCTCCATATTCTGATGATTTTCTATATAGTGATATACATTCTTATTTGTATACTCAGACCCACATTCCTTCCCCCTTTCAACATCCAAATTCCTATTTGGATTGAGATTCTCAATCTTATATGTCCACATTATAACCAGGGGGAGGGATCTTGTATGTGTCCCAATAGTTTTCTCCCTCTCTGGAAACAGTGGGTTAAGTCCTTCATCATTTCTAGGCCTTACAAGGCTTTTGGTTTCCGGTTTTGTAATAGGGGGTGGACTTGTTTGGGGTGTTGTTGTTGTTGTTGTTGTGAAGGCGCATAGATCCTTCTCATTTACATTGGCTCTGGTTGGATGTTGTATCTCTTGGATTACTCTGCTAAGGATCTGGACACTGGGGTGGTTCGATTATTCAGTGTCAAGAAACTGTTTTCTGACGTATTTGAATTTTCAGTTGGTGGTTGTCTGGATTTTTCTCATTGAGATGACTTGGGTCTGCATCACATTATTTTTTCTGACATACATCTTCTGACATTCTGGATATTGGGATCCTCGTGTTGATGCTCTAGATCGGGCACTCCATTTTTTTATTCCCATTCTCTCAGTACTTTCCCCTTTTGGATTGAGAACCGACGGTGGTACCTCTCTTTTGGTGGTATGTGGGCATTATTCTCTGCAGGTCCTGACTTCGTAGCTGGTGTTTTATATATCCCTAGACATTTTTGGCAGAGATTTTCTTATGGCTACTCTTAATTATGATCTAGCACCCTCACGGGTTATTAGTCTGTTTTCAATACATTCTCTTATTCTCCGTATCTCCTTTCTTCTTTCTGCTCTATGATACTATGGATCTGTTGGAGTCGGAAACATCAGCACATGAGGCCTACATACATGCCACGCTGGATGTTGAATTGAATTACCGTTTATATTTCGAGTCGGAGCGGATGGGGGCCCCAAATGACCTGGACACTTGGCGCACGATGTAAGCCCCGATGCACATGCGAGATGGTGGGCATGCGGTTCCCGGATTGCATGGGGTATATCACGTGGAAAACAGACAATGATCTCGGCTTCAACAACTTTCCATTAAAAATACCTCTCTGGCGCCTGCATTGTGTTTTAGCCATGATGTTTTGATTAACCGCGTTACCAGCCTGCAGAAGCAGGCGCTTGTTGGTAAATGGAATTTCACCGAATTGAGTGAAGCTGATATGAGGAATTGGGTTGACACTAAATGGAAGTCTCTGCTAGGCTACATGCCTACGGTGGTGAGGTTGTTAAGCGGCTGGTACAGTTTCCATTTCCTCAGCCAGGATGACTTAATGAAAATTAAGGCTATTCCATGGATTAAAGGGAGGAGTTTCCTAGCTTTGCATTCTTGGTATGTGGGTTTTAATCCTTTGAAGGAGACGCCACAAAAAAAATTGATTTGGGTAAAATTGCTTGGATTTCCCATTGAATTCTGGACTCGGCAAGTTTTTATGGACATTGGAAATGTTATTGGGAAGTTTGTTTATGTCGACCCGCGGTGTTTGGGTGCACAAGATAAGAGAATTGCATGGATTCTGATCGAAAAGGAGTATAGAGTTGGATTTCTGGACCACATTGAATTAAAATGGAAGGGCAACCACCTAGTGCAGCACCTGGATTTCTTTGGGGTACCTTTCCGGTGTCTTAACTATCACCATATTGGACATCCTTTGGCATGGTGTCCTCGTAGACTAGGAGGCAGGCGTATGGCACATAGGTAGCATTATTTCGGTTCATTGGAGAAGGTTGTTGCTAAATATGTTATACCTAGTAACAGAAATGGGGTGACAAATCATTAGTGTGATGCACAGCATTCATCAAGTACTCTGCCTTTTTCCTATCCTTTACATACCAATGTTTTTCAGTCTGCGAAACATAATGATTCTGCTCCTCTCATTGTTCCTTCATCCCCCTAGACTTCAAAAGGGTCTGGTGCTCCTTCGGTTGATGACACCTCACCGTCCCCGCTGGATAGGATTCCCCCCCCACCCGTATTGAACCACCACAACCAAATATTGTACCTCCCCCTATGACGACATATGATGCACCATCCTCCTCGCATATTACGTATATCCCCATGTCGTCCCCTTCACATGTCTCACATCCATCCTCGGGGTCTAGGACCCGTCCTACGTCGCATATTTTTCCCCTATATTCACCTACCAACTCTGTAGATAGCGACCTTCACTTCCTCCAGAAGAAGAAGACTTTGGATCTTCGAACCCTCACTGTCCACAAGCCACTTGGCTCATCGTCCCCCTACATCAATCCTTCCTCGGTGGGCAATATCATCGTCCGTCGAAAGAAAAATCGAGATAGCAGACATTTCAGGGGATGTGCTCGACCTCTTCCTTTTAGTCCATTCAACCCACATGCCCTCACTGATGTTCCTATCACTTCTACTACCTCTCCTTGGGCCCTTAGAGCACAGATGCCCACACCTGAGTTAACATGAGTTTCATCCTTTCATTGAATATCTGGTGTCTAGGGCCTGCTCCAAAATATTTGGCCCTCAGGGAACTTTTTCTTTCTCTTCGCCCCTATATCATCCTTCTACAAGAAACTATGAATTTGGCTCTGCAAGTGATAAAATATTTTAGGAAGATGCTTCCTGATTGGAATATGGCAGCCACTTATGTTGTAGGTCTCTCGGGGGGTCTAGTGGCTTTATGGGACCCTCGATGGGTTAATGTAAAGGAATTTTCATGTTTTGTTGGCATCCTTCTTGTTGGTCATATCAAAGGTTTAAAGGTTTGAATTCATATTTTAAATGTATATGCCCCATACAGAAATCGGGCAGACTTTTGGAATAACTTGATAGCATCGGAGATTCTGGGACTTGTGTCTCTTGTCAATGCAAGGGATATGAACTGTACCATTGGTCTGGATGAGTTATGGGGGAGGTCCAGAAAGGTTGATGCTAAGGCTGAATAGTTCAAAGAATATATTATTGATTTCACCTTTGTAGATACAAGCCCATCTACGATTGTTCCAACTTGGGACAATGGAAGTTCGGGGGATAGGTATGTGGCGAAGAGGTTGGATCGCTTTCTCTTACATGAATAGTTAGTTGAGAGACTTGGGACCGTCCAATCAGATATTGTGAATAATTATATCTTGGACCATCAGCCCATTATCCTACACTGGAGGAGGGGGGACCTCAGATGTGGGATGCCATTTAAGTTTAATCGTGTGTGGTTGGAAGACCCGGATTTTAACAATCTTGTGCGGGAAGTCTGGAACTGAGTCAACGAACGGGACATCTCTCCCATGAAGCATATCTTAGATAAGCTTCGGGCTCTGAAGGGGGAGGTAAAAGCATGGGAGAGGAGAAAACGAAGTCAAATGAATAAAGAGTTAAATGATATTTTGGGGGAGTTGGATGTCATATGCCTACAAATTCTTGTGCATAATCTACCGGTTGCTATCAGGAATCGTATTCAAGCTCTGGAACTTAAAAAGAAACATATACTACTTATTAAAGAGTCTACTTGGCGCCTAAAGAGTAGGGCCATATGGATTCAGGAAGGGGATAGGAATAATAAATTCTTTCATAGATTTTCTAATCATAGAAGAAAGATCAACTCCATACGGGAGACCACTAATGTAGCTGGTAATCGCTCTCAGACGCAGAAGGACATTTGCAGATTTGTTGTACTACATTTTCAGAAGGCCTACTATCATAGGGACTTGGACAGTGTTGATGACCAAATTTTGGGGGTGGAATTATATCCCTCCATGTTCGATGAGGATGCAAACTCAAATCTATACAAAGCTGTCTCGGGGGAGGAAATCCTGGGGGTGCTCAAATCTTTTAAAGGGGGCAAGAGTCTGGGACTTGATGGGTGGATGGTTGAACTTTTTACACATTTCTTTGACATTTTTAATAGGATCTTCTTGATATGGTGGACGAATCACTGACCAAGGGATATATACACCCGCATATAAATTCTATATATATATATATTGCTCTCATTCCAAAAAGGACTCCCTCTAATTCTTTCTCGGATTATAGACCCATTTGACTTTGTAATATTATATATAAGATTATCTCAAAAACTATTGCTAACATGATTAAGCATACTCTATCAAAGTACATATCCCCTGAGTAGTTTGGTTTCTTGCAGAATAGACAAATTCACGATATTGTGGCAATTGCCCAGTAATTCATACATTCGATCCATTCTAAAAAAATAAATGTTTCTATTATGAAGATCGACTTATAGAAGGCATATGACTGCCTAGATTTGGGATACCTGAGGTTGGCACTTCATAGAATTGGTGTCCAGGGCAGATGTACCGAGTGGAACATGTTCTGTGTCTCAAATGTTAGTTATGATGTCGTTATTAATGGTTATCCCACATATTTCTTCAGGGCCGGGAGGGGACTCAGACAAGGATGTTCACTCTCTCCTTTATTATTCATATTGGCAATGGATGGGTTGAGTTTACATATCAAAAAAGCGGTGGCAGAGGGACAGTTTCATGCACTGAACTTGGGAAGAGATATCAGAATTTCACATAGTTTTTTTGTTGATGATGTGCTCATCATGGGGATGCTCAATAGGTTTGCATGGCTGACACTTTTTCATAATTTTGCAAAATTTGGGAATGTTACAGGACTATACATGAATCTACATAAATCTATCATTCTACATGGCACATGCGATATGGAGGTTATTGCATATATACATAGAATTTTTGGGGTGGCTTTAGATTTATTGTCGGGGGGCATGAAATATCTTGGCTATCATATTAAGCCTTGTAGTTATAAGGTAAATGATTGGATGTGGCTTGTGGACCGTTTTTATAAAAAAATTACTGGGTGAGAATTCAGATGTTTATCATTAGGGGGTCGTATCACATTGACTCAATGGGTGATCTCATAGTTGGGAGTATATTGGGCACATATATATCATCTCCCTCACACCATTATTAAGATTCTGAATCAGATTATGGCCAAATACATCTAGTTTGGTACGACTAATAGTAACAAACTCCACCTAGTCAAGCTAGACCATATCTCCCTTCCTAAACGATTGGATGGCTAGGGGATATTGAATCTGAGGAGATTTGGTTGGGGGTTACTATAGAAGTCATTATGGAGGAGTTTATTTGGAAATGGCATATGGGGCATGATCTTAAGACATAATTATCAAAAGGACCACAAGTTTCTTGTCTATGATTTTTCCTTCCTTGTCAAGTTCCAACAACTGGGAGCTTGTCACCAATAACCTTCTTTAAGCATGAAACATGGAAAATTGGGTGTACTTGGTAAGATTCAGGTAACTTCAGTTTGCATTCCATAGTACCAATCTTTTGCAACACCTTGTAAGGACCATAGTGCTTGGGTGATAATTTATTATCCTTCTTAGCTTGCTTGAGGAACATTTGTTTGTATGGTTGTAGTCGTAACAATACCCAGACTCCTACGTCAAAACTTCTTTCACTACAATGTTGATATTCTTGTTATTTCATTTGATTTTGCGCCAAATTGAGGCTATCCTTTAAGAGTTGGAGGACTTGTTGTTGATGCTCGATGTGACCTTCCACTGCTTGAACCTTAGAATTTTCACTTAAAGATGATGTGATGGACGTGGATGATATCCATAAAGTGCCATAAATGGGGTCATTTTTACTGCAATATGGAAGGAAGTGTTATACCACCATCCAGTCAGAGGTAACCACTTGACCCATTATGTTTGTTTATCAAATAAAAAGCAGCGAAGATATCGTTCCAAACATTTCTTCACTATCTTAGTTTGCCCGTCAAATTTAGAATGATAAGATGAGATATGAGCTAACTGAGTACCAAGATAAGAAAATAATTTCGTCCAAAAATTTCCAATGAAAATGGGATCTTTGTCATTTACAATAATCTTTGGGTTTCCATTTAACTTTTGAATTGTTTACATAAATGCAGTAGCAACTATACTAGCTTTAAAGGGATAAGATAATGCACAAAAGTGTGCACACTTGGTAAGTTTATCAACTACCACCATGATGACACTCTTTCCTTCATAATTGGGTAAACTTGTGATAAAATTTATTGAAACCTCCTCCCAATGCTAACTTAGAATGGCTAAAGTTTCTAACAGGCATGGGTTCTTAATTGTCTCAAATTTATTTTGTTTCCAAACCAAACATTCTGCCACAAACTTCTGAATATGAGATTTAAAGCCATCCCAAAAAAAATCCTTCTTAACCCTGTGGTATGTTTTTAAAAAAATCTAAGTGCCCTCCTAAAGGAGAGGTGTGTAATTCCAAAAGAATATTTTATTTGAGTTGGGAATTCTTACATAGATTAAGCAATCTTTGTACCATAATGAGGCATTTTCCAGATAAATGTATTAAATGTAATGGAATCTTCTTTCAACTTTTGAATGAGTGTCCACACCTCTTTATCATTTTTCCATTCTTCCCTTGCTTCAGTTATCCAATTAGGTTTGATAATAGAAATGGCATAGAGCAATGCTTCCACATCCTCATCCCTTCTCGAGAGTGCATCTGCAACAACATTTTGCCTCCTTTTTTTGTAGATGATTTCAAAGTCATAACCCACCATCTCAGTGGCCCATTTTTGCTGCTTTTCTAAAGATAATCTTTGTTCCAAAAATTATTTACGACTATCATGATATGTTTTTACCTTGAAGTGTGTTCCCATTTGGTAAGGGCGTCATTGCTTTCAAGCATGTAGTATTTCCAACATTTCCCTCTCATAAATAGGTTGTGTAAATATTTTCCCTTGATTGGACAACTTTCAAAAGCAACGGGTCTTCCTTCTCGCATTAAAACAACACCAAATCCATTTCTTGAGGCATCACGTTCCACCATAAAGGTTTTTGTGATGTCTGGAGTAGATAAAACTAGAGCTTGACATGTTGCCTCTTTAAGATGTCGAAAGGACTTAGTTGCTTCTAGAGTCCAAAAAATGCATCTTTCTTCAGTAATGTTGTTAGAGGTGCTACTATTTTGCCATAATTTTTAACAAACTTGCGATAATACCCTGTCAATCATAGAGTTCAGGCTTTTGTGATCCATATCAAGTTTGTGAGAGATTTTTCGGCTTAAATCACATGGAAAACCATTTGTCGACGCGTTTCGAACCAACTAGTGTGGTTCATCGTCAGGACAAGTTGAAGAAACAGATCAAGCCTAGCGAGTTAAATAGTCTGAGCAGAGCCTCCAACAGCTAACTTGACCAACGGCTAGTTTGACTCTAGGACCGGGGTCAAAATTATTTTATTAATTAAATTAGCAATCTCAGGGATCAATAAATATATAAAATTTTTAATGGGTATTAGTTCAAAAAATATTATAAAAATAATAAGTTAATTAGAATTTAAAGGAAAACCAGGACCTTATAAAATGAATAAATATATAAATTAATTTTATTAAAAGAATTATTAAAAAAATTTAAGTTAATTAGTTACATAAGGGGTATTATAATATTAGAATAAAATAAAGTAATAACCAAAGGGATGCTAGGTTAGTTAGAAAATTATTTAAAAAGTAAAAGTTGATTAGAAATTAATTGGAAAATTAGTTATGTAAAGGACCTCATAATAACCTATATGCATAAAATATATAAAAAATTTGAAAAGGGTGAGAATTTAGAGGAATTATTAGAAATTAAAAGAAAATTAGTACCAAAGGACCTAATAAGTTATAAGAGATGAGAGAATTAAAGAGTAAAAAAAAAAAAATACAGATATAAATAAATAAATAAAATAAAATAAAATACAGGAAAAAAAATAAATAAAATAAAATAAAATAAATAAAAATAAAAATAAAAATAAAATAAAATAAATAAATAAATAATAATAATAATAATAAAAATAAAAATCAATAAATAAAAACAAAAATAAAATGCAGATATATATTAAAAAATAATAACAATAATAATAATAAATAAAATTAAAATAAAATACAGATAAATATTATAATAATAATAATAATTAATTAATTAATTAATTAAAAAAAAAAAAAAAAAAACTTAAGGAGGAGGGCAAAAAAACGACTAAGAAGGGAGGGCTGGGACCCAACACCTACTGATTTTCCAGCCATCTTCCCTATTGAGATTGCTTGGCCTCTTTTCAATCTCAAGCGCTTCCCTAAATTTACGATGATGGAAATGCGAAACCCTAGCAATAACACTAGCCTCCTCAATACAAACATGATGATTGGTTTTCTCAGCATGTTCAGATAATACCCTGTCAACTTGAGAAATTCTCAAAGATGCTTTAGGGTGGTTGGGATTTTCCATTCCTTGGTGGCTTTAATTTTGTTAGGATCTGCCTTAACACCCTCATGAGATACAATATGACCAAAATATTCCACATCCTATACCCCAAAGAAACATTTGGAGGTTTTTGCATACAATTATTTATCCTCCAATAGTTTGAGCACCCTGTCAACATGTTGAACATGATCCTTCCATGACTTATTGTAGATTAGTATATCATAAAAAAAATACTAACACATTTCATAGGAAGTCTTGGTTTTTAGAGCATGAGATGGACACCTATTCTTAATATACACAACACATAGAACTACATCAACCCAAAGCACCATCTTTACATTTTTGAAGAACATCATTGAATGTACCATATTTAAGATTATCCTATTCATTCTTTCATATCTAATGGCATGACAAAACTTTTGAAGAAAGAACAACGAGGCATAATTGCACAATTATGCTGACTAGATGTTCAAACATCGAAATCATTTGTTTCTCTAGATCTCCAAAAAATATTGGGCAATCATTCTAACGTATTTGAGACTCGCAAAGGCCTTCCACCTATTTTTGGTCATGATCATGTTATTCACTTAATTTCAAGAAGCATTCCTCCAAACATCAGACCTTACAAATATCCCTATGCCCAAAAGAGTGAAATTGAACGTATGGTTGCATAAATGTTAGAGGCAGGGATAATTCAACCTAGCCAAAGTTCTTTCTTTGTTGATTATCTTGCCTGTTTTCCCTGTGATGCCCCTTAATTCAATTTCCTTTCGTTCCCATAACGATTTCAAGAAATGTCTTTTAAAATTAAAATCTATTGTCCTCAAAGATTGTAACCATTAATCCTAATACAACATCAGCACCACCCATTGGAATGGAAAACATTGGACTATTCAATACATATTTCCCCCATGGTTAGATTGATATTATGACACTTTCTTGAGCAATCCATAGTTCCTCCATTTGCAACCATCACTTAACACTCTGGCGCTGGATATAAAAACCAATTCAATTCCTTGGCTATCTTACAATGAACAAAATTATGGGTACTACTAGAATCGATCAACACTATTACCTTTTTTTCTTGATATATGCTTTTATCTTGAGAGTTTTAGGAATGGTAATTCCATCCAATGCATTACAAGACATGGTTGAATTGATTTCTTTTTTCTATGGGGTTGGTTCTTGGTGTATATCCTCTCTTTTTTATGTTTCTTGTTCCTTTGCTGCCTCTTCTTCACAATCTATGTAAAATATTTTCTTCTCAACACATTTACGACCCTTAGTGTATTTGCTATCACAATTGTAACAAATCCCTTTTGCTCTTTTTTCCTCCAGTTGTTATGGTGTCAACCTTGTACGTTGTGGGAGGCTAGGAGCAACAACACTTCCATCTTTACAGTTGTGAGTGGTAGACTTCCTTATTGCCATAATTTTGCTTTCAACTTTTCTTGCCATCTTCAATGCCTTCTCCAATGAATTGGGTCCCCAAAGGCAAACCTCATGTTGGATGTTATCCTTTAAAGTCTCTATGAAGACATCAATCCTATGCTCCTCTGGAATATCATTTACCTTGATATTCAATCTTTGGAAGTCCTCGATGTGCTCCTTCATTGGACCTTCTATTTGAGATTTAGCAATTGGCTAAAGAAGATATTGCTCTTTGTATGCTCATATTGTGCTACCAATTCTTCCACAAAAATTGTCAAAGTGACAATAGATTTACGAGAAAAATCCATTGATACCACACAAACTGATTTTGTTCTAAAAATAAATATGCAATGCATACCTTTTATGTGTGCGACGCATAATGTATATCAAAGAATTGATCCATTTGTAGTATGCATGTTACCAGATCCTTGCCATCAAACTTCCTAATATCTATATTTGGAATGCACTGGGTCATAAACCTGACTTTGAAGTCTCTGAAATCATAATCCATATTCCTTTTGTCCTCGTCATGATTTTCATGGATTACCTTGTCCCCATTGGGAAGCCTTTCTTGGAGCAATTTTGTCAACCCTTCCAACTTGATATTCATTGCGCCCATCTCTACTATAAAAAGTTCCATGTTTGCTTTTAAACAATATTTCAAACCTTCCATGTTGCCTTTTATTTTTGCTTCTAAACCATCCATGTTAGCTTCTAGTTCATTTTTTGTTACTCTTTGCGAGAGTGAAATTTGTTGCATTTGGTCTCATAATTTTGATATATCATGTTGCATTTCTTCCTCTTACTCAAGCATCATAGTACAGTTTTATGGTTGCTTACTAGGTGCATCCAGTTTTTTGTTTCAAGGCATTTTGGAATCAAACAATGATATATATGCTTCATTATGCCCTTTGAAACACTTCAAACAAATTTTTCAAACAAAAGTTATGCAAATTTTAAAAAAAGTACACACTGTTTTTTTTCTTTTATGAGCTCAATTTGAAATTGTTGTATCTTTGTTTTTTCAATCTCCCAAGGTCTAAAATTTCACCCTGTGGTAGCCCTCTAAGTCTTCTTTCTAGTTCCACAAGTCAGACCAAGATCACATTCTTCAAGATAAAGTTATTCCAACTCCCACGATGACCTGATTATGGACGGGTTTAGTAGAGCGAACTTATATGGGATGCCACGTGTCATTGTTTCATCATTCAACCGTGAAATTGATACACGAGAAACTGCATTTTGTATGATTTTGGTCACTTTTTATGAAATTCAAATCTAATGCTTCAAGAGAAATTTATGATGATTTTCGCTAAGTCACATGTTTGAGACTAAACTCTAGAGCATAGAAACCCTAACTTATTTGAACCATATTTCAAAAAATATAGTGAACCAAGACCTAAAATTCTTACAAGAAGTTAAGCAATATTTTGGCTCCACGTATTCAAAATTTCAGCTTCTAAAGGCTCATAGAAAAAAATTTACACCGAAAATGCCACAATGGCCTCTTTGAAGCATCGAAACCTTATATTCCAAAGCTCTGATACCAAATGTTCTGCAACCAGATCACAAAACAGAAGAAATGATAGATCAATGACTTGAAAATTATCCTCTTCGAGGGGGGAACCTCCTTTAAATCATATAAATGAACAATTCTTTGGTTATACAAATGGAGAGGTAAATCCCCTCTACGGACAGAGGCGATCCCACTAGCCCAAAATGGGTCTAGCAACAATCAATCAACGCTACCATGCAAGTTCCTAGTTGCAAATTGAAAGTGGATTATGAGAACCAACCTGAAGTCCAACGCTAGTGTCGTGGAAGAGTTGATACTCCCATTCCCTTGCTCCAACAGGTCACGATCCTCACGATCTCCGCGAATGGATACCTGCACATGCAAAGAACGAAGCGAATACAAGCATAAAATCCACTAAATACAACCATATATCAGTCAGAAAAGATATAGATCAAACATTATCATAATGAACAATAATATCGGAACCATAATGATAGTCGTTTATTAATGAGTAATCAACAGAGAAAAGTACAACCAAGGTTCTGACGTTGAATCCCTCCTCTGGCTGGGCGAACAGCTACATATGTCTTGCAATAAACCTTTCTCTCTCTTTGATTATGAATGCACAGCTCAGACTTCTGACAGTATAATCTCCCTATGCTCCAAGACTCTTACTATCACTCAAAAACTAGCACTATCACTAGCTTGTCAAATGCATGAGGACAGGCTTTTATAGATGGAGGAGGGGAAGAAGATACAATGAATCAAGACACCCATTATGGATTGGCATTATCCCCAAAAAGCCATTGTGGATAGATGTAAGGGATAGATGATGAATCTCGACATCCAAGAGATTATCATTATCCTCAAAAACTTCATGATTTGAAGGGAAAAAACATCTGGGCGCACGTTTGTTAAAAATCTTTTCCAAACTCGGTTGGCGCGGGTGTAACTCTAAGACAGAGCGCCAACTGGCGCGCCTTCTTTTGAGGATTTCCTTCATTGGCGCGGGTAGTACATTGTGGACCCGCGCTAATGGAAAAAGGGCACTTTTCAGGGATATTTTGCAGGAGATGTCTTCAAGGCACATGAAGTCCATACTTAGGGGAACATAATGCAAGTGTTTTTAAGTTATGTCATTGCTCACAGGTCCCGGAATGAGTCCTCCAAAGTGCGGGAAAGGGGTAACAGGGACGGTGACAAATTACTGTGTAACAGATGCCCCCTAAAGCATGAGGCCCGAGAGAGAGAGGGGGGTGAAATGCTTTACAAGAACACATGCAGCTGCCGCCGGAGAATCTGCATAGAGAGATACAACTGATAGCTCAAGTACATGATATATGTGGTATGGTCGCAGCCATCCATAACAGAGTACATAATAATCTAGATCCATGGTATGGGCGCAGCCATCCGGTTAGGATCGATGAATAGACTCAGGTATGGTCGCAGCCATCCAGTGAATGAGTCATGTAACAAGAATCCACAAAATCACAACCTGGATTCCAACAGACAAAATCCAGGGTCTTGTGCTCCATCTCGACCCGAACAAAAGTACAAGTTCAAGCATGCGAATACATGAGTTGAAGTCGAACATGCATGAACATCGTCTGATTACCAATCAATAATGAAAACTGTTAACAGACGCGAGAGATACCACCAATAATGACAATGGCCCTCAAGGTACTATAGGTACAATCTACGGCGTGCGAATTAGTGAGCTGGCGTCGAACACCCGTAGAATCATTCGATCGGAGGCCAGTGATGAAAACCTCACGTCGAACACGAAGAACCTGCCATTGAGGCATGCAGGCTCCAAGGCACCGGAAGGGAGTCTCTAGCTCATCTTCCTGGATAATGAGTTGAAGTCGACAGGAAGTGACCTTGATCGAAGGTGGGCCATAGTGTTTCCCATATCATCGACATGAGACAGAGAAAAAATATTGTGGTGGATCAAAATTATGTGAGCTATCAGAAGGAGGTTGTTATTCTGCAGAGGTCAACTTCTCTTGAACATATCGGCGGCACGACAGTGGAATTGGCAGTATTTGACATCAATGGATCAGAGGTCATGGTGACGAGGCAATGAGCAGATGAGAGGTCAAACAGGATTACCCAAATCCATGGAGGCAAGTGAAAAATGAGATGAGATACCCCCACCCAGACACGAAAGCAGAGAAGTGCCATGTTCAAGAGCGACATACTGCCGACATGACAATAATTATGGTTCCATTTTCCCCTACCATTTCTGGCAAGTACCCCAATTATTTTTATTTACAAGATTGATGGGGATAGCATATTCTTGTAACTTCATCTTGACGGACTCCAATGTCATTAAGTTTTAACGAGTCTGACAAAGGAAAAACTCGGCGTCTTTTCATGTTTAGAGAGTTTGAAAAGACTGCGGAAAAGAAAACTCCAAGGGTGTCCTTTTTCGTAAAGTTGTGTCTCTCGAGCCCGAAAAAGTATAAAACAATGCTCGAAAGAACCGCCCGACCATTACGATCGAGGAGTACTTTTCATAAGTAGTGATTTCGACCTGAAAAAGTAAAAAAGCGATCGAAACCACGTCATTTCGAAACCGTTAACGAACCTGAAACGACAAAGGTCCGACGATCTTTTCGTTTTTACACAGTTGGAAAAGAGTTTAAAGACGACCGCCTCTTATTTACGTTTAACGAGTCAAGAGGGATAACTCGGCAATCTTTTCATGTTTAGCGAGTCAGAAAAGAGCTAAAAGATGACTCCATAGTGACTTTTTCGTGTATTTACCGGGTCCGAAAAAGTATAAAATATAACTCGTTTCACCATCGAAGTTGCGTAAAAGCCCTGTCACTGTACAAGAAGCAATCGTAAAATCCATTTTCGACCACAAATATATTAAAATATTCAAAAAATAACTTTTTAAACCTAAAAATGAGTCAAAAAGTCTATAAATATGGTGAAAATGTAAGAATAGAATTACTTTTTACTTTTTACCTCTTGAATAGTAGTGGTGGTCTGTTTGGGGGGTGAACTTTAGGCGCTGATTACAGCCAATCCGTGCAACCATTCGAGATTTCGTCGGTTCCAGGTAAGAGGCGCTTCCTTTGGCTTTATTTCCATTCCTTTTTTATGCATTTTGTCCCCTGATTGAGCCTCTGTAAGGAGGAATTTGAAATTTAGGGCCGCGCCCCATTGGCGCGGGTATCCGGCACGGGTCCGCGCCAATGGGGTGATTTACCCAAAGGTGCCGCGCCATTGGCGCGACTGTTTTAGAAACAGTCGCGCCAACCGCGCGACCTAATTTTTACCTTGAATTTCATCATTATTTTTGAAATTTGTCTGGTTTGTAAGCTTACCAGTGTTCTAATAATGACTTATTCATCCTTGTGGGTGCAGGAAACAAGCAAAAATGGTGGTGGAATGGAAAGAACGGGAACATGATGTTGTAGATGCCTTGGCCATCAAGGATGAGGGATGTATGAACGCTTTGAGGGACTGTGGTCTCAAGAAGTTCTTCCTCACATCTTATCTGCGAGCTCAGCCTGAGTTATTCCAGTTCATAGTGGATGCTTGGGACGTTGATGACCAAGTATTTCGCTTACGGGACCAAACCTTAGAGCTGGATGTGTCTGATGTGTATTTCATTACTGGGCTATCACGGAGAGGGGCGAGCCCTATTTTGACCGGAAGCAGACCTTCCGAAGAGAAGATAGGTGAAGTGAAGGCCCGAGTGTGTCCAGAGGCACAATTTGGGAGAAACAGTGCCAACGTGGATATCGCCACCATTCAGGATTTGGCTCTTAAGGTGATATTGTTGACCATCATGCGTGCAGCTGGGGTACAGGCGCCCCATGAGGCGAGCAAGAATCATCTGTTATTAGCGACAGAATGCCTCAGCCCCACCATCTTTGACTGGGCTACAGCAGTGACTACCAACATCAAAAGGTAGCTTACAAAGTGTAAGCGCGGAGAAGTGAAACAGTTCGGGTATGGCTCAATTGTGGTGTCGTTCTTCTTGGAACGATTACCCCTCTTTCAGATGCAGGGAGCTGTAGTGGTTGATCCATTGCCACGAGAGCCTAGGATGACACGCTGGGCAGCATTGATGCCCAGAGGAGGAGGGGGCCAGCAGATGTCTTGGCGGCCCGAGTTCTTTATATGGCTCCGTCGTCAGCTGATCGTAGTGGAGGATTGGCCATACGCGGGGACTAATTTCATGGGGGACCCAGACCTCCCACTGCCAGAGGAAGAGGAATGGGACGAGGAGTTGGGTATGATTTCTTCATTTTTTGATGTTTTATGTATTTTCATTTTTTTTGTTAATACATGCATGTTCTGATAACAGTCATATGTACATGCAGATGTAGGCCCAGAGCGACCAGCCGGCTTGTCTCCTATAGCGCGTAGGGGTCAACCCGCAGCCGACCCTCAGGCAAGGGGTGCCGTGGGGGAGGAGCTGGTGCAGAATCTCGAGGGACTCACCCAAGGGATTCCGGGTTACGCTAGGCTGGCGGACGTGCCCTTTGCATACCAGAGGCACACAGTGGGAGTGCCGACTCGTATCCATCGTTTGTTGAGACGATTGGTGCGTGCGGTGACGTGCTATCATGAGCACCACCACGACTAGACTTCTAGGCTTCTTTCATGCATATTTTTGAGGGACATGTCGTCCCAGGATCTATCAGGATGAACATGTATTATTTTTTGGACTATGTAACGCACACGGTGCAAACATTATGACACACACATATATATACATATGCCTATGGTTTATTATTGTGCTTTTATGTGCTTGCTTGTATAATGTTTTGATTATAAATTACGCAAATGTCTATCTAATACATGATTAGCCAATGCATCAGATAATGTGTTTAATCATCATGGAATATGCTGATATGTGATAAAATCAAAGTTCCTTTCTAACAATCTCACACGTAAATACAACCTTAGAATGCGATGGTCTCTGACGGAATATCGCCCGTTGAGCTGGTGGACGACAAGTTGAGAGTCTAGGTTCACTACCAATGCACGAATGCCGAGATTAATTGCTTCAGCAAGTAGCTCAATTACAGCACAATATTCGGTGACATTGTTAGTGGTACGACCCAAACACACACCTTGAAAATCTATCAACTCGCCATGAGGATCATAGATCACCCACACCACAGAGGACAAGTTGTGAGTACTGCGGCAGGCACCATCAGCGAAACCAACATAAGGTGCGTCAGACATCTGCACAAGAAGCGAAAGACACAATAAGCGGCAGTCACGCCTTTAAAACTGACACACATACACACAACACACCTGCTAAAGTACATGTATGTACAAAATAAAGTGTACAAGCATCATGCATAGTACTTTTTCAAGTACAGCCCGTTTCGGGGCTTCCTGAGAGGGTTCCCTTCATAATCAATTAGCTCGTAGACCCCTTTTTGCAAAACTTTCTTAACAATGTAAGGGCCTAGCCACATAGGCTCGAGTTTTCCTGCTCCCAGCTTATCGTTTGCCTGATCGTATAGCAGGACTAAATCTCCCTCAACAAAAGAACGTGGATGGACAGTCTGATCGAAGTGAGTCTTGACTCGCTTCTTTTGTGTTTCGATGGCCAAAGAGGCTAGGCGACGGGTCTCATCTAGCCGTTCCAGGTAAAGAAGGCGTTCTTCTAACGGAGTAGTGTTGGGAAGTAGCTCGACAGCCAATTTTAATGAAGGGATTTCGCACTCGATTGGAAGGGTAGCCTCTAGTCCATAAACTAGTTGAAATGGAGTGAAACCAGTGGCATCCTTCACGGAGGTTCGGTGGGCCCACAAGGCAGGGAAAACATCAAATTCCAGTTAGACTTATGCATGCCAACGATACGCTGAAGCATTGTAACCAAAATCTTATTGATAGCTTCAACTTGGCCATTGGACTGAGGGTAGTATGGAGTCGAACTATCGTGCTGTAAGCCTAGCTGGGTTGTTAGTTCCGTCATCATATGATTACGGAAATGCTTCCCGTGATCAGTGACGATGGCTTGAGGGACGCCGAATCGCGAGATAACATGGTTGAATAAAAATTGCGCCGCTGTGTGACCGTCTTCAGTTAATGTAGGCATCGCCTCGGCCCATTTAGTAAAGTAATCGACGGCAACGATAATAAACCCATGCCCCCCTGCCGAGCGAGGGTTACAGGTCGTATAATCAACGCCCCATTTTGCAAAAGGGTCGACGGTGACAACAGGGTGCAATGGAGCGGGAGGTGCTCGCATCTTCCGCTGGTATATCTGGCACTCATGAAAAGAGCGGACGGCAAGAATGCAATCCTTAAAGATAGAGGGCCAAAAGTAGCCAGCACAGAGGATTTTTTGGGCAGTAGCATATCCGGACATGTGACCACCACAGGCACCAGAGTGGCAGTCATTCAAAACACGCTCAGCCTCCTCGAGAGTTAGACATCGGCGGAGAACAGAGTCGGCGCCAAGGCGATAAAGTGTGTCCCCAATGATACGATATGGTTGAGACTGATGACGAATCCTTCGTCGAGCGTCTATGGACACGCCGGGGCGAAAGGAGGATGTTTGCAGATATATAATGATATCCCCGTACCAGGGATCGAGGGTGCTAATGAGAAATAAAGTCTCATCCGGAATATGATCCTCTGAGTGAGAGGGCGGGGAAGAAGATGGCAAAGAGCAAAGTAACTCAGCAAATACAAGGGATTTCTTGGACTTGGCAGTGGTAAATTCCAAGTCGAACTCTTGGAGGATGACAATCCACTTTGAGTACTTGCCCCCCAGCAACTGGTGTGACAAAATATACGTCATGGGGTTGCAATCAGAAATCACGATGGTAGTGCGCAGCAGAATATAGTGACGGAAGCGTTGGACAGCACAAACGACGGCAAAAGCCAACTTCTCGACATAAGCATATCGAATTTCCGTGTCTAAAAGATTGTGGCTGAGATAATATACAACATGCTCAGTGTCATCATCGTCAGTTTGAACGAGAACCATGCCAATAGTGGTGTCGGCGGCAGCCAAATACAGAGTGTAGTCACGATGATAGTTCGGAGGACGGAGCAATGGAGCAGAAACAAGGAGACCCTTGAGATGCTCAAAAGATTCCTGAGCGATGGTATCCCAATGAAAAGGGACATCTCGCTTTAGTAACCGTGTGAAACCTTTAGCCACCTCGGCATAGTTTGGAACGAATCATCTTAGAAAATTTGCTTTACCCTGCAAGCTTTGCAATTGCTGTAAAGAAGCAGGGGGAGGAAGATTTACTATAGCCTCGACTTTAAGGGGATCCAAACGGATGCCCTCTCGGGAGACGACAAACCCGAGAAGTCGGTCGGATTCAACGCAGAAGACACATTTGTGAGGATTGAGTCTGATTCGGTAGTGTCGACAGCGAAGAAAGATATCGCGAAGGTGAGTAGGGTGGTCCTGACGTTTGGCTGAATGAGCTGGGAGATCATCCAGGTATGGCTGTACAATGTGTCGAATGTCATGAAAAGCATAGGACATTGCACGTTGGAAGGTAGCACCGGCATTTTTGAGACCGAAAGGGAGCTTCTTATAGGCAAAAGTGCCCCATGGACAGATAAAAGCGGTCTTGTGTTGATCAGCGGGAGCAATATTGATCTGGTTATATCCAGAAAAACCGTCCATAAAAGAGTACATTTCGCTTCCGGCACACTCGTCAATAATTTGATCAATGAATGGTGTGGGGAAATTATCTTTAGGACAGGCCCGATTAATATCACAATAATCAACACAAACACGGATGGTACCCTGTTTTTTATTCACATGTACGCTATTGGAGACCCAATCTGTGAGTGGGATAGGATAAATAAAACCGGCTTTAAGAAGCTTCTCTACTTCCGCCTTAATAGCTGCAGCCTTTCAGGGGTGTACAGGGGGTAAACGTTGACGAACATGCTTATCACCTGGATACGTGATTATCTCATGCACCACTATGCTAGGATCAATGCCGGGCATTTCTTCGTAGGACCATGCAAAGACGTCACGAAATTCGCGAAAAAGATTGGAATAAAGTCGAATCTCCTCCAGAGTACAAGTGACTCCAATGTGAAGATGTTCGACAATCCCTGGTTTCACAGAGATGTCGATGGGCTGGGTTTGCGTAATGTTTGCCATATTTCCTTCAGAGGACACTTGATAAACTTGGATAGGTGTTTGAAGGATTTGAAATGGGAGACAAGGAGCAAACCGCTCGAGACAAGTAAGCATATCTTGATGGGCAGGGAGAAACGAGGAACGATGGTGAGAATCATGCCAAGGAGGTTCCTCGAGAGACATAGTCTCAATAATGGCTTCGTCGGAAGGGAATGTTTCTTTTAAAGGGTCCGAAGAAGTCTCATCTACAAGCCATGAAGATGGAGCGAACGAGTCGAGAATCTTACTCGAAGGAGCAAGTTCAGAAGAGGGAGCCGATGCAGCAATGATTTCGACATAGTTGAGCTCGGCAGGACTCAACGGCATCTGGTCGCCCCAAGAATCTACTTGGTCGGTGGGAGGGAGAATCCACGGATCAGAACAAGTAGTAATCATATTGACGGAAGCGACGTTAGGAGGTGGGAGCGGAAAAACACCCATGAGGGCGGGATCTTTGAAAAGCCCGGCTCCCAGACTCTCAGATGATTTGGAGGTATGCTCCACAAAAGGGATGTTGCCTTCAGAAGAGGAAGCGAAGAATGACAGCTGGTCTACGGTAACAATCTTCCCTTGATGAGGGAAACGGATGATACGAAACAAAGATGAAGCTACAGCTTGCATCGCGTATATCCAGCTACGTCCGAGAAGGAGGTTGTAGGTAAGACTAGCATCAACAACTTCAACTTCCATTTCGACTATCTTCCCTTCCAAAGAGATGGGCAAACGTTGGAGTATACCATAAGGACGGGATGCTCTTCCATCAAAAGCTTCCAAGGTTGTGGGAGACTGGCTCAGCGTCGGAGATCCAATAGCTTTCCAACAGGCAACAGACATGATGCAAGTTGAAGCACCTTCATCAATGATTGTACGATGAATCGTTTTGGAATTAATAATAACCTGTATGAGGAATGCGATTTGGGGAGGCAGTCTCTGCGTATGGCGTTCTAAGTCAAAAGTAATCAAATCCGAGTCGGCCGGGTCTATGCCACCGATAGCGGATAGCAAGGACTTCCTCTGAGAAGGGCAGCTCTGGAGAACTTCTAAAGCGGACATAGCCGATGGAGTCTGAGCTAAGTCCTCAATGATATTGTAGTGTTGTGCAGCACGAGCATTTGGGTTGTAAGAAGATTTCCGGAGTACTCCTTTTGGAGGGGGTCGAATAGGCGTCTCAGTACTAGGTCTCTCGATGTGGAGCGGGCCTGAACTGAACGGAGGATCACTAGAGGGGACCTCAGGCTCTTTCCCGGCAGATGACGGATAATCTTTTGTTCGAGTATTGATGTGGACAGGTATCGTTCCAGCCATAAATACTTGAGAACCGAAGGAAGAGGGAGGTTGAGAGGGGTCAGCCACCATTTGAGTTTGTTGCGAGGGAAAGGGTTCTTTGAGCACCGCAGGAGTCCCGGGAGCGCCTTTCAACAAACGACTAACTTCAGACCGCCTAGGGAAATCTTTGGTATAGTGATCTTCATCACAGATAAGACAAGGATACTTGGGTTTGCGCTTGGCACCTTCCTCGGGCGGAGGTTTAGGGGAGTCCTGTTTAGGTTGATCTGGCTTATTCTTCGCTTTCCCTTTCTTCTTTCCTTTCGAGGCTTTGTCTGCCGTGGTGGACTGGACGGCATTGACCTCGGAAGTAATATTCGAAGTGGGTGTTACCTGAGAAGTGTGTTCATTCGAAGCATTTGATTTTTGCTTCCCAGGGTTCGCGGAATTTTTCTTCGAGGACGAATTAACAGAACCAATAATACCGTCAACAGTTGGTGTTGGCGGGGCTTTGGATGTTCTTGGTCTCGGGGCATCAGGCAAATAATCATACAATGTACCAGACTGAGAATAAACCAAGTCAAGGTACTGAGCGCGCGCGATAGCTTGCTCTTCAGTGACACACGCCCCCATGGCAATGTCCCGAGCTATTGGAGGAACAAACGAAGTCGTAAACCAATCGGTAAGAAGTTGGTCGGGAATCCAAAATTTAATCATACGTCTACGCCGTCTCCATTCATGGATATGATCAGAGATATGCGTAGCCGTTGTCTGTCTTAAGGATGTCAGGAGGTGTGTACCCATTTCATATCGAATGGGCAACTGAAAATGAGTGAGGAATGCCATAGCCAACGAATTAAAATCCTGAAAGGATCCGCGAGTGAGCTCAATATACCACTTAGCTGCAGAGCTAGTGAGAGTCCTTTGAAAAAGGCGAAGCCGAATCGAATCATCAAGCCACGAATTAGATGAACACCATAAGTGATAGGTCATGACATGAGCTTGAGGATCTTCATTAGCTTTACCATCGAATTTTGGACAGTCACCAGGAATTTTCGTTGGAACCGGAGGCCAATATGGATTATGGAGAATAGGATCATTGGTCAGTTTGGACACATCCGGTAATTCTAAATTCGCTAAGAAAGGTAACTGAGGATTGAAGGACATTTGGGGCTGCTGGTAGGATGGAGCACCAGGGTTCCAACCAACTGGCGGTTGCCCCCATGGGCTTGGTCCGGACGGATTTGGCCCCATAGGGTTTTGTCCGTAGGGATTTAGGTTCTGCCCCCCAGCGTTCCATGGATTACCAAACTGTCCTGCAGGAGCACCATACGGTTGCGGATAATTCTGATAAGGATTCGCCTGCAGTTGTTGATAATTTTGATATGGGGCAAACGAAGGTTGCCCTTGAGGTTGCTGGTAACCATACGGTGGCTGGACTCCAAACTGAGTTTGAGAAACAGGCTGAGTTTGATAGACTGGTTGGGATTGAATTCCAACTTGCATTTGAAGACCGGATGGGGCCTGGGGTCCAGCCTGGGGCAAAAAACCGGGTTGAGCAGCGCCAGAAGGATGTCCTGTAGGTTGGGCTATCTGGCCGGAAGGATGATGAGGTTGGCCCACCTGCCCAGAAGGTTGTACTTGCTGGGGGTGGAGTTGTTGTTGCACAACTGAGGGTTGTCCTAACGGACCAGATGGCCGAGTGGGCTGGGCAGTTGGTTGGCCTGATTGGATTTGAGGCTGGCCGACTTGCCCAGAAGGTTGACTATACTGGACGATGGGCTGACCATGTGGTTGAGCAGCTTGTCCAGATATTAGACCATACTGGACATTAGGTTGGTTTGGGTGAACATATGATTGACCAATTTGTCCAGTAGGATAACCTTGCTAGATACCAGGTTGGGCTTGTGGAACAGAAGATTGGCCTGAGTTACCAGAAGGTTGAGCATAAGAGGTGAAAGACGGACCACCAGAGGCAAAAGGTTGTCCCTAGAAGGGTTGTCCTTGTTGGTCTTGATGAGGTGGTCTTTGAGATTACGCAGACGATACTTGGCCACCATGATAAGAGGTGGGGCCCCAATCAATTGAGAGTGGAACTGAAATCTCAACAGTCGGTTGAGACGACAAAGGCCTACCAAGATGTGGTAAATATTGATCGTATGGCCCCTCTGCTGGGACGTTTGACGTAGGAACAAAGACTCCGAATAAAGAGGCCGAAGGACGACTGAAAATAGGAGTCAAAGAAGTTGCACATACCGTTGGAACGGTTGGGATTGAGGTAACAGACGTACTACGACTTTGTGGAGTAAAAGGCTCCGTGGTGAGAAAAGCGAGTTGTGACCATATAGAACTCGTGAAGGGAGTTCCAGAGGACATAACATCCTTTAATGCTTTATAGCCGGGAGGTAGTCTACCAGTAGTAGGGGTACTACTAATAAGTATAGGTTCCGTTGCGGTGGGAATTTCACCGCTCGTCGCAACGGATTCTTCAGTCGAAGTAGGGGATACGTCCTCCTTGTCGGAAGAAAATAGTGGGGCTGAAACACGAGGGGAAATGTATTCCCAAAAAGGGATACCGTCCTCAGAAGGTTCCCAAACAAGGTTCCAGTGAAACTCGTAAGTCTCGTCGCCTGGAGCACGAGAATTAATCGGTTGTATACTCGGAATAACAGGAAGAGTTTCACTCACAACCGGTATCTCGACAAAGGAAGAAGACGAAATTGGTAATTCCGCCAGGATGAAAACTTCACAAAATCCTAGGGAATCTAACGAGACAGGACCCTACTCAAACTAACGCAAACAAGATCTAACCGGGTAAATTTGAATCGTGGCCAAATAAATTTTAAGACAAAAGAACTGAACTTGACCTTTTCATATTTTAAGAGTCGAGAAAAGGACAAAAAGATGACTCTAGTCTCCTTCGAATATTTAGTGAGCCCGAAGTGACAAATGCTCAGGTGAACCTTTTCTTTTAGGGAGTCCGAAAAGGGTCAAAAGTGACTACTCTGGAGAACTAGGCAAAAGGTTTACCAAACAATCCGTAAAACTGCTTATACACCTTGGCAATCAGATGAAAACCAAGGACTTCCCATACGGCAGTCAATCTTCCCGAATGCTGTGTTCAGTGCATTACGGCTTGTAAGGTGGCAGACACGGCTTCCTGTGGATAAAGGATGATAACCTAGTGGGGTCTCCACATATACTCGACGGTACGTGGGAGCACAAATCCGTGCTAGACCACTATCGAGTCACAAAAGGAGGAATCACCCAACCATAATGTGAAACAATAGTGACTAGGTTTAACGACGCCGGAACACGTCTCTAGCCTAGACCTCTAGAATGTATGCGTTAAGTTCCAATGCATTTTTAGATTCATTCAGTTCATTTTACAGTTGATCTTTGATTAGGTTTCAGTTTTCAGGTCCTACCGTATGTGATCTCTCACAATTTCCTAAATGCAAGCTATATGCCAAAATATATCATTCCATTCAATGAATGCTAACTACAGAAGAGTTGAGATCTTTCAAACAAACAAAATGATCATCAAACAATCAACAAAGATTCTAATGCAGCTAATAGCAATAAATGAAACTTTTTTTTTTTTTTTAAGTGACTAATTGCTAATAACAGTGAAGAATGCTAACTAATGCAATGCAAAAAGATCGTTTGTTTTTTTTTTTTAATGGCATAATGCACTTAAACAAATTTTGAGAGATGATAACAAAGAGTAAACAGACAAATTTCACTCAATGAAAATAGAACCAAGTCTGAAACACCAAGACAATTTGTCAAGCCAAGGAGAATCACAAAGACAGCAATAAGCTATGTGATCTAAGCCCAAACGAAGCCAAGTGAAATCCAAACGATCAAGAGGTGGATTGCTCGAAGCACACAATAAAAAGTTCTGACAACCACTAGACAAGTGCAAAAATAGCCAAGAAGTCGACTGGACAATCAAAGAACCAAAAACTCCCACGGAAGGCTCGATGTACAAAGCCACTAGATGCTCTAGGGCTGGGATATGAGATAGATGGAAAAAGGAAAACACCCGAAGGATGAAGGTCAAAAACCAGTCAAACAGAGTTCTGACACACTCCAGTTGCTGAAAAAGATGTGAAAAGACAGAAAACTGAGTTTAGAAGGCTTCCAAACAAACAAACTGGCAAAGTTCAGAGGACTGACGCGACTGTCAGTCTGTAACTCGCGCTATTAAAGGATTAGCGCGAGTTGCTTTTGTGCAACCTGCGCCCACTAGCGCGATTGTCAGGTAGAAAAACGCGCTAATAAGGTTTGCTGGCTTAAAAATAAATCAAGCAGTCCAGGGTCTGATCGACAGTATCCAGACAGATCAAGCAGCAAGAAACAACTTAAAAATCTAACCCAGAAAGCTTATTTAAGCAAGCAAACAAGAGAAAACCAAAGTGCAAGACAAACTCCAAGCTGTTCAGTTCGTAAACCAAACCGGAGATTGACTGAAGTGGCATTGATCTACTTCGCTAATGCAGAGCAATAGCGTTTCGAAGGCTACCTAGCCGTACTTCAGGCTCCGTCCAAAGTTTACGAATCAAACAACAAATAGCTTCCCCAGTGGAGTCGCCAAATTGTTGGAGAGGTAAATCCCCTCTACGGACAGAGGCGATCCCACTAGCCCAAAATGGGTCTAGCAACAATCAATCAACGCTACCATGCAAGTTCCTAGTTGCAAATTGAAAGTAGATTATGAGAACCAACCTGAAGTCCAACGCTAGTGTCGTGGAAGAGTTGATACTCCCATTCCCTTGCTCCAGCAGGTCACGATCCTCACGATCTCCGCGAATGGATACCTGCACATGCAAAGAACGAAGCGAATACAAGCATAAAATCCACTAAATACAACCATATATCAGTCAGAAAAGATATAGATCAAACATTATCATAATGAACAATAAGATCGGAACCATAATGATAGTCATTTATTAATGAGTAATCAACAGAGAAAAGTACAACCAAGGTTCTGACGTTGAATCCCTCCTCTGGCTGGGCGAACAGCTACATATGTCTTGCAATAAACCTTTCTCTCTCTTTGATTATGAATGCACAGCTCAGACTTCTGACAGTATAATCTCCCTATGCTCCAAGACTCTTACTATCACTCAAAAACTAGCACTATCACTAGCTTGTCAAATGCATGAGGACAGGCTTTTATAGATGGAGGAGGGGAAGAAGATACAATGAATCAAGACACCCATTATGGATTGGTATTATCCCCAAAAAGCCATTGTGGATAGATGTAAGGGATAGATGATGAATCTCGACATCCAAGAGATTAGCATTATCCTCAAAAACTTCATGATTTGAAGGGAAAAAACATCCGGGCGCGCGTTTGTTAAAAATATTTTCCAAACTCGGTTGGCGCGGGTGTAACTCTAAGACAGAGCGCCAACTAGCGCGCCTTCTTTTGAGGATTTCCTTCATTGGCGCGGGTAGTACATTGTGGACCCGCGCTAATGGAAAAAGGGCACTTTTCAGGGATATTTTGCAGGAGATGTCTTCAAGGCACATGAAGTCCATACTTAGGGGAACATAATGCAAGTGTTTTTAAGTTATGTCACTGCTCACAAGTCCCGGAATGAGTCCTCCAAAGTGCGGGAAAGGGGTAACAGGGACGGTGACCAATGGTGACAAATTACTGTGTAACACTAGTATTATAGGGACCTATGAAAGATGATCTGTTTAAAATTTATTCTAGGATTGTTCACAAACCCTAACTTCCATAGGGTATAACTTCTATAATATAATGAACCAAATTTTGAAAATGGAACTAGAAGTTCCTAGAGATTTCTTATTATTATAGCCCAAGTTTCATTATTTGAAACATCACAAATATATATATATATATATATATATATATATATATATATATATATATATATATTATTGCAAAAATACCACCATAGGGTATAACTTCTACAATATAATGAACCAAATTTTGAAAATGGAACTAGAAGTTCCTAGAGATTTCTTATTATTATAGCCCAAGTTTCATTATTTGAAACATCACCAAAATATATATATATATATATATATATATATATATATATATATATATATATATATTATTGCAAAAATACCAAACTAACATGTTGGGAACTGATTTCACGAGCATACAGGAACGTGGAATTCCTTAGAGCATATATCCAAAATTATAGCGAACCAATATCTGAGATTAAACTAGATGTTGTCTTAAATGTGATCTAGGTTCCATGATTTGGAGCCTCACCAAAAAATAAAGTTTTTTGCGGAAATGTTGAACTAACCTATTTGAGACATATTTATGGAGATGGAGCATTCAAAAACCTTAACTTCCTTGGAACATATCTCTGAAAATATAGCAAACCAAGATTATGAAATTTTAAATGAGTTCATATTAAATTCCTTCTAATTCAAAATCTCATGAAAATTTTGTTGTGGTGTTATGATCCTTACACCTTGAAAATGATAAGAAACCAACAATTACAGTTATCTTCAAGGGGGAAACCTCCTTTTACAATGAACACAATATACAATACTATATTTGATGATCCTAATAATTGGTCTCCTTAGTGTATATACAAGAGACAAAGGGCATAATAAAATGAGATCATGAGGGGTTTTATCCTACATAACAATATAACAATAGAAATATAATCACTCAATATCCAGGGCTTAATAAGGGGTTTTTTAGTTAACATGGGGCTTAACATGTGGTTTATAGAAAATATACCTAATATTCTCAACTATTGAATCCCTAAAATGACATCTATACCTCTAATGGGAATGACATACACTGGGATTTCCAAATTATATTCTCCTATGTTGAACTTAATGTTATTGCATTTTACCATATAATCAATACTGCCTCCATTAGCAACAAAAGACTTGAAAGTTTGTCATTAGGTATACAAAAAAATGAGATGCTTTGTTAAAAAATTATCAATGAAGTTATTGGTATTATCCGAGCCAACAAGCACTATTGCCTTTTGCTTAACCTACAATCTTTAGGATTTGAGGTGCTAACAAAACTACCAAAACATGAATAGGTATTTTGCACTTGTTTGAATTAATGATGTGCACAAGTTCGACCTTTATTTCCTACTCTTTTGAGTTCAGAAGTTCTTCCTCATTTCCTCGTGTAAATGCCTGCATTTCATCTTCATTGTTGTTTTCCAAAATGAAAAACTATGTTTCTTAACATTTATGTCCCTTACCATTTATTTTTTACAACCAAAGTATAGTCATTGTGCTTTTCTTTCCTCTATTTCCTTGTGTGGTATTCGAGTAGGTTGACCCAGGTGGATATTGGTGGCCACCGCCTATTCCACCTAGACCTCCTATCGATTTCATATGTTTCCTTGTTTATTGCAGCATTTACTATTTTTAGCAGTTTTTCAAGTACTGAACTTTCGGAGCAGTTGTTCTAGGTGGCTCCGTACACACTCATAGGTCAAAGAGGGCTAAATATTCAAAGTGGTTAGATTTCTCTCGAACTAGGACCATATCAAAGTGTTCGTCGCCCTGATTCCAACTATATGAACAACACTCCAATCCGAGTTCATATGAAGAAGATAAAGCTGGTCAAAGTTATGGTCAAAGTGGGCAAGTGGGCCAGGTTTACCGATCCTACAAATTGACCGTGACCCAACGCACGAAATCTGGACACCAAGCGGGTGAAATTGTTGCCTACTTAATTTGTTGAATGTCCCTTATTTTCGGCAAATTCAAAAAAGGTCAATGTTGGTTCATATATATATATATGAAAGCGGGGGCGGGTCGGACCCGCCACCCCACCTAACGCAAGATTATGTGTCAAAATGAGGTGGCAGGTGGCCAAACCCCACCACCCGCAGACCATACAACATGTATTATATATATAAACAATTATGTTGGGTGGGTTGCCCACAAGCGAACCTGACCCCTCCTCCTTATGCCACATGACAATATCACTGGAGGCGGCAGGGCTTGAACCCACCCGACCAACCTGGTCAGCCTACCTCCCGGGGGCCTCCACCAACCATCATCCAAAAATGAATGTCGACCTCCCTGCTTCCAAAGCTACGCCCTAACCAACACACCAAGGGTGGCGACTTTGTAAAGTTTGTCGCCCCTTCACCATTTAAACTCGGCTCATTGCCATTCGACGGGAAGGAGCACCGACAGAGTGCAGAGAGAGAGAGAGTAGGGCAGTTCCGACCAATGGAACCCTAATATGAATGGAAATGTGACCAGGGCGGAACCTTTCCCAGTTAAAAGAGTGGAACCCTGACGCAAGAGAATCTCAAGATGCCGAAAAGATTCCTTGGGAGGTAAATTTTTATAATGACATAATTTGACGTGTTTATAGTCATTTTTGCACGTTTTCTCCCCATGATTCCAACTGTGCAGTTATAATATGCATCTGAGCAATAGAGATGTCGGTGCCCGGTAGCACAAAATCTTTGAAGAATATTGTGGAATCTTAAAGATTCCCTTGGAGGCAGATTTTTGCCACTGTCTGAATGTAACCGACTTTATACTCATTCTTCATAGAATTTCGCAGGGAGTGTAATGGTGTGCTCAAAATCTTCATCCGAGCAGCATATTTTCCGAGCATCTTCAAGAAAGAATCTTTGAGGGAATCTTCAAGATTCCAGAGGGTCCAAAAATTCACGGTGTCAGAATTGGACAAGTTTACAGTCGATTTTACACCACTCGTCTCCATAAATTTAGTGGTGCGGTCCATTTTAATAACCGAGCTTTTCAATTTTCATTCATCTTCGAAAGTGGAGGTATATGATGCAGTTATGTCATGTTTTGCTTCTTGCTTTGCTGAGATGATGTATCTATTGTTGAGATCCCTGATTACCATTATGTTGAGGGATGCTTGTTTGCCACATTATGTAAGATTGTATTAGCTTGTCATGTTGGAGGAGGACCCATTTGAGTGAGAGTTCCTGTAGCAAGAACATCTTGTGGAGAGACAAGCCCCCTAGGTTGAGGGTATTTGTCCTTGTAATGACAAAGAACATACTATGTACATCATCATCATCTTGCAGGATTAATGAAGCAGGCTCCACACTCTTGACACCAGGCCCGGAGATGTAACCCACATTGGGTGAACTCCGTTATCAATGTGTTATGTGTTCATGACTTGATGGTTGTTGTTATGATTTCTTTCTTTCTTGCCTGCACATGTGGTTGTTTTATTTTCTTTCACATGCAATTCTGATAACATCACAGAAGTAAAATATCTTGGTTAATTCTGGTAGCTGATAAGATCCAGATCAAGTTTGGTATCATAACCGTCTTCTTGTTGATGTGAATTGCGAGTGTGAACAATTAAACGTGCAGCAAAAAAGAAAATGGAGGATGACGGAGACATGTACGAGGACCTCCTCGGGATGTCAAAAATGGTGAACATAATGTATGAAGCTTATGAGAAGAAAATGGCAAGAGAGGAACAGGAGAAAGAAAGAGCAGAGAATGATGCTCCATCTACCCCCTTGGGTGTACATTCATCTTCTTCATCATCTTCTTGTCATTTAGATGAGGAGATTAGTCAAAGTCTTCAAGCAAAGAATGTCGAATTGAGGAGACTCCTACGAGAGTAGAAAAACGAGAAATAGAGACTGCAGCTTCAGCTACGAGCCATGGAAGAGGCCTTGCAGGAGTTGAAGCGCAACGAAGACTTAAGGAATCCATCATCCTCTGTTTTATAATCGACAACTAAGGTAAACAATGTTGATCATTCTTCAGTTTCATCTTCACGTGATTTTATTTCTGTTGGAAATGTGGAGGTAGCCATTTCAGGGACTGGCATCCTTACAAAGATGGGTTTTAAAGGAGGAGGACTTAGTGTTAATGGCCAAGGCATGACTCAGGCATTGGAGGTTGTGCAAAGACCTCCATTTGTAGGTTTGGGGTACATCGAAGGAGAGAGCTCAAAGGTGTCTGAAGCTTCTAAGACATTGTCGAAACCATTGAGGAAATAGATGATGGGAACACATCACCATCATCCCATGCCAGTGCACATTACAGAGAAAGAGCTGAGGCAAGCTCTCATCGCCATAATTGCACTGGAGACAGCCAGGAAATGTATAACAAGTCTCAGTATTATAAAGTTCATTTTGATTGTAATCCTGTTGTTAATGATGAACATAAATCATGGCATCGAAAAACATGTATTTTTTGTGGTTTACATAACCATGTGTCTGATAAGTGTTGGAAGAGAATCGCAACAAGAAAGAGGATGAGAAGTGAAAATCCTTCTCCACATTACAGAAGGAAGTAGGTAAAGCATGTTTGGAGGAAGAAGACTTTTTGCAGTCATTGCAATAGAGGTGGTCATCAAAGAGCCACATGTTGGAGGCTCCATCCAGAGCAACGTATTAAGGACAAAGCACCCGTGCAGAAACCAATCGGTGAAAGTGTTCAACAAGCAAATCCGCCACATTCCTAGTGGTTTACTTTATTGACTAAGAGATGGTTTTACTATACACAATAGCTTGTCATGGCCCAATTTTGTAAATAATGTGTTGCGACTTAAAATGTAAAAGTGATGATGTGTTTTCTGTCACTTGTTTAAGCAACAATGATGTTTTGGCCTTGTATTGATAGTTGGGGTATTGTTTCCATTTTGATCTAAACTTGACCACAGAGTATGTGTTATAAACTCGTGGCAAGTATGGGATGCTTGGGTCATAACTGGTCATGTAATTTGCAAAATATTCTACTACAGGTTTCAGAGGATGTAGATGTCAGCTCATCGATTATGACTCTGAAGAACAAAGGTGAAGGAGAAGGTAGGGTGACCTGTCAGGAAACTCGTGGTGCAGACAATGTACACGAAAGTTGCAAATTATTTTCATGTTATTGGAGGACCAAAAGATCCTCTGTGGAGAGAAATGATCCAGGTGGCTCCATATGCACTCAAAGGTAAAAGAAGGCTCAAAATTCACATGGTCAAATTACTCTCGAACTAGGACCAAATTGAAGTGCTCGTCGCCCTGTTTCCAACAGTGCGAACGACACTCCAATCTGAGTTTGTATGAAGAAGATAACGTTAGTCAAAGTTGTGGTCAAAGTGGGCAAGTGGGACAGGTTTAATGATCCTACAAATTAACTGAGACCCGATGCATAGAATCTGACCACTGAGTGAGCAAAATTGTTGCCTACTTAACCGGACCCGCCACCCTACAGGATGCAAGATTATGTGTTAAAATGGGGCGGCAGGTGGCCAAACCCCGCCACCCACAATTATGCTGGGTGGGCCGCCAACCAACGAACCTGACCCCTCCTCCATACGCCACATGGAAATACCACCAGAGGCAGCAGGGCTTGAACCTGGCCAGCCTGCCTCCCAAGCACCTCCACCAACCATCATCCAAAAATGAATGTCAATCTCCCCGCCTCCAAAGCTCCACCCTAACCAATGCACCAAGGGTGGTGGCTTTGTAAAGTTCGTCGTCCCTTCACCATTGAAACTCGGCTCATTGCCATTCGATGGGAAGGAGCTCATGCGAAGCATAGAGAGAGAGAGAGAGCAACAAAGTTCTGACTAGCGAAACCCTGAGCTGAATGGAACTGTGACTAGGGTGGAACCCTGAGTTGAATGGAACCGTGACTAGGGTGGAACCCTAAGCTGAATGGAACCGTGACCAGGGTGGAACCTTGAGCTGAATGGAACTATGACTAGGGCGGAACCTTTCCCAATCAGAGGAGCGGAACCCTGACAAAGTAGAATCTCAAGACACCGAAAAGATTCCTTGGGAGGTAAATTTTTATAGTGACAAAATTTGACGTGTTTATAGTCATTTTTGCATGTTTTCGCACAAGGATTCCAGCCCGTACATTTAGAATCTGCATCTGAGCAATGGAGATGCTGGTGCCCAGTAGCACAAAATCTTTGAAGAATATTGTGGAATCTTAAAGATTCCCTTGGACACTGATTTTTTCCAATGTCAGAATGTAGTCGACTTTATACTCATTCTTCACATAATTTCACAGGAAGTGTAGTCATGTGCTCAGAATCTTCATCCAAGCAGCGAATTTTTCGATCATCTTCAGAAAATAATCTTTGAGGGAATCTTCAAGATTCCCTAGGGCCTAAAAATTGGTTGTGTCAGAATTGGACAAGTTTATAGATGATTTTACACCACTTGTCGCCATAAATTCAGTGATGCAATCCATTTTAGCAGCCGAGCTTTTCATGTTTCGACCATCTTAGAAAGTAGATATATATGATGCAGTTATGTCATGTTTTGGTGAGATGATCTATCTATTGTTGAGATCCCTGGTTACCATTATGTTGAGGGATGTTTGTTTGCCATATTATGTGAGATTGTATTAGCTTGTCATGTTGGAGGACCCATTTGAGTGAGAGTTCCTGTAGGGAGAATGTCTCATGGAGAGACACACCACTCAGGTTGAGGTTATTTGTCCTTGTAATGACAAAGAACATACTATGTTCATCATCATCTTGCAACGTTAATGAAGCAACCTCCACACTCTTGAAACTGGGCCCGAAGACGTAACCCATACTGGATGAACTTCGTTATCAATGTGTTATGTGTTCATGATTTGATGGTTGTTGTTATGATTTCTTTCCTTTCCTGCATGCACATGTGGTTGTTTTATGTTATTTCACATGAAATTATGATAACATCACAGAAGTAAAATATCTTGGTTAATTCTGGTAGCTAACAAGATCTAGATCAACAATTTTGACCCACTAAATGACATATTTTTTAGGTCTGTAGCAGTCCCATAGCAGGGGCTTGCCACAAATCCTGTAGTACTCGGAGAGATATTTCCAACAAGATATTGTATGCACCAAACAAAGATAATATGACCAAGTTACAACCCCGAGAAGTTGGATGCCCAACTAACCCCAATGGGGCCCACAAACTCTTGGTGTTCCATCTCTTGGGGTTAGGGTTTCAATTGTTTAGGGTTTTCCTTTGTTGTTCAATAATAAATAGGCCCTTGAGTCTCATTGTAACATAGTTCATAGGCATGCACCTACCACATCTCTTCTCAGAGATAAGCTACCATCGCTCGAGCTAGTTCTATTTTCATTTTGTTTGTAAGCATATTTCAATATTTGATATTAATGAAATGAAGTGTTATTTTTGTTGCATCTCTGTATTTATGGTTATATTTGTAATTTTTTGCGTTCATGTTTAAGGTTGGATCAATGTTGGATAAGTGGTATTAGAGCGATCTGCTCTTTCTTTGTTTTTCTTTGCATGTCCCCAACGAGGTCGGGATATAAGGAGTTAGGGCTCGAAATGGTCGAACCTTTGCAAGACCAGCCTCACAAATCTCGACGACCTCCCATGGCAGAGGAGAAGAAAGACAAGGGGCGGGAGATCCTTTCAATCTTGTTCGAAGAAGCCCTCCAGCAATAAAGGAACGCAATGATGGACAACTTTGCCTAGATCCTTCAGTGACTACCCAAAGGTGACACATATTCTTCTAGTAGCTACTCTGGAAGCGCCACACCCTTTAAAGTACAAGTAAACTTTGACATCCCCATATTTGAAGGTTAGATAGATGCGGGCGTCGTAGATAAATGGTTAAATCTACTAGAAGGGTTTTTTTTGTTCGTGATTTTTCTAGACAGGAAAAGATTACTTTTTCACTTCTCAAAGTCGCCCCCCACATCAAGAATTGGTGGGAAACCTACTGTGAGAAGAAGGAAGAAAGTACACCCTCACTATTTTCTGTCGCATCCACTTGGAATTCATTCTGGGATGCCATCAAGGAGAAGTACTACTCTGTATAGAGCTATGAGTATAAATACATAAAGTGGACCATGCTACGGTAGGGAAGGGACCAAGACATACCAAAGTTTACCAATGTTTTTCATACCCTTCACATGAAACTGGGTATCAAGGATTCTGTGACATTTGGTACTCAAGTACCGCGACTGCCTACACATGTACATCTAAGATGAGATGGAGTTCCTATACATCTCCTTGCTTGGCACAACATACTGATACGTTGTCAAGATTGAGTAGAAGTTTAAACAGAAGAAGCGATACTTTGGATCTGCAAATCTGAAGCAAGGGAAAGGCACCCCAAAACCGCGAAGCAAAGGACAAAGCCAAGGCGGGGCGACCTAGGAAAACCCGCTGAAGACTCAAGAAAAGAACAACACCACGAAGCCAAAGAAGCACACGAGAAAATGGTGTGAGTTCCATAAGAGCTCCACTCCCAACACGAGCGAGTGTCGAGCCAAGCTGTCATTGTTGGTCGAGCTGAAGGCTTCTGAATTAGAAGCATGTTCTGAATTTGAGTCGGAACTCGACAAGGGGAATGACAAAGGGAAGCAGATCATTGATGCAGATCCCAGTGCCACTGTGGCCACCATTAATATCCAAAAGAATGTGCCTGAAGATCCAGAGGAGGGGGAACGCCTCTTCCACCCATAGATGTGGGTGAAGGGTCCTCCGCTACAGTTCATTATCGACAATGGGAGCCAAAAGAACCTCGTTTCAATAGAGGTCATGAAATGGTTGGGCCTACTAACTACAACACATCGCAACTATACACCATCGGGTGGATTCACCAAGGAAGAGATCTCCATGTCAGCCAATGGTGTTGCCTTCCCTACAACATCAAGCCCTTCATGGATGAGGTACTGTGTGATGTTGCCCTCTTAAAGTCTATGACGTATTATTAGGACAACCATACTTGTGGAAGCAACATGTTGTATATGAGTTTAGACCTCGCTCTGTAATTATTACTTTGGGCAATAAGTTGTACAGGATACTGGAGGTAGCCCCACCTACCTCCATCTCTTTGATCGCTACAAAGCAATGAAGTAAGATCATTTCATAGACCAAGAAATTTGTTTTCCTCGTGATTTAGGAAGGGCACATCAAGCCAAGCTCATCACCCTATGGGAGCCTAATTGTATTGGTGGAAAAGAAAGATGGGACATGGAGACTCTGTATTGACTATCGGGCACTGAACAAGATCACTAGGTGGAATAGGTACCTGATCCCACACATTGATAACCTCCCAGACTAGCTCAAAGGGGCAAAATATTTCAACAAGATTGATTTGAAGCTAGGTTATCACCAAGTGCCTATTGAACCCTCTTATGTGTGGAAAACTTCCTTCAAATCCAAGGAAGGCATTTTTGAATGGTTGGTCATGCCTTTTGGGTTGATGAATGCCCCCGCAACCTTCATGAGATTGATGGAAGACATCTTGCGACCCTTCACCAATGCATTCGTGGTGGTGTATTTAGATGACATCTTGATCTTCAACCAAAGTTCAGAAGATCGCCTCCACCATATTCGACAGGTCCTCCAAACCTTGTGACAAAACAAGTTGTGTGCCAATTTGGAGAAATGCACTTTTGGCATGACCTAGGTTCAGTATTTGGGGTACATCATTGATGAGAAGGGTGTGCATGTGGACCCAACCAAGATAAAAGTCATTCGAGATTGGCCAACCCCAACCACTCTAACAGAGCTCTGCAACTTTTTGGGTCTTTCCAATTTCTACCGCAGGTTCGTGTTGGGGTTCTCTCGTATCACTTGGCCTTTAAGTCAAGTCATCAAGGGCGAAGAAAAAGCAAAGTTTTTTTGGTCTAAAACCCAATATAAGGCATTTGTCGAGTTGAAGCATCACCTTTGCTCTGCATTAGTGCTCACGTTACAATACCTACAACAACCATTTGAGATTGAGACAGATGCCTCTTAATATGTTATTGGTGCAGTTCTTACTCAGCAGTGGCTTACCACAATGAGACACTTTTAGACACAATCCAAAAGTATCCCACCTATGATAAAGAAATGCATTCCATTATGCAGACCTGTCATCAATGGAAGCATTACATTAGGGGGAAGGAAACGGTCATCCACACAGACCACCGACCCTTGTAGTTCATATAGAGGTAAGGAAAGTTGCAGAACGATCGCCATCAGAAATGGTCCACACACCTGCAATAGTTCCATTTGAACATTAAGTACAAGAAGGGCAGCACCAATAATGATGTGACTACCTCAACTGACCACTAATCATGTTGTTGATCACTATGCTCGACTCTTGTGGGCACGAGACTTTGGAGTGGACGCATCTTTATAAGAGAAATCCAGAATTCAATAACACATACCAGACACTCCTAGAAGGTAAGCAAGTTCCAAATATTCACCTCCATGATGTATTATTATGCCACCTGGGACACATCTATGTTCCTGCAAATGAGCATGCCAAGATGATTTGGGAGGCACACTACAGTCAGGTCGCTGGACATTTCGAAGAAGAGAAAACAATGGCAGTACTGTAGAAGTATTTTTATTGGCCGAACCTTAGTCAGGATGTTGGGAAGTGCATTCGATCCTGCACTGCCTGCACCATGCCAAACCAACCATTAAGAAGCAAGGCCTATATATTCCTCTGCCTACTCCTAGTCGACCTTGGGAGTCCATTGCCATGGATTACATGTCGGGCCTTCCTTCTACTAAGCATGGCAACGACTGTGTTTTCATGGTTGCCAACAAATTCTCTAAGATGGCCATTATGGCAGTTTGTAAGAAGAGTATCACAATAGAGGCCATTGCTAAGCTCTTATTTGAGCGAGTGTGGGTACACTTTGGGATCCCACATTCCATTGTCTCAGATCAGGACAGAAGATTCCTAAGTGCATTTTGGTCAAGTATCTAGTCAATGTTGGGTACCAAACTTACTAAATCCATGGCTTTCAACTCCAAACTGATGGACAAATATAGTTCGTCAATGAGATGATCATACACATTTTGCACATGTACAACTCGAAGCATCCACACACATGGGATGAAAGCCTTCCTTATGTCTAGCACAGCTACAACAGAGCTCTCCATAACTCGACAGGCCACAACCCATTTCAGGTAGGGCTGGGATTTCAACCATTATGTCCCAATGATGTGGCCATACCATTTGCAACCACTCAAGCAGATTTGGCTCACGTCCAGTCCGAAGTCAATAGGGCTAATAGCTTCATTGAGTGGATTCAACACATCCACCAGCTGGTTCATGATATAGTGGACAGATTCAATGCTAAGTACAAGTAGTGCCATGGTCAATATTGGGTGTCGCATAAGTTCCGAGTGGGCGACAAAGTTTGGCTACATTTGCAGAAGGAGAGCTTTGCTGGACCCCACCGCATGCTTCACCCACTTCGATATGGGCCATACACCATCACCGACACTGTAGGGGACAATGCCTTCGAGCTCAACATTCCACCTTTCCTTGGCCTGCACCTAGTGTTCAATGTAAACGCTTGCGACCATACTTTCCACCATTGTTGGACACATCCGACATTGCATAACAACTCACACCAACATAGCTAAACCCAGAATGCATGGAATAGGCCACAACTAATCAGATCATGGACACACAAATCAAGAACACTTGACACCAGTGGATCCAACTATATTGAGTTGTCAAAGCAGTCCAACTCCTTCACCAGGGCAAGTGGTTCACCAGGGACCAGGTTCAATAGAAATTTCCTCACCTCATGGAGGCTCTGCACGCAATGGGGACCATTGCTTCCTAAGGAGGGAGGAATGATCCAAGTGTATATTGGTGGCCACTCACCTATTCCACCTAGACCTCCATTTGGTTTCATTTGTTTCCTTGTTTATTGCAGCATTTACTATTTTTAGCAGTTTTTCGATCATGAACTTCCGTAGTAGTTTTGACCCCCTAAACGTTGTTTTTTTAGGTTTGCAGTAGGCCCATAGCCATAGGCTAAGCCTTGCGCAAATCCTGTAGTACTCAGAGAGATATTTCCAACAAGGTATCATACACTCCAAATAGAGATAATATGACCAAGTTACGACCCAGGGAAGTTGGCTACCCAACTAATCCCAACGAGGCCAACAAACTCTTGTTGTTCCATCTCCGGAAATTAGGGTTTTGGTTGTTTAGGGTTTTCCCTTGTTGTTCAATAATAAATAGGTCGTTTTAGCCTAATTGTAACATGGTTTAGAGGCATGTATCCGCCACATCTCTTCTCAGAGATAAGCTACCATCACCTGAGCTAGTTTTATTTCCATTCTGTTTGTAAGCATTTTTCATTATTTGATATTAATGAAATGAAGTGTTATTTTTGTTTCATCTCTGTATTTATGGTTATATATGTAATTTGTTGCATTCCTATTTAAGTTCGGATCATAGGTAGAGATTGAGTTGCCCTAAGAAACCCAAAACGATCTCTGCTTCATGCATATGCTCCAATGGTAGACTTGTGTGTGGCCTTATTCTTTACTTAAATATGATAATAAAATTGCATAGCTTCCATAATATTTCTAAGATGTTTTAGGAAAAACTCTTTTTTAATGTCTTCTTTTAATCCACCCGTGTAAGCTTCCAACAAGTGTTCATCACTTATGTTATCCACCCTTGTGGCCAATACCTAAAATTCTAAATTATGATATTCAATATCACCTAAGTGATTGATTCTACTCAATTGACTCAAGTAGTCTTGTTCCTGAATTCTCCCATATTGTTTTTCTGACTCTCTTTTAATTAAACCTAAAGTATAACATGCTTTTAGGGCCAAACATATCTTAAGGGGAAGATAATGTAAAGAATATAAAAATATAAATATTATTAAATAATAATTAGTAATAATTAAAACTCAAAGTGATGTGACTCTTCATGAAAAGGCACTACTACCTAGGTATATATATATGGCCTTCATTTGTAAACTATCGTATCATTCTCTCATACATTTATATATTATTATTAATCCTAAATGAATACCTTTATTATTATTTTTCTCTATGTGGTTCATAGACTCCGAAGAGCGGTGACCGCTACATCCACAAAATATTTGTACCAGGAAGATCCACCTAAAGGGATCACTTCTCGTGACTCAACCATAGAGCCTGACCTCGAGAGTGTCGAGAGAATTGAACCCATGACCTCTCAATAACTAAGGTGATTTAACGATGGGAACTCGACCAATTGAGCTAACCCTTGAGGCTAAATATATATCATTATTTTCCAAATACTCTAGAATATTAGTTCATTAGACATATTTGGTACTCACAAAGAAGAAGTGCCCCATAGATCACCTCAAGTTGCATTACATAAACAAAACAAAAAAAGGAAAATTGTAAATGATATAGCAGTGTCGATATTAAACGAGATGAAATTATTATTTATATTTGGAAAACCCTCATGGATCATTGTCCCTTGACCTAAAACTATTTGTAATGCCTTGCGCTGGCTATATAGAAAACTTGGACAACTTAATAAAATGATATCTAACATATTTATTAAATTAGTTAAATCAGATACAAACACAAGCATGCAATAAATACAATGCATAAGTAATGAATTCATTGATAATACAATAAGAATCTTATGATATGGTGTACTTGTCCCAAGATGTCAAAACACTCAAGGATGGAGCTATGCAACCTTAGTATTTGCATCACTCCATGTGACAAACATACTTCATATGCCTAGTTATCCCTTGCATCCCAATGTCAACACCAAACTAGTAATGCCCCTAAAGGCTCAAATTACTCAATCACTCTCAATACTGAAAGGACTCAATTGCTGCCAATCATTCTCAATACTTAATTGCCCAAAGTGCCAAAGAATGAAAAAATGCACTTGTGAAAATGGCACACAGTTTGTTGGGTTTTGGCCTCCATTAGATTTGTTACCCAAAGTTGCATGAATCATTGGCTTTCTTGGCTCTTGTTAAGTTTTCTTACAATTATAAAGATTGATGGCCCTCACCATCTTCTCCTTGCAATGTGTGGATTAATGTCCTCGAACTTCAATTAATTTTCCAAAGAGAGATAATGAATGCCCATAATTATAGTATTGGACTATCACCAAGGCTCAAACCCCTACAAAATCTAATCAATGAATATAAAGTGGCACATAGTTCCTTTACTTCCCAAGTCTCACTACAAAAAAACCAGCAATTAGCGTCCCTTTTTACTTCTTTTTTTGCATCTAGAGCCCATTTTTGGTGCTATTTGCATCCATTTATCAAATATGGTGCAAAACTTGACACAAAATTTGCATCAAGTTTTGCACCAAATCTTACACCAAGTTTAGCACCAGGTATTGCAATAGGTTTTGCACCACGTTTTGCACCAAATTTTATGCCAAGTTTTGTGTCATCCTTTGCACCAGGTTTTGTTCCAGGGTTTGCATCAATTTTGGCATCTATTTTTGTTTGACATACTTTTGCATCCTCATTTGCATCCACTTTTTGCACCTACACTTGCATCAACTTTTTCATCGACTTTTGCATCCTTTTTTGCATTCTTTTTTAAATCATTTTTTACATCCATTTGTGCATCACTTTTGCGCCACGTTTTACATCGAGTTTTGTGTCTAGTTTTGCATATAATTTTGCATCTACTTTTGTTGCATCCACTTTTCCATCTTGTTTGGCATCCATATTTACATCCTCTTTTGCATCTATTATTGTACCCACTATTGCATCTAATATTTTTGTGCCACAATTGGCGCCTAGTTTGGCACCTCCTTTTGCACCCACTTTTGATTATAATTTTGCATCCACGTTTGCATCCTCATTTGCATCTAGGTTTTCATCAACTACTACATCTATTTTTGCATCCCTTTTTGTATCCAATTTTGGACCAGGATTTGCATCGGGTTTTGTGTCTCGTTTTGCATCTACTTTTGCATCGACTTCTATTGCATCCACTTTTGCATACAATTTTGCATCCACTGTTACACCCATTTTAAATTTCACTTTTTGCATCCCTTTTTACATCTTCATTTGCATCATACTTTGATTCTTTTTTTTCATCTATCATTACATCCACTTTTGTTATGCCATAATTTGCACCATGTTTTGCACTCACTATTGTATCCACGTTTGCTTCCAATTTTGCATCCATGTTCACATCCTCTTTTGCATCAAATATTGCATCTATTTTTGCATCCACTTTTGTGTCAGGTTTATGCATTGGGTTTTGCATCTCGTTTTGTATCTACTTTTGCATCTACTTCCATTGTATCCATTTTTTTCAACCAATTTTGTTTTGCCTGTTGCATCAATGTTTGCTTCCACTTTTACATCCATTTTTGCATCTTATTTTGCATATTTTTTGTCTATTGTTACATCCACTTTTGTTGCACCATATCTTGCGCCTACCATTGCAACCACATTTGCTTCCACGTTTGCATCCACATTTGCATCCTCTTTTGTGTTCAAGTTTGCATCAGATATTGTGTATGTTTTTGCATCCCCTATTGTATCCACTTTTGTTTCATCCATTTTTGCATCTACTTTTGTGTCCGTTGTTGCATCCACATTTGTTTCACCACAGTTTGTGCCAAGTTTTACACCTACCATTGGACCCATGTTTGCTTCCACTTTTGCCTTCATGTTTGCATCCAAGTTTGCATTGACAACTGCATCTACTTTTGCATCCACTTTTGTGTTAGGTTTTTCATGTTGTTGTGCATCTACTTATGTTGTATCCACTTTTCATCCAATTTTACTTCTATTGTTGCCCCCATTTCTATGTTCGCTTTTGCATCCCTTTTCCAACACTCATCATATTTTCTGCATGGATGATATTCCTTATGGCATTGACAATTATGAACAATTGATGACAATGTCAATAATATTGACAATGATGAAAATGAAGATGATGGCGATGACATGAATTGTGATTATGATGATAAAGACGATAGTGGTTACAATGACATTAATGATGATGATGGCAATGATTATGATGATGACGACGCTAATGACCTTGGCGAATCTTCCCAATTTTAGATGTTGTCATTGTCATAATCATAAGCATTATCTTTGGTGTCATCATCATCATTTTCATCTAGGTCATCATCAAAAACAATAATGGCATGAATGATGATGATGATTACAACAATGTTGATAGAAATTACATTAATGATGATGAGGGGGATGATAAAAATGACAATGACGATGATAATGGTGGTGATGATGATGATCATCGATCATCTCTCAAAAATAGAGTTGTTATTTCTCTTACGTATATCAATGTGTCCTAAACAACCCTTTTCTAGCACTGATCACATTTTTTGGGTTGATGATATTTCTTACAACGTCTATAATTATAAACAATTGCAAACAATGTCCATAATGATGATGATGATGGAGATGATGATGATGGCATGAATGGTGATTATGATGATAATGTAATGATGGCAATAACGATGACAAGGATGATGGTGATGATGATGACAATGATTATGATAATGAGAATGAACAATTACTAGTTTCACTACCATCTTCTGGATACATATTACTATCATACTTTTCAAATTTTCTGTCTCTCTTGAGGTATCTTACTATAATGGTGTTGTCAACACTAGAAAGATATCTTGTTGTAATGGTGGTTCTAATGTTAGCACTAGCAAAGTTTTTGTTAAATTTTGGTTAAAAAAAATCGATTTATGCAATTATTTTGACAATCTATGTAAAAAAGTAAATAACATCCAATTATTTTGACTGTAGTCCCATTGATTATCATGAATTCACCAGTCTGAAGACCATCTTCTACATACATATTATTATTAAACTTTTTGCATTATATCCCTCTTATATCTTGTTGTAATGGCAGTATTAGCACTAAAAAAATATCTTGTTGTAATGGTGATGTTAGTATTAGCACTAAAAAAATCACTAAATTTTGGTAAAAAAAAGTTTATCATTTATTTATTTTTAATTTGGGAAATTTTTGTTTTTATTTTTTTTGTTTTTAATTCTATTTTTATGTAGTAATATTTTTTTTGGTTGAATTTTGGTAGTAACTAGTTTTTGGTCGAATCATATGTATTAACCATGTTCTTTATGCTACAAGTCTAATTGTTGGGACAAAATTGCTCTTTCAAATAAGTTGCAAAAGCTATTTTACATCCATTGTTGCACCCATGTTTACACCCATTTTTACATCCCTTTTTGCATCCTATTTTTCATCTTCATTTGCTTCTTTTTTTGCATCTATCATTACATCTACTTTTGTTGTGACAAAATTTGTTCCATGTTTTGCACATACTGTTGTACCCACGTTTGCTTCCAATTTTGCATCCATCTTCACATCCTCTTTTGCATAAAATATTTCATCTATTTTTGCATCCACTTTTGTGTTGGGTTTTGCATCTCATTTTGTATCTTCTTTTGCATGTACTTCCATTTCATCCATATTTTGCATCCAATTTTGTTTCTCATGTTGCACCCGTGTTTGCATCCACTTTTACATCCCTTATAGCATCTTGTCTTGCATCTAAGTTTGCATATTTTTTTGTGTCTATTATTAAATCCACCTTTTTTGTGCTATTATTTGTGCCATATCTTATGCCTATCATTGCAACCCACATTTTCTTCCACTATTGCATCCATATTTGCATCCTCTTTTGTGTCCAAGTTTGCATCAAATATTGTTTATGTTTTTTGCATCCCATTTCGAATTTACTTTTACATCCACTTTTGATTTGTCTAGTTTTGCAACTAATTTTGTGTTCACTATTGCACCCATGTTTGGCCCATGTTTACATCCCTTTTTTCATCCAAGTTTTCCTCCTTTTTGCATTCAAGTTTGTGTCCCTTTTTTTTTGCATTCATTGGAGTATCCACATTTGTTTCACCACAATTCATGCTAAGTTTTATGCCTACTATTGTGCCCATGTTTTCTTCCACTTTTTCATCCATGTTTGAGTCCTATTTTGTGTTCAAGTTTGTATGAACTATTGCATCTACTTTTTCATCCACTTTTGTTCAATTTTTCTGTCTTGTTCTGCATCTACTTATGTTGTGTCCACTCTTCATCCAAATTTACGTCTATTTTTACCCCCATTTTTTTGTTTAATTTTGCATCCATTTTCCAACACACATCATATCCTTTGCATTGATTATATTTCTTATGACATTGAAAATTATGAACAACTGATGACAATGTCAATAATTATAACGATGATGATAATGAAGATGATGACGATGACATGAATTGCGATTGTTATGATAATGACAATGATGATAAAGACGATGGGAGTTACAATGACAATGATGATGATGCTAATGACCTTGGCCATTCCTCCCAATTTTTAAATGTTATCATGGTAAAAATCATAATAATTATCTATGGCGTCATCTTCCAAGTCATCATCATCTGATCATCATTATCATTATTTTCATCTTGGTCATAATCAAGAACAATAATGGCATGAATGATGATTATGATGTTCATGATGAAGATGACAAAAATTATGATAAAACTTATATTAGTTATGATGATGGGGATGATGACAATTATAATGACGATGATAATGGTAGTGATGTTGATGATCATCAATCATTTCTAAAAAATAAAGTGGTTATTTTTCTTTCATATATCATGTGTCCTAAGGTTGGTGATATTTCTTATGATACCTATAATTATGAACAATTGACGACAATATACAAAATCATGATGATGATGATGATCATGAAGAAGACATGAATGGTGATTATGATGATAATGAAATGATGACAATAATGATCACATTGATGGTGGTGATGATGGCAATAATGAAGATGATGACCCTCCCTCTAAACTAGCGAGGTACTCATAATGAGACAAAAAAGTACTCTCAAGTTGAAATATTCATATAAGAAGGGATCTAGATTGATAAGCATCAATGATGATTTACATCATCATAGCCAAAATTTTCAAAATAGTAAGGCCTTGACTAACAAGTTTATCTCTCCATTAGATCAGAGCACAATGTTGGGAGGCATAAATTTGGACACCACTGCCTTTCAAGGCACTTACCCCACCAAGATGTTTACCAGGTATGTCCTCACATGATCATTTCCTAATCCACTATCATAATATTTGACACCAGAAAATGTCAATCCTCATGACTATTCTTATCTTGGGTTAATGTACTTGACTTATGGCGATTAGTCCTAGTCAATGTCCAAATTCTCAAAGAATATTGGTCCCAAATGTTTATCCAATCCACCATTATCCCTACTAGTGCCTTTACTAGGCTTACAATTGTTAATCCTAGCCATAGTACATGACACATGGATAACATGGTGTCTACCCTCACTCCCTCTCAACCAGGGAGGAAACATCCACAAGCATAAGATTTTCTCAAGAATACCCATCATTTTCGTAGAGAATAACATCATTAATTTGTTTTCATCACATGACGACTTTATGATTAAGCATTCATAGATTTGTGGCAAAATATTTCCCCTTTTGTATTTGTGATGAAATACAATAAAAAAGTGAAAGCCAAAATCATTAAACATACACTATATTGATTTATCTAAGTCTAAACTCTAAGGTTGAAGTGAAAATTCATGTAAATCTTATATCTATGAGTTGTGCCAAACTTATGAAAACCTTATTCCCTAAGTCCTATATATAAGAAAATGAAAAAGAAAGAAAAATAAGGGCCAATAAATGGTAACTCATGTATTCACTCCCTCTTTGGAAAATATATGAATATATACACTCCTAGTCACACTTGATCACATGTATGTGATGGTTAAATCATGAATTCTTCTTTTCTCCTTGCATTTTCACTTCATCATTTAAGCACCTAATTGAGGATCTAAGGAATTTTTGTTTCCTAAGGCTTTCATGTCTACTCTTGGTTTACTTATGTCACACTACTGTCAATTTATGTGACAGAGTGAAATACATAAGTTTGTGGAGTTATTATAGAGGTGTATTGAGTTCGTAACCACACACACATGTATTACATCTCATTGATCCACATGTGTGGGTTGGAGACTCATTTCTTGACAACTTTAATGGAGACTACTTTGTGGCTTTAATGGTATAGCTTACAAAATATCTTGTTAAACATTTCGATTCATTCTTTCTTTTCCTCGAGACACTTATAATATTGAAGTCACTCCCAACAATCCATGGAGATGGGGAGTATAAATTACTTGTGTTAGAAATAGAATTAAGAAATAGAGGTTTTCCATTTGCGATATTGGAGTCATAGACATTGGATACATGGTAGTAGTCCTCAATGTCAATTAACTAAAATTGTATTGTCATAATGCGAAAAGAGGTAAACATATTGGTAACCTTGATGTCTTAATCATTTCAAATAATAACCATTCCACCCAAGTATCTCTAAGCATCAATCACTACTACTTGGAAATTCCTCCCCCATTTTCTAATTATATGAGGTTGAACCTCACTTAATATTTTTGCTTCTTATATCAACATTATTTATGGGTGCTTTGCATACCATTTTTCTTTTAGGAGTTTGTTTTCGCTTACTATTGACGCCCCTCATGTTCCAAGACTATTTTCATCAAAAATTTACATAGAAAGAAAGTATAAAGTGACTAAAAAGAAACATGTCTCAAGATTTAAGTGCTTGGACAATTCCACTTCATGACTCCTATATTTCCTTAACCTGGGACCAAATGGTGAACTTGATGGCCTTAAGGGAAATTGATCAATGAAAATCTAAAAAAGAGGTGATTTTTGACTTTATCACATACAATTTAATATACTAAAAAAAATATCCATAACAATTTCATAAATCAATGAATCATTAAAAAAAATATCCAAAACAATTTCATCAAGCAAAGAATCATTGCATTATAAAATACAATCTATAAACATTTTGGGAAAGTTTTGCTAAAACATGCTTAAAAATCAGCATATTTAATATTAATATTTAACAATAATATGGACAATAACACATTTTGATAAATTAAATAACATATTATCAAGCCTAAAAAATGTCACTAACTGAAAACTACAAAGCATGCAACTAATGGAAGTGACCACTCAAGGCCACCACAAGACAATTAATCTATTAAGACCAAGATTAATGGGGACAAAGATCTATAAAGGACAAAGGAAAACCTATTTTAACTTTATTGTTTTATTAGCCTGGTTCAAGATGAACATTTCAAGATATCATGAAGAACATAATTAGTTTTATTGCATTAAGAAAACCCAAGCACATTCTATAACTTAGCAAGAAAGAGATGTATAACACCCATCTCAGCAACACGACACATGACATTAAGTTACTTTACTATATATAATTTAAACTCCTATCATAAAATCACAAATTTAGCATGAATGGAATGTTTAAAATCCATTTTTATAAAAACAAAATATAATTTTTCTTATAGAAAAATATACCAAAAACTAAATATATTTTTCTAGAAAAAAAAATACTAAAACTAAATATATATTTAAAAAAAAAACTAAAACATAAGCAAACTAGAATTTGAATTTGACATTCTTGGTCACTTTCGGAAACATATGGTGGAATGTAATCTCTTTATCCTCATCTTTAGCTTTTTCCTAAAAAATAAAAGCATACAAAAGTGGGAAAGAGCCATAAAGCATGGGGAAGCTTTTTCCTAAGCACAAAAGCATCTAAAAAGTGGAAAATTCCTTTTTTATATGAGGAAACATTATTCACCCAAAAGATTTTTCCCAAATTGAACTAATGAGGGATTTTGGAAATCTTCATAGCCTCCACTTTCCTATATATTAGAGGCTTGGCCATTGAAAAAATGATGGGAATTTTGTATTGTCACGCTCTTGAGATCTGTCTTGAGAGGGAGAGTTTTGGAGCTATGAGTTGGGGGAGGTGATGTTGCAACTATATCTGATTGTTGTAACTTTCCTCCAACTCCTTTATTCATATAGATCAGTTGTTCTTCCTTCCATATGTTTCTATTCATTCTTTACTTCTTCTATTTAACTAATGTATGCATGGGTTTTTGGTTTATATTTATTTATTCAATAATATTTATATGTTTTTTATAGTTTTGATTATTAAGATATTATGTTGTGACGGTTGCTTTATTCTCTCTCTTATGTGTAGGACCAAGCTTTGGAGCTAGCTAGGAGCGCTTCTTGGCTATACGAAAAACTCCAAGAAGACCTGCATGCGAGGACTCACAAGAATTCATTCTCTTTTTCTTAATCTATACTCTACATCTTGATCTACTAAGAATCCTAAGCCTTAGAACAACCTTTCTCTTAATTGGTTTGTCCTAGGTTTCTGAGATAAACTGAGAGGGTTTTGTTTTCATCTAACCATGCATTAAATCCTACAGCAAAATGATATTTAGAAAATTTAATATATTTCACTATGTAAATGAACTTAGTAAAATGAACCCATAGAGGTGGTCATAAATGGAAATAAAAGTAAAACTCTAAACAAGAAGCCAAAAGTGGATTTAACCATGGATGAAAAATTGGGAGTAGAATTGGATGTTAAACTAGCCATCAAAACAATATGCAAACAATGACACAAAAAGGTTTTTAAAGTAAAATTAAAAAAGGGTGCAACACTAGACACAAAGAAGGGAACAAAATAGGGCATATGAAAGGATACCGAATTGGGTGCAAACAAGGATGCAAAAATGGACACCAAAATGAGGATGCAAAGAATGGTGTAAAATTAGGATGCAAAAAGGATGTAAGAAAAGACACAAAACAAGATGCAAAATGGGACTAAAAAATGGTGAAACCAAGGATGTCAAAGATGATGCATAACTAGATGAAAATTCCAACTAAAATCTAGGTGCAAAATGAGATGCAAATGTGAACACAAAATGTGGTAGAAAAAAGGATGCAAATTTGGAAGCCAAAAAGGATGAAAAACTAGATACCAAAAAGGATGCAAATTTGGACATAAAAAATGGTGCAAAATTGGACACAAAAGAAGAAAAAATGGTGCAAAAATGGGCATAAAAATGGCTCAATTTTGGATGCAAATTGAGATGCAACATTGGATGTAAAATGATGCAACAAATCATTCAAAACTTGGTGCAAAAACAAATGCAAAAGTAGACGAAAAAATGGCTCAAAAGTGAACGTAACAATAGACACAAAATGGGATGCAAAGGTGGATGCAATATATGGTTCAACATAGGATGCAAATTTAAATGCTCAAAAAGATGAAAAATTGGATGCAAGAAATGGTGTTAAAAATGATGCTAAATTGGATGCAACAAATCATGCAAAATATGGTGCAAAATAGGATGCAAAAAAGGGAGATAAATAAAATGCAAAAGTGGATGCAAAAAATGGTGCAAAAATGTATGCGAAATTTGGCACTAAATCAGATTCAACATATGGTGCAAAATTGGATGAAAAAGATGGTGTAAAAAAAGGCAGAAAATTGGCACAAAAATAGATGTAAAAATAAGTACAAAATTAGAAGCAAAAGATGGCATAAGACCAGATGCAAAAATTGGCACAAATTGGATGTAAAAAAAGGCGCTAAATAAGATGTCAAAGATGGTGTAAAAATCGATGCAAATTATGACACAAAAATAGAAGCAAAGAATTCCACAAAAGAAGAAGCAAAAAATGATGCAAAAATAGATGCAAAAAAAGGCACAAAACTAGAAGCAAAACCTGTTGTAAAACCAAATGAAAATCTTGGTGCAAAATATGATGCAGAAAATGATGGAAAATTTGGCGTAAAAAAGATGCAAAATTTGGTGCAAAAAAGGACGCTTTAAAAATTGTACAATAGAGCCAGATTTAGCGCCAGGTTGCTCATCCCAATTGAGAAAAAAATGCACTAGAATCTGGTGCTAAATCTGGCGCAAATTGCCTGTTTTGTTGTAGTGTCTCTTAATTAAATAAGACACTGTGATCTTAGCATTACTGAATTAATGCTTCTAACTCATGAAGGAGGGATGCTTATATAGATTTCTTAGTGACCCTTCCCCGTCCCTCTCTAGGATGGTCATCCATGGTGCCTAATTATAGTCCATTTAGAGCTAAGGTTATAGGATTTCCCCTTGAGGCCATACCATCCTTGATTTAAGGAGCTAATGCTAATTTGAGGACCAAACTTAGGTTTTATATCATTTTTTACCATTATTACCATCCATCTTATTGAATCATAATGGTGTTTAGCTAGTATGCAAGCTCTATGTTAATGGACACTCTTATGTAATCAAGGATGACTATTGTAGCTATACTTAGATGAGAGCCATGACTAGTGAAAATATAAGAACTAATCATGAAAGGTATCTCAATATTAGTACACCCATCATATTGGAAGTGCTTTTAGGCAAAGTAGCCATGGCCCTGGGTTGTCTGCTCACAATAATGTATTTAATATAACAAGTTAAGTTTAACAAGGTATTTATATCAACATTTCAACTAAACAACATAACACATATGCATACCTGTGAATACACACATAATTAGGCATCCATATTCATAACCATGTAAGCTTCACCAATTCTTTGTTACATGGCGGGTTGACCAAAGGGGGGTCTCACACTCCTTAACTGTAGCTAAGTTGTGGACTTGTTAGTGGAAATCATGCTTTAGGCAGAGGGATTATTAGCAATAATACTATTTTATTATGATAAATTTACTCAACAACGAGTTTCTCCACACGACCTGTTTCCACATAACATCAATACTATTATTAACTTGTAAAGTTGGTTGAGCTTATGTTGCTTGGTTGGCTTGGGGTTGAGTTGAGTCAAGCTCGACCATAAGATGGCAATTTAGAATCTTATATTACAAGCGTTAAGATTGAAAACATGTACTATGCAATTTCATATAATCAAAAAATAATTTAAACATATCGTCTTCAACTTGAATGAACACACTTTTTGAGGGCCTTATACATGTCAACTTTGAGATGTGCCCTCTCAAGTGTGAAGGTTAAATGAAAGAACATTTATCACGAAGGATTTAGATTGAGATTGAATAATCGATGTAGCATTATACCAAAGAGATGGTTGGGTATAAATTGAAATAACTGGAAATCAGGTGCGACGACTAGCTAGGGATATTTGGATTAGGTTGCTAGTCCTTCACATGATCACATGGGCCAATATTCAAGTTTTATGGCAGACAATACTACTTAGAGGCTTAGAAGTGAGTTCAAGGAAGTTTAAAGAATTCTTTGAATTGTATTGACATACCAAGGGACTTTACCCATAAAACACAATAGAACTATGCATTCTTATCAATCAAAAAATCCTCAAAGCGATAAGAAAACACATCAAGAATATTATTGCATACCTAATAGGTCACGGGAAGTAATAACTTTGCATGAAGGTTCTCTAATGAACACAAACAAATTAAAGCGTTTATTTAGACTCTTATCAATCTAACAATGATAGGCATGTCGGTTCCCCCATCTTCTTCATTTGAGCTTGAATCATGGTTTGTGATAAATGCAACCAACAAAGTACTCCATAAGTGTATGTGGGTTATACCATAGTTAACAAATTTTAATTTGAATATGATATGATATGAAAAAAATTGAGCGCAAAATTTTCAATTAAAAAAAATACCAAAATTTGCTAGTATACATTGCCAAAATTTGCCAATATTTACCATATTCACAGGCACTTGCACAACCCATCACATCTTGCTTGCATTTAGGAGAATGAATACAAGGAATCTCCACAAGTAAAGAAATTCCTAAGATATTTTCTCCACATTAGTATTTTTTCCTTTCATTGCATGTCCAATATAGAACTATACAAGCAATTTGAATTAATACATGATTTCAACCTTTTTTATTATTATTAATTCTCAATTATATTAATGAATTAAGTGATTCGACATTGAAAATTGTATGCTTATGTAATCCTATTGACTTCCCCATACTTGCCACAATGGAATACCATCACCTTACACACACATTCTATTATAGGCATATTCGATATAGTCTATCTAAGCGGTCCCATCCCTATAATTTTTTTGTAAAGTAAATTTTATATTACAACTCTTAACGAGAAATACTAAACTAGTGTGGGATTTGTCTTGGTCTCGCACTTGGGAAACAAGACAAACATCAGAACCATAGTTTTTGCAACATCTAGAAATAATTTTTTTGAAAGTTCAACAAAACAACAAAAAAACTTTACTATAGGACTAAGCAACCTGATCTATAGTATAACTAGAAAATAAAAAAATTGACATAAGCGATTGAAGAAACTAAACTAATAGGAACTCATCATTTGGACTTCGAGGAATCTGAAGGAACCACAACTATTGTCTCCTTGGTGCCACCAAGGGAGCTAACATGGTCTAGGAGAATGCCCGAATGGGCTTCAACATACCTAGCCACCTGTTGTAGCGGCTACAACCACCCTCCAAAATTTTGGCCTCCACCCATTTCGGAGCGTCCCTTGGAGAAGTTTCACTTGATGACTGCACACAATCGGGTTCACTCCATAAACTCGTGTGAGTCTTTACATTCACCTTGCTTGTTTATTGCACTCAACTCTCTACATGTTGATGTCTAAGTCATCCTTGCGTTCTGGTTATGCTAAAAGTCTTTGCTTCATATGTGTTTGTTGTGTTCGCCATGAAAGCATCTGTTGCACTCACACACGGAGTCACATTCACTATCACGCAAGCGTCGTCTTGATTATGAATGATCAATCATGAGTGTTGTGCTTGTCGCTTGCACCGCCAGTCAGTCATGTTGAACATGTGTGTCTGGACGATTCAGTCGTTTTGTCGTCAAATCATGCGAGTGTGTATTCGTATGATCACCTATGCATCTTTCTACTATTCATACACTTAGTCATTTTTGCTGAAGTTCTGACGACCAGACTCCTCACTGACAGTCGGACCATCACCCTGCTTTCGACTTGATCGACTGTCAACTAGAACAGCGCAAAAGCACCAAGCTAGTTCTTTCAAGTAGCGTTGCCCGCAAGCAACTCAAGCAGCACTCATGCTGGCCACCAGACGATTGACCGGTTTTTCATCTCATAAATTGCACAGTGCTCATAAGCAGGACTCCCACTACCCATCAGTCATATCAGCTCAGAAATTGCGCAGAGTTGATCAGCAGGACGACCTTCGCGCCTTAGCGCAGTTTTCCCAGCCAGCAGCTCCCAACAGAACACTGCCTGTTCCCTCTTGGAATTACGCAGTTTCTGTTGCCAGTAACCCAGCAGCCAATTGGCAGTTCCCTCTGGGAATTGCACAAGTCTGGCTGCTAGTGACCCCAGGAACCAACTGGTAGTTTCCTCTGGGAATTGCACAAGTCTGGATGCGAGTGACCCTAGTAGCCAACTGGAAATTCCCTCTGCGAATTGCGCAAGTTTGGTTGTTAGTGACCCCAGCAACCAACTAGCAGTTCCCTATGGGAATTGCGCAGTTCTGGCTGCTAGTCTCTGAGGCAGTTCCCTAGAAAACTGCACAATCCTTGCCTGCTGACCCTTAATGCAGCCCGACCCGTTCCTCTAGAAAATTGTGCAAATATGGTTGTCCAGCCCCTGTTGACTGTTCATTCCAGAAAATGCGCAGATCATGCATGGCTTGCCCTCCTACAGCCCGGATTGTCCCTCCCAAAATTTGCGCAATTTTGCCTCCCAGCTGAGCCAAACCTTGCAAACAATCATTGTCGACTAAAATTTTCTGTCTCCATCTCTCAATGACTCTTACGCAATTTTCATCAACAGTTGCCCAGAGCCATCATCCCTCATCACAGCCCTGCTGCCTCTCTGGGTCACCTGCATTCGAATGATCATGTGTCATGGTAGACTAGGAGGTTTTGGATTTGATGTCGTATCGTCATAAGTAACTGCAGGTACAGGTACACCAAAAAACATGTCAAGATGATGAACGGGATGAACGAAGGGAGCAGATGCACATGGACGGGTTCACCAACGGACGAACGAACGAAGCATGTGAAGCGGATGAACACGACGAACATGCACCTTCACGAATAAGTGATCATGTCAAGCCTTCCAGCATGAAAGCAAGGAACAACATGCTAAAGCTTCATCAAGCGAACCAAGGACCATCGAAGACTCTACGCACTTTGCCATGTCGAGGTGAAGTTATGATACACCATGAAGACATACATCACTCTAGCAACACTCTAGCTCGACATGCACTCTAGCAACAACACGAATGTACCAGCATTGTCATGTTAAGTCACGTTGAATCAAGTCATGAGTCATGTTGCCCACATCTCCACTATGGGCTTGTTGTCAATCAGTGTGATGTAATGTGGAAGTCCAAGACACCCACTTGTTGAACATAGAGTCATGTAAGTCGGAAAGTCATGGAAGTCAAACGATCATGAAGGTAGTCGAACAACCACAAGGGTCAATTTCACCGTTGGCTATAAATACCCCCCTCATTTGTACATGAAAGGACTTTTCACCTTAGCTCCTCCCACATAGCCAAGAGAGTGTAATCTTTTCTTTGAGTAGTAAGTAATGAATCCAATGCCCCACTGACGGGGTTAGTGATGTATGGTGTAACGATGTGTCTTGGAACTTTCACTTAATTCAGAAGCCTGTCAACAGGCCATCACATTTTCACACATGTAATGTATTTGTTGTAAGATTGATCTTTAACACTTGTAATGCATGTTGCTTTAACCTGTGTTCTACATCTGAACTGATTCATTTTTTGTAATGCATAATCTATTAATGGAAATGTGTTGTATATGTTGCTAATTCTGTCCCGTTTGTGTCGACTGCTCTGCCGGACATCAGACAGACCTTTCACATGAACCTTGTTGTAACAATCGTTACACTCATTTAGACTGATCCATGAGTGTTATACGTGTTATCTTACCTTGTATGTTGTGACTGCCGCATCCGAGTGGACTGCTTCACCGGAAGCTGTGTATGTCCTTTGTGTTGTCTGTTCCTAGTCGAGTTTGGATTGATCCCTTTCAACCTGGAACTCATCTTCACCTTTTTCCCCTCACAATGAAAGAACCATTTACACAAGCATACTTACACTCACCAGGCACGCGAACCTCACTTCTTGAAGATAAAGTGAACCACTCTCCTTTTCTAACAAGCAAGAGTTGAGGCAAATCCTCAAGACAATGGCAACAGGGCCATCATACTGGATGGGACTCCCACATTAAATGGTGTGATGTCTAGTTGGGACTTCATAACGGGGTGATCCTCTGAATGTTAGCAGGTCCAGCACCGTCAACATTTATGGTGGTAGAAGGAGGGTAGCCAGTTTACATGGCTGAAATTCCCCTCACATTTGTTCAACAAACATCTGGTCAAGGCAGTAACTCGCACTCTCTCTCACCTACACGCGACTCAACGGTTGGTTACTCCTCACCTCCTAGTGTTGAGCACGAGACTTCAGATCAACAACTTCACTTTGTTCATCCCATCACTCACCAGTTTGCGAAAGCAGTCAGACTGATCCGAGACAAACAACATCTTCCACGCGTAGTGAGGAAGCCAAAGGCCTCCCATGAATGTTGTTGTATCGTAAGGGGAAGAAGCAACCCTTGCCACACTTGAAGGTCTATGAGAAGCTATCAAAGACAAAAATAAATCTCCCATCCTCTGGCAAAGTGAACAAGGCACTCTTGTGGTATCGGGATCAGACTTGGGTATAGGAGGTGGAGGGGAAGGCAGCGGAGGAGGCAAAGGGGAAGGCAGTGGAGGAGACAGACCAACAAACTCAGAGTCGGACACATCAAACTTTGAAGGAGAGGAAGGGTATGAAGAAGATGAAGAGATGGCTGACCCAAATCTTGAATGGATGACTCAGGGACCATTGGCTCTCCCAACTATTCTGCATAAGATGTCGAAGCGAGCGGAGAGAATGAACATCAAGTTTAACCTTGACAGTGCGGTGAAGGCGGAAGACCACTTAGACAACTTCTACCTACAGCTGGAGATCCTTGAGGTAAGTTATGACAATGTAGCATGTAGATTGTTTCCACGTACCTTGGATGGTCAGGCAATTGCTTGGTATCACAACCTTCCACCTAAATCCATACAGAACGGGATTCTTTCAAACGTCTACTCCTTGAGAATTTCGTTGATGACAAGACCCTATCCATGCTACTCAAAGAGTTGGGAAGCCTCAAGATGGAGGGAAAAGAAAAAGTGAAAGATTTCAATCAGAGGTTTACGCGTATACTGAATAGGTTCCCAACAGACACTAAGCCTCATGACTCCATCACCACTGATTACTACACGTCCGCACTGCCAACCAGCGTTCAACAGTTCGTCAAGCGAGCTGTGAGACCAACACTATTGGAAAATTGTGAAGAGGCTATCAATGTTGAGAAAGACCAACGTGCAGTTGGAGTCATCAAGGATGATCAATCGACGAAGGACTCCAAGGATGCGAGCAGGCAGTCCCAAGCAACGAAGAGCAAAGGTAGAGACAAGGAAGCAACCGAGATTGAGACCCACACTCATCTTGTCAAGAGCTTGTCCATTGAAATGTTCGAACTCAAGCAACGTAGATCAGGCACATTTGCAAGCAGTCACCTGCCTAGGCAGAGACAGGAAAGCAGTGCATCAAGAAGCAGCCAGTTCGTTCCAAAAAATGCGTAGAAGCCTGTGTTCTAGCTCGAACAGTGTGCAAACCCAAAATATTGTTATTTCTATGAAGAACATCATCCTGAGAACTCTTGTCTGGGATGCAAGCGAGTCACAAATACTTTTTATAGTTGTACACTCGAGGCGAGAAGCAATCTGCAGGAGCAACCGGAAGACACGTACAATGATGAAGAGGTTGAACCTGATGAGCCATCAAGCTCCATGTGGTGAACATGTATCAATGGTCGCAAACAATGGAAAAGATGAACACCGAGAAGCAGCCCCGGAAGCAAACTGACCATTATAGTCTTAAAAGTAAAGGGACTCCCCCCACACTGAGGGAGATGCAAGAAAAGGTTAGACTGCTAATAAGGAAGACTGATCCACTAGCTCCCTCAAACCGAACACCTCGATGAGTCAACCACCTCTAGACTACAACATTGTTGATGACATGAAGAAAACTCAAGCGAACATCAACTTGTTCGAGTTGGCTAAGATCCAGAGTCAGTGAGATATCCTACTCAGCGCTTTGGGACAAACAACAGTAGATAGTGCAACCTCCACCAGCTAGGGAGCAAGCACACCTCCCAAATCACTTTCCATAGTGCTCAATATGCTTCGGATGGAAGAAACAAACTTAGGTTGCCCTCCATTCCTACTTTCATTTCAAGTTTTTAACTACAATGTTCACAACTGCTTGGTTGATTATGGCACCACAACCAACATCATGTCACTCTCCATTGCTAAGAAGATCAATGCACAATGGAGCGAGACATCCACATAAATCATCTAACTGCAAGACGTGAACATCCGACTATCCCATGATAGTCGAGTCCACCAATGCATCAACATAGTTGTTGTGGACATACCGGAAGCATATGGTTTATTACTCAACAGAGACTGGTCCAGCAAGCTAGATGGATATTTCACTACAGACTGGTCTCATATGTGGCTTCCGTACAAGGGAAAGTGCAACCAAATCCGGGTAGAATCCAAGAGGTACATGAAGCATAATGTCACTCCCATCAATGGCGAGAATGAACCGTTGGCTCTCGCAGAACTCATGTTCGACAACTGCCTCCTTGAAACAACGTTGGGGTGTTATCCTGCACGGCCAACTCCAACCCCACCAGACACACAGTTGGGACTCCTTCCTTGCCCAACTAATGGTAATGAAACTTGTACAACACATTGTACCAATAGTAGCAGTGACAGTAGTAGCAGCAGTACTAGCACATCAAGTGGTCCGCGTATAGATGGGTTGTGGACTTTGTACTTCGACGGATCAAAGACACAAGACGGCTCAAGAGCCGGGTGTGTTTTGATCGACCCTTGCAATAGGAAGCATCTGGTGTCAAGCTGCTTGGAGTTTGAGTGCATGAATAATGTAGCAGAATACAAAGCACTCATGTTGGGCTTGCAGAAAGTCATCAGCCTCAAAGTGGTCATGCTTAAAGTGGTAGGTGATTCAGAGATAGTGGTATGACAGGTACGTGACACCATTCACTATTTATCACCACATCTAAAAAACTACCAAGAAGAGGTATGGCGACTAATCTCAAACTTCCAAGCATTTAATATCATTGTTGTGCCACATACGCATAATGCAGCTGCCAATGCACTAGCAAATGCAGCCTCAAGAATGTCACCAATTAGGGATAGATTCACTATTGAAATTTTGTACAAACCGTCTATCCTAGATAACATAACTAACTTACGCATGTTTAATGATGATCAACAGATACTACATTTTATGGCCAACACTGACGTTTTCAAAGATGCAGCAATAGATGACGATGAGCACGAGCGCTCTCTGCAAGCAGGAGCTGATGACATGAAAGGCCACATTATCACAAAAGGTGTGGTATCACTGGAAAAGCTATATGACTTGCAAGAGTGGTTCCAAGGGCCAAGGAACATCAAGACCCATAGTTCAACCATGAGGCATGAACTGATAAACCTAGGAACGAAAACGGATCCAAAGTTTGTTAATCTTGGTACATGTTGTACACAGCAAGAACGACAAGCCTTCATCTGCTTGTTCAAATAGTACTGAGATGTGTTCGTGTGGACATATGATGACTTGAAAACTTATGACACACGGATCATCCAACATATCATCCCAATCAAGGAAGGGGTCAAGCCATATCAACAAAAGCTGAGAAAAGTACATCCGTCACTTGAACCCCTCATACAGAAAGAGCTTACTAAATTGTTGGATGCATGGATCATATATAAAGTTCATCATTCCACTTGGGTCTCCAACCTTGTGCCTGTACGAAAGAAGTCCAGGGAAATCCGCTTATGTGTCGATTTCCGGAACGTTAACCACACCTCGGACAAAGACAACTACCCCGTGTCGTCTATGGACCATATTTTGCAAATAGTATATGGGGCACATATGTTCTCTCTCCTTGACAGTTTTTCAGGATATAATCAGGTTCTGGTAGCAGAACCTGACAGACTCAAAACTACTTTCTGTACCAAGTGGGGTACATTCGCATATAGACGAATGCCATTTGGGCTTGTAAATGCAGGCGCAACATTTCAACGCACTATGGACATCGCCTTTCATGGACTCATTGGGCAAAGCGTGGTGGTATACCTTGATGATGTGACTGTGTTCTCAAGAAAATGAGAAGAACATGTACACCATCTTAAGAAAATTTTTGAGTGATGCCGAAGATACGGGATTTCCCTGAATCCCAAAAAGATCGTATTCGTCATGTCAGAGGGGAACCTCCTCGGACACATTGTTGCCAAGAGCAGGATCAAGGTGGATCCGGACTGGGTCCAAGCTATCATGCAGATTCCTCACCCAATCAACAAGAAAGCTATGCAGTCCTTCTTGGGCAAGATAAACTTCCTCCAGAAATTCATCTCAGATTATGCGCAAATAGTCAAGCCCTTGCAGGACATGATTAAGAAAGATGTAGTGTACACCTGGGACAAGAAAGTAAATCATGCATTCACTCAGATTAAGCAAGTCATCACCGAAGTGCCTGCACTTTATGTGATGCAGGAAAGTGTTCCCTCTGCAGACAGAGGCAACCCCTCTAGCCCTAAAGTGGGTATAGTCACAGCAAGGACAAAACAACAATTGACTCCCTTAAATAGTCATGTTGGAGGCCTACCTCAAACGGTGGTTGACGAAGTTCCGTTGCGCTGCTTCAGCTTCTGTTTCCTTCTCCTTAGAGAGTAATTGACCTGAAACAACACAAGACAACGACAAAGCACATAACCAGGAAACAACAATGATCTATTTACTCACAAAGTCAAGAAGTCATGAGCTATCAAGTAAATTACATACAAGACATAGGAAATCATCATTGATTGTATTAATAATGAAACAAGAGTAAGCTTACAACCGAGTCTTGACGTCGCAAGCCTTCTCAGAGGGTCCAACCAGTGTGTTTCTTCAAGCATTCACTCTCAAAGATGGGTCTCCCAAATAGCAATATCTCTCTCTCTCTCTCTCTCTCTCATTCACAAGCTTTACAAAAGATTAAGGGCACTCCACACCTTATTGCAAACTATAAAGCAATCCCACACTTGTCACACTCACACCAACAATCTATCAAACTCAAAAATAGCAGCGGCACTGTACAACCAAAAGAACTAGCAAATGATAACAATGGTGAGTGATTTTATAGGAGAAGGAGTCTCCATGAAATGAGGGAGAGGGAGCTTATCCTCAAGGCAAGCAGCACAAAAGACAGAACTACCATGCCAGAGGGAGGAGGGCGACCCAAACTGACCCAACAACCAGGTCCAAAGACATCCAAAAGGCCGACTGTTGGGATGAATTTGCCCAATTTGGATCGTCGCGAGTTTATAACTAAGATTTAGCGCTGACATCGCTAGTAGGCAATGTAATCAGTCAAAACGTCACTAAAGATAGCAAATATACTCGCGTCGGAGCATGAAATCCGACCGTCGCGGGAATCAGATGTACTCCTGCGATGGAAGCGTGACTGGACTGTTTATGACCGTTGTCCGTCGCGTATATTTAACTAATTATCGTGACGAGGCAGAAAACTTAGGAAAAGTGGGTCAATTGGCAACATAAGAGAGCACTTGTTCAATATGAGCATGTTTTACTGGACACATGACACAGTAGAAGGACTGGGGTGAAGGCAGTGACAAATTACTGTGTAACAGATGCCCCCTAAAGTATGAAGCCCGAGAGAGTGGGAGGGGTGAAATGCTTTACGAAACTGTCTGAGCTAGAACACCATCTGGAAGAACCTGCAAGCGCAAGTACCACTGATATCTCTGATAGCGAAATACATGTAGTCTGGGTGTTATCACTTAGAACTAAAATTGATATATGTAACTTTTCATCCTAGCCCGATGACAAAGGTCAATGCTAGTTTATTTTTGTTTTAATTTTCTTCCCTTAGAATCTGAAGTTTTGAAGAGTTTTTGAGTCAAGTTATTCTCAGCTCCCATTGGTTCCCCTCCATCTACCATTGTTTTATAGCCACCTGTTATCTTATGTCAGTCACCGTGCCTTTTTGTAATTTCGCAGCGCAATCCTGATTAGGCAGTTTCGCAGCGCATCATTCAAATTTAAAACTGACAGCGCTGCGAAATCATGGATTCTTACATTTCGCAGCAAATCTTTCCCGAAATGTCAAATCCGTTAGGTGAGTCATAGGCTGTGTCTTCTCATGTCAGCTCATGTACCCCTCTTATCACATTTCACCACTCATTGCCACTATCACCACCACTAGATCTGTTGATACGCATGAATCATCATTTCCAAGAAAGACCACCGTGCATAAAACTTAATGATGGTCGTAAGTCTTGCATGAAATGAAAAATCAGCAAGATTGCAACTTGAAAGATTTTAAACGGCAAAATTTAAAATTCAACTGCAAAGATAATCAAGCGAGGCTGATAATCAAGCGAGGTTGATAATCAAGCGAGGCTGAATTCAAATAGAAGCTGAATCACAATTCCAACCGGAGCTGGTAGTCATTGTTTGCGAAGATTTGGAAGAATCAATGGAGAAAAAGGAGCACAGATCCGGCAAATGTCTAAGGACTGAGCCTGAAGGCTTAGATATAACGCTGAGAAATAAAGAGGTGGAGAAAGCATTTAAAAAGGCCGGGTGCTGGAATTTTTGCAAAAAGTTACAAGGAGGGCACACACAGGTAACTAAAGAATTTGCACTTAACTTCACAGGCTTGAATTCAAAAGTAGCCATGATAGAATTGCAGGTTTCGCCAGAAGTGATATCTACTGTGACAAAGATCCCACGAGGACAAGAGCAATGGTTTAAAAATTTCAAGTTTGACATGAATCCTTGCAAGGAGTTTTTGAAGGATGAATTTGTAAATGAAGATTTAAGTAAGGCAGTGCCCAAGAGTTATGTCAAAGAATATTATGCTCATTTACTCACATGCATACAGAAATATCTGACTTGTGAAGGAAGTATAACAAGGTTTACTCTTACCATTTTAAACTCCTTTTGCATTTCACCGGGAAGGTCTCCATAGACTTACCTTTTTATCTTTTCCGTAGTTTGAGCAAGATGTGTGATAAGGTACAGCTGAGGAAAGAGGATTGTGAAACCTCTTTGTTTCATCATGGTTTGATCAAACTACTGGTTTTCGATGGGCTCCAAAAGGTAGACAGAGATTGGAATTCATTCATTTTTATGGCTGGCTTCAAAAGCCAGACTGGCCTCACTCCTCTACCTGCTAGAGATTTTACAATAGCTGAGCTCCAAACAGAAGCAAGAGCTAAAAGAGTTCCAAATTCACAAGTAAGAAAACAAGTGAAGCCACTCATCATCCAAGATCAACCTCAGCAATCAACTAAGGAAAAAGCTCATGGTAAAAACACTGTACCTAAAACAAGCACATCTGAAGTAGTCTTAAGGATAAGAACAAGAAGCCAGATGAATAAGGAAAAAGGTAAAGCTATAGCAGTCGAAGAAAGTCCAGTGTCCAAGGGAAGTTTAAATGCCTTATTACAGGCTATTGACTTTGAGCAGTCTCTACCAGTTCAAATTGAGTTGATACAGTCAGAACAAGAAAGCACCAAGAAAGCCAAGGCCTCAAAAAGGCTTAAATTTGATGAGCCAGCTGAAGAGTTTGTTTTTAAACCTAGAAGACCTATGACAAGGAGATTCCAGCAAGTACAGGAAGCACTGTCAAGAACAGAGGAAACAGGGGAAGGGACACAACGTTGGCAAAAGAAAAACACTGGCAAAACAATCATCACATCTAAAGAAGATAATATAGCAGACCTGAAGAGCCAATTAGAATCAGCTAAGCATGAGATTGCCAAATTGAAGAAAGCTGCTAGAAGACACGCAGTCATACAAGCAAACTATTATAAAACTCTACGGAAAGAGAATGCAACTATAGAAGCCCAGGTGAATTCAGTGGTTGATGGCCATTCACAATTTCACACCTGGACAGTACCAGCAATCAAAGAAGCCAAGTACATCCGAAGGATCAATATGCAACTGAGAGCTGGGAATAAGGTTATGAAGAAACAAATTGAAGATCTGAAGGCACAGCTAAGCCAGCTTAAAGGACCTGCTAAATGAGTTTTCATTTCAAGTAAGATTCTATTTCAAAATTTTGATAAGTTTGCTTGATCTTATCTTTCTGAAGAAATCTAAATCCCTATTCGGCCTTTGGAAAGTCTAAAGAAGTTTTTGGCAATCAAGCACTCGGTTAATAAAGGTCTCAGGTTAAAAACAAGTTGTTTTAAATAACTCAGCAGTTTCGTAGCGCGCTACGAAACTGCTGAAAGTGATGATTTCAACATAAATCAAGCAGTTTTGAAGTTGAAGCGGGAAAATTTTGAAGGACAGTTGTATACAACGAGAACACCTGAAGTTACAACAGCCAATCAGACTAGCACAAGTGGAAATAAATAGTTTGAATCAAAAAGTGGCATTTTGTCATATCATAAGGAAATTGAAGCATGTATCAGACAGCTTGAATATGTTTTCCTTTTTGTTTTCGAAATAGTGGATGACACATCATCAAATCAGGTTTCATAACAGCGGACAGCACATCAAAACGTGGCCACCGTCATATTTTGAGGGACAACAACTAAAAAACCGACTTATAAAGATTCGAAGATCATACAGCCGAGAAGCAAGGATAGTCTCCTAATTTTTCTGGATAGTGAAGAAGATACAATATCCAAGGTTAACATGGAGCATTAAACACCCATCTCAGCCAAACTGAAAGAGAACCAGATGTCATAGAAAGGAATCATCTTAATTAAAGCCATCATGCATGTAATATGGAGTTAGAATCATAGTTGATTTAGATCTCTAAAAAACTCCAGTCAACACTTTGTTGTATTTATTAAGTAGTTAGAGTTTAAGAGTTGTCAGTAATAGAAGTAGTTTTCGAATTCCCCTCATGCTTGAGGAGGAATCTCGATCAGTTAGAATAAGAGCTCTATATATAGCTGAAACAGCAATGTAATCGGGGTTGGAAAATTTTATGGAAAAGCTTGTATTTGGCCTATGTAAGACTCATTTTCAGTAATACATGCTTGACTTTACTTCTCAGGATTCATGAAGGATTTTTTATGTTCAGAATATGTGATGTTGTCCTTTTCTTAATTCTTACAGTGGTATGGATGTATAATCACTCAGAATTCACTGAATGTGCTCTGACTTCCTGTATACATTTATAAACTGTGTGGTCCCATATGAGTTTATGTTCTGAATGTTTAAATGCTGAATGCCCTGACTTCCATGTAGGGTTGAGTTCATTGTTATATTGAGGTGTTGTTGACTCCATAAGCCCAATGGATAGTTTTGTTTAATGTGTTTCCACCATTCATATTTTTCACAGTTGTTCTATAAGAGTTAGCCATCTTATCTTTAATCAAAATCATTAATCCATCAAGAGAGAGCCCTCTCAGGTTGAGGAGGCTAAGCCTCAGCCTAAAGTAGGTTGAAATAGTTACTTAGAGTCAACCTGACCAGCAGCCTATCAGGATCTGATTTTGAGATAACACTGGGCATGGGCGCAGCCAGCCAAAATACATATGAACTAGGTCTATGGTATGGACGCAACCATCCAGCTAGTAAGACCATGATAATGATAAAGGTATGGTCGCAGCCATCCATCAACGAGTCATGTAATCACGAACCAATCCACGCAGCCCGAACATGTGTAATCTTAGTTCGGGGTCTTGAAACCCAACCAATCATAGTACAAATTCTAGCATGCGAATAGATGTGCTGAAGTCGAGCATGATAGAAAGTCGCTTGATTACCGGTCAATGAGGAAAACCGTTAACAAGCGCGAGAGAAACCACCAATAATGCCAATGGTTCTCAAGGTACTGTCCAGTACAATCCACGAAGTGTGAAGAATGAGCTGAAGTCGAACACTCGTGGAATCACCCAATCGACGACCAATAATGAAAGTCGACTGTACCAAAGGCATGCAAGCTCCAAGGTACCAAAGGGGATCTCTAGATCAATCTCCTAGATAATGAGCTGATGTCAACAGGAGACGATCCGTCGTAGGAGGGCCATAATGTTTCCCCCATCAACAACACGATATAAGAAACAAGTGGTAGATGACAAAAAGAGTATTAGAAGAGGAGGTAAGGATGTGAACTGCAGAATGATTATACTCTTGAACATGTCGGCGACATGAATTCGGAGGGTGGCAGCATTCAGGTACCAAGGGATCGGAGGCTTGATGGAGACAACGTAGATTAGGTGGAATAAGGCTAAATGGCAACCCAAAACCCCGGAAGGCCAAATGACGATGTATGGATATCCCAACCTGACAAGAAGCAAAAGTGTCGATGTTCAAGAGTGACTAGCTGTTGCAGGTAATCAATGACAACTTCCAAAATTTCCCCCACCATTGCTAGCGAGTACCCCAATTATTTTTGAAAACAAGCTTGAAGGGGATAGCATATGCTTGTAATATAAGTTTGACTTTCAGCTGAATCCAACCTAGTAATAGTTTAACGAGCCCTAGGGAGGAGAAGCTCGAGTCTCGTCATGGTGACGAGTCCAATGTCGTCAGGGTTTAACGAGTCCAACATAGGCAAAACTCGGAGTCTTTTTCATGTTTAGAGAGTTTGAAAAAGACACGAAAAAATAAAACTCCGGGGGGGTCCTTTTTGGTATATTTGTGTCTCTCGAGCCCGAAAAAAGTATAAAACGATACTCGAGAGAACCGCTTGACCATTACGATCAAGGATTACTTTTCGTGATTAGTGACCTCGATCCGAAAAAGTAGAAAAGTGATCTAAACCACGTCGTTTCGTAACCAATAACGAACCTGAAACGACAAAAGCTCGACAATCTTTTTACGTTTATACAGTCGGAAAAGAGCTTAAAGCAAACCGCCTCTTATTTCATTTAACGAGTCAAAAGGAATAACTCGGCTATCTTTTCGTCTTTTAAGTCGGAAAAGAGCGTTAAAGAAGACTTTATGGATCAAGTGCGTACAAAGTACGTCATAACCTCGCCACCTGTAGCTCTGCACAAAAACACGTCAAACATAAAACCCATTCGACATAAATGATTAATATATGTGGAAATACAATTAAAAAACCAAAAACCCTTATTAACCATGCAATAAAAATGAGAAAACCCACATTTTAAAGTATGATTTTTTAATTTTCAAAAAATTACTATAAAAAGGGGGGTAATTCATTTGTTTTTACCATTTGCACTGTTCATTTTACCTTTGCAATTGGAGTACCAACCTAAGCAAACTTCTCAAGTTGATTCTGGCCTCATCCGTCCACGGTTCGTCCTGAAACCTTCACCAAGTAAGTACATTTCTCCTTGCACTACATTTTAGTAGTTTTTTCATGTAATTTAGTGCTAGGTAGGTGGGAGTAGGCAGATTTTCAAATCCAAGTCCGCCTCTCGGTCGTCGCGGAAAAGCCACTCAGGTCCGCGACGACTGAGCGTGATTACACGTAGCACCTCCGGGATCGTCGCAAGAAACTGATGTACTCTCGCGACGATCGCGAGAAAAATGAACTATTGACTCCGCGTCGTCGCCGTTGTTTTGAAAACAGCCATAATGGTGACGTTAAATTGAATTTTCGTGTAAATTATGAATTTAAATTTATAAAAGGAGCTCTAATCCATTTTCCTTGTCATGCAGGGCAACATGGAATTTGTTTGGCAGGAACAAACTCACGATATCAACGATGAGGAAGCATTCAATGATGCTGGGTGCCGAAATGCTCTACGAGCTTGCGGGCTACTGAAGTTTTTTCTCACTCTGCACCTTTGGGCTCAACCTGATTTGCTAGAGTTGCTAATTCGTGCTTGGAACCCAACAGACGGAAAATTCATTATCCGTGGCAGAGACATTGAGTTCGATGCTACAGACATATATTTCCTGACCGGATTGTCCCGTCGCGGCGAGAGGTCGATTCTAGAGGGCCAATGGGTCGTGGGCAAATCATTAGACATGCTAATAGCACGAGTGTGCCCACAGGCACGCAAATCAAAAAGCAAGAAGGTGGCAATTCCCACAGTGAAAGACTTGGTTCTTCGTGCAGTTCTATTTATGGTGATGAGAGCAGCAGGCTCCCAAGCCCAACATGAGGCAACAAAGACCCAACTCCGGTTGGCTCTTGACTACCTCAACCTAACCATGTTCAACTGGGCAGAAGTAGTGACGGCCAACATGAAGAGATAGCTCACCAACTATCGTCGTGGGGAGGTGAAGCAGTTCAGCTACAGGTCTATCTTGATCCCGCTCATGCTGGAGCAGGTGCCGATACTACAGTTGCAGGATATGGACTTGGACAGGCCCAGACCGCAGGAGACCAGGATCACACGGTGGGCGCATGTTATGCCACGAGGAGGTGGCGGACGACCAGTGTCATGGGGGACACTATTCCGTGAGTGGCTGGATCACCAAACGATCTTCGTCGAGGACTGGCCATATGCTGGTATGGACTTTCGTGGAGACCCCGACATGCAGCTGCCCACTGGCGAGCAGTGGGATGATGGCGGTAAAACACTTGATCACACTATTTTGTATTTTGTCTTTTATGATGTTTTTTAGATTTTTTTTGCATATGTCCTAATGATGTATTTTATGGTACTTGCAGACGTGGGACCAGAGAGGCCTGTGGGGCTAGCTCCAGAGGCACGGAGGGATCCATAGGGCATCAGAGAGCTGGCCTTGGCTCCCCCAGTTGGCAGTTCAGTGGAGACGGTGGCCCAAAATCTTGAGGGCCTGACAGAGGGGATCCCTGATTACAGGGGGATCGAGGAGGTCCCCATAGAGTACTAGATACATACAGTAGGGGTGATACCTAGGGTACACCGACTTTTGAGGCAAGTCGCACGAGCGGTGGTGTGCTACAAGGAGCATAACTCACCGCAATAGATGCCTAGGTTTTATTTCCTGCTAATTTTTTGAGAGACATGTATCTCGGATGTAGGCAGAGCACAGACTTTATTTGGACATATACACTTATTTTTTGAGTGCCTCTGTGCGCCACACGAGATATATATATATATATATATATATATATATATATATATATATATATATATATATACATATACATATTCCTATGGTTCATTATTGTGTTTTGGATGCTTCTATATGCTGTTTTGATTACATGTTGCGCAAATGTTTGTCTAATACATGGTTTGCTAATGCATCAGTTAACATGTTTAATCTTCTTGGAATGTGTTGATCTGTAAAATCAAAATCCATTTCTAACAATTTAACACGTAAATACAACCTTAAAACCCGATGATCTCTGATGGATTAACACCCATTAAGCTGGTGGACAACAAGCTGAGAATCCAGATTCACAACCATTGTATGAATACCGAGGTTGATAGCCTCAGTCAGTAATTCAATAACTGCACTATATTCAGCAACATTGTTTGTGGTGCAACCTAGACAAACACCTTGAAGATCTACTAACTCACCATGAGGATCATAGATCACCCATGCCGCAGAAGAAAGATTCTGAGTACTGCGACAGGCACCATCAGCGAAACCAACGTAGGGTGTATCAGACACCTCCACACGAAGCAAAAAGACACAATAAGCGGCATTACACCTACACACCAAGCCAGACATGAAAACATGCACACAACACATCTGCTGAAAACACACGTATGTACAAATAAAAAATGCATGGGGTTCATGCATAATATTTTTTCAGATAAAGCCCATTTCGGGGCTTATCTAGAGGGTTCCCTTCATAATCAATCAACTCATAGGCCCCTTTTTGCAAAACTCGTTTTACAATATATGGCCCATGCCACATAGGCTCGAATTTGCCTGCCCCCAGCTTATCATTTGCTTGATCATAAAGCAGGACTAAATCTCCTTCAACGAAAGAACGGGGATGGACAATATGATCGAAGTGAGTTTTCACTCTCTTCTTCTGTGCTTCAATAGCTAGAGAGGCTAGTCGATGAGTCTCGTCCAGCCGCTCTAGGTAGAGAAGACATTCTTCTACCGGAGTAGTGTTGGGGAGTAATTCGACGGCTAATTTCAGAGAAGGGATCTCACACTCAATGGGAAGGGTAGCCTCTAGACCGTAAACCAATTGGAACGGAGTGAACCCGGTGGCATCCTTTACTGAAGTTCGGTAGGCCCATAAGGCGGAGAACAACATCAAGTGCCAGTTGGACTTGTGCATGCCGATGGTGCGTTGAAGCATCATAACTAGAACTTTGTTGATGGCTTCCACTTGGCCATTGGCCTGAGGATAGTACGGTGTTGAGCTATCATGCCGCAAGCCTAGCTGGGTCGTTAACTCAATCATCATATGATTACGGAAATGTTTGTCGTGATCAGTGATGATAGCCTAAGGGACTCCGAACCGTGAGATGACATGATTAAATAAAAATTGCACCGTTGTGTGACCATCTTCAGATAGTGTAGGCATCGCCTCGACCCATTTTGTGAAATAATCAATGGCAACGATGATATACCCATGCCCCCAGCCGAGCGAGGGTTACAGGTCATATAATCAATGCCCCATTTGGCAAAAGGGCCAACGGTAATGACAGGGTGCAATGGAGCGGGGGGCGCGTGCATCTTTCATTGGTAGATTTGGCACTCATGACAAGAGCGGATAGCAAGAATGCAATCCTTGAAGATAGAGGGCCAAAAATAACCAGCATGGAGGATCTTCTGAGTAGTAGCATACCCGGACATATGACCACCACAGGCGCCAGAATGGCAGTCATTTAGAACTCGTTCGACTTCCTCGAATGTTAAGCATCGGCGGAGAACAAAGTCGGCGCCGAGATGGTACAGGGTGTCCCCAATAATGCGATAAGGTTGAGAATGATGGCGAATCTGTCGCCGAGCATCCTTGGACAAGTCAGGACGAAAAGAGGACGTCTGGAGATAGACAATAATATCCCCGTACCAAGGATCGAGGGTGCTGATCAAGAACAGAGTTTCATCCAGAATATGGTCCTCTAACCGAGAGGGCACAGTAACAAATGGCAGAGAGCAAAGCAACTCAGCAAAGACAAGGGACTTCTTAGACTTGGCAGTGGTGAACTCCAAGTCGAACTCTTGGAGGATGACAATCCACTTTGAGTATTTGCCCCCCAGTAACTAACGTGACAAGATGTACGTCATTGGGTTGCAATCAGAAATCACTGTCATGGTACGTAATAATATATAGTGGCGGAAACGCTGGACGGCGCAAACAGCGGCCAAAGCCAACTTCTCGACATAGGCGTATCGAGTTTCCGTATCTAGTAAATTGTGACTAAGATAGTAAACAACATGTTCAGTGTCATCATCATCATCTTGAACTAGAACAATGTCGATAGTGGTATCGGCAGCAGCTAAATACAGAGTGTAGTCACGGTGATAATAAGGGGGACGCAACAACGGAGTAGAAACAAGGAGGTACTTGAGGCGCTTAAATTACTCTTGTGCAGCGACATCCCAAAGAAAAGGGGTATCCCGCTTCAATAACCGCGTATAGCCTTTGGCCACTTCGGCATAATTCGGAATGAATCGTCATAAAAAATTCGCTTTACCCTGCAAACTCTGCAATTGCTGCAAAGAAGCAGGGGGAGGGAGATTCAGGATGGCTTCGACTTTAAGGGGATCGAGACGGATACCCTCTCGGGAGACGATGAACCCGAGAATTCTGCCTGACTCAACGCAGAAGACACACTTATGCGGATTAAGCCAGATACGATAGTGTCGACAGCGAAGAAAAATTTTGCGAAGGTGGGCTGGATGGTCCTGGCGCTTTGCTGAATGAGCCAGAAGGTCATCCAGGTAAGGCTGCACAATGTGTCGAATATCATGAAACGCATAAGACATTGCGCATTGGAAGGTGGCACTGGAATTTTTTAAACCGAAGGGGAGCTTTTTATAAGTGAAAGTGCCCCACGGACAGATAAAGGCGGTCTTGTGTTGATCTACAAGTGAAATATTAATCTAGTTATAACCAGAAAAGTCGTCCATAAAAGAATATATCTCACTCCCGGCACACTCATTAATGAGCTAGGCAATGAAGGGTGTAGGGTAGTTATCTTTGGGACAGGCACAATTAATATCACGATAATCAACACATACCCTAATAGTGCCCTATTTTTTAGTCACAGGAACAATGGTAGAAACCCAATTTGTAAGTGGGATGGGGTAAATGAAGCCAGCTTTAAGAAGCTTTTCAACTTCCGCTTTAATAGCCGCAGCCTTTCGGGGGTGCACAGGGCGTAGACGCTGTTGAACAGGTTTGGCACCCGGATATGTAGGTATCTCATGCACCACGATGTTATGATCAAATTCTTCCCTTTTCCCTTCTTTTTCCCTTTCGAGGCTTTGTCCGCCATGGTGGACTGAACGGCGTTAACCTCGGAAGTGTTACCAGAATTGGATACAGCCTGAGAAGTGTTTTCATTCGAAGCATTCGACTTTTGCTTCCCAGGGTTCGCGGAAGATTTCTTAGAGGACGTATTAACAGAACCAATGACACCGTCAACAGATGGTGTTGGCAGGGCTTTGGAAGTTCCGGGCCTCGGAGCATCAGGCAAATAATCATATAGTGTACCGGACTGGGAGTAAACCAAGTCAAGGTACTAAGCACGCGTAATAGCTTGCTCTTCAGTTACACATGCCCCCATAGCAATGTCCCGGGCTATCGGACCGACAAACGAGGTTGTGAACCAGTCGGTCAGAAGCTGATCGGGAATCCAAAACTTAATCAAACGGTGACGCCGTCTCCATTCATGGATATGATCGGAGATGTGCATGGCCATGGTCTGTTTTAAGGATGTCAGGAGATGTGTGCTTGTTTCATATCGAATTGGAACTGAAAATGAGTTAAAAATGCCATAGCCAACAAGTTAAAGTCCTGAAAAGATCCGTGAGCTAGCTCAATATACCATTTAGCAGCAGAGCCAGTGAGGGTCCGTTGAAAAAGGCGGAGACAGATTGAATCATCAAGCCATGAGTTTGACGAACACCATAGGTGATAAGTCAGAACATGGGCTTGGGGATCTTCTCCAGCTTTACCGTGAAACTTGGGACAGTCACCGGGAATTTTAGTTGGAACCGGCGGCCAATACGGATTATGAAGAATGGGATCATTTGTCAGTTTGGACACATCCAGTAACTCCAATGTTGCTAAAAAGGGTAATTGAGGGTTAAAGGACATCTGAGGCCGCGGGTAGGAGGTAGCACCAAAGTTCCACCCAGCTGTTTGTTGCCCCCATTGATTTTGTCCAGACGGATTTGGCCCATAAGGGTTTTGTCCGTAGGGATTTTGTCCATAGGGGTTATAGCTGTAACTGGACGGTTGACCTTGGATCTGCCCCCCAGCATTCCACTGATTACCAACTTGGCCTGCAGGAGCAACATACGGTTGCTGGAAATTCTGATAAGGATTGACCTGCAGTTGTTGATAATTTTGGTATGGGGTAAATTGAGTTTGCCCTTGGGATTGCTGAAAACCATAAGGCGGCTGGGCCCCAAATTGAGCCTGGGAGCCAGGTTGTGTTTGATAAGTAGGCTGGAATTGGGATCCAACCTGAATTTGAAGACCGGATTGGGTCTGGAGCCCAAACTGGGGCTGAAAACCAGGTGGAGCTTGAGAAGCAACAATCATTTGAGTGCCCGGTTGAGTAGGCCCAAACGGATGTCCCTGAGAGGACAGAGGTTGAGCCATCTGGCTAGAAGGTTGGCTTGGTTGAGGTTGAGGTTGGCTCGTTTGCCCAGAAGCTTGGACTTGCTGGGAATTGGGTTGACCTTGTGGAACTGAAGGCTGTCCAGACTGACCAGATGGTTGAGTAGGTTGGACAATTGGCTGGCCTTGTTGAATTTGAGACTAACCAACTTGTCCAAAGGGTAGCCTTGTTGGGTACCAGGTTGGCCTTGTTGAATGTAAGGTTGTCCTGGGTTACCAAAAGGTTGCGTGAAGTACGTGAAAGAAGACCCACTGAAGGCCGAAGGTTGTCCCGGAATGGGTTGTCCTTGTGGGCCGACAGTTTGCCCTGGATAAGGCTGCCCATAGTACGGTTGTCTATAAGACTACTGCCCGTAAGATGGTTGACCTTGATAGGGTGGTCCTTGAACACTTGAAAACTGTGCTTAGCCACCATGGTAAGCTGTGGTACCCAAAGCAACAGACTATGGAATCGAGACCTCAACAAAAGGTTGAGATGCTATGGGTCCACGATGATAAATATGAGCTCCTCGAGAATCATAATAATTAAACGGATTTTGAGGATCCAAACTCTGAGGGATTTGAGGAGATTGATCATATGCCCCCCCTACTGGAATGGAACCAAAAGAAGGTGGGGCACTTAGGCTAGGGTCAACAACCCCGGATATGGGTGCCACAGGGCCACTATGTGAAGGACCTGCCGAAGGCCTAGCAACAGTGGTCACCACTGAAGATGCAGTGGCGGCACTAACAGCGGGGGCTGTGGAAGCCACACAAATAGTTGGCATAGTCGGGACAGACGTCACATTGTGAATCTGGGGAGTAAAAGATCCCAAAGTCGGAGTGACAGTACGAGACCACATGGAACTTGTAAGGGGAGACCTAGAACCCATGATATCATCCAGAGCATTATAACGTAACGACAACGTGATACCAAGGGAGGTGACATGGAAGGGTGAAGTTTCTGTTGGGATAGGAATTTCACCGCTCGTCACCAAGGACTCTTCACTCATGACGGGGGATGTGTCATCCATGTCAGAAGAAGACATTGGGACCGAAACACCAGGAGGAGTAAGGGGAAAATCTTCTTCGAAAGGCTCCCAAATGGGGTTCCAACGAATATCGTAAGACTCATCTTCTGGAGCGTGAGAGTTAAGCGGTTGGATACTCGGAATAACAGGGAGAGTATCACTAACAACCGGTACCTCAGGAGCGACAGAAGATGGGGATCCTTGGTCGCTTGGAACGGGAGACGGGATCAGTGATTCCGCCAAGATGATTTAACTCAAAAGCCCTAGGGATAACTAATCGAGTAAGGAGAAATAACCCTATGCAAACTAAAACGCAACAAGATCTAACCGGGTAAGTGTGAATGTGGTCGAATAAATTTTAAGACACAGGAACAAAACTTGACCTTTTCATCTTTAAAGAGTCGAGAAAAGGACGAAAAGATGACTCTAGTCGCCTTCGAGTATTTAATGAGCCTGAAGTGACAAGTGCTCAGATGGACCTTTTCTTTTAAGGAGTTCGAAAAGGAACGAAAGTGACTGCTCTGGAGAAACTAGGAAAAAGGTTTACCAAACATCCCGTAAAACTGCATATACACCTTGGCGATCATATGAAAACCAAGGACTTTCCGTATGGCAGTCAATCTTCCCAAATGTTGTGTTCGGTGTGTTACGGTTTGCAAGGCAAACACGACTTCCTAGGGATATAGAATGATAACCTAGTGGGGTCTCCCAACATATAATCGACGGTACTGGGAGCACAATTCCGTGCTAGACCACTACTGAGTCACAGAAGGAGGAATCACCCAACCTTGAGTGAAAATAATAGTGACTAGGTTTAACGACGCTAGAGCACGTCTCTAGCCTAGACCTATAAATAATGTGCGTTATGTTCCAATGCGTTGTTAAGTTCATTCAATTCATTTTAGAGTTGATCTTGAATTATGTTTCAGTTTTCAGGCCTTACCGTATGTATACAACAAAACCTAGGATGCAGCTAAAATGAGTGAAATATCCTTTTTCTTCAATGAACACCTACTTACAGGAGGGTAGAGAGATCATTCCCAAACCAAGAAAACCAAGAGAAGCAAGTGCAAACACTAAGAAACACAATGCATCAATACATCAACCCTATAGTGCACAAATACTACTAATGATAGATTTTATCATTTGCTTTCCAATATGCAAATTTGAAATGCAAATTTACTTTCACTTTCGTATACTAAATGAATGCAGTCTTTTGATTTTGATCGCTTTAAGTTTAATAGGAACAAACAAGCAAACAAACAAGTGTGAAAATCCCAGTTGATCCAAACAGTTGTGATCTATGTTCGGTAGTGAAAATAGATTGAATCAATGCTAAAGATTGGTTCAATAATTGTCACTAAAAATCAACCAGAAACAAGCAATGGATAAGGCTCAAACAAACCAACAAGAAAGTTGCAAACGAACCTTGGGCAAACTAGCAACCAAGCCAATTGACTCGAGAGCTTGAAAGAACGAACTAGGTCATGCGGGCAAAAATGCAAGATTCATTCAACAAAGCCAAAGAAAGAGTGCCTTAACCATAAACAATAAAAAACAAGCTACTGAGCAAGAGAAAGAAGGCTTGATTCAGGAAGTACCCACAATTTTATTCATTGTAAGGTAGCAAAAGAATTGAATTGCTTCTTATACCCAACACCAGAGTGTCAAGTGATGGTTGCGAATGGAGGAACAATAAATTGCTCTGGAAAGTGCCATAATATCAAGCTATCAATGGGAGAATATGTATTGACTAGCTCAATGCTTTCCATTCCAATGGGAGGTGTTGATGTTGTACTAGGAGTACAATGGCTACAATCCTTGGGTACAATAGCTTTCAATTTTCAAGAACTTTTCATGAAATTTTCCGTGGAAGGAAAGGAAGTTGAATTAAGGGGTATTGTACGGAAACCGGGAAAGATAATTAGCTCTAATGGTATGACAAAGCTTCTAAAAAAGGAACAAAGGGGTGTAATTGCACAATTATATTTGCTAGATGTTTCCACATTGCAATCATCTATTTCTCTAGATCTCCAAAAAGTCTTGGACAATCATTCCAAGGTATTTGAGACTCCCAAAGGTCTACCACCTATTCGTGATCATGATCATGCTATTCATTTGATTCCAGGAAGTGTTCCTCCAAACATCAGGCCGTACATATATCCCTATGCTCAAAAGAGTGAAATTAAACGTATGGTTACAGAAATGCTAGAGGCTGGTATAATTCAACCGAGTCAAAGTTCTTTCTCTACTCCAGTAGTATTAGTGCACAAGAAGGATGGATCATGGCGCATGTATCTGGATTATAGGGAGCTCAACAAGCTCACTATTAAAGATATGTTTCCCATTCCCATCATTGATGAATTACTGGATGAATTGCATGGATCAATTTACTTCACCAAGTTGGATCTTCGTTCAGGATATCATCAAATCGGAATGAAGATTGAAGACATTCCGAAAACAACATTTAGAACTCATGAGGGTCATTATGAATTTTTGGTCATGCCTTTTGGCCTTACCAATGCACCTTCAACATTTCAAGGTTTGATGAATTCCATTTTCAAACCATTCCTTAGAAAATTTGTGTTAGTATTTTTTGATGATATACTAATCTACAACAAGTCTTGGAAGGATCATGTTGAACATGTTGACAGGGTGCTACAACTATTGGAGGAGAAACAATTATATGCAAAAAGATCCAAATGTTTCTTTGGAGTACAAGAGGTGGAATATCTGGGTCATATTGTATCTCATGAAGGAGTTAAAGCCATTAAGGAATGGAAAATGCCCTCATCCATAAAGCATCTGGGAGGATTTCTCGGGTTGACAGGGTATTATCGCAAGTTTGTTAAGAATTACGGGAGAATAGCAGCACCTCTAACAACATTATTGAAGAAAGATGCATTTTCATGGACTCCAGAAGCAATAAAGGCCTTCAAACATCTTAAAGAGGCAATGTGCCAAGCACCGGCCTTAACTACACCGGACTTCAAAAAAACCTTTATTGTGGAATGCAATGCTTCAGGAAATGGAATTGGTGTTGTTTTAATGCAAGATGAAAGACCCATTGCTTTTGAAAGTCGTCCAATCAAGGGAAAGTTTTTACACAAAGTTATTTATGAGAAGGAAATGTTGGCAATACTCCAGGCACTTAAGAAATGGCGACCCTCCCTAATGGGAAGACACTTCAAGGTAAAAATGGATCATGATAGCCTTAAATACTTTTTAGAACAAATATTATCCTCTGAAGAGCAACAAAAGTGGGTCACAAAGATGTTGGGTTATGACTTTGAAATCATCTACAAAAAAGGGAAGCAAAATGTGGTGGCAGATGCACTCTCAAGAAAGGATGAGGATGTGGAAGCATTATTGTGCGCCATTTCTATTATCCAACCAGATTGGATAAACGAAGCAAGATGAATGGAAGAAGGATGAAGAAGTATGACAACTTATTCAAAAGTTGCAAAAGATCCCAATTCAAACAATATTGCCAGAAATTGAAGAGAAAGGAAAAATCATATTGGAACCTGGAGCAGTCATAGAAAAAAGAACCCGACAGCTACGAAATTGACCAATTTCAGAGTATCTCATCAAGTGGAAGAACTTACCCACTGAAGATTCCACATGGGAGGACAAGAATTTTATACAGAAGCATCAAGAACTGTTCAAGCGTTGAGGACAACGCTTTTTGAAGGAGAGGGGCATGTTAGGCCCCTATACTACTAGTGTAACCCCTTATTGTTATTAGTACAACCCACTTATTATATTGATGTACCCATGTAGTGCCCATATTGTTATTATTGTGCCCTTACATTATTATTGTTATGTCAACTATGATTATGTTATGACCCCTTAGACTCCTATATATAGAAAAGAGGTCTTTTCATTTGTATCATCAAAGAATCATTCATTTGTGTAATGTAAAGGAGGTTGCCCCCTCGAAGAGGCTGAATTCTAAGGCGTTGATCTATCTTTTCTATCTTTTTGTGAGTTGGTTTCATAACATATAGCAAATATACTCGCACCAGAGCATGAAATCCGACCGTCGCAGGAATCAGATGTACTCTCGCGATGGAAGCGCGATTGGACTGTTTATGACTGTTGTCCGTCACGTATATTTAACTAATTATCACGACGAGGTAGAAAACTTAGGAAAAGTGGGTCAATTGGCAACATAAGAGAACGCTTGTTCAATATGAGCATGTTTTACTGGACACATGACACAGTAGAAGGACTGGGGTAAAGGTAGTGACAAATTATTGTGTAACACTTTACAACCCAAATTTCAAAAAAGATTTCCTGTTATACACCTTCGCGTCTGATAACTCACTAGCTGCAGTACTCACTCATAAAGGCGAAGCTAATGATGAACGTCCCATCTCTTTCATGAGTGCAAGCATGCAAGGACCAAAGCTTAACTACCTTGAAATTGACAAACAGGCTTACGCAGTTTACAAGGCAGTGAAACACTTTAGGCCCTATTTTCTAAAGAACCACTGTATAGTCTTCGTTCCCCACCCCACAATTCATACATTGTTGGTACAATAAGAGCTGGGAGAACACGTGTGAACTGGATGACAAGTTTGCAAGAATATGATCTTGAAATCAAGCCAGTGCACACAATCAAAGGACATGGACTCTACAGACTTGCAGCTGAAGTAGTACATGCTCCGAAGAACGAAGAAGAGCTCGTTGGTTGGGAGCAAGAGATTGAAATGTACGAAATAAGGTGAGAAAACCCCATGGAAAACAGAACCTCTTGGTACGCAGATGTACGCCAGTACCTTGAGCATGGCACCGTACCCTCTCACTTTTCTATCAGATAGAAGAGGGCATTACGCCTGAAAGCCTTAGCATATCATTCGGTGCATGAAGTGCTTTACAAAAAGCACAGTAATGGAGTTTTGCTCAGGTGCCTGGAGGCACAGGAATCAGAGAAGGTACTTCAAGATCTGCATGACAAACTCGCCGGGGATCACTTTGCGGGAAATACCACGACACACAAGGTTATGCGAGCTGGTTTTTACTGGCCCACATTATTCAAGGATGTGCATGCCTATGCCCGCAAATTCCCGGTCTGTTAGCGATGCACTGATAGAACACGAAGATCAATAGCCCCACTACACCTTGTTGCAATGACTAAATCATTCTAACAGTGGGGCCTAGACATTATTGGGGAAATTTTCCCTCATTTTTCAAAGCAACACCGCTATATCCTAACAACAATTGACTACAGAGGCAATTCCGCTCAAAAAGGTGAACGACCAAGAGGTCATCAGCTTCCTCTAACAGAGTATCATCTCATGCTTCAGCGTTCATGTATCACTTGTTTTTTATAATGCAACTTATTTTTCATCTTTGAAACTCTATGACTTTGCATTACATAATGGTATTTTGTTAAAGCATTCATCGAATTACTATCCGAAAGGAAACGGTCTAGCAGAGTCTACAAATAAGAACCTCATCCATATAATCAAGAATATTGTTTTCTCTAAACAACGTAACTAGCAAACGCCCTGAAGAATGCACTATGGGCTGACCGTGTAACAGTTAAGCCCTCTCTGAACACCTCGTCGTACCTCCTAGTTTATGGTAAAGAAGCCATCCTCCCGCCAAATATCTACTTGCCTGCTCTTCAGCTTTTCAAGGAATGCCAAGGCAAGCCTTGCCAGCTAGTTTGACGTAGGATGGATGCTCTTCATAAGCTCTAGGAAGAAAGGATGAAAGAAAAAGCAAAATTCACTCCACCAGAACCGTATCAAGAGGTGGTTCGATAAGAATTCTATAGGGAAAGCTAGCTTCGATGTGGATGACTTAGTTCTAAAATGGGATAAACCCCATGAAGATAAAGGCAAACATACAAAGTTCCAGTCCCCGTGGATTGGCTCGTACACAGTTCATGAGAAGCTTGGCCCATATATGATTGTTTACGATCACTCGACGGGAGGATTGACAACCTTCCTATCAACGACCAAGATCTCAAGCATTATTTTCAATAGGCTGGGTCACACCCATGCCATGTACATAGTCTGCCTGCTACTTGTTGTTTTCATTTGGTTTGTTTTGCTTATTATCTTTGCTCTTGCTTTGTTTGATTATGCTTACTATTTTTGTTCAGATTCATTTTGTTTGTTTGATATATTACTATTTTTGTTTCTGGAAATAAGTTTTGGCTTTTGAATAGAGTATGTGGCTGAAATTTGAAGAGACTTGTGACATTGCAGCACTTGGCCCATCTTGTGTCCATTTTCTCTGTGCTTGGTTACAACCTTCGGCCGATGAAGCCCTGACGGAAAATACGAACCATCTGTAAGGGAAGCTATGGTCCAGCCGTGAACCTGTGTCCACACTAGGAAGCCCCATACCTGTACTCAACTTTCTGCTATGTGTGTTTAAGCTAATCCAACTAATAGAAATGGAGAAGGGGAAAAATCTAAATGAGCAAACCTATGTCAGAGGTCTTACATGCTTATCTGAAGGAACAACCTCTTATGCTCTCAATAAGTCAGGATCCCTCTTCCGCCCCAAAATAAATAAGTGCCTATGCACATTTATCTTAAAAAAATACAAAGGCGAAAGAAGAGAAAGGCTTCCTGCGCAGAGAGTTAAAGCATGCAACTCCACCGGGGTATTGACCAGGCTCGATGGAAGTGAAGCAATGTATGTGTCCCTGTGTGACGCCGCCGGGGTACTATCCAGGCCCGCTGGCAGCGGAGAAACACCGGAGATGAAAATTTTTACTTTGAAAATCTTCAACTCGCGAGCTAAACTACCCTTCACGAATTCGAAACACTTAGATCTAAGTTGAACTTTTTGTGTTTGACTAAGTTGGAAAAGGGTGAACCATGTATGTCCGTGGGGTAAGTGGGGAAACTAAAGTAACCTGCACAACAATTCAGTACTCCCCGCAGGACCAATGCCCTGTGCTAGCAATGAACTGAAATAGAGAAGCCAGAGTTCTACCAGTGTGTTGCCAAGTGTTGTAGCGGCTACAACCACCCTCCAAAATTTTGGTCCGCACCCATTTCAGAGCCTCCCTTAAGTTTCACTTGATGACTGCATACACTCGGGTTCACTTCGTGACCTCATGTGAGTCTTTACATTCGCCTATCTTGTTTATTGCACTCAAGTCTCTGCATGTTGACGTCTAAGTCATGGTTGCGACTGTGTTCTAGTTATGCTCAAAGTCTTTGCTTTGTATGTGTTTGTTGTGTTCGCCATGAAAGCATCTGTCGCACTCACACACGTAGTCACATTCACTGTCGCGCAAGCGTCATCTCGATTATGAACGATCAATCACGAGTGTCGTGCTTGTCGCTTGCATGCTGGTCAGTCATGTTGAACATGTGTGTCTGGATGGTTCGATCGTTTCGTCATCAAGTCATGCGAGTGTGTGTTCGTATGATCACCTATGCATCTTTCTACTATTCACACACTTAGTCATTTTTTATGAAGTTTTAATGACCAGTCTCCTCACTGACAACCGTACCATCCTACTTTCGACTTGATCGACTGTCAACCAAAACAATGCAGAAGCACCAAGCTAGTTCTTTTAAGCAACGTTTCCCGCAAGAAACTCGAGTAGCACTCATGCTGGCCACCTGGATAGTCGACCGACTGTTCATTCAGAAATTGTGCAGTGCTCATGAGCAGGGATCCTGTTGCCCATCAATCAACTCAGCTTAGAAATTGAGCAGAGATGCTCAGTAGGCCGACCTTCCAGCCTTAGTGCAGTTTTCTTAGCTAGCAGCTCCCAGCAGCAGACTGTCTGTTCCCTCCATGAATTGCGCAGTTTCTGCTGCTAGTAACCCAACAACCAACTGGAAGTTCCCTCTCAGAATTGCACAAGTCTGGCTACCAATTACGCCAACGACCAACTGATAGTTCCCTATGGGAATTGCGCAAGTATGGCTGCCAGTGACCCCAACAGCGAATTGGCAGTTCCCTCTAGGAATTGCGCAAGTCTGGCTGCGAGTGACCCTAGCAGCCAACTAGCAGTTCCCTATGGGAATTACTTAATTCTAGATGCTAGTGACCCCAGCAGCCAACTGGCAGTTCCCTCTTGGAATTGCACAGTTCTGGCTGTCAGTCTCCCGCGTAGTTCCCTAGAAAAACTGCGCAATCCTTGCTTGTTGACCCTTCATGCAGTCCGATCTGTTCCTCTGGAAAATTGTGCAAATATGGCTGTCCATCCCCTGCTGACTGTTCGTTCCAAAAAATGCGTAGAGCATGCTTGCCTTGCCCTCTTGCATCCCGGACTATCCCTCCCAAAATTTGCACAATTTTGCCTCCCAGCCGAGCCAAACCTTGCAGACAGTCACTGTCGACTCAGATTGTCTGTCTCCATCTCTCAGTGACTCTTGTGCAGTTTTCATCAATAGTTTCCAAAAGCCATCATCCCGCATCATAGCCCTGCTGCCTCTCCCAGTCACCTGCATTCGAATGATCATGTGTCATGGTAGACTAGGAGGTTTTGGATTTGATGCCGTCTTGTCATGAGTGACTGCAGGTACAGGTACACCAACAAACATGTCAAGACGACGAACATGATGAACGAAGGGAGCACATGCAGATGGACAGGTTCACGAACGGACGAACGAACGAAGCATGCGAAGTGGACGAACATGATGAACATGCACCCTTGCGAACAAGTGATCTTGTCAAGCCTTCTAGCATGAAAGCAAGGAACAACATGCTAAATCTTCATCAAACGATCCAAGGACCATCGAAGACTCTGCACACTTCGCCATGCAGAGGTGAAGCTATGATACACCATGAAGACATCCATCACTCAGCAACACTCTCGCTCGACATGCACTCCAGTAGCAGCACAAATGTACCAACATTATCATGTCAAGTCATGTCGAATCAAGTCACGAGTCATGTTGCCCACTTATCCACTATGGGTTTGTTGTAAATCAATGTGATGTAACGTGGAAGTCCAAGGGACCCACTTGTTGAACATAGAGTCATGTAAGTCAGAAATTCATGGAAGTCGAACGGTCATGAGGGTGGTCGAAGAACCACAAGGGTCAGTTTCACCCTTGGCTATAAATACCCCCCTCATTTGTACATGAAAGGACTTTTCACCTCAGCTCCTCCCACATAGCCAAGAGAGTCTGTAATCTTTTATTTGAGGAGTAAGTAGTGGCTCCAACGCCCCACTAACGGGGTTAGTGATGTATGGTGTAACGATGTGTCTTGGAACTTTCGCTTAATTCAAAAGCCTGTCAACAGGCCAACACGTTTTCACACATGTATTGTATTTGTTGTAAGACTGATCTTTAACACTTGCAATGCATGTTGCTTTAACCTGTGTTCTACATCTGAACTAATTCATTTGTTGTAATGCATAATATATTAATGGAAATGTGTTGTATATGCTGCTAATGTTGTCCTGTCCGTGTCGACTGCTCTGCCGGATATCAGACGAACCTTTCACTTGAATCTTGCTGTAACAATCGTTGCACTCGTTCGGACTGATCCGTGAGTGCTGTACATGTTATCTTACCTTGTATGTTGTGACTGTCGCATCTGAGTGGAGTGTTCTTCCGGACGCTATGTATGTCCTTTGTGTTGTATGTTCCTAGCCGAGTTGGGATTGATCCCTTTCAACCTGGACTCATCTTCACCTTCTTCCCCTCACAGTGAAAGAACCATTGACACAAGCACACTTACACTCACTAGGTATGCGAACCTCACTTCTCGAAGACAAAGTGAACCACTCTCCTATGCTGACAACCAAGAGTTGAGGCAAATCCTTAAGATAATGGCAACCGGGCCATCATACTAGATGGGACTCCCACACCAAATGGTGTGAGGTCTAGTTGGGACTTTATACGGGGGTGATCCCCTGAATGTTGGCGGGTCCAGCACCTTCAACACCACCTCTATTGAAAATTACCCTAGCCACCTGTCCATGTTCCTCATTGGTTGCAGCTCATCCAACATTAGAAGGAATTCCTCCTTGGTTGTAGCTCATCCAACATTAGAAGGAATTCCACCTTGGCTTAATTTCGATTAAGTAACATTCATATAAGAAAGAGCTTCAAGTGCTAATAAATATCAATTGTGTACATGTATTGACTGTAACACCCTTGAATGTGCCTTGTATTAGGCACTCAATTAACAATCTCCCTAAGCACCTCAGTGTCCATCAAGCACCTTTTTTCCTCAATGATTTCACATTCCACCTTATCAATTTCATTTTAGATTTCTCATGAAATGTTGGCTCGATACCTCTACACCAACCTCTCTGCCCTTTGCTAGACGCAAGAGCCACCCTCTTCCATGAAATATTCAACCCTTTGCTTGCTCTTAGGGTATTGGCATGATATTTCAAACTAGAGCTTGTGTAAAGTTTGGAAACTCGTGAAGGAGAGGGCACCGCAAGATGAAGGATAAAAGGGGATAACAAACCAAGACTTAGCTATAATCTGAGAACCAAAGCAAATGACTAAGAAGGATTGGAGACTAAGGGGGAAATTGATAAAGGAGAGGAACCATGACAGAGTCACAATCCTTGCATGATCAATTGGGCTAGAGTAAAGACTAGAAACTGGGGAGAAAATCCATCCAAGAGAAAGCAAAGCAAAATCAATAGGTCCTAGAGGACATGCAAAGGAAAGGGACATGCAATAAAGGAAAAAACCGACAACAATGAGATTTAATGAAGGAGTCTAGGATAACACCTTTAGAAGAGTGAGTTGGACGGAGAAATTCAGACCCATGAAAAATCATTATGCATCACCCTGCAATTCCTGGTATTTAGAATTTACCATTCCCTCATGTTGAAATTGTCCATAGCTAAGAATGAATGATTGTCCCCACGTGTAATGAAGATAATGCATGGGAGGTTTGGCTTAGATTAGAATGCTCCGACGAATGCAAACTCCCATATCTGCTCATCATTAAAATGACAAACCTCCACTTAAGCCTATACAATAAATCAATACACAAACCAACTTAAACTACCATCATATCTTCGCTATGTTGCACGATTAGTTGTGTAGGACCAGTTAAAGTTTGATGATGGCCTTGGGAGGATGCATGTCCAAGTCCTTGACCATCCATACTTAGTGGGATGATAGTGATACACCCCACCTATCCTAACTCTGACATCCCATTCGAGGGTCTCAAGTTTCAACCCTATATTTATTCAAAGCTGAGCTTTGCAAAAAGTTCTAAAAGGTAAAGAATGAAAAAAATACTTCATTATTCACCCAATATGTTATACATATGTCTCATTTGGTTTCTAAAACAAATCATAGTATTTATGAATTTGTTAACCAAAAATATGACTTATAAATTAAATTGGAAAACAAAACAAAACAAAACAAACGAACAATATGAACTATGCATTGACAAATTTTGAAATTCATTTCCCCTAACCAAAAAAGTTGAAAACTATATATTATATTAATGAAAAAATAACCTTACACATAAAAATATAAATATCATCCATATCATTTTCACTTTATAAAATTTATTTATTCACTACAAACATAATTATTATTGTAGTAAACAAAGGCAAAATTAATTAATCATCATTGTGTTATGAGAAGAAGCGAATGAATATAATGCTTTGTATTATTAAAAAGCGAGGCATTTGAGGTAGTTCTCTGTATTAGTCAAAATTATTTAATCATCATCGTGTTATGAGATGAAGCGAACGAATATAATGTTTTATATTATTAAAAAACAAGGCATTTTAGGTAGGTTTATGTATTTAATTTATTTATTTATTTTTCCTTCTCCTACCGAGAGAGTGTAAAGAGCCTGCGAAGACTTCAAGCTTATGGCAGACGCTATTTCCCGCTCGATGAAACATCTCTTCTCCCCGAAAATATTGGCGATTCGGAGGTGAGAGGTTCGACTTCTGTTAACTCGAACTCGTCTGCTTTCTCCACTCTCGGCCGCAGACTTTCCAGCTTCAAAGATGTACATAAAGCAGGTTGGCTTCTTGGTTTTTGTTTGGTCCTCTCTCTCTCTCATGTACAGCTTATTCACTTCACAAGACAGCCCACACACTCTTCTGTTATATTTGGAAAGCCAATTTCAGTAATGTTAGGTGCGGCGCTCTCTGCAGAGTGCCTTTAATTTGACAGAATTAAGGAAGCTAGGGTATGAAACGTCGAATTTTATTCTCTCTATATATATATTTAATTATTCATTTATATTATCGATTTTTAAATGTTGCTTTGCAGTGCTCCAAGTCTGATACAGCGTGATTCTTCTGTTACTTCTCTCTTTTTCTTCTTCTTATCTTGTATTTATTTATTTTTGGGTGTAGTAGAAACCCTTGTTCAGCTGAAATGAACGGGATTTTGTGTGTGTTTATTATTATTATTATTTTAAATTTAAAGTTAAGTAGCCATTTTATATTAATTTTCTGGTTCGTTGATGTTTTTTGTCTGGAGAATTGTCAATGTTTGTAGCAACCTCAATTCGGTTATGTTAAGCTAAATTTTATTAGCGCGGAAACGAACGCTTCCGTGAAACTTCATTCTAATTTACTGGTCCGGGGAATCAACTATTTTGTGGAGAAAATTTACATGTCATGCATGTTTTCCTCATCTGCAGAGATTGTTATCCAGAATTTGAAGCTAAAATAGCCTCTCAAGAAATGTAGAAAAATATCTAATAACTTAGTCCAATTTGTCCTCGAGATGGCAGAAATTTTCTGCAGAGTGCTGTTAAAGCTGGGTTTTACTTATCGTAATAAAATCTGTTAAGTGGAAGCTTGTTACCGAAAACCTAATCGGGAGACCTGTTTCTTTTCGCTTCGTTCATTTCTTGACACTGCAAACGTCAGGGGTCCCATATCTTGTTCCATTCTTGTTTCCTGATCTGATCTTCGTTTCTCCTTTACGATAACACGGGTTGGAATTAATCCTTAGTTTAGGAGACAAACCGGAAGTTGACGCTATGATTAGTTGTTGGCTGAAAATACCAAAAAGTGTGCAGGCAGACCATGTTAAGAGGATGAGGGTGAAGGTGAAGAACATACATTTAGTATGATGCCCAAGATGTAGCACGTTCTATGGGCTTATCACAACAAATACCCCAATGTTTGGGTGTTTCACAAAGAAAACTTAAGATCAGCTTTAACAGAGCATGGAGCAAACTGTTAACATATGTGCTTGGAGTGTTAATTCCCAAAAAATCATTGGGAGCAAAGCATCTTGGGAGTGTTTTGTAAATAGTATATATGTTTATATATTTAATGCATGCATATCAGAGCATCAACCGTTTGGTGGTACAAGTCTCATGATCTTATAGCAAGTGGTTTTTTTAAAAACAGAAACTCGAGAATTTTATACTATAAAAGCTGTAGCAGAGTTAAACAGCAAGAGTACAAAAATTACTGTTCCGAGTTACCAATCAAAATAGGCAGCACTTATATGCTGAAAACAGAGCATGCAAAGGTCCACAGATAAAACATCTTGAAATTTCTTTCATGTTTACAGTCTTGCCAAAACGCCCACAATTCTATTTGCTTCATAAAACATAAACTTTTGGCAAAAGCATGATGACTATTGGCTTCTTCGAGCCCCATGTTGCAAGGAAGAGATTACTGGTTTCTGATACCCGTTTCTTCTATCATTTGGTGATCTGTGTCTTCTTCGACATCCTGTCATTGAAAACGGCTGATTGGGATCCCTTGCTTAGATTAAGGACCATATTTCTCAACATGTTACATTCTGCATCCAGAGTATCTGTTTTCTGTTTTTGCTGGACCAAAGTATTCCTAATCATGGCATTTCAGAAGTGCATTGATGCTAATTTTCATTTACTTTTGTTGTCATAGAGAAGAAAGGAGTTCTGTGACATGGAACGGATTCTTCATGCCTTCGAAGGACTCATTGAAATCCTTGGGCTTCCCTATAGTCCATTGGTAGATTATACGGAGAATGCTATGAGCCCCCAAGAGGAGATAGGGGTCCAAACTTCTGCTCAAAAATCTGTTGATGATAGAACACAGTAGGTACCTTGCTACACCACAAACCACACAACACTATTAGAGTGCAAGAGGCCGACAGATATTTGAGACCAAAATGTTCAATGGCACGTGAAACTAGAGAGCCAAACCCCCAAATACGGGTGACTAGAACACTAGAAGATCCTACCCCTGAAATCTAGATCCAGGAACACTAAATGAATAGGTGCCAAATTCATACCGAGGATGCACTAACTATGAAAAATTATATGCACAAAAGATATCCGAGGGCTAGAATGTTGAAAAATGATCTGCAAACTGCCTGGATATTCCATTGGACAATTCGTCACAACAGATATGATGAAAATATATTGAAATGCGAGAATCTATACTATGAGGGTTAACTTTCCTTACTTTTTTGGATTTATTAATTTATTATTTTCCTTCTTAAGTATGCAATAGATAAGATACAAGAAATAGAGAACATAGAAAAATAAACACTCACGACCACAATGACACAAGATATGCTTATGGGAAACCCTTACGGGAGAGAACCTAGTTGGAAGGAGGTTGCTCTGTTCTTTCTTTCTTTGAATGGAAATGGTGCAAATACAAAGGAGTGAGTCCTGTGGCTTGTGGGCTGTTATAGAGTGTTGATTTTTGGGTACCTGCGGGAGGTATTCCCTAGCTACACAAGATAAAAGAAAGAAAAATTAAATTTTAATTTAAAAGAAAAGAAAATTAAAAGAGACGTGCCTCTTTGGGTACCCTAATATCACTATATAAAGACACTTCTTATTTACTCACTCACTGATTGTTCACATTTTTCTCTCTTTCTACACGTGGGAAGTAATTTGAGGAAGAGGCTGAAATTTTTAAGGAGTCGAATTTCTAAGACAATCAATGTTTGACTAGTTGAATTTTTTGTGTTCAATTACTTAATGATGTTCTACTAAGAAGCTGGATTTGCTCGAAACCCCTGTTGTGTCCCGAATCCCATGAATCAAACACGATTCACTAGGACACATGTCCTCCGAGCGTGTTTGAGCATGTTCGACTTGTGGGATTCGACGGACATGCGAATCCTCCCAGCGTGTCCCAATTTCGGGACACGTGTCCCTTGGAAATGCGTGTTGTGCGGCCCATAAAACTTGATTTTGGCTCATTTCTCTCCCATTATTTTGTATCTCTCTTGGTGTGGTGTGTGGGAGCAACTAGCAAAGGGTTTGGGAGCATTTTGGAGGTGATTCAAGGAACAATTAAGTGCATTTTGCTTCTATTTTTTTGCATTTTTATTACAATAGTGTGCATGTGCATTTTTCTTTATTTTTTTTACAACAGTCATGGCTCAATCAAGGGAAACAGGGAAGGGGAAAAGGAGGAGGAAGAATGTCCCCATTGGTGATGCCCCTCCCGTTCCAATTTCATCAGGGTCTGTAAGTGTTCTCTCTATTGGAAGTGGGGCTGCAACAACAATTTCAAATGTTGAGGGAAGAATTAATTTGGAAAGACATTAGGCCCAAGAAAACAAATATCCCTTGTGGAAGTATGTCACAATAGATCAAGGTCCAGGCAACAAGTTGAAGGGAGGAGGCAATGTTGCTTGGAAATGCAACTATTGCAACAATCATTTCAAGAGCACTTATTACCGTGTGAAAGGTCATTTGTTGGCTTTACTAGGTTGTGGAATTGGAGCATGTACACAGGTGTCTTTAGCTAAGAGGAAAGAAATGGAAAAAGAGGCCAATGTTGGTGTGGCAAGGGTGGCTGCATCATCTAAAAAAACAAGAATGATGATCCCCTTCCATTCTTGAGGAAAAACAACAACAAATTTCCATTTGAGAGTTTTGGTGGGGGTGTGGGTCAAGCAACAAAAAGAAAGGCAATGGCACTTGGTCCAATGGACAAGATTTTTCAAAAAGAGAAACGGAAGAGCTTGATCTCACCATTGCATTCTTTTTCTATTAGAACTTCATATCCTTTAATGTTGCACACTCACCTTTATTTATTGAGATGTGTCGAGCTCTAACTCAAGGGGTTCCATCAGGGTATGTGCCTCTTGGGTCAGAGAAGCTTAGAACCACATTGTTGACTAAGGCAAAGAAAGAGGTGGACAAAATGCTTGAGCCTATTAAATCAACATGGCCAACATCTGGGGTTAGTATTGTTTTTGATGGATGGATAGATCCAACACGCCACCCACTTATCAACTTCATGGTGTCTTCCTTGAATGGACCAATGTTCTTGAAATCAGCGGATGCACTTGGACAATACAAGGATGCATAATATATGGGTGAGTTGTTCATTAAAGTTATTGAATATGTAGGTGTTGATTCTTGTGTGCAAATCATTACAAATAATGCACTTGTTTTCAAGCCTGCTGGTATGATTGTGGAAGCTAAATATCCACAAGTATTTTGGACACCTTGCATTGTCCATTCCTTGAATTTAGATCTTAAATCTATTGCTTTTGATATGCTTTGGATTGGAAGTGTTATTGAGGATGCACGACATATCCGCAACTTTGTACAAAATCATACAAATGCCCTCACAATCTACAAGGAGTACACCAATCTATCATTGTTGAAGATTGTAGATACATTGTTTGCCTCTTCATTCATCATGTTGAAGAGGTTGAGGGACGTCAAGACCGTTCTTGGGGCGATAGTTATCTAAGAGTTTTGGTCTTTTTCGAGAAAGATAGATCAAGCAGCCTAAAAAAGAGTGAAGGACACAGTTTTAGATGATGGTTGGTGGGAGAGGGTAGATCTACTTATTAAGATCATGGACCCTATCATTGCTTTGCTACGATTTGCAAATACAAACCAACCCATCCTTGGAAAGGTTTATGAGGGATGGGATTCCATGATTGAGTCTGTGAGGACCATTATTTTACTGAGTGAGTACCCTGAGTATGAGACATCATTAGAGGCCTTCTTCACCACCATACAGGATATTCTTGTCAGCAAATGGCACAAGAATTACACACCTTTGCGTTGTTTGGCTCACTCATTGAACCCAAAATACTACAACCATGAGTGCCTGAATGGTGGACCTTCCTGCAAATTCCCTCCTCACATGGATGATGAAATTTCACAGGGAGGAAGGATGCATTGAGGCGGATTTTTCAGGACAGAGCATCCCTTGATGAGGTGGAGGATGCCTTTGTAGAGTTTTCCATTAGCACTGGTCGATTTGCAAGATATGATGTGATTAGAGACAAGGGGGATAAGAAGCCTTATTCTTGGTGGGAAACTCATGGGGCAACAAGCTCTCCTCTACAACAATTAGCCATGAGGCTCCTCTCTTAGGCGACTTCATCCTCTTGTTGTGAGAGGAATTGGAGCACATATGGGAATTTGTATAGTGTCAAGAAGAGTAGGCGTGAGCAGTCCAGGGAAAAGACAATGGTGTATGCACACACCATTCTTTGTCTTATTTACAGACAGAGGATGAGTGGTTGAAGGGAAAGACAAAGATGTGGGATGTCTTTCATGATGATATGGGTTTGGACAACAGTGTTGAGTTGGCATTGGCCAACTTGGATCTTAATGAGCCAGTGCTAGAGCCTGTCACTTTTGATGATGGTGATACTGTTGAGGGGTCATCCTCCACACCAACAGATGCAAAGATGACATTGGATACAAAGGAGGAGGATGCAACAGAGGAGGGCACTGGTGACCATGACTGTGATGTTGATTTTGATGATGATGAATGATGACTCATGAGCTACCCACTACCTTGTACTTGTAGTTGTTTTCTATTTGCTATGAGCATATTTCTATTTGCCATTGGCATTGCTACTTCCTATGTAACACATTTTGATTTTGAAGACTTAATGAGAAAACTGCAGTTTCTTGTCTTTCTCCTATTGGATCATTGATGAATTTGTCAAAATTGTATTTGTATGCATAATGTTACTTTGTAAAACTTGCAAATTTTAAATTTACAATGTAGAATCTAGATCTATGTCTGAATTTGTATCATGAATGAGAATGTGTAAGAAATATCTAATTTTTAATATATATATATATATATATATATATATATATATATATATATATTTTAATAAAAATAATATATAATGTGTCCTGTTCCAGGGGGTCAATGTGCCCATGTCGGACGCTCGAATTTTTGTGTCCTGCGTGTCCCCATGTCAAGTGACCTTAGATGTTCTATAGTGTGTTAAAACAATATCATATATCATTTGAAGTAATTATCAGTTGCAAAAAAATGTGTTTGTCTAATTAGCACTAGAAAATCAACATGGTATCATAACTTTGGTGGAGAAAGGCCTCAACAGAGTGTTAAATTTTTGGGGTTGTTACAATATTTATGTACAACATATTTACATTTACTCCTACTGAAATTTTTGCAAAGAATTGCAGAAATTATGGTGGCTAGTAATTCCTGGTAAATATTTAATTATCAAAATATGAAGAATGTACCGCATAATTACTTTTTACTTCTATCTAAATTTATGCAAAGAATCACATAAATTATGGTGGAACAATTTAACAAAGTCAAACACTTGTAGGTGGATTATAGCCTAATTCCAATGGAGTAAAATGCAAATTTTAATGCGAGGAGAGATTTAATCTCATAAAATCAATGAGTAAATCGTTAGAGAATATGTGTGGGATGAATAGCGACATAGATCCACTAGTGTTCATAAGAAATTAACCTAGGAGATTTAAAGGGCACCTCAGAGGATTCTCCTAGGATTGACCATAAACTTAGCAAGAGTGATTTGTGTTC